>OX451737.1:1625362940-1626562940 GCA_948472305.1 Vicia faba | reverse complement strand
ATGACAGGACATAGTCATACGCTTTGATCCCTAACTTTTGCCTGGACCGCCCTTTCGGGTTTTCAGTCCACCGGGATACCCATTTTTGCCCAAGCCGCCTTTTTAGGTTTTCGACTTGCCGGGTGTACAGATTTTCATTTTCATCCCTTATTTTGCCCGAACCCTTTTGGTTCGCCGGGAAGCCCTGATTTTTGCCTAGGTATGTCAACCTAGCGGGTCTTTGATTTTGCATAGTATTTTTCAGCTATGTCCATGTTCTCAGAATGTAGGGAGTTGCCCCTGTTTAGAAGTGTTTTTGTCATGCCACCAGAAGGTATTTGATCAGGCAAGATTCGTTGTTGGAATGCCCCCACGTGACCCAGACGGAGATTTGCCCCAGGTTGTTTGGCCTTTGAGAGATTCTCCGAATCTTGATTGGACTGCCCCAGATTATGGACAATGATCATGTCGTGCCCCTTGATTGGAGGTACTTCTGTTCATTAGGCATTCGTCGTGCGAATTTCTATGTTGTTCAACCAAAAAGTCATATGCAAACAAAGTTATGTTAAAAATGCAAAGCTCATGTCTGTCTTGAAGATTTTAAAAATGCATTCTTTTTCATAGAACAAGTGAATGTTTGTAAAACGTAATGTCAACTCCGTATTTACCGTAAGCCTTAAGGAGTCAGGATACCTTTCGTAACAGTACGCTTTCGAACTAACCCATGCTTCAGCTAGGACTTTTAAGGGTTATAACGTGGCTTGGTTCACGGTTTAAGAAACAACGGATAATGGCTCAAATTTTATTTGTACCCACCCACTCTTCGTGATGTCCTCCAAACCTAAACTCAGTTGATCATACGTTAGACCTTGTTGAGTCTTTGCTTTGATGTTCCAGTGATGGTTCGGATGTTGATAACTTATTTTGAATAGGCCGTCATTCCTTTTTTGTTGAGGGTTGGTAAGACCTCTTTCTTGTCTGATTTTGTTATCCCTTTCTTTTTTTGCCTGAACTGTTTCCTTTTTTGGAATTACAGTCAGCGGGATGTCCCAGTTTTGTAAGTCTCCTTCATAGGTTTTGACTTGTTGGGTTTTTATTTTGAAAGATACTGACTGTTGTACCCCAAAATTTTCCCTCCCATTTCCTCAACATTTTCTCATCACAAGACCTTTGAAGATCAAGATCCAGCTAGGGTTTCCTCTACTCAAAACTTCTCCTTGCACTGTGGACTCAAATTAGGGTTTGTGTTTGCCCAAGGATGTTTTGACCTAAAATGCCTAAGATGACTTTCCTGCTTCATATTGGACTCCCAAGTTTACCTATACCAAGTTTCAAGTCTTGATTCCAAGTTTTGCCCAGTCAATTGGACAGTTGACCTAGAAATCAGCTGTATTGGGGAAAAAGTCAACTGTGGCCAATTGACAGTCAAACCTCATGAAAATTGACCCACATCAACATATTGAACTCATATGGACCATTTGATCAAGTTTGGATCACAATTCTCCAAGAAATTTGATCAGATCACCAAAAGGGCAAAATGGTCATTTTTAGGGTTTTGACTGCACAAAGGCAATTTTTGACTGTTTGACCTAGCCAATGGCAAACCAAGTTCACATATGGACTCAAGGACTCAATGAAATGGTCTTGACACATTCATCAAGCTCAAAAGATCCCAAGTACACAAGATTGACAGTTGAATTTCCCAGTCAATTGATCAATTTTGACTGTATACTGAAAAGTCAAACTTTGACTTTTTGGTCAAAATCAAGAGTCAAGATTCATTTTTCATTAAAACATGCCAAGTCATGAAACTTGTTCACCAAGAAATCACAAAATGCAAATTAGGGTTAGAAAATGGAATTTTTCATAACTTAGAATTTTTTTCTGTTATAAAAAACCCTAATTTTTCCCCAACTTTGCCCCATCTTTTCACCAAGATCCATTTGAATTCAAACAAAAGTCAAAACATGAAATTTGTAGCTTGTTGCATAATCTACAACTTTGATTCACAAAGTTTTCTCATTTGAAGCTTGTATCTCAAGTTACAATTTTTTGAATAAGGGCACTAAACCATTTTTAACTTAGTGAAATTTTAACCTATTTTGACAAGGTTTTCTACCCCACTTCAAGGCCATTTTCCATACCCTTACACTTGGAATTTCAATTTTCATTTCAAATATGGATTGTAGTACACATTCCAAGCTTTCCAAAATGTCCAAGAACTCATCAAACAACCTCATAACTTGAGAGATTCGAATTTCATAAGTTGGCAAAAATTCACTTTTGTTCTTCATCAAAACATGTCCATAACTTTGCAAATTTGAACTCAGCATGCTTTAGGCTTGATTACAGGTCCTTGAACCATTCCATACTCAATAATTTAATGCATATTCAATGTGTTAAAGTGTTGTTCTTTGAGTGCAAGCATTGTATGCAAGATTAATCCTAAACTAGATAAAGTGCTTTATCCATTTTTGTAAAAAGCTAGCTTTATGTCAAATTGAAATCCAAGCAAGTACAAGCAAAATCCTTTTGGCACAAGATTATGGACAAGTTGCTCTGATCAAGAGAAGATTATGCAGCAGGATTAGAGGCCCCCTATTGACCTAAAACACCAAGTGACCATTGCTTGCTTAAAATTCAAGTAACATTGCATAACTTGTGCCAACTTTGATCTCAGCTTACTAACACAAGAAAGAAGTTATCAAACACATCAGAAAGAACATATCCAAGCTAACACACGAGCCCTTGCCCTCTCAAACACTCCCATTGCCATAATCACTTTGAAACTGCTCAAACAGAGCAACCCCTGCAGATTGAGTGCTATCTCTCAATCCCTTCGAGCATTTTGGTCCAAACCTGTTCCTATACCTTCCTTACAACCTATGCAAGCTAACCATGACCTAAAACCTGATCTGTAATCCCTCTAACAGTTTCCACCATTTTCATTTTTTCCTTTTGCAGTTGAAGTTCTATAGCTTGATTCAGAAGCTCTCAAGGCAAAGTAAGCATTGAAACAGCATCCCTGGACCTCAAGGAAGCTTTTCCAATCATCACCTTGTACTGAAGGTTCCTACATTTCCAGTTTGAACTTCAACTGAACAGGTAAGTTTTTGAATTCGTATCTCTCTTATAAGGCATTGTTAGCTTTAGGTTTGTGAAGAGAACATGTCATAATCATTGCCCTGAACATGCCCATATAAGTAGATTTTATTTATATTATGTGTGTTGCAAGAATTTGATGCCTGAACTTTGAATAAAAATTAGGTTAAAATTTGGGAGAGAAGAAATTCTCTCTCATTTCTGAGAGTTAGATCATGTTCTTTATATGTATAAAATCGTGAGATTATGCTTTACATGTTTTGTGTTGGAAGTTTGTTCAAAGGATCAAAGAATCAGGACCTTGATGTTGAAGCAAGAGGCGCGCGTTTTTGAACTCAGTCTTGGCCAAAGGTTGAAGACAGTGTCTTCTTGGGCTGGGCTTTTGTGTTATTTCTCTTCACACCACTTTTTTTGATTCACACCCCCTGAGCCCATTTGTTCATTTTTTAATATTTTTGACTTTTTCCTTTTTGTTTGACTTGTTTATTTTTTTTCCAGCACATTAAAATTTTGAAAATATTTTTTCCATCATTTTTTGTATTTATTGCATATTTATTTGTTTATTTCCTTTGTTTATACATAAACATTATATATATACTATTATTAGAATAAATATAAAAGTAGTGTAAATACATTTTTATTATTTTTTACCTTCTGAAAATATTTCACATAAAAATACTTTTTTTATTTATTTTATTAAAATATTAAATATATATTATTTTGTATATAATGCATATTTAAGAACTTAATATATATATATATATATATATATATATATATATATATATATATATATATATATATATATATATATATATATATATATATATATATATATATATATATATATATATATATATATATATATATATATATATATATATATATATATATATATATATATATATATATATATATATATATATATATATATATGTTTATTAATATATTTAAGTTAGAATATAAAAATACTTGAATTTTTTATTTTATTAATATTTGATACAAAAAATACTTTTTTTTTTCATAATATACTTCATTTCATTTTTATTTTTGTAAATAATAAATAAATGTTTGTATTAAATCAATTAATATCCATTTTCATTAAAATTAGGGTTTTTTGCCCTCAATTCAAAATACTCCAAAAAATAATATATTTTTATTTTCTTTTCTCTTTTACATAAAAAATATTTTTCATACATATACAAAACATTTCTTTTGCATCTTGCATTCTTATTTAATTTTTGTACATTGATTAAATGGCAAATATTCAAAAATGATGTAATAATTTAGGTTTAAATTACTTGTCAATATCCCCATTTGAACATTTGTACCCCCCTTCCCATATTTGGTTTTGTAATAGCTTAGTAAATTTATTTTCGCACTTTATTGCTTTCTAATGATAACATGTTAGAATTAGGGTTTGTATGCGAAAAAACGACAAAAATAGTTATGACCTAATCTCAAGATAAACAAGCATGAAAATGGACACACATCTCACACTTGCACCCCCTAGGGTATTCCACTTGTTGCCTTTCAAAATTGGGCCATATTGTATGTTGAACTTCTTTGGGCAAAGCAAACAATTTGAATGATCATAGTCCCTCGATAAAACTTTTCAAAACAAACAAAAACAAATGATCAAGTCCCTTAAAGAAAATTGCCCAAAGACATTTAACGCCGTTGCAATTATGGTCTAAACGATGACCCGCGCCTGTCCCTTTCACATCCTAACATAAGGTTGTCCACCAAATCCAATGGTGGAACAAACTTGTTAAAAGGGTTAAAACATAGCAATAATCTTTTGAGAAATTTAGGAGTAGATAACCTCTTAGTTACTTGAACCAATCTTGCAAACTAAAACACTTGCCTAATTTCAAAACCACACCTCACAACACTTTCAAAACAACTTTCAAAAAACAAATGAAAACCTCTTTCAAAAGACATACACCTTTGTATACATCCCCACATGGATCATTACAAAGGTTGCCACCACATTGGCCTCTTTTTAAAATATTTTCAAACCCACTCACACTCAAGCACCATTTCAAACAATTGAAAACAAAAGGCAAGTGATCTAAGCAAGTAACTAAGAGCCCATGGATAAGCATGGATAGAAAGGGTGCTAATACCTTCCCTTTCTATAATCTACTCCCCGAACCCAAGAAAATATCTCAAAAGGTTTTTGCTGTGCTTTTTAACCTTTCCTTAGGATAAAATAAAAAGTCGGTGGCGACTCTTGCTCAACCGAAACATTTGCGAAAACAAACGCAAAACCTCAAGTCAGTTCTCCCACCGTATCACAGAACTGGCGACTCTGCTGGGGAATTTTTTAAAGTGGAGTAACCTTAGGGCTTAGATCACCTTTGTTTTCAATTGATTGTCTTGTTTGCTTTTACTTCTGTGGGCTTTGTATCAGAGTTTTATAGATCCTAACCCGGATCTGGGGATACCTTCTTAGAAAGTAGCAACAAGGCTGTGAGGGAACTGTGCGGGGTATACCGACATGGTTGAAGCAGTCTGCTACGTTGATGTGGCACTTTGGTGTGTACCGGTAACCCTTGAGTTCAGTCAAGGAGAGTACGGGGCCGCCGCGTGGTGTCGTGAAGCATCAACTGACCTTAGGAACCTTAATTGAACCATCTTGGCCTTTTTAGGGTAGTGAGATAACTGACTTTGGTGCAGTCCGAGGTTGGTTGATACTCGATACTACACTCAATTGAGGGTTGCTTTCCTGGAATATTTCGGTCGCCAGTTCAGTGGCTAAATCGAAACGATGAACAATGAAAGTAATCCAGTGATATTGGGACCTTTAGAACCCGGTTACTTCTAATAGGACAGGTTGAGCCCACCAAACTTCAAGAGGGTAATACCCAGACCCCATGCAGGCCTAAACCCTAAGGGTTTGTCTTGTGTGACTTGTGTGCCTTACCATGTTTGCCTCTGTAAATATTTGTGGTGTATTTAATCATAACATCATGGCATCATACAACATCATGTGCATTGACTAACCATTTCAAGGGTTTCGAATCTTCATCTTTGTTCTTGTTTTATAGGACATGGAAACTGCTCGCCGAAAAACAATTCAGATTAGCCTTGTAAAGATCCCTCCTCAGCTTAAGGAACTTATGTCCAGGATTCCCGAGGGTTCTTCATTTAGTGAGAGACATGGAAGACTCATCAGCTTGGTCAATACCAACATTGAGGAAGACATGATAAAGGTCCTGTTCCAGTTCTTTGACCCTCTGCATCACTGTTTCACTTTTCCGGATTATCAATTGGTGCCTACATTGGAAGAGTTCTCCCGACTTCTGAAAGTCCCTATCCTTGATCAACTACCCTACAACGGTACGGAAGAGGAACCCAAGCTTGAAGAGATTGCTAAAGCCTTGCACCTACAACCATCTGACCTCAAGGGACATTGGGAAGTTAGAAGTGGTATCAAAGGGTTCTTAGCCAGGTTTCTGTTCGAGAAGGCTCAAGAATGTTGGAACTCCCTTGACCTACAAGCTTTTGAAGAAGTTATGGCCCTCCTTGTCTATGGTTTGGTGTTATTCCCTAACCCAGATCAGCTTATTGATATCAGTGCTGTCCAGATCTTCATGACCAGGAATCCTATACCTACGTTGCTGGGGGACATCCTCCACTCATGTTACACTCGAACCATGAGAAGAAGGGGTGTCCTTATGTGTTGCACTCCTCTCCTGGGAAGGTGGTTTATTTCGCACCTTCCACAATCGGTTTTGAAGAACGAGCGGGGTTTGAGATGGTCACAACGGTTAATGACTCTCACGCATGCAGATATACATTGGTGCCCTAGGTCCAGGGAAGACGTCACTATCATTGATCGTTGCGGGGAGTATCCTAATGTTCCTTTATTTGGAGTCAAAGGAGGTATTACTTACAACCCATGCCTGGCTTGGAGACAATTTGGTTATGCTCGGAGGGATGGCCCTCATGACATGTTAATTCCTAACATAGTTTTTGATTTCGACAACGATACTCAAGGACTTCGTCAGAGATTTATCAGAGCTTGGAGGATGCCAAGTAGGATAGACAGCAAGACACTGGGGCACAGGAACTCCATCCCGTTGGAACCTTATCTCAAGTGGGTACGAGCCCGCTCCCAGAAGTTAGTGATGCCTTATCCTTATATGCTCCCTGTGATCAAAGAACCAGTCTTGGAAGGAGAGGTGTCCTACACCATTCAACATCCTGACATGCCCACCTCCTGGGAAGAAATGCAGAAGAGCTGGGTCCAGCTTAAGGAAGAACGGAATTCTCTTGAGACCAGTCTACATGCTAGTGAAAAGAAAGTCCTGGAACTCACCCTCCTGCTGCACGAGGAGAGGAATCTCAACACCTACATCGCACCAAAGAGGATGCGCAATGTTTTTTTGCCTTGAGAAGTCATTTTGTAATATTTGGCCCATGGGGCATTTATGTACTAACGAATTTCTCCTTATTAATATGATGTGCGTTCCTTTTTGTCTGCAACAAATTTTGAATATTCTAAATCCTTGAATGCATTGCATACACACGCATTCCATCGCACCATATGCATAGCAGGTACCCTATTTCACAAGTTGCTTAACCTTCTTCGCTGTTTGTGTGAACAGTCATCATGAATCCAGACTCATCCAGTGAGCAAGCAATCAAGGCCCTCCAGGCCCAAAATGCACAGTTTCAAGAGATGGTCCTAAGCCTAGCCCAAGGTCAGCAAGAGTTGAAGACTCTACTCCTGAAGAAGAAGAAGAAGAAAAAGAGGACTGCGTTGTTCAACACCGGACGCAGATTTGGGAACACACTCCATAATGAAGCTGATCCAACTACTTCTTCTGCTGAGAAGAACAGTCCCCAAGGGGGAGGAGCTCCTAGTCCCGCAGTCTCCGACAACGAGACGGACTATAACGACGAACAATACCCACCTGCTGCTGACAGATACAAGCAATTGGAGGACCACTTGAGCGCCATGGAAATTCAGAATGTACCGGGGTTGGATTTCGGAGATTTGGGGTTATCTTCTGGGGTAGTAATTCCACACAAGTTTAAGGCGCCTGCCTTCGCCAAGTATGATGGGGTCTCCTGCCCAAAGCTACATCTGAGGTCGTACGTAAGGAAGATCCAACCTTACACGGCGGATAAGAACCTCTGGATTCACTTCTTCCAAGATAGCCTCTCGGGGTCATAGCTTGAATGGTTCTACCAATTAGATGGAACTAGCATCCGACACTGGGAAGATTTGGCAACCGCATTCTACAGACAATACCAATACAATTCTGATCTCGCTCCTACGCGTACCCAACTTCAGGGTATGTCTCTAGGAACGGGTGAAGGGTTCAAAGAGTACGCTCAAAAATGGAGAGATTTGGCTGGCAGGGTGCAGCCTCCATTGACTGATCAAGAGCTGGTTGATATGTTTCTAGGGACGTTGTCTGGTCCGTTTTTCAATCATTTGGTTGGTAACTCCTCCGCTGGGTTTACAGATTTGATATTGACGGGAGAAAGGATTGAAGCTGGCATCAGGTCAGGCAAGATACAAAAGGCTGCCTCCACAAGTGCTGAGAAGAGGCCGTTTAAGAAGGAAGCAAGTGCCGTCTATGGTACTAGAAGACAAGTCAAGCCCGAAAGTCGCCAAGCCGTCAATGCTTTGGTCATCTCAAAACCTGTTGCTGCTCCTCAGCAGTACAATCAACCAAGAAGCGAAAGGCCCAAGAGGCAGTATACTCGACTGAGTATGACATTATCTCAAATTTTACCCCAACTGTTATCCACCAATCTGGTGACCCTCAAAGAAGCTCCTAAGGTCGTCAACACTGCGTCTCCTAAGTACAACCCAAATGCCCGGTGTGCTTATCATTCTGATAGTCCCGGGCACACTACTGATGATTGTTGGGCCTTGAGAAACAAAGTGCAAGATCTGATAGACGCAAAGGAAATTCAGTTTGAAGCGCCGGAAAGACCAAATGTTGTAACTGCTCCTATGCCCCAGCATAGAGTAAATGCCATTGAGGAGGAATTGTATGCTGTTTCGGTAAATGAAGTTGTTACCCCTCTGAAGACCGTCAAGAAGAACCTACTGCGGGCCGGTTTATTTCCGGGTTGCGATGAAGGTTGCCTGTTCTGTGCTGTTTCCCTATCTGGTTGTCCCTTGTTAAGGTTAGGCGTCCAAAGCCTAATGGATAGCAAGGAGATTCTATTCAAGAAGTCTGCTGTTCAGTGGGTTCCGGTAAAAGAAGTTTCTGTGGTTACCATCTTCAATAATCCAATCAAGGCTCCCCCGAAGAAGCCTGTTCAAATCACGACTGTTGCACCTGTGATTATTACTGTTCCGGGGCCTCTCCCCTACGTATCCGATAGGGCTGTCCCCTGGCATTATGGGGCAGACGTATATGTGAATGGAATCAAACAAGAATTCGACGCTGGCGCCAGTATCTGCGATATCACTGGTCCAGCCAAGGTCACCCGCAGTGGCAGGCTCTTCTCGCCTGACATTGCACCGCCCGCTACTCGAAGACCCCTCCTTATAACACCTACAAGTTTACCTGTTCCTGCTACTGATCAAGTTGTTTCCCCTGCTGCCGAGTCATCTAATGCTCGGGGCAAAGGGATTGAAGAAGAGCCTGCCCGGATGGAGGCACCGATACCTATAAATGCTGAGGCCTCCCAACAAGAAGTGGAGGAGATCCTGAAAATAATAAAGAAAAGTGATTTCAATGTTGTCGAACAGCTGGGGCATACGCCCTCCAAGATCTCCATGCTCTCTTTATTGCTATGCTCCGAGGCCCATGCTAAAGCCTTGATCTCATTTCTCAAGACGGCCCATGTGCCACAGGAGACATTTGCGGTCCAGTTCACTGATTGCGTAGCAAATCTGACAGCAGACAATGGCTTGGGTTTTTCAGATGCTGACCTGACTGCGAAGGGAAGAGACCACAATGATGCCCTGCATGTCTCTATCGAATGCAGGGGCACTACTCTGGCGCATGTATTGGTGGATATTGGTTCCTCCTTGAATGTCCTACCGAAGAAGGCTTTAGACCGTCTGGATTATGAAGGCCTAGAACTGAAGCCCAGCAATATCATCGTTAGGGCCTTTGACGGTTCAAAAAGGATGGTTCATGGAGAGGTTAACATCCCTATTCGTGTGGGCTCTCAAGTGTTTGACTCTACTTTTTATGTGATGGATATACGTCTATCGTACTCTTGTCTACTGGGTCGACCTTGGATCCATAAAGCTGGGGCAGTGACCTCTACCTTGCACCAGAAGCTGAAGTACCCTGTCAGAGGGAAGATCGTCACTGTGCAAGGAGAAGAGGAGTATATGGTGAGCCATTTGAATTCCTTCAGATACATTGAGATGGATGGGGAGTTTATTGAAACCCCCTTTCAGCATTTCGAGGAGGTGCATCCAATTTCAGCAGCAGCAGAAGCAATAGTCGAAGAGATTGTTTCTTTGAAGATGGCTTCCCTAAGGGATGCCCGGGCTGTGGTTCAGAAAGGCAATTGTGCAAACTGGGGTCAGCTTCCTGACTTCACTCAGAAGAACGACAAGTTTGGGCTGGGCTTTACTGCAGAGGCTCAGAGGGCTGTGCGCAAGGAGAAGATCAGAAAGGCTCCGGTGTTTATCTCCAGCTCAAGGGTGAATGCTATCGAGGAGGATGTAGAGGAAGCAGAGTTTGACAGTTGGATCTACCCGACTACCAGCGACGGACCAAGCAACTGGACGGCAAAGGATTTTACCCCTATCACATTTGTCACGCAGTAATTAATTTCTTTTGATTTCCAATTTGTAACAAACAATATGTTAAAACTTTGTTGGCTCGGTGTCCTACCCGGGGCATCGTAGCTCCATTTGTGAGGGCTTTTTGTATGACATTTTCATATATCATCAATCAAAACATTAGACGTTTGTTGCATTTCAAATCTTGTGCTCTTTTCCTTTCTGTGTTATATATATCGCAAAACAGCTATATTTACACACACTCACTTATACAGGTTTCAATCCACTCTGGATCTCACTGGTAACAGCTCTGCTACCGCCAGTTATGACTTCGAAAATCCGATCAACTTGGCCGAAGACGAAGGTGAAGATGATTGCGAAGTGCCTGGTGAACTCGCAAGACTGCTACTCCAGGAAGAGAGGGCTATTCAACCACATGAAGAGCCGGTGGAGACAATTAACCTGGGTACTGAGACAGATAGGAAAGAGGTCAAGATTGGTGCCAATCTAGAGCTCAGCGTGAAGCAACGATTGATCCAGATGCTACAAGACTACATGGAGATTTTTGCTTGGTCCTATGAAGATATGCCAGGTTTGGATGCCGACATTGTAGTTCACCACCTACCAACCAAGGAAGATTGCCCTCCGGTAAAGCAAAAAGTCCGACGGATGCGTCCAGAGATGTCTGAAAAGATCAAGGCCGAGGTTATGAAAAAGTTTGATGCCGGGTTCCTTGCAGTGACTTCTTACCCTCAGTGGGTTGCCAATGTGGTGCCAATGCCGAAGAAGGACGGTAAAGTCAGAATGTGTGTTGACTACAGGGATCTGAACAGGGCCAGCCCCAAGGATGACTTCCCCCTACCTCACATTGATGTCCTTGTTGACAATACAGCTCAACACAAGGTGTTCTCCTTCATGGATGGTTTTTAAGGGTATAATCAGATCAAGATGGCTCCAGAGGATATGGAGAAGACTACATTTGTGACTCAGTGGGGCACCTTCTGTTATAAGGTCATGCCATTCGGATTGAAAAATGCTGGGGCAACCTATCAACGTGCTATGGTTGCTTTATTTCATGATATGATCCATCATGAGATTGAGGTATACGTTGATGACATGATTGCAAGGTCTCAAACTGAGGAGGAGCACCTTGACCATCTGAGGAAGTTGTTTGACCGACTCAAGTTGTACAAGCTGAGATTGAATCCCAACAAATGCACCTTTGGGGTAAGATCCGGAAAATTGCTAGGTTTCATTGTAAGTGATAAGGGTATTCAGGTGGATCCTGCCAAGGTAAAAGCCATACAAGAGATGCCGACTCCAAAAACAGAGAAAGAAGTCAGAGGCTTCCTGGGACGACTAAATTACATTGCCCGATTCATCTCACACCTGACTGCTACTTGTGAGCCAATCTTCAAATTACTGAAGAAAGATCAAGTAGTACGCTGGAACGATGAATGTCAGGCCGCCTTCGAAAGGATAAAGGAATATCTCCAAGAGCCACCCATTCTTATGCCACCGGTGGAAGGAAGACCTCTGATACTATACTTGACAGTACTTGACAATTCAATGGGGTGTGTGCTGGGGCAGCATGTCGAGTCTGGTCGAAAAGAGCACGCTATTTATTACTTGAGCAAAAAGTTTACCGAATGTGAGTCTCGTTACTCACTGCTTGAGAAAACTTGCTGCGCTCTTGTATGGGCTGCTCGCCGGCTGAGACAGTATATGCTGACTCACACCACTTTATTGATTTCAAAAATGGATCCCATCAAGTACATATTTGAAAAGCCCGCTCTGTCTGGAAGAATAGCGAGATGGCAAATGATCTTGACAGAAAATGACATCCAGTATACGACTCAGAAAGCAATTAAGGGAAGTGTACTGGCCGATCATTTGGCACACCAACCTGTGGACGATTACCAATCATTGAACTTTGATTTTCCGGACGAAGACATCATGGTGGTAACCGACTGTGAAGTACCTGGACCGGATGAAGGACCTGAGGAAGGATCCCGATGGTCTATGCATTTTGATGGAGCCTCCAATGCTTTGGGTAACGGCGTCGGCGCTGTAATCATATCTCCCAAAGGAACTCATACTCCCCTCATCGCCCGATTATGTTTCAGCTGCACCAACAATATGGCAGAATATGAGGCATGTATCATGGGTTTACAAGCTGCAATCGACTTAAGGATCAAATTTCTAAGTGTCTTCGGAGATTCCGCTCTCGTGATCAATCAGATCAAAGGCGAGTGGGATATGAAACACCCGAATCTTATTCCTTACAAGGAGTATGTGTCGACCTTGCTCCCCCACTTTGAAGAGATAACTTTTGAGCACTTCCCTAGAGAGGAGAATCAGCTAGCGGACGCCCTGGCTACGATGTCTTCAATGTTCAAAGTTAAATGGGACAATGAGGCTCCCCGAATCATTATCTGGAAGTTGGATGAACCGGCGTACTGCTGTGAGCTTGAGGCTGAGAAGGTGATTGAAAAACCCTGGTATCATGAGGTGAAGAGGTACTTGGAAGCTCAGGAATACCCTGAAGGTGCATCTGTCAATGATAAGAAGTTCATGAGGAGGTTTGCTGCAAAATTCTTCCTCAGCAACGACATTCTCTACAAACGGAATCATGATTCAACTCTGCTACGTTGTGTGGATAAGGCTGAAGCAGAGAAAATTATGATGGAACTGCATGAAGGTGCATTTGGAACACATTCCAGTGGACACACCATGGCAAAGAAAATCCTTCGGGCAGGATATTTCTGGTCCACAATGGAAGCCGATTGTTACCAACACTCCCGAACTTGTCATAAATGCCAAATCTATGCTGACAAGGTGCATATCCCTCCGGTTCCTTTGAACGTCCTAACGGCACCTTGGCCTTTCGCAATGTGGGGGATCGATATGATCGGTGAGATCCGACCGACGGCATCCAATGGGCATCGCTTTATCTTGGTGGCAATCGACTACTTCACGAAGTGGGTTGAGGCAGCTTCCTACGCCACGGTAACCAAGAGCGTCGTGGCACGTTTCATCCGGCATAATCTGATCTGTCGGTACGGCGTCCCAGAAAGAATCATTACGGACAATGGTACCAATCTCAACAACAAAATGATCACTGAACTCTGTGAACAATTCAAGATACAGCACCACAATTCTTCTCCCTACCGGCCGAAGATGAATGGGGCTGTAGAGGCAGCCAACAAAAATATCAAGAAAATTGTGTAAAAGATGACAGTGACCTATAAAGATTGGCACGAGATGTTACCGTTCGCTCTTCATGGGTACCGCACCTCAGCAAGGACGTCAACCGGGGCAACCCCCTTCTCCTTAGTCTATGGCATGGAGGCAGTCTTGCCAATTGAAATCCAGATACCCTCTCTCCGGATAATGAAGGATGCAGACTTGAATGAAGATGATTGGATCCAGACTCGACTTGATCAATTAAATCTGATTGACGAAAAAAGGCTCACTGCTATCTGTCATGGTCAAACGTATCAAAAACGGATGATCAGGGCATTTAACAATAAAGTCAGACCACAAGAGTATCAAGTTGGGGACCTGGTAATCAAACGCATCATCCTTCCTCAAAGTGATCCCCGGGGCAAATGGACCCCTACATACGAAGGGCCATTTGTGGTTAAACGTGTGTTCTCACGAGGAGCCATGATCCTGACCACCATGGATGGTGACGACCTTCCTCACCCCGCCAATGCAGACATAGTGAAAAAATACTACGCATAAATAAAAGACCCGCTAGGTTGACATACCTAGGCAAAAATAAGGGCTTCCCGGCGAACCAAAAGGGTTCGGGCAAAAATAAGGGATGAAATGAATAAAAATCTGTACACCCGGCAAGTCGAAAACCTGAAAAGGCAGCTTGGGCAAAAATGGGTATCCCGGTGGACTGAAAACCCGAAAGGGCGGTCCAGGCAAAAGTTAGGGATAAAAGCGTAGCACTATGTCTCATTGGATCACTTTGCATCCGGAATTCGGCATCAACTATCTGGCTCCAGGTTTCGGCATTGACCAATCAGCTTCACCTTCAACTAGGTAGCAAAGTGATGAGACGTTCGAAGACATAAAGGCGATAGCAGAGTTGGAACCCAGTGGGATTGTTCACATAGCTGTTTTGTTTCCTTTTTCAAATTGTAAACTCTATGTTATTCGGCGGCGTCCTCTTACTAGGATGTCAGCCTCCTGTACAAAAACGCCTATTCACAGGCAAAGTTTAAATCAATACAAATTCACTTGTCCATACGAGTTACCATTGTTTTCCTTTTTCTGTTTTGTCTTGCGAAGAACGTCCAATGTTCATTTTTGATATATGCATTTGACATTAAATTGCTGATTCGTAAATGTTTACACATAAAACAAGAGATTGATTACAGGTGATATCAGAGACAGGGGCAATGTGAAGTTGTCTAAATGCAGTCTGGTTGTTTTGTCCGCCAAGGTACCAAGGTAGATTCAACTGAAGAATGTGGCCGAATCATCTCAATTCCTCGCAGAGTAAAACAGGATTCAGTAGCACTTTCCTCAAGCAGAGTTGACTCCCCGTCAATCCTGAAAAAGTCACAACATTCCTCGGCAGGTTTTGAAGCTCATCCCTAGTAGATCCTGGAAGCTTATACCCTGCAGAGTACGGACGTCTCTCCCGAGTTTTATTTAGAGTTATTTCCTCACAAGGACTTATAACTGGGTTATCCTCAGCTAAAAAACCACGGAAGACCGCCCTCGGCAAAGTTCCTTCAATCCCCAGCGGAGTTTATCATCATTATCCCCAGCGGAATCCGTCAGCAAAGTCCTCAGCAGGCCTCTCATAAACTTCGGCCAAGTACCTCTTCCACGGAGCAGCTCCCCGGCCGTTCGTCAAGGATTTATTTTCCTAAAACGAAATTACATTCATAAACATTTCACATTTTCATACATCTTGCTTACATATATGATAAAACTCATACAACACTATCTCATGTTGAACATCATGACATCGTGCATATCATACATCATGACATCGTGCATATCATACATCATGACATTACATACAACTTATGTTTTTTGCCTTTTCAGGAAAAAGACAATCCCAAAAACAACTACCTTCAACTGTCACATCTCCAGACTCGATTCCTGTATCTGGCCAGGGCACATCTGAGAGTGATCAGTTTCCAGACTCGATTCCTGTATCTAGCCAGGGCACGTCTGAAGAGTTCGAAGATTCGATTCCTGTATCCAGCCAGGGCACATCTATCAACTACAACATCTCCAGATTCGATTCCTGTATCCAGCCAGGGCATATCTGTTGACCACATTTCCAGACTCGATTCCTGTATCTAGCCAGGGCACGTCTGAAGAGTTCGAAGATTCGATTCCTGTATCCAGCCAGGGCACATCTATCAACTACAACATCTCCAGATTCGATTCCTGTATCCAGCCAGGGCATATCTGTTGACCACATTTCCAGACTCGATTCCTGTATCTAGCCAGGGCACGTCTGAAGAGTTCGAAGATTCGATTCCTGTATCCAGCCAGGGCACATCTATCAACTACAACATCTCCAGATTCGACTCCTGTATCCAGCCAGGGCATATCTGTTGACCACATTTCCAGACTCGATTCCTGTATCTAGCCAGGGCACGTCTGAAGAGTTCGAAGATTCGATTCCTGTATCCAGCCAGGGCACATCTATTAACGACTATTTCCAGATTCGACTCCTGTATCCAGCCAGGGCACATCTGTGAGCAACCAATTGTGGATTCGATACCTGTATCTAGCCAGGGCATATCTGCATAAGGAGACTGAAGATCAAACACCTGTAACAAGCCAGGAAAACATCTGTCTTTCTCAAATATACAAGTTCTCGCTAAGGAATCTCTTATGCGATCGACACTTCCAAATGGCATCTATAAGCCCATTCCCGACATCACATTGCTGATACTTCAAACATGCGAGTGCAAATTTCCGGGCACTCTAGTGTCCAATCTCCTTTTACCCTCGAGTCACGAAAGGCAAACTTGCCAATCTAACTCTTCAGGTTCAAGAAGATTGAACAGGGGCAACTGTTGTACCCCAAAATTTGCCCTCCCATTTCCTCAACATTTTCTCATCACAAGACCTTTGAAGATCAAGATCCAGCTAGGGTTTCCTCTACTCAAAACTTCTCCTTGCACTGTGGACTCAAATTAGGGTTTGTGTTTGCCCAAGGATGTTTTGACCTAAAATGCCTAAGATGACTTTCATGCTTCATATTGGACTCCCAAGTTTACCTATACCAAGTTTCAAGTCTTGATTCCAAGTTTTGCCCAGTCAATTGGACAGTTGACCTAGAAATCAGCTGTATTGGGGAAAAAGTCAACTGTGGCCAATTGACAGTCAAACCTCATGAAAATTGACCCACATCAACATATTGAACTCATATGGACCATTTGATCAAGTTTGGATCACAATTCTCCAAGAAATTTGATCAGATCACCAAAAGGGCAAAATGGTCATTTTTAGGGTTTTGACTGCACAAAGGCAATTTTTGACTGTTTGACCTAGCCAATGGCAAACCAAGTTCACATATGGACTCAAGGACTCAATGAAATGGTCTTGACACATTCATCAAGCTCAAAAGATCCCAAGTACACAAGATTGACAGTTGAATTTCCCAGTCAATTGATCAATTTTGACTGTATACTGAAAAGTCAAACTTTGACTTTTTGATCAAAATCAAGAGTCAAGATTCATTTTTCATCAAAACATGTCAAGTCATGAAACTTGTTCACCAAGAAATCACAAAATGAAAATTAGGGTTAGAAAATGGAATTTTTCATAACTTAGAATTTTTTTCTGTTATAAAAAACCCTAATTTTTCCCCAACTTTGCCCCATCTTTTCACCAAGATCCATTTGGATTCAAACAAAAGTCAAAACATGAAATTTGTAGCTTGTTGCATAATCTACAACTTTGATTCACAAAGTTTTCTCATTTGAAGCTTGTATCTCAAGTTACAATTTTTTGAATAAGGGCACTAAACCATTTTTAACTTAGTGAAATTTTAACCTATTTTGACAAGGTTTTCTACCCCACTTCAAGGCCATTTTCCATACCCTTACACTTGGAATTTCAATTTTCATTTCAAATATGGATTGTAGTACACATTCCAAGCTTTCCAAAATGTCCAAGAACTCATCAAACAACCTCATAACTTGAGAGATTCGAATTTCACAAGTTGGCAAAAATTCACTTTTGTTCTTCATCAAAACATGTCCATAACTTTGCAAATTTGAACTCAGCATGCTTTAGGCTTGATTACAGGTCCTTGAACCATTCCATACTCAATAATTTAATGCATATTCAATGTGTTAAAGTGTTGTTCTTTGAGTGCAAGCATTGTATGCAAGATTAATCCTAAACTAGATAAAGTGCTTTATCCATTTTTGTAAAAAGCTAGCTTTATGTCAAATTGAAATCCAAGCAAGTACAAGCAAAATCCTTTTGGCACAAGATTATGGACAAGTTGCTCTGATCAAGAGAAGATTATGCAGCAGGATTAGAGGCCCCCTACTGACCTAAAACACCAAGTGACCATTGCTTGCTTAAAATTCAAGTAACATTGCATAACTTGTGCCAACTTTGATCTCAGCTTACTAACACAAGAAAGAAGTTATCAAACACATCAGAAAGAACATATCCAAGCTAACACACGAGCCCTTTCCCTCTCAAACACTCCCATTGCCATAATCACCTTGAAACTGCTCAAACAGAGCAACCCCTGCAGATTGAGTGCTATCTCTCAATCCCTTCGAGCATTTTGGTCCAAACCTGTTCCTCTACCTTCCTTACAACCTATGCAAGCTAACCATGACCTAAAACCTGATCTGTAATCCCTCTAACAGTTTCCACCATTTTCATTTTTTTCCTTTTGCAGTTGAAGTTCTATAGCTTGATTCAGAAGCTCTCAAGGCAAAGTAAGCATTGAAACAGCATCCCTGGACCTCAAGGAAGCTTTTCCAATCATCACCTTGTACTGAAGGTTCCTACATTTCCAGTTTGAACTTCAACTGAACAGGTAAGTTTTTGAATTCGTATCTCTCTTATAAGGCATTGTTAGCTTTAGGTTTGTGAAGAGAACATGTCATAATCATTGCCCTGAACATGCCTATATAAGTAGATTTTATTTATATTATGTGTGTTGCAAGAATTTGATGCCTGAACTTTGAATAAAAATTAGGTTAAAATTTGGGAGAGAAGAAATTCTCTCTCATTTCTGAGAGTTAGATCATGTTCTTTATATGTATAAAATCGTGAGATTATGCTTTACATGTTTTGTGTTGGAAGTTTGTTCAAAGGATCAAAGAATCAGGACCTTGATGTTGAAGCAAGAGGCGCGCGTTTTTGAACTCAGTCTTGGCCAAAGGTTGAAGACAGTGTCTTCTTGGGCTGGGCTTTTGTGTTATTTCTCTTCACACCACTTTTTTTGATTCACACCCCCTGAGCCCATTTGTTCATTTTTTAATATTTTTGACTTTTTCCTTTTTGTTTGACTTGTTTATTTTTTTTCCAGCACATTAAAATTTTGAAAATATTTTTTCCATCATTTTTTGTATTTATTGCATATTTATTTGTTTATTTCCTTTGTTTATACATAAACATTATATATATACTATTATTAGAATAAATATAAAAGTAGTGTAAATACATTTTTATTATTTTTTACCTTCTGAAAATATTTCACATAAAAATACTTTTTTTATTTATTTTATTAAAATATTAAATATATATTATTTTGTATATAATGCATATTTAAGAACTTAATATATATATATATATATATATATATTATATATATATATATATATATATATATATATATATATATATATATATATATATATATATATATATATATATATATATATATATATATATATATATATATATATATATATTATATATATATATATATATATATATATATATATATATATATATATATATATATATATATATATATATATATATATATATATATATATATATATATATATATATATATATATATATATATATATATATATATATATATATATATATATATATATATATATATATATATATATATATATATATATATATATATATATATATATATATATATATATATATATATATATATATATATATATATATATATATATATATATATATATATATATATATATATATGTGTGTGTGTGTGTTTATTAATATATTTAAGTTAGAATATAAAAATATTTGAATTTTTTATTTTATTAATATTTGATACAAAAAATACTTTTTTTTTCATAATATACTTCATTTCATTTTTATTTTTATAAATAATAAATAAATGTTTGTATTAAATCAATTAATATCCATTTTCATTAAAATTAGGGTTTTTTGCCCTCAATTCAAAATACTCCAAAAAATAATATATTTTCTTTTCTTTTCTCTTTTACATAAAAAATATTTTTCATACATATACAAAACATTTCTTTTGCATCTTGCATTCTTATTTAATTTTTGTACATTGATTAAATGGCAAATATTCAAAAATGATGTAATAATTTAGGTTTAAATTACTTGTCAATATCCCCATTTGAACATTTGTACCCCCCTTCCCATATTTGGTTTTGTAATAGCTTAGTAAATTTATTTTCGCACTTTATTGCTTTCTAATGATAACATGTTAGAATTAGGGTTTGTATGCGAAAAAACGACAAAAATAGTTATGACCTAATCTCAAGATAAACAAGCATGAAAATGGACACACATCTCACACTTGCACCCCCTAGGATATTCCACTTGTTGCCTTTCAAAATTGGGCCATATTGTATGTTGAACTTCTTTGGGCAAAGCAAACAATTTGAATGATCATAGTCCCTCGATAAAACTTTTCAAAACAAACAAAAACAAATGATCAAGTCCCTTAAAGAAAATTGCCCAAAGACATTTAACGCCGTTGCAATTATGGTCTAAACGATGACCCGCGCCTGTCCCTTTCACATCCTAACATAAGGTTGTCCACCAAATCCAATGGTGGAACAAACTTGTTAAAAGGGTTAAAACATAGCAATAATCTTTTGAGAAATTTAGGAGTAGATAACCTCTTAGTTACTTGAACCAATCTTGCAAACTAAAACACTTGCCTAATTTCAAAACCACACCTCACAGCACTTTCAAAACAACTTTCAAAAAACAAATGAAAACCTCTTTCAAAAGACATACACCTTTGTATACATCCCCACATGGATCATTACAAAGGTTGCCACCACATTGGCCTCTTTTCAAAATATTTTCAAACCCACTCACACTCAAGCACCATTTCAAACAAATGAAAACAAAAGGCAAGTGATCTAAGCAAGTAACTAAGAGCCCATGGATAACCATGGATAGAAAGGGTGCTAATACCTTCCCTTTCTATAATCTACTCCCTGAACCCAAGAAAACATCTCAAAAGGTTTTTGCTGTGCTTTTTAACCTTTCCTTAGGATAAAATAAAAAGTCGGTGGCGACTCTTGCTCAACCGAAACATTTGCGAAAACAAACGCAAAACCTCAAGTCAGTTCTCCCACCGTATCACACTGACTGCCTTTCTTTATTGATTATTCGGAACCATCACTGTCTTTCTTTGTTTTGTAAGGACCTCTTTTGGTGCCATTCGTTATGCACTTGGATCAACTGAGAAAACTACCCTGCCCCAGGTTATGATTAAGGGTTTTAAATTTCGAAAAGAAAAACTCCTACTTCTTTGGCTCAGATGGGTTGACGAGGGATTATCATCCTTATAACTCCAGTGTTTAGGAATTGAAACAATGCCTGTACCTCATCAGCGGGGTCTGTTCAAAAGCATACTGTACATTGTGGTATCGTCTTCGTCATCCTCCCTCAAGAGGCTTTAGAATTTTAGATCAAGAGTTGACATCAGAAAAAATATGAAAACAGTTTGCATATAGTGAATGCGAATATATTGCTTCAAAACAGACATATGCGATGCATTAATGAAATAACAATGTTTAACATGAGTAAATGTCTAAACAATCAAAGAACAACACAACTTTGAACATTCGAATGAACAAAAGTCTCTCAATCCTAGCCATGTTTTGGCAAGGGAGCAGTGATCACGTGAGGAGTCTTGGGTACTTTAAACTGAATCTCTCCAGCGTCGATCATGTCTTGGATCTTATTTTTCAAGCTCCAGCAATCATCTGTGGTATGCCCCGGGCTGTCAGAGTGATAAGCGCAGTGGGCGTTGGGGTTATACTTTGGTGACGTTGTATTTTGATTTTTCGGAGCTTCTTTTAGAGTTACCAGCTTGGTCTCCAACAACTGTGGCAATATCTGGGATAAGGTCATGCTGAGCCGAGTGAACTGCCTTCTCTCGCTCTTTTGTTGGTCGTGATGTTGAATTTATGACACTGGAGCCATTTGAGGGGCTCTCCCCTTATCTCCTTGTCTCAAAGGTGGTTGAACGATGACTGGCTTTTTACCCTTAGACATTTGCCCCAGTTGGTTACCCTGAAGCAGTTGGTTGACGAGAACTCCGAGCTCACCTTGTCTTTGAGCTAAGTCTTGAATGGCAGTCACCTGCCCCAGCATCTGGGCTTTTAATGCATCCACCTCAGCTCGTAGGTGTTTCAGCCTTTCATCCTCAGCACTATTCCTGACAAAGGTCCCCATGAGAAGTGTCCTTAGCTCCTCCTACCCCTTGGATAGATTCAGGAGGATTTCCCCGAACCGGGTCTTTTGAGCATGGAAGTCTTGGTTATCTGATTGGGAAGCCATTGCTGAAATAAACAGCGAGAAAGGTAAGTGACCTGCAACAAGGATACCTGTAATGCAATGATATGTATGATATGCATGCAATGTTTTCAAGGACCTCGCAGGGTAAACAAGAAGATTTGTTAGAATTTGGGGTCCGGTAGCTTGATTGGAAGAACTTCATATTTGTTGAGAGTCCTTCTTCCAAGGGTCAAAGGCTCACCATATCCAGTGGGTCATAGCCCCTGACTTTAGTCATCATGTCTGGTTTTGATTTCCAAACAACCTTGGTTAGGGGAACCTTCTTCAGGAGTCAAAGCTCACCATATCAAGTGGGTCATAGCCCCTGACAACCTTGGCTAGAGGAAAATAAATCCTCTTTGCCCCTTGCTGGGATAGTTGATTCACCATGACCTGCATCACAAGCCCTTGAGATCCTTGAAATGGGTTAGGATGTATGCAATGGTATGATGTCACGCTATGCATGGAATGATGTGGGTAACTTTGTTACAAGTCCTTATTAAGGACATAAACAAAACCTGCCAAAAAACTAGTCTGCAAGAAACTCAGTACATTCTGTTATAAGCCCTAATTAAAGACTATAAACAAAACCTGCAAGTAATCTCAGTAACCCTGTCATGAGTCCTAATTAAGGACTATAAACAAAACCTGCAAGGAATTCAATAAACCCTGTTATAAGTCCTAATTAAGGACTATAAACAAAACCTGCAGAAAACTCAAGTGTCGGACAACAAGCATGCAAATAGTCAAGTACGAAGGCACACAAGTCACACAAGAGAGCCCTTAGAGTTTAGGCCAGCATGAGGTCTAGGTATTACCCTCTTTCAGTTTGTTGGTTCATACCTGTCCTATCAAAGTAACCGGGTTCTTAGAGGATCCCAATATCATTGACTACCCTCAATCGGTCATAACTCCAGCATCGCAATCTTTTCTTGCGGCCAGAACCATCACGAGAGTTTAGCCTCAATGGGCGTAGTGTACTGCTACTGTTCTAACGGCCAAGTTGGGTCATTTAAGGTTCTAAGGTCTGTTGGTGCTTAATGACTCCTTGGAAGACCCATATTCTCCCCGTTTCAACACGAGGGATATCGGTACAGACCAAGGCGCCACACCAACGTAGCCACTGCTTCACCCATGTCGGTATACGCCGGACAGGTCCCTCACAGCTTATGCTACCTAAACAGGGTATCCCCCAGATCCGGGTTAGGATCTATAGAACTCCCATGCAACCCACAAATTTAAAACAGACAAGTCAATACAATTGAAAACACAATTATGAACTAACCCTAAGGTACACCTCACTTTATAAATATATCCCCAGCAAAGTCGCCAGTTCTGTGATCGGTGGATCTGGAACTGACTGTTTAACGCTGGATCGCGAAATGTCGCGGAAGCAAGAGTCGCCACCGTCTTTTATTTTCTCCAAATGGAAAGGACAAAAGCACAGAAAAATTCCTTAAAGAGATTGCTCTCGGTTCGGGAGGTAGATTATAGAAAGGGAAGGTGTTAGCACCCTTTCTATCCATGGTTATCCATGGGCTCTTAGATACTTGCTCATTTGTGTTTTCAAAATTGTTTGTTTGCTTTTCAAGTGTGGGTTTTAAAAAGTTTCTTTGAAAATTCCAGTTCGACTCTTGTATCGGTCCTCAAGAGTGTTTGAAAAGTTGCTTTCGAAAGCTTTTTGAAAATGTGTCGGTGTGAAAAGTATTTTTGATTTGTTTTGTTTTGAATTAGAGCAAGTATCCACGAGTCGTCTACCTACCCTAAGGAATTCGTCTGGGTAAATGTCCTTTAAAGTAGTGCCATCCCACCATTGAGAGGTAGGTAGCATCACCGTTGGAGGTGTTCGGGTCAATTCGAGGTTCGGGACATGGTGATCACCAGAGCAATGGGAAGACACCTTAGAAGCTACCCTCATGCCAGGTTCCCGGATCATGAGGACTTACTAAGACATCCTCTACTCGACGATCACCTTTCGAGGCAAGGCAAAAGTGAGGCGTACCCTAGGGGTGGTGTGTGATTTGTGTGTCGTTTTCAGATATTTTTGTCTTTTGTCATGTTATTGGTGATCTAGCGTTTGTTTTTTATTTTTGTCCATACATTCTTTCATGCCTTGATTAACAGTTAAAAGCGCGAGAAATAAAAGATCCTAAGCTATTACAAAAGGCGCGGGTCCACATCGCCAAAATTTCTTGAACCCGATTTGACAGAAAAATAAAGAATTAAAAGAAGAAGTAAAGTGCGACAAATTAATTACAAGGCCTTGGGAGAGATACATAAATATTAAAAGAAATAAACAATAAACGCGCGAATTAAATAAGAATTAAACGAGGGCGTTGGACCCTTTTTGCAAAATTAAATTAAATGATGAAATTAATAAAAAAAAAGAAGAGAAATTGTTTTTGGTATTTTTTAGTATTTTATGATTTTAATGGGAAAAAGAATTAAATGCAATTAAACCTAATTCTACAATTTTTATTTTATTATGAAAAACATATTAAAGTTTAACCTAAAATTAACCCTAATTAATTTACATGCAATTTAATTACAAAAAATAAATATTTAATATTTAATTATTATGAAAGAAAAATAAAAAGGAATAAAAATTATCATGAACCCTAATTCTATATTTTTTTATATTTTTATTAAAAAAAGTTAAGATTAAAACCTAATTTAAAACTAGTTAATTAATGAGTTTATTTACAAAAATACTAAAATAAAAAATATTTATTATTTTTTCTCTTTTCTGATTTTTTATGGTTTTTGTGTTTTTTTGTATTTTTTTATGAAAATAATTGAATTAATTAAGAAAACAATAATTAAAAGAAAATAAAAATATAATGAAATAAAAAAAATAATGAAAACATTTGCAAACCTAGGGGGTTGCTGTCCCCAAAGTGGAGGTATAGCCCAGCAATTTGAGGCCCATTTACCCTTGGCCTGTTGGACTTTTGTGCCAGCACGTGTACACGTTGATTAGAGTTCACCGTGCTCTCCAGATCATGGCCTTTGATTTGATGCCCTGGTACGCGTGGATGGTTTGATTTGAGAGCCGCATGATAGTCTCCAGGACATAATCTGCATAGAATCATTAATTGAAGAAAAATATGAAAGGGGGTGGGGACCTGGGGCTCGAACCCAGGTCCTGAACGTTACCAACCAAGCGCTTTACCAACCCTGCCATTTTGCTTATCTGTAAATTAAATAACAAATAAATATAATGAAACAAAACGAGAGTTAATGATACTTTTCGCGCAAACTTTCAAACAGGCCAACCATCGCCTGCCACATAACCATCTTCCTCGTTGGTGATTTATTTTCCGAAACATACAAGAAATAGGCAACGGTTTTTGAACCATTCCCTTAGGCATGCTTCTGGAAAATAACGAATAGCCCCTGGGGCATCATAAATTGGGCGCGAGGGTGGATTCATGATCGTCCCATCGTGCTTGTTTCAGTGGTCCAGGTTTTGAGTGTCAATTTTTCCTTAAACGAAACCCCCCAATTCACAATTCTGCAAACCCTAAGATACGACCATGGTGGATTCTTCGTCTTGGCATGAAACTCAAATCAAACTATGCAGTTAGCTCGCAAATATCATTCTAAACACAAAAACAACAATGAAACATGTTAACAATGCATGAATGATTGAAAACGATTCTGAAATTTTCCTTACCAACTTCAATGGTGATTTCGCGTTTTCTTGAGTATGGGGCTTAGGGAATGATTGGAACACGTTCTATGATCCTTAAGGAAGCTAATGGAATAGCTATTTGGCCTTGAATCGTCCTAGAACTAGGTTTTCAGAATTGGTTTTTTTTGATAAATTTCAAGTGTTCCAATGGTGTTTTCTGCGCAGCTTTCTGGTTTTTTGGCATTAGGTCTTGCTTCTTTGTATATGTATGAATGAATTAGGTCAAAAATCTGATCAAAAGAATCCAAGAATTGATTAAGCAATATTTGATTTTCAAGCATTAGTTTTTCCAATCTTTTTTTCATGCAATTTGATATCAAATCATGCCAAAACTTTCCAAAATGATTATGCACGAATCTTGAATGTCCAATGAGAGTATTTTCTGCACAAAGAGATTTGATTTCATTAGTTTAGTATTTTCTCATATTTTATTTAGTTTAAATGAATTAATTGTAATAAAAAATTCAAATAAATAAATAAAAAATAATAAAAACTTCCCTTTGGGCCAAATGGTCGTGTGCATGCTTTGGATGATGAATTGTGGAAGAAAAATAGGCCCATTAGCAATTTTAGGTCATTTGAATCAATGTTGACTTTTCAAAATATCCAAAAATTTCCCAACTTCCACAAGGCATAACTTGCTCAATTTTTAAGCTTTGCTCATGTTCTTGGACATTTTGGAAAGGTCTTTGAGTCCTCTAACCAATTCCTTTGGTCCCATGTCATTTTGATTTACCAATATCAAGTTATGGCCTTTGACTTAAAGTCCCTTTTTGTTGACTTTTGAAAATGACCTATAATGTTGAAATTGATAACTTTTTGTGAGAGCATTTCTTGGACTTGAAGTATGAAGATGAGTTGTAGGAAGTGTCTTTATCTTCAAAATGAGCTTTGGATGGAATTTTTCTGATAATCCATGTGAAAGTTATGCCCTGGTCAATTTACAGTTGACTTTTTCAACTGTCCAAATAAGGAAACTTTTGCATCTTGATGATTTTTGAGCCAAGCTTTGAGAATCATGATCAAGCATTGATCAAATGATGTTTGTGGCTTCAAGATGAGATGTTGACCAAAAATTTGAATTTTTGACTGTCAAATGACCATTTTGCCCCTATAGTTGACTGTGGTGCAATTAGGGTTTTGACTGTGCAATTTTGTGCTGAAAGTCTTGAAACTTGGTATGAGGATGCTTGACCATATTTATAGGCATGTGGGACTTGATTGGACCCTTGGAAACTTCATTTTCTTGATCAGAACCAAAACCCTAATTTTGACTGCTTAGGAGGCCCTTGAACTGTGCAACCTTTGGGGAGATTTTGAAGCTTGACTTTGCAGTTTCTTGAAGAATATGGGAGGACAAATTTTGGGGTACAACAGGGTGTACCATGTACAATATGTACTAAATTAAGGATTTTGATATATTAAAAATTACAATTATAATGATAGAAAATAATTCAACTTAAATATAAGAGAAAAATAAATTTAATAAATTTTATTAAATAGATCTCAAATTAATATTACAAATTATTAAAATTATTACTTTATTCAATACTATCTAGAATACTCCTCCTCTATAATAATTTATAAGTAAATTTTATTTTTTAAAATTTTAAATAATTAGTATATCTAATTTATTTATAGATTAAATATATTAATTATTTAATAAAATTAGAAAATAAAATTTGTTTATAAATCGTTGTTAGTTGGTTAATTCTTGTTATGTAGTTATTTGGGCTTTTTAGCATGTATTTGGCCCTGAGCTATTTTGCCTATATAAAGGGCCATTGTGTTTGTAATAGTAATCAACAATAATACAATTTATTTTAGATAGTTAGTTACACATAACTAACTCATCAATCCCCCCCCCCTCTCTCTCTCCCTCTCTCTTTCTCCTTCTTCTTCTTACTTTCACAATATTCATCTTTCTTGAATCATTTGTTCTAACAAATTGGTATCAAGAGCTTGTTTGCGATTCAGAGTGAATCTAATGGCAAACGGATAAACAACATTAATATAATTTCTAGCAAAACTATCAGTTTTCAAAGGTGAAAACTATCAACGATGGGTGGCACAAATGAAGGTTATTTTCAGATTTCAAGATGTTGTAAAAATCTTGAATGATGGAATATCACAACTAGAAGTGAATGCTGCAGAAGCCCATACAGCCGTGCACAAAGACTAGAGGAAGAAAGATGGTAAGACAGTATTCTTGATTCACCCGTGTGTGGATTGTGATGTATTTGAGAAGATAATCGAAGAAGAAACAACAAAAGGAGCTTGGGAAAAGCTGAAGTCCTTGTATGATGGAGATGAGAAATTGAATAAAGCGAAGTTGCAGACTTTAAGAAAGCAGTATGAGATGCTGCAGATGAAAGAGCATGAATCTGTTTCTACATATTTCTCAAGAGTTGTAGCGCTAACAAACCAGATGAAGGCGTGTGGTGAAGCGCTAACGGATCTGCAGAAGATAGAAAAGGTATTAAGATCTTTAATTGCAGACTTTGATTACTTTGTTGTAACAATTGAAGAGGCCAATAATCTATCTGAGATGAAGTTAGAAGAACTTCAAGCTTCTTTAAAGGCTCATGAAATGAGGCTGCAACAAAGAAACTCAGAAAGGGAGAAAGCAGTTGAACAAGCATTGCAATCAAGATTCAACAAGAAAGCTGGAAAAGAGAAATCGAAGCAGCGAAAGAATCTTGCTGGTGATGAGAAGTCAAGCAAGAATACTGATTCAAAAGGAGTGGGCAACAAGTATTCTGGGAAGAAAGTTGACACGAAAGAGGTATAATATTACAATTGTCAAGGTTTTGGCCACTATGCTAGAGACTGTTGAAGAAAGAAAGCTGCAAAGTCGAAAGATAGTGATGAAGCTCAATATGCACGAGCTGGAAGTAGTGATTCTGATGATGTGGTGTTGCTGGTGAACACTCAATCGAACACTTAGAAAAATAACATGTGGTATATGGATTTAAGATGTAGCAACCACATGACTGGAAATAAAAACTGGTTTACCAAGTTAGATGAGTCAGTCGAAAAGGTGATAAAGTTTGCAGATGGCAGACATATAAAATCAGGTGGTAAAGGAGATATTTTGATTATCAAAAAGGATGGTTGAAGGGCTACTATCACTGAAGTTCTATATGTACCTTTGATGACAAGTAACTTGATAAGTGTAGGTCAATTACTTGCAAAAGGCTTCAATATGAAGTTGGAGAATAATCACATGAAAGTATATAGGGTTGATAAGAGGCTAATCATGAAAGCACTATTGGCAGAGAATAAAACCTTCAAAGTCGAACTCAACACATCAGATAACAAATGTCTTGCTTCAACTACAGAAGAAGACAAGAACTGGCTATGACATCACAGGTATGGACATCTAAACTTCAAGAGTTTATGTATGCTCAATCAGAAAAGAATGGTGCTTGGGTTTCTGTATATGAAGGAACCAAAGCAGATATGTGAAGAATGCTGCAAAGCTGAACAGGCAAGAAAGGAATTCAAACGTGACTTGCCTATAAGACCAAGGCAAAAACTGGAGTTGGTTCATTCAGATGTGCGTGGACCCATTGAAGTAAAGTCTAATTGAGGTAATAGGTATTTCCTTACTTTCATTTATGAATTCACCAGACATATGTGGATTTACCTTATTGAAAGGAAGAGTGAGGTATTCACACATTTCAAGTTGCATGCTGAGAAACAAAGTGGCTGTAAATTGAAGAAGTTAAGAACTGATGGTGGTGGTGAATATGCTTCTACTGAATTTGCCAGATTTTGCAATGAGGAAGGTATAGAGCATGAGGTTGTTGCATCCTATACGCCTCAACATAATGGCATAGCTGAGAGAAAGAATAGAAGTGTACTGAACATAACAAAATGTATGTTGAAAGCTAAGAATATGCCTAAGAGATTTTAGGTTGAAGCAACTTCGACAACAATATACATTCTAAATAGATGCCCAACAAAGAAAATGGTCGAAAAGACACCACATGAGGCTTAGACAGGGTCGAAGCCAAATGTAAGTCATCTTAGAATTTTTGGATCAACGTGTTTCAGGCATGTACCTGAATAATTGAGAAAGAAGTTGGATGATCAAAGTGAAGTCATGGTGCTCATAGATTATTATTCGACTGGTGCATACAAGTTGTATTCACCAATTGAAGATAAACTAGTGATCAGTAGATATGTTCTTGTAGAAGAAAGCAAAGGGTGGGATTGGAGTCGAAGTTCAGTTCGACAAGAATCAGACACAGTCACAATTATGTTCGAAGAAGATGAAAAGAACGAAGCTTCGACAGGTCAAAATGAACAAGGCGATACTTCAAATGATCGAAATGAAGAACCACCTATGCAGAATGAAAGAAGATCCACAAGAACAAGAACTAAGTCGACTAGGCTGATTGGATATGAGAGGTTTCCAGATCAAGCAATTGACGCTGATGGTGAATTAATCGAAGAAGCCATGATGATGGATGAAGCAAAACCAATTGACCTGGGTGAAGCCTTGAGCAATTTGAATTGGTGTGAAACCATGAAAGAAGAACTTAGAGCCATTGAGAAGAACAACACTTAGGATCTTGTCGAAAGAACTAACAAGAAACCAATTGATGAGAAATGGATCTACAAGGTGAAACGAATGTCAAATGGTGAGATTGCAAAGTACAAGGCAAAGACTGGTGGCCAGAGATTTTCTATAACAACCAGGTATTGACTTCGATGAAGCATATGCGTCTGTTGCAAGGATCGAAACAATTAGGATTGTTGTTTCAATAGCTGCATATAGAGGATGGAAAATGCACCAACTTGATGTAAAGTCAGCATTTTTGAATGGTCCATTGGAAGAAGAAGTCAATGTTACTCAACCACCAGGTTTCAATGTCAAAGGGCAGGAGTCGAAAGTGTACAGATTAAGGAAGACTCTCTATGGCTTGAAGCAAGCTCTTAGAGCTTGGAATAAAAGGATAGATAGCTTCCTAATCGAAGCAGGTTTCACAAAGTGTGTCTCTGAACATGGAGTGTATGTAAATGATGTTAGAAGTGTTAATCGAATCATTTTATGCCTCTATGTTGATGACTTACTCATTACAGGAGTAGACGAAGCTGAGATAATGAAGGTAAAGTCGAAGTTAATGCAAGAATTCGAAATGTCTGATTTAGGGAATCTCTCCTATTTCTTGGGAATGGAATTCAAAGACATCGAAGAAGGAGTGTTCTTACATCAAACGAAGTATGCTCAAGATATATTGAAGAGGTTCAATATGAGCAACTGTAAGGCAGCCGTTACTCCATTAGAGACTAGAGCAAAGCTGAAAAGGGAATTGAATGATGAGTTTGTAAGTTTGACTCTTTACAAACAAATCATTGGATCCTTGAGGTATCTTTGCAATACTAGACCAGATATCTGTCAAAGTGTAGGATTGTTGAGCCGATTTATGGAGAAGACTCAAGAATGTCATTTTATTGCAGTAAAGAGGGTGTTGAGATACATAAAGGGAACTATTGATCATGGTGTGCGGTTACCAAAGAAATCGAAGAACAACACAAATGTCGAAGTTCATGGATACACTGACTCAGACTTCAGTGGAGATCAAGATGAAAAGAAGAGTAATGCAGGATACATTTTCATGATCGAATGAGCTCAAATCTCCTAGAGTTCGAGGAAGCAAAGCATTGTAGCTTTGTCATCATGCGAAGCAGAATATGTGGTTGCATCATATGTTGCATGCCAAGCAGCATGGATCGAAATGCTGCTTGAAGAACTCAAAATAATAGAATCGAAGATGAAGCTGTTTGTTGATAACAAGTCAACTATAAACCTTGCAAATCACCCAATGTGTCATGGTCGAAGTAAGCACATTGAACGAAGGTATCATTTTCTGAGAGATCAAGTCTACAAAGGGAAGCTTGAAATAAAACATTGCAAGACAAAAATGCAACTAGCTGACATATTCACCAAACCTCTGAAGAAAGTGAGGTTCGAAGAGTTAAAGAAAGGCATTGGGATGAGAAGTCATGATAACATGAATTAAAGGAGTGTGTTAGTTGGTTAATTCTTATTATGTAGTTATTTGGACTTTTTAACATGTATTTGGACCTGAGATATTTTACCTATATAAAGAGCCATTGTGTTTGTAATAGTAATCAACAATAATACAATTCAGTTTAGATAGTTAGTTACGCATAACTAACTCATCAATCCTCTGTCTCTCTCTCTCTCTCTCTCAAAATATCATCTCTCTTGAATCCTTTGTTTTAACATTCATTACAAATGAATACAATATTTATGATATATTATATTAAATCCTTTAATATAATCCTTAAGACTTGTGACCAAATTCTAGAGAGAGAGAAAATCTACAAAACTCCATTTCAATGCCTCCAAAAAATAAAAAACATATAAAAGGAAACGTGTTTTTGGAGGATTCACCGATTTCCAAAGCCAAATGGAAAAAATAAATTCAAATTGCTATGAATGAGTGTAACAACAAGCAATGATGAATCTCCTTATTAGCATTACTATCCATATATACACTCCCCTCTTCTATTATTTTTTAATTGTTATTTTTTTGACTTTTTATTCATATCAATAAAATTAATAATAATAATAATAATTTTTTAAACAAATTTTTTTTCTACTTATATTATTCATAACTTTTTATTATTTTAATTTGTTTTTTTCTTTAATTTGAAAATGATAAATTAAATTAAATTTTTTTTTTCATAAAAGTGACAATTAAAAAAAAATAGAAATAGAAGGAATAATGAATCGAAAGATTATGATAAACCCTGAAACACATATTATCATTTTCGCTACCACCTAAGACCCTTTTTGAGATATCCAAAACGACCACGTTTTTTATTGATTAAAGAAACCAGACAAAAAAAAAAAAGAGCACAAAACTCCAAAACACACACATTCCTTGCACACCTACCTCTACCGCTCAGCTACCTTATTATTACGAAATAGTTAGTTACTACAAAATGAGAAACTCATTCAAGACTTTTAACAAACACTTCACTTTCATTTCTTATGGTTTCATAACTTCTCCCACACACCTCACTTTCTCTCAATTCCGCTCATCATACTCCGGTAAGTTTTTTTTTTTTTTTATGGACTCCTCTCTCTTTCTATTATTGGTTCTTAACACTGGAAATTTGGTTTTGTACTTTTGTTCATTGAAAGTTTATGTGTTGTGTTTTTTGGTTCTGAGCACTTATCAGTTTATAGTAACTCCGGGTTGGCCTAGTGGTAAAGGTTTGAGTTTTAGAGTGTGTTTCAGGTCGTCTCGAGAGTGTGCCCCAGGTCTCAGGTTCGACTCCGGCTAGGTGTAAACAATTCTTGAGTTGGATCAAGTCCATACAAACCTTTGCCCTGGCTTTAAATGGGCCTCGCAAGTGGACGGTGGAATTTGTCCCTTTGATTTAGTTGGTTGCAAGGCCGAAAACCAAGATTTAAAAAAAAAAAATTATTGATTAGTAGTCCCTTGAGAAAAATGGCAAATAAATACTATGATAGCTCACTTTGCATATATTGCTTAGTTTCTTTCTACTAAATCCATTTGTAAGGCTATTTGATTGTTTTTTGTTTTTATATAGCGTCTCCATCTTCTACATTTATGGAGGTATTCAAAGCAATTGCTAAGCAAGACCTTGCATCCCATGGAAATGTTGCTATCAGAGCTGATCAGAAGAGCTATAGTTACAAGCAACTCATCTCGTCAGCACTAAAGATTTCTAATCTCTTATGTGGAAGTGATGCCAAAGTAATGAATTACAACTTGAAATTCCCTTAATATGCAGAAAATAGTTGTTTAATTAATTATTGGTGGCACCAAAATCCAGGGAAATCTTGCTGGAGCTCGAGTAGGAATTGTAGCCAAACCCTCTGCTGAATTTGTTGCTGGAATACTTGGGACTTGGCTTAGTGGAGGTGTTGCTGTTCCACTTGCTGTCAGCTATCCAGAAGTAGAGCTTCTGTATGTCATGAATAATTCGGTATGCTTTAGAAACCCTTCCTTTCTTATATTGCTCTCAATAGTACTCCCTTTCTTTTATTTGCTTAACATATGACTTGTGAACATTAGAGATGAGGATGTTGCGTTGGATTTGCGGTAAGATTAGACAAGATAAGAATAAAAATGACAATATTAGAGAGAGTGTTGGGGTAGCACCTATAATTGCAAAGATGGTGGAAAATCGACTTTGGTGGTTTGGGTATGAAGAGAGAAGACCTGTAGATTCTGTGGTAAGGAGAGTAGTTCATATGGACACGAGTCAAATAGCTAGAGGTAGATGAAAACCTAGGAAAATTATAAGAGAAATTATTAAGAAAGATCTCGAGATTACCAATTTGCATAAAAATGTTTAGAAATGTGGTTAGACCTAACTCATCCCTACAAAACCAGTTTGTAGGGTAAAGATTGCCCCCATTTATAAAGACATGTTCAAACTATATATTATCCGATGTGGGACTCTTAACAAAAAGCATGGCTTTGGATAGAACATTATGGCGGAAGTTGATCCATGTAGTCGACCCCACTCCGTGGGATAAAGCTTGGTTGTTGTTGTTCTATATGACTTGTGAACATTATGAAGTCAGGACTTCATCAATCTTCCCTTTACATTGTCTTTTCATCTTTTCAAACAGCTGATTTATATGTAGATTTTTGCGTATGTGAAAGTTAATGACCTCAGTACCTTATATGTTATAGAATTCATAATGTACCCCAAGGAAGAAATAATTGATTATATGTACAATTGTTGGGCTATTTGGTTATTCAGCATGATCTTTGTCCTTCACTTTTATTTTGTGGATTAAATCTTATTAGAAATTTGATTATCATTTGGCTATAGGACACATCTGCAATACTGAGTACTGAAGATCATAGTGAACTAATGCAAAACATTGCCAATAAAACCTCTTCAAATTTTTTTCATCTTCCACCTGTTGCTAATAATTCGTTAGATAAGAACAGAGATGAACATTCACAAAATGGAGAAATTGATGCAGCCAGAATTTTCCTGGAGAGTATTGAAAGATTAAGTATGAGTATCACATTTTCAGCCTTTAAAAATTGGATAGAGTATAAAATTTTGGTAGCAATTTTTTGGTACTTCTTTCTCATCATTTGTTTTTCTTATCCTTTGGCTTACTAAGGTGAAGACCCGGCACTCATTTTGTACACTAGCGGAACAACAGGTAAACCTAAGGGAGTTGTTCATACACACAGAAGCATCATTGCTCAGGTATGAGTTATGGTTTATCCAGTTACATTTAATGCTACCTCAAAAAGACAATTTTGATTACTTAAATAAATAATATTTTTAGTTCTATTCTTTTTTCAAGTTATCTTGGTAGGATAATCAAATTTTAATCATAACATAACACACTCTAGTCCTTGTTGATTTAACTATGTCAATCTGTTCCTATTTTTGTTTTTCTTTAATTTTTGTGTTCAAATTATCTTGATTTCAGATCCAATCATTGACAAAAGCGTGGGAGTACACTTCTACGGATCAGTTTTTGCATTGTCTCCCGCTGCATCATATCCATGAAAGTTTTTTTGTTTGCGTTATTCAATATTTTTGTAGTTAGGGAACATATTACTAGTATTTTGTATATTTTCTGTTTCTCTATGATTTGGGATATCTTTATGATGTCAATCCTTAACATACATGATATACATGTCCATGGGCTTTTCAACGGTTTACTGGCCCCTCTCTATGCAGGTTCCACGGTAACTTACTCATAGCAAATACGATTAGTCAACAAAGTGTTAATTTTGGTTCAAGTGATCGTAAAATATGCAGTATCCATTTTAAATATATAATTGTGTGTGTGCTAAGAATCTAATTGTCTCGTTGAAGGTTGAGTTTTTGCCGAAATTTAGTGTCAGGGGAGTTTGGCAGAGATGGCGCGAGTCATATCCAAATGAAGGGTCTAAGGCTGATGATGCTATAACAGTATTCACTGGAGTAAGTGTGATTCTTTTTTTATTCTTGAAAACTTGTGATTTTCACATTTCATGCACTTAATACCAATATGCATACTAACTAGAAAACTTGTCGTGTGGGACTTCATCATGTTTAAATAATTTTTAATTGAAGGTTCCAACTATATATGCTCGATTAATTCAAGGTTATCGTGCGATGGATCCCGAGCTACAAGCTGCTTCAGCATCGGCTGCAAAGAACTTGCGTCTAATGGTAACTTACTGTTCCGTGCATCAAGCGTTTTAGTCTCTTGAAAGAATATCAATTTTCTGAAAATGACGATTATTATTTACTTTTGTAATTTGATTTACTCGGCGTGGCAATTTACCATGCATGGGCTCGCTGCAATTAATGTTATGTATGCAGTGACTACTGACTCAATGGCATAAATCTGATATACTATCATGCTATTATTATTCAGATGTGTGGGTCCTCGGCACTTCCTCAACCTGTTATGCTAGAATGGGAAGCCATCACCGGGCACCGCTTATTGGAGCGATATGGCATGACTGAAGTAAGTACACCCTTTTTTAAGTTCACTGACTTCCTAAAAAATCTTATGTATTGTATTTTACTCCAATTCTCATTTTGTAACAATTTCTTATATGAATCTTACATTTCTGTATCAATGTTTCTAGTTTGTCATGGCATTGTCAAATCCATTGAAAGGTGAGCGTAAGGCAGGCACAGTTGGAAAACCACTGCCAGGCGTGCAGGTTAGTTGAACTTCCCCTTTTCCATTTGCTATTGGTCATAGAATATGGGCTTGTTGATCTCTCAGTTCCACTGTCGCATAATCTGTTTACATGATCAGACCCTCTAAACAATAGTCTTGATGATTTTTGTCATATGGTCCGGGCACAAGTTTCTAACAACACTCAATAAAGTAATTTTCTGTATGCATAACAGGTCAAGATTCTTTCAGATGGGGAGAATTGGAGTGAAAAAACAGGAGCCGGCGGCGAGCTTTGCGTTAAAAGTCCTTCACTGTTTAAAGAATATTGGAAACTTCCAGAGGTGCTTTCAGAATGTTATTGTTTTTACATCTAATGATTCTGTAATCATCAACTAGATTTTATTTATTTCCATGTAGGTAACGAAGGAATCATTTACGGAAGAAGGATTCTATAAGACTGGAGATGCCGTTACAACAGATAAAGATGGATATTACATCATTCTAGGACGTAAGGAAATCTACATTTTTCTACGCATGTTGTATGGTTCTCATGCATAATTATGTGTAAATTTATATTTCCAGGACATTAACCTTGATCCAGATCTTTTCAGTTTTCATACAAATCTTTCAGCATGAGTAAAAACAATGCTTGAAGTGTTATCAGCGATTTGTCAAAGAAACAATATTTTTAGATTGTGGTGGAAATAATACATTTTGTGTTCATTCTCTACTATTTATCAGGTACTAATGCGGATATCATCAAGGCCGGTGGCTATAAGCTGTCTGCATTAGAAATCGAATCAGTTATAATAGAGGCAAGTGGCTACCATTTTCTCAATCTATGGTTTTCAGTCCTCATGTAGTTATATGATTTGAATGATATGACATTTCACAACCAAAACCTTTTTGCAGCATCCAAGTGTCTCAGAATGTTGTGTCTTGGGCTTACCACACAAAGAATATGGAGAAATTGTCGGTGCAATTGTCGTGCCAGAGGCTGATATTAAACGAAAGCAAGATGAAGAATCAAAGCCGGCTCTAAGCCTAGAAGAATTATCCACCTGGGCCAAAGATAAACTTGCACCTTACAAGGTACGATGGCATGGTCATTGTGCTGAATGCTCGCCCGAGGAACTAGTTCACGTTACATTTTGAATCTGATGCACTTATTTATCTTACATTCATCATAGCTATAGGAGTTTTAAAGTAAATTTCATTTAATAATTTGTTTATATCTTTGTTAGATACCAACTCGACTAATCGTGTGGGACTCACTCCCCCGCAATGCAATGGGAAAGGTAAGTTACTTTTGCACCAATGCCATAATAATCACATGTCATTTACCTTTTCATCGCAAAGTGTTTGGATCCTCTGTATTGGAGAGTCTTTGCGTTTCGAGGAGAGTCTAAAACAACTATATTTGCTCCAATCCAACATTTGCATTCAATATGACATACTTTCTTTCAAACGAAGTTTTTTTAGAAAGATCTTCGCATTGGATTAAGAACAACCGCGTATATGGTTTGGACACCACATTTTTGTCTAAAATCTTTATCTAACCTAGGACATCTTACTCCCACTTGGCATTCCGACACAGCCACCGCATAGGATCCGATTCTACGTCTTTTTGTAAGGAAAATTAACTATTCTTTGTTTGAAATTTCAGGTCAGTAAAAAAGAGCTGAAGAAGTTTCTAGCTCCGGAACAGTAAAAAAAGTGCTGTCTATGTAACTAGTCATGTATATCAATGATAAATAATAGTATTGTTTTGAAATAATTAGTTTCCATAAGGCGATTAAGAAAAATCTTCATCCTTAGAAACTGGATGTGATATCTTAAACTCCAAACCTTTATAAATAAGGAATTACAAAAAGTATATAAGTTATGCAGTGGTTTTAGAAACAACTTATAAACTTTTATTTTTGTTTCAAAGGCTCAAAATACTACAGTTTACGTTTTCCCAAATCACTTTACAAAATTTTCAAATAGTGGTTTGTTTTGGGTAATAAAAAAATTGAGGATTACTTTTCCTACACTTAGGGATGTTTACACATTCTTGTGAAAAACAAAAAAGTGCACTTCAATCCACACACAATCCATTTGTAAGTGAGCAACACCCTTATTTTTGATAAAATAATACGGAAATGCATCTCTGTAACAACTTAAGGAAATATATCAGACAAAATTTTAATCAAATATGTGCTAGACCTTCCACATTTCTAGCAAAAACACTCTAAATCACTCAAGCTTTTCTATTCAAGTGCATTTTCTACTCCACTCATTCCAAGTAGTTTTTCTACTCCATTCAATCCAACTGATTCAATTTCCTTTGCAGATTTGGTAAGTTTTTCAATCCAATTTTTTTATTTTCTCTATATGCATTAAGAAATAGGAACATTAGGTTGTGTAATCCACATTACTATATAGGTAGTTACACTTATTGTTAGGTTATTACACATAGCATTGTGCTTTGTCCATTGCGCTATCCCATTTTCATACCATGCGTTTTTGCCATTTTTGCTTTTCTGAGTTGCGAAAGTACGGAAGTGAACTTTCGTATTGTTTTAGAATTTGATTTTTCAGGAATACAGAAGTGTATTTTAGTATTTTGTCTGTCTGCATTATTTGGTTTGATTTTGAATGTCTCTGATCCGGGTTTGATTTTTTTGGCTTTGTTTGGCTCGCCTACTTTAATTATTGTTAAATTGTAATTCATAGGTGTCAAAAATAAGATTTGATTTGTTTAGATTTAAATAGATTTGAATTTAAATCTAGATTAGATTTGATTTAGTAAAGAGATATTTTGGGCTTGGGTTTTAGCTTAGGGAGCAAGCTAACCTAAATCTATAAATAGAGGGAGTAACCCCATATTTTTGTATTCAAGTCATTGAACTCATTCACAGTATTTTGCAGTTGCAAAGTTAATTAATAAAGTTTCCACAGTTTGTGGGCAGAGAGAAACTCTGCAGAAATAATTCTATTGTCTTTTCTTAGTTTGTTTCATAACTAATCATCAGTGGTGGTCGAAATTCATCATAGAGTATTGGTGGATTTCCAACATCTGGTATCAAGAGCTTGTGTTTCGATTCAAGGGAAGTATCAATCAAGAACGATTGAAGAATTCACGATGACAAGTTATGGGAATGCAAACTATCCAGCAACGCTGCCAATTCTGAAAGTTGACAACTATGAGAATTGGTGCAAGCAGATGAAAGTCCTATTAAGGTGTCAAGGCCTTTGGGACCTTGTAAAAGATGGAGTCGAAGCGCTTGGCGAAAACGCTTCAGAAGAAGAAAAGAAGACATATACAGAATCTGAGAAGCAGAGTTATAAAGCATTATTTATAATTCATCAATGTGTCAGCCCAGACAACTTCGAAAAGATTAGTGATTCAGAATCTGCAAAAGAAGCTTGGGAGATCCTTGAGAAGTCTTTTGGAGGCGCTGAGAAGGTGAAAGAAGTGAGGTTACAAACTCACAAAAGAACCTATGAACTGCTTCAGATGGAAGACAGTGAAAACATATCTGATTTCTTCACTAGAGTTACAAAACTAGTGAATCAAATCAAAACATGTGGAGAAACATTAACAACAAGAGTTGTTGTTTCGAAGATCCTGAGATCCTTAGCCCCGAAGTTCGACCACATAGTGGTGGCGATAGAAGAAGGGAAAGACTTGTCGAAATTGACAAAGGAAGAGCTTCAAGGGACGCTCGAATCTCATGAACAAAGAATGAACGAAAGAGCTGCAGGAAAATCGAAGAGTGATGTAGCCTTGCAGGCACATTCAGCAAAAGAGACCAAAGGCAAAGGAAAGTATTTCGACAGAAGTAGAGGTGGCTACAACAAATCGAATGGCAGAGGAAACCAAATCGAAGGAGACGTGTCGAATCAAAGAAGACCACACCAAGGCAACCAAAGAGGTGGTGCTGCAAACAGAGGAAAAGGTGGTGGTCGAAAACCTGATAAGAGTCACATTCAATGTTATAACTGTCAGAAGTATGGTCACTATTCGAGTGATTGTCCAGAAAAACGAAAGAATCAAGAAAGTGATGCAAAGCTGGCAAAACATGAAGAAGAAGAAGAGATGATGCTGATGGTCACAACAAGAGATGAAGACAGATTCAAGGACCAATGGTACTTGGATTCAGGATGTTCATCACATATGTCTGGAAGGAAAGACTGGTTCGTCAATATAAAACCCTCAACGAAGAATATGGTAAAATTTGCAAATGACAACACCCTAGCAGCTGAAGGTATTGGTGATGTTATGATCATGAGGAAAGATGGCAAGAAGTCAGTAATTTCGAATGTATTATACATACCAGGCATGAAGAGCAATTTGCTCAGTATAGGGCAGTTGGTCGAAAAGAATTATAAAGTATCAATCGAAGATAAGTTGATGAGAGTTGTTGATGCAAATGGGAGAGTAATCTTGAAGGCTCCTATGTCTCAGAATCGAACCTTCAAGATTGAACTAAATGTGATGGAGCACAAGTGCCTTTCGACTGCAGCTAGCAGGGATGAATGGATATGGCATTATAGACTTGGTCATCTCAACTTCAGAGACATCAGAGATTTGAAGAGAAGAAATATGGTTTCAGGATTGCCTGAAATTGACATTCCAAACGAAGTATGTGAAGAATGTGTGCAGGCGAAGCAACACAAGAACAGCTTCAGCAAGGATGCAGGAAGCAGATCGAAGGCTAATCTCGAAGTCATATACTCTGATGTATGTGGACCAATTCAGGTGGATTCAATGGGAGGTAACAAATACTTTGTTACATTCATAGATGATTTCAGTCGAAAGCTATGGACTTACCTGATCAAGAAGAAAAGTGAAGTGTTCGAAGTATTTATCAAGTTCAAGTCCATGGTCGAAAGACAAAGTGGTCGAAAGCTCAAAGTTTTGAGAACTGATGGTTGAGGAGAATATGTGTCGAAAGATTTCGACAGATTATGTGAAAAAGAAGGGATTGTGCATGAGGTGGTGCCACCCTATACTCCACAGCAAAATGGAATTGCAGAAAGGAAAAATCGAACCATCATGAACATGGTGAGAAGTATGTTGAAAGGCAAGAATTTACCCAAAGAGTTCTGGGGTGAAGCTGTTTCGACTGCAACATACATTTTGAACAGAAGTCCTACAAAAAAGCTAGAAGGAATTACTCCAGAAGAATGTTGGTCTGGTGTGAAGCCTAGCTTAAGTCATCTGAAAGTATTTGGATCTATTGCACATAGACATGTGCCAGATCAGTTGAGAAAGAAACTTGATGACAAGTCAAGTCAAATGATCCTAGTTGGATATCATTCGACAGGAGGCTACAAGTTGTTCGATCCAGAGAACAAGAAGATTGTGATCAGCAGGGACGTGATCATAAATGAGTTCAAAGAATGGGATTGGACTGCAAATGTCAAGAAAGATTCAGTGGGAATCTTATTCGAAGAGCCAGAAACTCAAGTCGAAAGAGAAGTTCGACAAGAGGAGCCAGCAGATATACCCAGTACAAGCAGACCTCAAAGAACAAGACGCATGCCTGCAAGATTGCAAGATTGTGTGATTACATCAGATGATGTAATAGATAATGAAGGTGAGCTGGTACATTATGCTTTCTATGCAGATGTCGAACCTGTTAATGCAGCTGAAGCATTAAAGGATTCGAAGTGGGTGAAAGCAATGAACGAAGAAGTAAAGTCTATCAAAGACAACAACACTTGGTCACTTGTCGAATTGCCTCAAGGCAAGAAGGCAATTGATGTCAAGTGGGTATACAAAGTGAAGACGAATTCGAAAGGTGAAGTAACTCGACACAAAGCAAGACTTGTGGCGAAAGGATTTCTACAGAAAGAAGGAATAGACTTCGACAAAGTTTTGGCACCTGTTGCTAGGATCGAAACAATCAGGTTGGTTGTTGGTCTAGCAGAAATCAACAGTTGGCACATATGTCAGATGGACGTGAAGTGTGCATTCCTAAATGGACCCTTAGATGAAGAAGTCTATGTTAAACAACCAGTTGGGTTTGTGAAACATGACGAAGAAAGAAAGGTGTACAGGCTACATAAAGCCCTGTATGGTTTGAAACAAGCTCCAAGGGCTTGGAATAAGAAAATTGATAGTTTTCTAAGGGAGAAGGAATTTGAGAAGTGCATAACTGAACATGGAGTATATGTAAGAAGAAGCAAAAGTAAATTGCTTATACTATGTCTCTATGTAGATGATTTGTTGATAACAGGTAGCTGCAAGAGTGAGATCGAAGACTTCAAAGTTGATCTTAGCAAGGAATTCGAAATGTCTGATTTGGGTGAGATTTCATACTTCCTTGGTATCGAATTCCACAAGACCAGTAGAGGTTTGATGATGCATCAAAGAAGATATGCAGGGGAAATTCTCAAGAGGTTTGAGATGGAAGAATGCAACTCAACTTCGACACCTGCAGAACCAAGACTGCAACTGTCGAAAGATGCAGATGAAGATGATGTTGATCCAACCCAATACAGAAGACTTATTGGATCATTGAGATACCTTTGTCATACAAGGCCTGACTTAGCATACAGTGTAGGTATGGTAAGTAGATTCATGCAGAAGCCAAAGGTATCACATCTAGCAGCAGTGAAGAGGATACTAAGGTATCTCAAAGGAACTTTCGATTATGGCATTTTGTTTCCTGCAGTTGATAAAGGAAAAGAATGCAAGTTAGTGGGATACACTGATTCGAGTTGGTGTAGTGATGCTGAAGATCGAAAGTCAACAGCAGGATATGTATTTATGCTAGGTGGTGCAACAATTGCTTGGAGTTCGAGAAAAGAACCAGTAGTAGCATTATCATCATGCGAAGCAGAATACATAGCTGCTTCTCTTTGTGCATGTCAAGCAACCTGGATGGTGAACTTGGTCGAAGAAATAACAGGGAAAAATCATGGAGCAATTACCATGAAGATAGACAGCATGTCAGCTATCAATCTGGCAAAGAACCCAATAGCACATGGTCGAAGTAAGCACATCGAAATGAGGTTCCATTATCTTCGAGAGCAGGTAGCAGATGGGAAGATGAATTTGGAACACTGCAGAACTGAGAATCAGATTGCAGACATCATGACGAAGGGAGTGCAGGTCGAAGTATTCAGAAAACTAAGGGCCATGATGAACATAGACAGTTTAGACACTATGAATTAGGTGGTGTGTTAAATTGTAATTCATAGGTGTCAAAATAAGATTTGATTTGTTTAGATTTAAATAGATTTGAATTTAAATCTAGATTAGATTTGATTTAGTAAAGAGATATTTTGGGCTTGGGTTTTAGCTTAGGGAGCAACCTAACCTAAATCTATAAATAGAGGGAGTAACCCCTTATTTTTGTATTCAAGTCATTGAACTCATTCACAGTATTTTGCAGTTGCAAAGTTAATTAATAAAGTTTCCACAGTTTGTGGGCAGAGAGAAACTCTGCAGAAATAATTCTATTGTCTTTTCTTAGTTTGTTTCATAACTAATCATCAGTGGTGGTCGAAATTCATCATAGAGTATTGGTGGATTTCCAACAATTATAAGTAACATGATTGACAACCAAGATTGATTGAGGCTCGATAGAGTGTCTTAGCATGCATTTGTTTGCAGGGAAAGAGTCTGACCCTCATGACCACTGGTAATTTCCAGTTCATTTGATGTAGAAGCATCTTCTGACTGGTTATTTGTTGATGACTACACTGAGGATCAGTCACATGCTTGTGCATTCGTCCCTCTAAGAGGAAATCAATCGATCGAGCTCTTTAGAGTGTTTCTTGACCGCACTACAACATATGATATACGCTTCTAGCCGTACGGAGATCGCTGGAAGACGCTTCCCTTGGATGACATAACATTCTACTCTAGATGGTTGACTTGTGGGTCACGTTTGATGTATCCACGCCTGCCTAAGCTAATAATGTGCAGTTCGAGTATCTATAGGTTATTCCAAGATAACATTTTCTGTCTGTTCCTCCCACTATTGTCCACAGAGATGTGGATGCGATGTATGATGATTTCTATAATTATCTGGTACCATATGAAGCATGGAGTGTGGTAGCTCCTCGCGAATGAAGTAGTGCATCCGAAAAAATTCAGTGGTATTTCAGAGTGTCACATCCTTACATGACACTAGATGCTCACAGAGATTCATCTAGATTAGCTCATCAAGAGATATTAGAGGAGGAGAAGGTTAGGACATATCATGTCGTTGATGTGTTACCTGAATGTCATCGTATAAAGGCCATTGCGTGAGCATGTATAGAGAGAGGAAAATTTCTGGAAGGTACTTATGAGAGGGCCACTATAGATGACATTCTATCTGAGGCACAAACGACATTGCAGTACAGAAGATAGAAAAGGAACTTGAGGGTATGATATACACAGTAGTATTTGATAGTATATGTATTAAGATTTTGTAGTTTGTCATTTTGATAGTATATGGATTATGGGTTTATTCTAATATATGGCATTTTAATCTTATTACATCAGTGTATGATTTAATTGATAATAAGTTTATTATGATAGTATAGTTATTATAAATGGCCTATTACATTAGTGTATTTCTAAAAAAAGTCAAAATTTACTTTCTAAAGGGTGATTACGGACGTATATTTCCGTAAAAAAGATGCATCTCCGGACTAAATCAAAGAAAAATGAGGATATGACTACATTAAGAAGAAATGGGGTGCATATGAGGTTATTACGATGATGCATTTTGAAAAAATGAGGGTGACTCATTTATGCATGAATTTGGTGTATATGGATGTGTGGAAAAATATACTTTCAAATTAATGAATAGAATTTTTGGGTTTACATATGGTGACTCCTCGCCACTAAGAATGAGAGAAATAATCCCCAAAATTTACTGATTATTGACCTTGCAGCTTCAATGACAAATTTGTTTAAAAATTAAAAAAAGACATAGAATTAATACTTGCACCAAGATCATATATAATGCTCTTTCAAAGTAAGTATCACCAATAATAGATGGAATAGTAAAGCTTCCATGATATTTCAATTTGGGATCATATGCCACTCTTCCGCATTAAGTATCACCAATAATAGAAGGCATAGTAAAGCTTCCATGATATTTCAATTTGGGAGGTATTTTCCCTTGAACCATCTGGCTTTAATCTTTAGTTTGTGCCACTATTTCAAGTTTTCCCACCCTTCCCCTCTTTATCAAAACATTTATCATAAATTTAGAGTAATTTAATATTTGTTTAAAGTCTTCAAGGAATGACACGTTGATGAGAAACGATTTTAGAATCTGCACGAACTTGCAAATCTTTTTATCTTTTTTAATCTTTATGTGGCTTTGAGAGAATGACGATAATGGTATTTCTTGCACCAATATGATTTTTGATGTACTAGTCCATAAATTGTCAAGTGACTTGTAATTTATGGACCATATTTAATTGTAGTGAGATGTTGTGCCTCTAGAACATGAGTTACTTCGTATGACGCTTCCGTTTAATCTTCATCCAATGTCCTAATTATGATATATCTCCTGCTTGCTCCTTTATATTTCTTTCCATTTTTTAATGAAACAATTTTACAAATTTCATTTTCTTTGTTCTTATAGTGTTATATTTTATTGGGTTCTAATAAGAAGTATCCAAAAAATGGCTAGCATCTAAAGAATTAGGGGAACCACCTCTTACCCCTCAGACTAGCGTCTGATAACCCAACGAGGGGAAAAGTCCCCCAGGAATACACCTGGTCTCCCCTAGAGCTAGCACTTGATAGTCTAAAGAGAGGGCGAGAGCCTCTTGCCGGGGCTAGCACCTGGTCACCCCAGAGCTAGCACCTGATAGCCCAAAGTAAGGAAAGGAGGAACCTCCCCCAGAGCTAGCATCATATAGCCCAAATAGAGGGCGTGAGCCTCCCCTCCAGGGCTAGCACCTGGTAGCCCAAAGAATTGAAGAGAGCCTCCCCCAGGGCTAGCACTGGGTAGCACAACAAAGTAATAAGTTCTCCTTTGTTGGACTTAAGTTAAAATACTAAAGGGCCAATCAAAGGGGAAAACACTTCCAACATGATTTTAGGTAGACTAAATCTTTTCTTGACCACATTTTTTGGTCATGGAGTTAGGGCATAATCTTTCACTAACTCTACAACCCAGACTCAAGAAAGCCTAAAATTACCTCATCTCTAGTAGGCGAGGAAGACATATCTTAAGTGATACATATCACACCTCACTTACACTTATACCTAAGCACACCACTCAATGACAAACATATCTCCCCACATGAGTATGACCTCTAAACCACCACAAAGCACCGACATACATGGCTAAAATTAAATGAGGGGAAACCCTCTATTCCTAGGAGAATAATTGGTTCAGAAAGGAAATGATCCATGAACCTTTTTAATGTAGAAAATTGGTGTGAAATAGAATGAGGAGAAACCCTCTATTTATAGGAGGCTCAAACAGAAAATGATCCATGGACCTTTTAAATAGTCTAATCGATTAATCCTAGTTGTCAATTGATTAGACAAGCCAAATATGAAAGGTTTTTGACTTACGTCGTCATTAATCGATTAAAGACTTCATTAATTGATTTAGAGATGTTACAAATGAGTTTATCTATAACCATTGTAAAAATTCCTTTTAATTGATTAAACAAGTCAGTAACCAATTAAGGATGTGTATAAAAAAAAATTCAAATATTTTGTCAAATAGTAGATGCTTCAAAACATATTTAAGTTGGCGTGTGAGCCACCTTAGTATCTCGAGAATTATTATTATGCCTTTACATTAAATTGTTCACTCAGGCACGCGGTAAGCGTAAGACCATACGAGTTTTCATACTTTCTCTCTTTCACATCTTTGAAGCTTTAAGTTCTCTTGTTTGATTCAACAGTGATTCAGTATTTTATTTTGAACTTGATACTTCTAATTTATGAGACTTGAGATAACATATTTGATTAAATGTCATCATTAGAGATGGTTGGATTAGAGATCACTGAAAACTTCATGGAACATTATTTGATTTTAGATGTTGTCATCATCAAAACTAACCGTTACAAATTAGTTGTACTTGCAAACTTATATATTTATAATATATTTAAGGGTGCTGCTAATCAGTGCCCCAGACACTAGATAAGAAATAATAAATGATCTTTAATCACACTTTTAATCTTTTAAAAATAAAGTAATTAAACATATCTAATAACTCAACTTAACTTATCTATTCAATTTCTCTTTATTACGGTGCATAATTTATACACAAGAAATTAAATAATATTTGGGGTTTAAATATTGTAATTTCATTTCAATATTATTATCATTTTAATACAGGAATTTAATTTACTATAAACAAACAAAATAAATTTAAAAAAAAAAACTCATGATAAATTAACAAATAAAATATTGCAAAAAAATAAATAATAACTAAAAAAATTCAAATAAAAGTAGTGTTCTTTGAAATTAAAATGTAACAGATATTGAAAATAAAAAAATATGTAGAAACAACGAGGCATTTAGTTAAGCAGCAATAAATAAAAAGAAAATAATAATAATGTGTAACCTCTCAAATTTTCTCTTTATGACTTAAAAATTTTGAATTTTAAATTTTTCTTAAATAACACTTTTAATAATTTCTTTTTTAAACAATATTAATAAAACTATAATGTAATTAATGATCCTTAACCAATGCCCACCGATTAGTATTGCCCTATATTTAATTCTTGTAGAAATAATGTGTTTTTTGATATTTTAGTATTCTCTGTTTTTTATTATAAATTGTTTTAGAAAAACATTGGTACCACAATATAAGTCATTTTATATTATCAATAAATAATTAATATTAATTTTTCTATTATATTCTTAAAATTCTATTATAATCTCTTTTTTTTAAATTATATATATTTATTTTCTCTATATCATTAATTAATGGTAATTTTATAAAAATATTCATAATTTCTAATTTTCATATAATAATAATTATTCCTTCTATCTCATATTATTTGTCGCAATTGAAAATCTCACATTGATTAAAATATAATAATAAATGAAAGAGAATATTGATTTTATTAAATTATCCTGATTAACTATTTATATATTTAAACTAACATTATTGTTAAGTAAAAAAATAATAAATTAAGAGTATTTATTAGAAGATACAATTGAAAGATTAAATATAAAAATGCATTGATAATTTAAAGTGATAGTTTTTTTAAGATAAATATTTTCATTAAATGTAACATTTATTTTAAAACGGAAGAAATATTTTTCATAATAGATGTGAAAAATTCAAAATGATTTATAATAAAAAAACTATTTCGAAGGTACATTTCTATCTCTCATTTATAAAATTTTGTAAGCATAAAGTTTATTTAATTAATGTATTAAATGATTCATGTTCATCTCATTTTTGTGGTAGTTTCACTAATTAATGTTCTCTCTCTTATTTTATGGGCAATGATTTATGATTATTTTTTTGTAGAACTGTCTATAATATTTGAGATCAAATTGCTCAAGAGAACTTAGTTGTCCAAGTCTTCACATAAATCATGTGTGTTTAGTACAATGACCGCATGATAGTTTCTTCAATTTTTTTATGTCTTCAATGACTATTACAAACTTTGAAAACATAATATTTCCTTTTATTTGTCATTTAAGACTATTTTATGTTTATAATATTATAATCTATATGTTATATGCTCTGTCATAATTCATACTTTCTATCCGAAATTTGTTACACTTTGAAACATATGCTTGTTGTTTGTAGGATAAATGTTGCATATTTATGCTGTATCTTTCTCGTAATTTAAAATAAATTATTTAATTTATTTAAATTAAAATCATTCTTGGTCAGGTTCTGGAAATTTCTTTTGTCAAGAAGGACCAAAAACATTCTTGGTCAAAAGTCAAAAAAAAAATGATAGATTCCAAAAGTCAGAAACTTCTACTTCTGATGAGAAGAAACATCTGAAGGGAAGGGAAAAATTTGACAAGAAGAAGGTTCAATGTTACTGTTGCAATCAATTTGACCATTTTGCTAAAGATTGTTGGTCAAACAAGGAAAGGAAATCAAAAGAAGAAAATATAGCCAGAAGAGATTTTGATGATGAACCTGTGCTATTGATGGCTTCCGAGTCTGATGGAAGGTGTTTGGTAGACTGGTGGTATATGGACACTGGCTGCTCAAATCACTTGACTGAAAACAAACAATGACTGATAGATTTTGACTCCAAAAGGAGGACAAAGATCAGATGTGCTGATGATAAGTACGTTAATGCAGAAGGTATGGAAAATGCCAAAGTCAAAGTAAAGAATGAGAAGACTGTTCTGATCAAGGATGTTTGATATGTTTCTAGCATTAAGAGCAATCTGATGAGTGTAGGTCAGCTTATTGAGAAAATTTTCTTAATTATTATGAAGAACAATCTCTTCGAATTGTATGATTCTAATCAAAAACTGATTAAGCAATCTGAACAGGGAAGCAACATAACATTCAAGGTGAATGTGGAGACAACTGAAACAAAATGCCTTAGTGTAGAAGGCACTGAAGTTGATAGTAAGTTATGGCACAAGAGGATGGGGCTTCTGAACTACAAAAGTTTAGGGCATCTGAGTTCTAAGAAGCTCATGCATGGTATTCCGAAGATTGTGAAGCCTGAAAAGTCATGTGAGGTATGCATGAAAGGCAAGCAATCCAGATTTCCTTTTACATCACAAGTAACTCCAAGAGCAAAGCATGCTTTGGGAGTAGGGCATTCTGATGTGTGTGGATTATTTACATAACGTTCACTTAGAGGAAACTAGTATTTTGTGTCTTTTGTGGATGATTTCACAAGAATGATGTGGGTAACACTCATCAAGTTTAAGAATGTAGTGTTTACCGAGTTTCAGAAGTTCAAGGTGAAGGTTGAGAAACAAAGTGGTCAGAAGCTGAAAATTCTCAGAACGAACGGTAGAGGTGAATATAATTCTACAAAGTTCTAAAAGTTTTGTGATAAGAATGGAATAGAACATGAGGTTGCTGCTTCATACACTCCTCAACACAATAGTTTTGCTGAAAGAAGAAATAGAACTTTGCTTGATATGTCAAGAAGCATGCTGAAAGAGAAGAAGCTACCTCATACCTTGTGGGGAGAAGCTAATGCCACTTCAACGTATATGCTCAACAGGTGTCCAACGAAGAAGCTGAAGGAAATTATTTATTTAGAGAATTGAACTGGAGACAAGAAAAGTATTAGCCATCTGAAGATGTTTGGTTCTGTATGTTACAAACACATTCTAGAAGCTAGAAGAGAGAAGTTAGATGATGGAAGAAAAGTAATGTGTTGGTGGGGTACCACGGTACAGATGCATACTAGCTTTATTATTCAAAAACTAATAAAGTTGAAATCAGTAGAGACGTCATTGTAAAAGAGTCAGAAGCATGAGATTGGAGCAAGTCTCAATCCACTTCTGGTGTAGTGCCAACACTAGAGGTAACTTCTGAAAGTACTTCAGAAGGTTCTGAAGATGAATTAGAACTTGAAAGTTCTGAAGAAGAGTCAGTTTCAAAAGATGATTCTGAAAAATCTGAAGATGAGTCAGATGGTGAATCTGATTTCGATCCAGATTTTGACGATGAACTAGAATCTGGTAGTGATCATGTTTCTGGAAGGGAAACTCTGAAGACGCTGGTTTTGGAGGACAAACTTCTGGATATGATCATGTTCCTGAAGGTGGTACTTTTGAAGGTAGTGGTTCTGGACGAGGTCCAGAAGCTAACATTGTTCCAGGTTCTCGAGAATATTCAGAACGAATTTAGAAACTACAAAGAATCAGACAAATACCAAGAAGGTTTGCAGAGTTTGACATGCTGCAAGACACTGGAGTAGATTCTGAGGGAGAAGTCGTTTAGTGTGCCATGTTAGTAGATTTTGAACCAGTGGGTATTGAAGAAGCTCTCAAGAAGAAAGTATGATTGAAGGTCATGAAATAAGAACTTGAGGCTATATAAAGAAACAAGACTTGAGAGTTGAATAAGCTTCCAAAGAAAAAGAAATCCATCAGTGTCAGATGGATTTTCAAGATAAAGTTGAAGCCAAATGGATCAATTGGCAAGCACAAGGCAAGGCTAGTGGCTAGAGGGTGTCTTCAGAAACTTGGGCTAGACTATTTTGAGGTGTTTACGCCTGTAGCTAGACATGAAATAATATGATTGGTGATTGCAATAACTGCAAATAGGAACTGGCCTCTAATGCATCTAGATGTGAAATTTGCATTTCTGAACGGTTCATTACAAGAAGAGGTATATGTGTCACAACCTCCTAGATTTATGAAAAAGAATCAGGAATGAATGGTGTATAAGTTTCATAAATCCTTGTATGGATTGAAGCAAGCGCCCAGAGCTTGACACTTGAAGATTGATTCATTTTTGAAGAAGCAGTGATTTTAGAAGTGTGAGATGGAGTATGGCGTTTATGCGCAACATACTTCTGGAGGCAATATGATTCTGGTGTGTCTCTATGTTGATGACATATTACTGATAGAGAGTTATTCTGAAGAATTAGTCAAGTTCAAGAAGGTGATGATGAATGAGTTTAAGATAATTGGCCTAGGAAAGCTGGTATACTTTCTAGGGATGAAGGTATTGTACTCTTAGTAGGGTATAATTTTGCATCGGCTGAAGTATAAACTTGAGCTTCTAAAGAGCTTTGAGATAACGAATTACAAGACTGCAATCACACCCGCTGAGACGAATTACAAGTTGGATTCTGATGTTGAGGGTGATGATGTAGATGCTATAATATTCAAAAAATTGGTTGGCTCATTGAGATATCTATGTAACACCAGGACTGATATTAGTAAAATTATCTAGAATTATACAACAGTTTGTTACACTTACTTTATCCCATCGAGTCTTACCACACATCCACCGCAAACATCCTAATATTTGCTACACTTACTTTATTCTCGTATTGGGTCTCAACCGCCCAACATTTTGTCCTGTACAAAATCACAGGTCTTACCGCAGTCCGATAAAACTTTTCCTTTAGATTGAGTGGTACCTTTGCATCATATAAAACACCCGATGCTTTTCTTCATTTCAACCATCCAGCTTGAATTTGATGGTTTACATCCCATTCTATTTCTCCATCATTATGTATTACAGACCCAAGATATTTAAACCATGTGACTTGAGGGATAATATAGTTTCAAACTTTCACCTCTAAGTTAGAAACACTACTTCTTTTGTTAGACTTACATTCCATATACTCTGACTTACTTCTGCTTAGGCTAAAACCATGTGTTTCTAAAGCTCATCTCCAAATTTCTAACCTCTCATTTAACTCCTCATTGGAATCTCCAAGAAGGACTATATCATCTGCAAAAACATGTATCTCATAGCTATCTCTTGGATGTATTCTGTGAGTACATCTAAAATTAAGGTAAAAAGGTAGGGGTTTAGGATTCACCCTTGATGAAAACCAATTGTAATGGGAAAATCGTTTGTCTCTCCACCATGTGTCCTAACACTAGTCGATACCCCTTCATACATATTTTGTGAAATTCTGGCAGCAGATACTCAATGTCACAGTGAATGTTATGACACCGTATCTGACTTTCTATAAGACAGTAAATAAAAACAGTAAAGAACACAGTCAATTGTTTACCCAGTTCAGTGTGAAACAACACCTACTCTGGGGGCTACCAAGCCAGGGAGGAAATCCACTATAAGAGATATTAATTCAGGAATAAACCAACCAGTTTATCTCCTTCACTTAAGACCTACCCAATGCAACTTCAATATAAGTTCTACTTAAACCTGAGTTCCTACTCACTCCCCCTCAATCACAGCAGTGATACTTAAAACAATTGACTAATGAATTAATGAAGATACTCTTCAGAACATACACTTGATTATGCTTCACAGCTTTTTAATCAAGTAACACAAACACTCTTGCTTCACAGCTTTGAGTGATACATAAACCTAACTTGACTTTGCTTCAAAGCTTTAGTCAAGAGACACAAACACTCTTGCTTCAAAGCTTTGAGTGATACAAAAACCCTTACAGTCAAAACCTATTCCAAGTCACTTATCACAATGATACTTGCTTGGATTACAGCAGTTAAAACTATACAGCTCCTAATTGATCTTCAGTCCAAAAAAGTTACTTTGCAACCAGCATTCCTGTTGAATATATATGCAGCTGTTTCTTCAGTTAGGGTTTCCACAAAAAGTTAGGGTTAACCTTAAGACTTGGTCACAAGACTTTATCAACCAAATTATGGTTGAGCTAGGTTAACCTAAGGTCCACGCAAGATTCTGTTCTGGAAAGAATGACTCAACTTCTTGAAAAATCTCAGAATTAACCAAACTGCATAACTGTTAGATCAGTACAGGATGTCTTAACATTTGTTATGACATCAGAATTCCTGTGTTACTGATTTTGGTAGAAGGCAATAAATGTGATCATTGCAAATTGCTCAGATACACACTCATAAACAGTAGCTACTGTATGCCATAATTTTTCTGCATAAAGTACCTAATAAACCAGAATGTTATGACATCAGTCATGACATTCACACACCTGGTTTTACCAAAAAATATGCCAATAACTAAACACTTACAAACTCCCCCTTTGGCAGATTTTTGGCTAAAACCCCTAAGCAATCAGAGAATAGAGAGCAGCAGAATGAATATGACTGGAGAAAAATATAATGTCTACCAAGAAATTAACACAAATATCTCCCCCTCTTTAGCCACAAATAGGCCAAAGATACATGTACTTAAATGTTATACAGTCATCCAAAATGAGTAATAAAAGCAACAAAATAAAGTCTGAAAACACTTGCATCAACAGGAACCAGCATCAGGCTTGACAACTCCTCCAAACTTTAAGCACTGTCCTCTTCAGAGGAGCTACTTTCTTCAGCATTGAGCTGATCTTCAGCAGCACCCTCTTCCCTTCTGTCTCCTTCAGTCTCCTTCTGTTCTAATCTGGCAATTAGGTTCTCTAGAGTCTTTTTCCTTGTCTCCAGCTCTTTGCAGGTCTCTTTCAATACAGCTATAACATCAGATGTCTTGGACTGAGTTTTTACAGTTGATGTTTCAGCTGATGTCATGACAATGTCAGGGACATGAGATCCCTGAAATAGCTTGTAGTGTAACCCAAGAGCAGGAGCTCTTTTGCAAGCAGTATCTCTTTCCACCAGGATATCAGGGTACTGAGCAAGGACAATTCCACAGAGAAGGGAGGGAAAGGCAATAGGGCCTTTAACAGCATATCTTCCAACATGTTTTAAAGTTTGTTCAAAAATATACCTGCCATAGTCAAATTCAGTCTTGGTACCAACAGCATAAATGAATCTCCCCAATCCTGTAGAGATGGTTGATTTATGGTTTGTAGGGACCCAGTTGGCTGCACCAATCTTGTGCAGGATGGCAAATTTTATGCTTAGCTTGCTAGCATTTAGCTTGCCTTTTGAGGGCCAGCACTTGACTTGTTTTGCTGTGATGGTTTGGCATACTTCATTGTCAGTAACTTCCAGTTCAGGGCAAGCCTCATTTGATCTTCCAAGAAATTTGTTAATTTCAGATGGAGAGAAATTAACCCTTCTTCCTCTCACATATACACATTCAAAGTCAGCTGACCTTCCATCAGCACATTCATCAGACAAATTCACTATGAATTCCTTGACCAGATTTTCATAGCATTTGGTAAATTTTACCACAGTCTTCATTAGTCCAGCAGCTTTGATCAGGTCCATGATTTCCTTGCAATCCATGGCACCATTGTTTAGTTCTCTTTCCAAGGCTATTCTCTTCAAGCAAACATACTTCCATCTGTTGGCATTTTCAGGGTGATGAAATGAAATGTTGTCAGTGGGGACTTCAGGAACTCTAGCCATTTTGCTGGAAGGGAGTTTCCTTCTGAGAGGAATGTCTTCAGCATCAATTTCAAATTCTGATTCCTCATCAGAATCAGTAGGCTCAGGTTCTTTTCTCTTCTTTGTTATTGGTTGTCTTTCAGGCTTTGAGAGACTCCCAGTAGGCACTTGGGCTTTCACCTTCCCTTTGGACTGTCCAATCTTCACAGTTTCTACACCAGTCTTGCCTTCAGACCTGGTTTTCTTATCAGCAGGTTTCTCTTTGGTCAGACATTTTGCAGCATCTTGATTACCCTTCTTGTTCATCATTCTCCTAGCTATGCTAGGGTTGATGTTTGCAATTAGGTCATTGTCTGAGTATTCCTCATCCACATCAATAACAGGTGGTTCAACATTCTTCTCTGAAGGGTTCTGAATATCATCAAGGTTTTCAGATGGTTTTTGAATGTTGTCATTTGGTGTCTCATCATTCTCAGAGACATCTGGATTTGCTTCAACATTTGGGCTTGCTGATTCTTGATTTAATGGAACAGAAATCCCCGGTACAGAGTGGTTCTCACTCAGGATTCTTGTAACAAGCCTAGCTATTGCTTGATGTACATAAGCTGATCCTTCCCTATTAGGTACAGAAGATGAAGGTTGAGAGGGATTACCGGATGACGTAGCCTGAGACCTTCCTGCATGCCTTGTTCTCAGCTTTTTGACCTTGGAGGGGTTAGTTGCCATTTCTCTAAGAGGAGTAATCTCCAGGACTTCAGAATCCATGTAAGAGGTGATTGCCCAAGAATCTTGATCAGATGATGAAGATGAAACGTTCGTCTTGGATGAGGATGATGTTTGAGACATTTTGATAGTCTTAGAAAACCAGTACCAACTAGAGAGAAAATTTTGATTGAGAGAATGGGAGTTGTTGCAAGGTCTAGAGAGGAAGGAGGCAAATGTGTGTCTATTCAACTTCTTAATAATTTTGAAAGACTTGGGAAAACATATGATTAACCCACTCAAAATAGACTTAACAAAAATAACTCTTTCAACCCTTGTTTTAAGCAAAATTAATTGCTACAATTTCTCATGTTGGCAAATACCCAACTTGCCCCTCAAGTTTTCACATTGATTTGCATCAAGAGCCTTGGTAAAAATGTCAGTCAACTGTAGCTTAGTGGCAACATGTTCCAGTTTAATTGTCTTCTCCTCCACAAGGTCTCTGAAAAAGTAATGTTTAATGTCAATGTGCTTGGTCCTGCTATGCTGAATAGGGTTCTTGGAAATGTTGATTGTACTCAGATTGTCACAGTACAATGTCACAACATCTTGTGTGACATTATACTCAGTGAGCATCTGTTTTATCCAGATAATTTGAGAACAGCTACTACCAGTGTTTTCAAATTCCTTGTCTTGATCACTTCTGATTCTGACAATACACCCTTCTTTTTCTCTTTGAATTCTTTTATACAGTTCTTTAAAAACTTCAAACACATCAGATTTTTCCCTAATGGAGTTAATCCAGGTGAATCTGGAATAGTCATCCACAACAACATAGGCATACCTCTTTCCACCAAGACTTTCCACCTGCATTGGTCCCATCAAATCCATATGTAGAAGTTCCAGAACCTTAGAGGTGGTCAAATGTCTTGACTTTGGATGTGACATCCTAGTCTGTTTACCAACCTGACATTCACCACAAACTCTCCCTTCATCAATTTGCAGTCTTGGAATCCCTCTGACTGCCTCCATGGAGATAATCCTTTTCATTCCTCTTATATGAAGATGGCCAAGTTTTTGGTGCCACAGTTTCACCTCTTTTTCTTCTTTGGCAATAGAACACACAGTGGAGTTATTAGTGTTCTCAGGCTCCCACAAGTAACAGTTGTCTTTAGATCTGACTCCTTTCATTACAACTTCTTGTTTTTCATTAATTACAAGACATTCAGATTTTGAGAAGTTGACCTTGAATCCTAGATCACATAATTGACTGATACTAATGAGATTAGCAGTCAGGCCTTTTACCAATAGTACTTCATTCAGATTTGGAACTCCAGGGCAGTCCAAATTACCAACTCCTTTGATTTCACCTCTAGCACCATCTCCAAAGGTCACATAACTAGTGGTGTGAGGTTTAACATTATTGAGAATGTTCTTGATTCCAGTCATGTGCTTAGAACACCCACTGTCAAAGTACCAGTATTCCTTTGCAGAGACTCTCAGGGAAGTGTGGGCTATCAGGGCAGTAGCCTTTTTCTTCCATTGAGGAGTATGTGGTACCTTGTTAGCCTTAGGTTTGACACCTGGGTTCTGATTAGGGTATCCATACAATCTGAAGCAGAAAGGCTTTATGTGACCAAACCTCCCACAATGATGACATCTCCATCTTTGGTACTTCTTCTTCATATTTCTCTGTTCCCAATATTGAGTGTTATGTTGTGACATCTGCTTTGACATTTGTTTATCAGACCTGATCTTCTTGTCTGCACCAGATTTCTTTGCTGCCACAAATCCTAGACCAGACTTGTTTCCCACATTTTGTCCAGCCTGAAGGATTTCTTCTAATTTGTCAGTTCCATTTGTCAGCATCTTGACAGATTTGGTCATCTGGTTCAGTTTTGAGTTCAGTATTTGAACTTCCCCTTCTAGATGACTTATAGTTTCAAGGTCTGCCCTTTTTTCAGCCTCCAACTTTATGATGAGTTTTGTTTGTCTCTCATTTTGCACACAGACTTCAGCAATTCTGATACACAATTTCTTGTAAGTATCAGCCAATTCTTCAAATGTCACTTCCTCATCACTAGTGTCACTTTCAGAGGTACAAACACCAGTTAGTGCAGTAACTAGTTTGGCAGATTCTTCTTCAGAATTACTTTCTGAATCACAGTCAAACCAGGTAACAGTCATTCCTTTCTTTTGTTTCTTAAGAAAGGTAGGGCATTCAGCTCGAATATGCCCATATCCTTCACAACCATGGCATTGAATTCCTCTGCCTTGATTTCCCTTCTCTTCAGACCTTGGTCTTCTGCTAGAGTCATAAGATCTGTTAATGTCAGAGGGGATGTTCTCAACATTTGACCTTGACTTTGGATCCATTCTATTGATGAGTTTGTTGAATTATCTTCCAAGCATGGCTATAGCTTCTGAAATATTTTCTTCTTCATCCTCCTTGTTTTCATCTTCAGTGTTGGATACAAGTGCTATGCTCTTGTTTTTCTTGTCAACATTGTCACTGATCCCCATCTCAAAAGTCTGAAGAGACCCAATGAGTTCATCCACCTTTAAGTTGCTGATGTCTTGGGCTTCCTCTATAGCAGTTACCTTCATTGCAAATCTTTTAGGCAGGGATCTGAGAATCTTTCTCACCAGTTTTTCTTCAGACATCTTTTCACCCAATGCTCCTGAGGTGTTGGCAATCTCCAAGATGTTCATGTGAAACTCATGAATGGTTTCATCTTCCTTCATCCTTAGGTTCTCAAACTTTGTAGTCAGCATCTGAAGCCTTGACATTTTTACTTTGGATGTGCCTTCATGGGTAGTTTTGAGAGTGTCCCACACTTCCTTGGCCAGTTCACATTGATGTACTAGTCTGAAAATGTTTCTATCAATTCCATTGAACAAGGCATTTAAAGCTTTGGAATTTCCCAGGGCTAACTCATCTTCTTCTTTGCTCCATTCTTCCTCAGGCTTCAGACTGATTGTCCCATCTTTCTCAGTTATGGTGGGATGGTTCCATCCTTTGTCAGCAGCTCTCCAAGCCTTTTTGTCCAGAGATTTTAAGAAGGCAATCATACGAGGTTTCCAGTAGTCATAATTTGTTCCATCCAGAATGGGTGGTCTATTTCCAAAAACTCCTTCTTTGTCCATAGTGCCAGAAAGTGATATCCCTAGATCTCACCCAGTAATACAGGCAGGGTGCCTGCTCTGATGCCAATTGAAATTCTGGCAGCAGATACTCAATGTCACAGTGAATGTTATGACACCGTATCTGACTTTCTATAAGACAGTAAATAAAAACAGTAAAGAACACAGTCAATTGTTTACCCAGTTCAGTGTGAAACAACACCTACTCTGGGGGCTACCAAGCCAGGGAGGAAATCCACTATAAGAGATATTAATTCAGGAATAAACCAACCAGTTTATCTCCTTCACTTAAGACCTACCCAATGCAACTTCAATCTAAGTTCTACTTAAACCTGAGTTCCTACTCACTCCCCCCCAATCACAGCAGTGATACTTAAAATAATTGACTAATGAATTAATGAAGATACTCTTCAGAATATACACTTGATTATGCTTCATAGCTTTTTAATCAAGTAACACAAACACTCTTGCTTCACAGCTTTGAGTGATACATAAACCTAACTTGACTTTGCTTCAAAGCTTTAGTCAAGAAACACAAACACTCTTGCTTCAAAGCTTTGAGTGATACAAAAACCCTTACAATCAAAACCTATTCCAAGTCACCTATGACAATGATACTTGCTTGGATTACAGCAATTAAAACTATACAACTCCTAATTGATCTTCAGTCCAAAAAAGTTACTTTGCAACCAGCATTCCTGTTGAATATATATGCAGTTGTTTCTTCAGTTAGGGTTTCCACAAAAAGCTAGGGTTAACCTTAAGACTTGGTCACAAGACTTTATCAACCAGATTAGGGTTGAGCTAGGTTAACCTAAGGTCCACGCAAGATTCTGTTCTCGAAAGAATGACTCAACTTCCTGAAAAATCTCAGAATTAACCAAACTGCATAACTGTTAGATCAGTACAGGATGTCTTAACATTTGTTATGACATCAGAATTCCTGTGTTACTGATTTTGATAGAAGGCAATAAATGTGATCATTGCAAATTGCTCAGATACACACTCATAAACAGTAGCTACTGTATGCCATAATTTTTCTGCATAAAGTACCTAATAAACCAGAATGTTATGACATCAGTCATGACATTCACACACCTGGTTTTACCAAAAAAACATGCCAATAACTAAACACTTACATTTTGGATAACTCAAATATATGCAATCCTAACTCCTTTCTTCTCTAGAGCTTTCCACAAAATATATATAGGCACTTTATCACACGCCTTCTCAAAGTCAATAAAAATTAAGTACATGTCTTGTTGGTTCATTCGATATTGCTCTATCACACGCCGTGATAGATAAATTACTTCCGTGGTCGACCTTCCCGATATAAAACTAAATTGATTCTCGCTAAGTTTAGTCTCTTTTCTTAATCTCTGCTCAATCACTCTTTCCAAAACTTCATGGTATGTCTCATAAGCTTAATCCCTCTATAATTTGCACAATTTTATATATCCCTTTGTTCTTATAGATTGAAACTACAGTGTTTATTCTCCATTCATCAACTTGCTCAATTTTTGATCTCTTGATGATGATCTTGAAATTTTTGGAATGACCAATATGTATAATTCAATCTCCCTTTTTATAAATTTTGCCTTTGAAGACTTTATCTTGATGTAAATGGTCTTGACAAGAAGTGCCTTTTGCTGACTTTCTGAAAATGACCTGTAATGTATGAGCTTGTATCTTTCAAATGGTGCATATATTGATCTTGAGGACAAAAGAGAAGTTGCAGGGAATGAGATTATCTTCAAAATGAGCTTTGGTTGGGGAAAATGGATGAAGTATGTAAAAGTGAAAATAAACTCATAAATCTAACAGGATTCAAGCTTCTCATGAGCGCATCCTCTTTGGTGCAATGTAGGCATTCAAACTTTGCTCTTCATGCGATTGTCTTGTAATCTCCAAAACCCCTTTCTCACTTGCGTAGAATTGGGTTTCAAAGGTATCTCGTTCCTCTTTAAGTTGAACCAAAGACTTTTCAATTCCTAGAGAGTATTTGGCATGTCAGGATGGAGAATGGTATGAGGTACATCTGTATCTGCAATGGGTTCCATGATGATGGCTAGAATGGTGGGGTAAGGCATCATGAGATTTTAAGTGCGAGCTCGCACCCATTTAAGATAAGGCTCCAAAGGGATGGAGTTCTTATGCCCCATTGTCTTGCTATCCACTATGTTTACCATGCCCCAGGCTCGGATGAACCTCTGACGGTACCCTTGAACATCATCCTCGTAGTTGAACACAATGCCTTGAACCAATACATCATGAGGACCGTCCCTCCTAGCATACCCAAACTGTCGTAACACCAAACAAGGGTTATAAGTGATTCCTCCCATAATGCCTAGGAGAGGGACATTAGGGAATTCCCCACAATGATCAATGATGGTAACGTCTTCCACAGATCGAGGACACCAGTGAATATCCAAATGCGTGAGAGAGATCAACCTGTTAGACCATCTTAAGCCTTGTTCGTTCTTCACAACAGATCAGGGTAGGTGTGAAATAAACCACCTAGCCAACTGAGGAGTGCAACACATAAAGGTCCCTCTTCTCTTTACAGTGTGAGTGTGAAAAAAGTGCAGAATGTCTCCAAGTAAAGTCGACATCAGATTATGAGACAAGAAGATTTTGACTATGCTCACGTATATGAGTTGGTATGGATTAGGAAATAGTACCATCCCATAGATGATAAGGGTAAATACCTTCTCAAAGGCTTGTAATTCCAAAATATCCCAGAAGTAGTGAGCTTTTTCAAACAAGAACTTGGCTAGAAACCCCTTGATACCGCTTCTTGTTTCCCAATTTGCCACAACGTCGGACCGTTGTAAATACAGGGCTTGAGCAATTTCCTCAAGCTTTGGGTATCTTTCTATACCATTGAAGTGTAACTGATTGAGGATAGGCACACCCAATAACTGAGAAAACTCTTCCATGGTAGGCACCAACTAGTAGTCGGGAAATGTAAAGCAGTGATGTAAAGGGTCAAAGTACTGGAAGAGAACTTTCACCATATCTTAATCAGGGCTTGAGGTGACAAAAATGAGAAGTCGACCATCTCTTTTAGTGAACAGGGAATTCTCAGGAACTCTTGATGTCAATTCCTTGAGTTGAGGAGATACCTTTACAAGGCTGACTTGGATAGCATTTATGCGAATAAGAGCCATGTCCTACAAAACAGACACAAAGATAAGTCCTAAAAGTCCTTGAAATGGTTAGTGTGATATGCCATGTTATGATGTTATGTACAAACAAATATATACAATCACACAAACAGATCCTTAGGTTTAGGCTTGCATGGATTCCATAGGTAAGTACCCTCTTGAAGTATAGTTTGTTCAACTTATCCTATCAATAATAACCGAGTTCTAGGGAATCTTAATATCACTGATCTTTCTTCACTGAGCATTATTTCAGCGCAAGCCTCTTTATTGGCAACCGAAATATCCCGGAAGTCAGATCTCAATGAGTGCAGTATCGAGTATCAACCAACTTCGGACTGCACCAAAGCCGACTATCTCACTACTTCCTGATGGCCAAGTTGGTTCAATTAAAGGTTCTAAGGTCAGTTGATGCTTTATGACACCATACAGTGGCCCCATATTCTCCTTGACTACTCAAGGGCTACCGGTACCAACAAATGTGCCATATCAACATAGCTATCACTTCAACCGTGTTAGTATACCCTACACAGTCCCCACGATCTATTGTTACTTATCTAAAAGGTGCCACAGATCTAGGTGTAGAATCTTTACAAGAATACCCCGACAAACCCTCAAAGATAAAGAAAGCAAAGCATACAAGGAAAGAAATTTAAAATGATGAACTAAACTCTAAGGTAACCCCACTTTTTATAGTCCCTAGCAGAGTCTCCATTTCTGTGATACGTCGCAGAACCGACTATTATACTGGTTTTGTATTTTGTATTCGCAAATGTTGCGGTAAGCAAGAGTCGTCACCGACTTTTCTTTTATCCAAATTAAGGAAAGGGTGAAAAGAACAGAAAAATACCTTTTTGAGAATTTTCTGAGTAAGGGGGGTATATTATGGAAAAGGAAGGTGTTAGCACCCTTTCCATCCGTAGTTTTCTACTGGCTCTTAGATGCTTAGCTCATTTTTGAAATACCTTGTGCTTTGTGTTTTTGAAAAGTATTTGAAAAATCCTTAGTACGGTGTTTCTCTTTATGATAACTCTTGTATCAGTCCTCAAGAGTGTTGACAAAGCGAATATTTTTGAAAGTGTTTTGAAATGTTTTGTGTAAGTGCAAAGAGTTTGTTTTTTGAGCAAGCATCTAACAGCTATCTACTTGTACTCGAAAGTGATCGTAATTTTCCTCCTATCCTTTAGAAAATGCTATCCTACTATTAGTGAGTAGGTAGCCCTATCGTTGGATGTATGAGGGACATTCGAATGGACGTATCTATAGTCACAAAGGCAACTGGGCAAGAAGCTTTAGTAACTACCCTAGGGTTCTAAGATCATATTTTTACCGAGGCAACGTCGAGTGGGTCATCGAGGGACTTATGATCTATTTGAACCAAAGGGTAGCCACTAAAACCTCTCTATTTTGAGAGTTGTGACTATTTTCTGAAGGAAACCAAAGTGGGGTACCCTAGAGGTGTATATGTGCAAGTGTGCTTGTTTCAGTTATTTGTCTTTGAATTTAAGTTTGCTAGCGTTTTGTTTTTTATTCTTGCCATACAATCCTGTTATTCATGCATCTAAATAATTTATAGTTTGCAGAAATTTAAAGTGCGGGAATTGTAAACCTTACGCTATTACAATGCTTCGGGGAGGGGGAATTTACATGTCCAAAAATTGGGAGAAAAATAAAAAAAAGCGATAAAGTCCTAGTTTAATCTATTACATACTGTGAGCATGTACATTATTATAAAAAATACGAGAATAAGATAATGTGCACGAAACAGAGACGAACGTCTAAAACCTTAAGAAATTGCTAAGTAAACATAAAGAATCTTTTTTTGGTTTTGTTTATTTTGAAAAAATAGTTAAACTAAATTAAATAAGAAAAAACTAAATATAATCCTAATTAATTAAATAAAATAAAAAATGATTGTTAATTAATTCAAATAAAACTAATTCTACTATTTTTTTTTTGTGTTTTTTATTAAGAAAATATTTGAACTAAATAAACCTAAGTCTAGTTGATTTTAAATTGATAAAATGAAGTTAAAATAATTAATTTAATTAATTTAAAATTAATTTAAGAAAACCTAAATCTATTTAATATTTTTTTATTTTTATGATTTGTTAAAAAATGATTAAAATGAAATAAATATGATCAAACAAAAACAAAAGAAAAAAAAGCAAATGGGCTTGGTGTTATGCAGCCAAAAGGGGGGGTGCTGATTTGAAATTCGTTGGGCCCATAAGTGAGAGAGTCCAGAGGCTGTATTGGGATTCAGTGAGGAGAAGCCTTGAGGGTACATGGTGAATCTCATATTGAAGCTCCTGGATCTGGCTGCGTTGACAATGGAAGGTGTGGATTTGATGGTCTATGGCGCGCGCTTGGGGATACAATGCATGGTATCCTGCAAGAAAATGTTAGAAAAAATCAAAATGCACGACCTGGGTATCGAACCCAGGTCCTTTCCCTTTGCACGCACACGCCTTGCCACCTGAGCTGCTTTATCATTCGTGTATCATAACCAACGCATTATATTATATGTGAAACAAAGTCAAATATATTCAAAAAAAAAACGCGTGCGATGACTTCCATGGGCCAATGAGTGGGCGACATCCAAGCTGCCAGAGTCAGCAACTGGAGTCAAACCTCCGATCATCTTCTCCGGCTAATCCAAAGCTCATTCCTAAAAAATACACAATTTAAAGCAAAACCAAAGGTCTTATCCTACATAAAATCATGTACTGGATTTGAATCTAGTCTTAGATTGGCCTAAAAGCAACTGTATTGCCCAGATCGAAGCTTAACAACTTCAAGACCCTATCAATGGCAAGTTGACTTTTAAGCCTCAAAGCATACATGCTTTACGTCAAACATGTCCTATGAATCATCCTGAGCACGAAGCAAACATCAAAAGGCATTAATATATTACAAAACTAGAGATACGAATTTGAGAATTTTACCAAAATGGGTGGTTCCGGTTTGGCACTTCCGGGCGTGTGATAGCTTGGATAAGGAGTGGTGTGTGCTCATGGAAGTCCTGGGAGTTTGATGGAGTGTTTGGAATTGACTGAATATGGCTGGAGATGGCTGTTTGAAATTGGACAACTTTGATTTTTTTTGTAATTTTGCGTGGCTCTCTTAGGCAGTGTGTAGCGTGAGTTTGGCTGGCAGGGAGATAGTATTTATAGAGGAGAGGGAGGGGACATGGAAACATGGCAAGAATCCAAGCCATAACCATGGTTTTTAAACCATGATCATAATTTGAAAAAAATACCTTTTATGGAGATTTCATGCCATTTTCATATTGGGATGAACCTGGTCACTTCTTGCACGAATTCATGGGCCTAAAATCAATCCAAAATGTCAGCCCATATGCCCAAAACAAATATCCATTATTTTATGTATTTTATTTTATATTTATTTGAATAAAAATAAAATAAAATGTGAATAAAATAGCTATAAATTTCAAGGCATGGTAAGAGTGATATTAGAGGTCCTTTATAAGCTTAGGAAGATATTTGAATTCCAAGAAATTAAGCCATTGACCTAAAAGTTCAATTTTGCTCAATGCATACTTCTTGAAATTTCCAAAATTTTCCCAACTTGGGCAAGCCATAACTTCCTCAATTTTTGATCTCTTGATGATGATCTTGGACTTTTTGGAATGACCAATATGTATAATTCAATCTCCCTTTTGATAAATTTTGCATTTGAAGACTTTATCTTGATGTAAATGGTCTTGACAAGAAGTACCTTTTCTTGACTTTCTGAAAATGACCTGTAATGTATGGCTTGTATATTTCAAATGGTGCATATCTTGATCTTGAGGATAAAAGAGAAGTTGCAGGGAATGAGATTATCTTCAAAATGAACTTTGGTTGGGGAAAAATGGATGAAGTATATAAAAGTTATGCCTGGTCAAAGTTCAGTTGACTTTTCCTATAGAAACCCTAATTTAGCAATTCTTGACTTTTGATGGATTAGGAGCATTTCTTGAGGAATCATGATCAAAACTTTATCAAATGATGTATATCATTTCAAAATATTGATGTTGACCAAAAATCTTGAAGTTTGACTGTACATGGGTCAAAGTTGACTTTTGACCTAGTATAGTTGATTTTCGAGCATTTGAGCAATTGACTGAGCAAACTTGTAGTGGAAGGCATGAAACTTGGCATGTAAAATATTGAAGATATATTAGGACCATGGAAAACATTTGGAACCTTTGGAGCTCCCATATCCTGGTGAAGAGTGAAACCCTAATTAGAGGTTCATTGCTTAGGAGGAGAATTTGTCTGGTCAATTCTTGGTCAACTGTGAGCAATTGAGGACCTCTAGGAGCATGTCTTGAGTAAAAGTGGGAGGGAAAATTTTGGGGTACAACACCGTGATAGATAAATCGCTTCCATGGTCGGCCTTCTAGACATAAAACTAAATTGATTCTCGCTAAGTTTAGTCTCTTTTCTTAATCTCTGTTCAATCACTCTTTCCATAACTTCATGGTATGATTCATAAGCTTAATCCCCCTATAATTTGCACAATTTTATATATCCCTTTGTTCTTATAGATTTGAACTATAATGTTTATTCTCCATTCATAAAACATGCATTTTGACCTTATAGTTTCATTAAAGAGTTTGGTGAGCCACTAGATACCTTTATCCCCAAGAATTGTCCACACTTCAATAGGTATGTTGTCTGGCCCAACCTCCTTACTGCTATTCATTCTTTCCAACACTTCCTTTACCTTCTGTTTTTGAATTCGACAATTGTAATTATAGTTCTGATCCTTTTATTTTATGTCTAGTCTGCTAGAGTCAGTTGAGGTATCATATCTTTCATTAAATAAGTTATGGAAATGCATCTTCCACCTATCCTTAATATCTTTTTCCTACACTAAAATTTTGCCTTCTTCATCCTTAACTCACTTAACTTGATCCAAAGAGGATAAAACGACTAAAGAATCACTACTATAACATGAGAGTGACTCTTTATACAAGAACTATATTCTTAATGGTTTGACTGATGAGTTATATTATTATTGTTACATTACCTACAAGATTGTCAAAGACATATGCAAAGCTCTGAAGAAGAAGTATGAGACTGAGAAAGTTGGTGCAAAAAATATGTTGCGAGTTATTACCTTAAGGACTAGATGATTGATGAAAAACCTACGGAGTCTCAATCTCATGAAATCCATAAGATATCACTACGACTTTAGATGAAAAATTTCAAGTAAATTATCTTGAAAGGATTTTAAAAATCTTTTAAGGCACAAGACTAAATATTTGTCTTTAGAGAGTTTGATAACTCACCTCCATATTGAAGAGGAAGATGTGATATTTGTATGATAGACAAACATTGTACCTTCCTTATATTGGGTCTGATGCCGATATAGAACAAGTATCAAAGTCTGTTATGTACAAATGCAATGAAAAATAATTTTACATTTCGATCAAGGTCGAGCATAAACGGACTGGAGTCATACGACATCGAATAGAGTTAGATTGGGATCGAGTGAACCAACTTTTAATTATGAATAACATATTTTTTAATGAAAATTAAAAAAAATAATTATAATTAATTATAATATTAAAATTAACTTTATGAATAAACTGAAGGACCCCAAAATCATCCTCTGAAGGATTATGCTACCCCATCGCAAGGGGAACCCCACAACAGCATTGTTGCTCCCGCTATTGCACGTAACGATTTCAAGTTAAAGCCTTCGCTTTTGCAAGCTGTTCAATAAAACCAATTCTCAGGATATCCTACGGACGATCCAAATCTTCATCTATCCGTGTTTGTGCAGTACGCAGACACAGTGAAAGAAAATGGAGTCAGCCCTGAAGCAATAAGACTCCGTCTTTTTCCTTTCTCATTAAGAGATAAAGCTAGAACATGGATCCAGTCTCTACCATCCAACTCCGTTACAACATGGAACAAATTGAAAAAAGTTTTCCTAGCACGATATTTTCTGCCAAGTAAGACAACCATGCTAAGAGCCAATAGCAACGGTTTTAAATAAAAGGAAAGCGAATCTCTTTTCGAAGCATGGGAAAGATACAAAGACATGTTGCGACTCTGTCTGCATCATGGTCTAGAAAAATGGATGATCATCGACACCTTTTACAATGGTCTCTATTACAACACGTTAACAATTGATGTAGTTGCTGGAGGTGCACTGATGGATAAACCATATCATGATGCCTATCAACTTATCAAAAGTATGGCTCAAAATCATTATCACTGGAGAAGCGATAAAACCATGATGGAGAAATCTCAAACGAAAGGCGGTATGCACTAAGTTAGTATCTTAGACCAAGTTAATGCTAAGGTAGAAGCCTTTACCCAAAAGATAGAAAGCTTGACCATAACTCCCGCAGCCACTGTGGCTGCAATAACTCCAACCTGTGATCTATGCGGACTTCACACGCATAACGCACCCGAATGTCCACTTTTGACAGGAGTGCCAGTTGATCAAGTAAACTATGCTCAAGGAAACCCCTAAGGGAATAACTATAACCCTACTTGGAAGAACCATCCAAACTTTTCATACAAAAGAAATAATGTTTTGTACGCACCAGGGAAAGCTCCTACTACACCTCCAGGATTTCAAAAATCCACCTAAAATGTCCCAAAAATTCCAAATATCCCTAGGAAGTCCAACATCGAAATAATGATAGAGAACTTTGTAGCCAACCAAGCTCAAACTAACAAAGATTTCATGAATCAAAATATTCACACCAGCGAGCAGATTAAGCAATTGACTAATAAGATTGATGCTCTTGCCATGCACAACAAAATGTGCAAAGGAAGTTGAATCACTTGGATTGAATGAATGTGTTGAGAATTTAATTCATTGTGCCGAAGAATGTTGCTAGACAGAAGCAAGATGGTGTCAAATTATTTTAGTGTGTCAAAATTATGTAGTTGTTTAAATGTCGAAGGGGTTAGCCTCAACAAGGTTTTTGACTTAGCCTTGTTTTGTAATGTTAGCAGAATTAGGTTATTTGGGAGTCTGCTTAGGGAGGAAGCAAACTCAACCTATAAATATGGAGTTAACCTATTATTATAATAACATGCAGTTGCATAATTGATAAGTTTCATTTTTGAGAGCAGAGAGAAACTCTGCATATATTCTCTTCTTCTTCCTCTATTTTTGTTGAAACCCTAATTCCCTTTCTTCCTCAATTCAATTTTATTCTTACATAATCATTGTTGCACGAAATGATCTTGAAACCAAGGTTGATTGATTCACTCAAGTGAAGAATAAATAGCAAGAGGCAAATTCGATTGGTGTGATTGAATCTTGTTCATCAAGATTGATTCAGAATTCTCCATAGGTTTGGCCTATAACTGTTTCCCTTACAAATTATTTCATCTTATTATTTCTCTTTCTCCTACGAACTTTATTTTCTTCACCATCTCACAAAACCTTACTATAAGTATTCTATTCTCCGCGTTTTTTAAATATTTTTTCTACTTAGAACATGGTATTCCTTAAGGATTGTCACGATAATGGTAATGTAGTTGAGTCTAACACCCACGAGGAAAAGTGGATATTAAGGCGCAAATGTTTTATCCTAGGGACTTTGTAGATGATATTTTGCTTGCACAATTTTGTGCAATGTTGAAAAACAATTTAAAGAGAGCGACATGGTACTTAAGTCAACCAATAATTTCTTCAGTGGAAAAAATATATTTTCAAACCTTTTTTTCAAAATTCAAAAATAACTACTTTAAGACATTTTTTTCTTCCATGTCCATCAAAGAAATTATTGGTTACAATTAAATTTTTTTTTTTAATTTCAACAAACCATTTAAGCTTGAGAGAAGCCAATTCAAATGGTGGCAGTAAAATATGCTCTTTTTATTAACTATGAGAAAATTTTCCACTATTTTGACTAAGGATACTCCAATCGTTGGTGAACAATAACAAAAATAACTAAGTCTTATCCCACTAGGTGGAATCAGCTACATGGAACTACTTTCGCCATAATATTCTATCAAGGACCATGCTTCTATCCAAATTATTAATTTCGATATCTTTATTAACAACTTATATTATAGTCTTTTTGGGTCTTCCTCTTCCTCGTTTCGTTTGCCTTCTGTCCTTCTGATTTACTCTCCTTACTACTGAGTCTACAAGTCTTCTCTCTACATGCCCAAACCACCTAAGTATATTTTCCACCATCCTCTCTATGATAGGCGCTAATCCAACACTCTCTCTAATAATTTTATTTCTAATTTTATCCCGTCGAGTCTTACCACACATCCACCACAACATCCTAATATTTGCTACACTTACTTTATTCTCGTATTGGGTCTCAACCGCCCAACATTTTGTCCCGTACAAAATCACAGGTCTTACCGCAGTCTGATAAAACTTTCCCTTTAGATTGACTAGTACCTTTGCATCACATAAAACACCCGATGCTTTTCTTCATTTCAACCATCCAGCTTGAATTTGATGGTTTACATCCCATTCTATTTCTCCATCATTCTGTATTATAGACCCAAGATATTTAAACAATGTGACTTAAGGGATAATATAGTTTCCAACTTTTACCTCTAAGTTAGAAACACTACTTATTTTGTTAGACTTACATTCCATATACTCTGACTTACTTCTGCTTAGGCTAAAACCATGTGTTTCTAAAGCTCATCTCTAAATTTCTAACCTCTCATTTAACTCCTCATTGGACTCTCCAAGAAGGACTATATCATCTGCAAAAACATGTATCTCATAGCTATCTCTTGGATGTATTCCGTGAGTACATCTAAAATTAAGGTAAAAAGGTAAGGGCCTAGGATTCAACCTTGATGAAAACCAATTGTAATGGGAAAATCGTTTGTCTCTCCACCATGTGTCCTAACACTAGTCGATACCCCTTCATACATATTTTGGATAACTCAAATATATGCAATCCTAACTCCTTTCTTCTCTAGAGCTTTCCACAAAATATATCTAGGCACTCTATCACACGCCTTCTCAAAGTCAATAAAAATTAAGTACATGTCTTGTTGGTTCATTCGATATTGCTCCATCACACGCCGTGATAGATAAATTACTTCTGTGGTCGACCTTTCCGATATAAAACTAAATTGATTCTCGCTAAGTTTAGTCTCTTTTCTTAATCTCTGTTCAATCACTCTTTCCAAAACTTCATGGTATGACTCATAAGCTTAATCCCCCTATAATTTGCACAATTTTATATATCCCTTTGTTCTTATAGATTGAAACTACAATGTTTATTCTCCATTCATCAACTTGCTCAATTTTTGATCTCTTGATGATGATCTTGAACTTTTTGGAATGACCAATATGTATAATTCAGTCTCCCTTTTTATAAATTTTGCATTTGAAGACTTTATCTTGATGTAAATGGTCTTAACAAGAAGTGCCTTTTGTTGACTTTCTAAAAATAACCTGTAATGTATGAGCTTATATCTTTCAAATGGTGCATATCTTGATCTTGAGGACAAAAGAGAAGTTGCAGGGAATGAGATTATCTTTAAAATGAGCTTTGGTTGGGGAAAAATGGATGAAGTATGTAAAAGTTATGCCTCGTCAAAGTTCAGTTGACTTTTCTTATAGAAACCCTAATTTAGCAATTCTTGACTTTTGATGGATTAGGAGCATTTCTTGAGGAATCATGATCAACCCTTTATCAAATGATGTATATCATTTCGAAATATTGATGTTGACCAAAAATATTGAAGTTTGACTGTATATGGGTCAAAGTTGACTGTACATGGGTCAAAGTTGACTTTTGAGCTAGTATAGTTGATTTTCAAGCATTTGAGCAATTGACTTAGCAAACTTGTAGTGGAAGGCATGAAACTTGGCATGGAAAATATTGAAGATATATTAGGACCATGGAAAACATTTAGGACCTTTGGAGCTCCCATATCCTGGTGAAAAGTGACACCCTAATTAGAGGTTCATTGCTTAGGAGAAGAATTTGTCTGGTCAATTCTTGGTCAACTTTGAGCAATTGAGGACCTCTAGGAGCATGTCTTGAGTAAAAGTGGGAGGGAAAATTTTGGGGTACAACACCGTGATATATAAATATCTTCCATGGTCGACCTTCTCGATATAAAACTAAATTTATTCTCACTAAGTTTAGTATCTTTTCTTAATCTCTGTTCAATCACTCTTTCCATAACTTCATGGTATGACTCATAAGCTTAATCCCCCTATAATTTGCACAATTTTATATATCCCTTTGTTCTTATAGATTGGAACTATAATGTTTATTCTCCATTCATCAAACATGCATTTTAACCTTATAGTTTCATTAAAGAGTTTGGTGAGCCACTAGATACCTTTATCCCCAAGAATTTTCACACTTCAATAGGTATGTTGTCTGGCCCAACCGCCTTACTGCTATTCATTCTTTCCAACACTTCCTTTACCTTCTGTTTTTTAATTGGACAATTGTAATTATAGTTATGATCCTATTCTTTTATGTCTAGTCTGCTAGAGTCAGTTGAGGTACCATATCTTTCATTAAATAAGTTATGAAAATGCATCTTCCACATATCCTTTATATCTTTTTCCTACACTAAAATTTTGCCTTCTTCATCCTTAACTCACTTCACTTGATCCAAAGAGGATAAAATGACTAAAGAAGCACTACTATGACATGAGAATGACTCTTTATACAAGAACTATATTCTTAATGGTTTGACTGATGACTTATATTATTATTATTACATTACCTACAAGATTGTCAAATACATATGCAAAGCTCTGAAGAAGAAGTACGAGACTGAGAAAGTTGGTGCAAAAAATATGTTGCGAGTTAATACCTTAAGTACTAGATGATTGATGAAAAACCTACGGAGTATAAATATCATGAAATCCATAAGATATCACTACGACTTTAGATGAAAAGTTTCAAGTAAATTATCATTGACAACTCTCTTGAAAGGATTTCAAAAATCTTCTAAGGCACAAGACTAAATATTTCTCTTTAGTGAGTTTAATAACTCACCTTCATATTAAAGAGGAAGATGTGGTATTTGTATGATGGAAAAACATTGGACCTCCCTTATATTGGACCCGATGCCGATCTAGAACAAGTATCAAAGTTTGTTATGTACAAATGCAATGAAAAGTAATTTTACATTTCGATCAAGGTCGAGCTTAAACGGACTGGAGCCATATGGGATCGAATAGCTCAAAAGTTTGTTTAATTCATTAATTATGGATAGATACACAAATTATAAGGCCTGCAAATCAATATTATGCAGCCTAACATTTAAATTCAATTATGTGTTCATCAAGAAATGACTTATAATTCAAGAATGAAACCCTAACTTCTTGCCTTCGATTCTCCTAGCTCAAGTATGATCTCAATGAGTTCTTGGACATTTTGGAAATATTGTAGCATCCTTTACAACCTATATGTTGGACATTTTTGAAAATTCATCTTGGAACTATGTGAAAAATTTCCATGAAGTTAGGTTAAAATCCTGCCTAAACTAGGGCAAAATTTCACTAAGTTTCCAAGTTTCATGAACATGTATTCACAAAATCATAACTTGAAATCCATGCATTTCTAGGAGAAGTTGTGTTATAAAATGTTTTAGATCTCATTGAGATATACAACTTTCATGTTGGAAGTTTCCTTTGAATCATCTTGCATCATGGTTGGAATTTGGCTCAAAGTTGTGAAAAAAATATGAATTTTCAAACACTTAGAAAAATTTCAAAGTTTAGAAATTTTGACTTTTCAAAATGAAATCTTGAATTTTTGATTTATTGATGAACAAGTTTCATATTTTTACATGTCTTGATGAATTGTGATTTTTGATACTTGATTTTGACCAAAAAGTCAAAGTTTGACTTTCAGTGTACAATTGACTTTTCATCAGTTTACTAAGATTCATCTGTCAATCAATTGATCTTGAGCAATGTTTTGAGCCATGTCATTAGGTAAAAATGATGCATTTGAGTCCTTGAGATCATAACTCAAACCAATTAATCATTTTCTAGGTCAAAAATCAGAAATTGCTCCTTCTCAATCAAAACCCTAATTTTGACCATTTTGCCCTTTTGATGATCTGATCAAATTTCTTGTGGAATTATGGTCCAAACTTCATCAAATGACATATATTATTTCATAATGTTGATATGGACCAAAAATTATGAAGTTTGACTGTAAATTGACCGCAATTGACTTTTTCCCTAATATAGCTGATTTTAGGTCAACTGATCAATTGACTGAGCAAAAATGTGATCCAAGACTTGAAACTTTACATGAGCAATCTTGAGAGACCAAAATGATCCATGAAAGTCATATGGAGAATTCAAAATCCATTTGTCCTTGTGCAAACTCAAACCCAAATTTCCAGTCATCAGTGCTAGAGGAGGTGTCTTGAGCTGATCAAACCCTGTGCAGTCTTGAATCTAATGAGATCTTGTGAGAGATTATTTGAGGAATGAGAGGGAAAATTTTGGGGTACAACAACAATCAAAGTTTCAAGCTTAGGGGAGTTTGATAACACGAAAAGATATAGCATTTTCCGCCTGAATTATATAGGTTAAAGTTCCGATTATTCGATTATTATGTCACATTTTATCCCTTTTTGTATATTTTGGAACATATTTCAGGTACTTAGCATTTGCAAGGCATAAATAAGAAAAGGAAGAAAAAGAATGGAAAATTAAGAAGAAATGACTTTAAAAAAACAACAAAAATACATTTTTGTAGCAGAGAAGCGTGCCGCCCGCCACAAAGGCGTTATGACCGGCACAAGTTAAGTTTTTGTGCCCCTCGGAACACTCACGTTACGACCGGGACAAACATGGATTATGTGCCCCACGTCACACACCACACCACGCTCGCCATGATCCAAGTAGTTACGAAGACTTTGCCAATGGAGCATACTCAGTGCATATTCCTGGATTTTCTCCACACTTCAGCAACGTAAATCATGGAATGTTATCTATTTTTCCTCAACAAAATAAACTCTATATATGGAGGCAGTTACCAACAATTAAAGCTCTCTCTGCTCCCTCTTGTTTTGATCTCTCTCTGGAACTTTGAACAATTACGCAGTATTATTATTTTCAATTCCATTCTCTTTGTTCAACAATTATTTTATTGCATTCCCTTATTGTATTTTCCAGTCTTAGAATTCCAACATTAATTTTCTAGTCGTAGAACCACTTAGGCAATAAAAAACTCACTGTCAAAGCAGTATTTTTCAACATCGGAGAAATACTGTAACATTACTTTGGTTCAAGGCTTCCAGAATTTGTTTAGGATTACTTTAATTGTATTCGAGCTATTTTTACATCAAGTCAATCTTGTCCGCTTGCGGAGGACACATGCTTTATTGGAATTAATCACTCTCTCATTCACTTTTTAGGTTCTTATTCTAAATAGCATAATTTATTTATTTCTTACTATGCATGAGATGTTGAATTTACACTTTAATTTTATGATATTCTGCAATAATATTATGTCTGGCTAGATTCCCTATACCGGTATGTAAAACTTGACCAAAAGGATTCGGTAATTAATTGGCATTATTATTTTTTTTACAAAAATACTTTTCTGGTTTTAATTTCCAAATAAATATTTAATTGTTTTTGTATGGAAGTAAGAAACAGTCTAAGGTTAAAATCAATAGAACGAAAGTTTGAGGTTTTACTCGGATAGTGGTTATTGAAACATTAATTTTAAAAATAACGGAAGCGCTTTAAAGTTAATTGGAACTTATTTGTTTTCAAAAAATACTTTTGAGTTTTAAATGAAACAACAGAAGCGCTCATTTCGAGCTTAACTGATATGATCTAATTCAATAGAACAGAAGTTTGAGACGAGGGTTTTTAAATGAATAGTTTCACTGAAACTGTGTTGTAATACTAAAAGTAAATGTCAATGACGTACTGAATCCCTTGGGTTAACAAAATACATACCGGTATCCCGTCATTAATTATTAAATTCTAGTTAATTCCCGACTAAACCCAAACACCCAAATTTATAATTAGCCTTAGCTTTACATAGTAACCTTTAGATAACAGTAGTTCTGACCATCAGTCCTTGTGGGTTCGATATCTTTTAAAACTACACGATAGACTATGCACTTGCAATCACTACACCCGATAGACTCATAAAGTCGCGATCATGTTTTTGGCTCTGTTGTCAGGGACTGAATTAGTCGAATACTGTAAATCCCTTGTTACACAGTATATACTAAGGAAACCAATTTTATTTTAATCTTAACCGTCGATTATATGCCAAGTACTCGCTCTAAAGACGAGGAATTAGAACAACCAATCAACGAAGTCGAGCGTTTTGTTAGTATAAGACGCCGAATCAGAGAGTACCAAGCCAAGTACAATCTTCCTGAAACCAATCTTCCTAACTTTTCTCTTCCTGACCCCAAAATGGCTGAAGGACCCCAAAATCGTCCTCTGAAGGATTATGTTGCCACATCGCAAGAAGAACCCCACAACAGTATTGTTGCTCCCTCTATCGCATGAAATAATTTCGAGTTAAAGCCTTCGCTTTTGCAAGCTGTTCAATAAAACCAATTCTCAGGATGTCCTACGAACGATCCAAATCTTCATATATCCGTGTTTGTGCAGTACGCAGACACAGTGAAAGCAAATGGAGTCAACCCTGAAGCAATAAGCCCTGAATCAAATGGAACAACTTTCGTCATAATATTCTATCAAGGACCATGCTTCTATCCAAATTATTAATTTTGATATCTTTATTAACAACTTATATTATAGTCTTTTGGGGTCTTCCTCTTCCTCGAATTATTTGCCTTTTGTCCTTCTGATTTACTCTCCTTACTACAGAGTCTACAAGTCTTCTCTCTACATGCCCAAACCACCTAAGTCTATTTTCCACCATCCTCTCTATGATAGGCGCTAATCCAACACTCTCTCTAATAATTTTATTTCTAATTTTATCCCGTCGAGTCTTACCACACATCCACCGCAACATCCTAATATTTGCTACACTTACTTTATTCTCGTATTGGGTCTCAACCGCCCAATATTTTGTCCCGTACAAAATCACAGGTCTTACCGCAATCCGATAAAACTTTCCCTTTAGATTGAGTGGTACCTTTGCATCATATAAAACACCCGATGCTTTTCTTCATTTCAACCATCCAGCTTGAATTTGATGGTTTACATCCCATTCTATTTCTCCATCATTTTGGATTATAGACCCAAGATATTTAAACCATGTGACTTAAGGGATAATATAGTTTCCAACTTTCACCTCTAAGTTAGAAACACTACTTCTTTTGTTAGACTTACATTCCATATACTCCGACTTACTTCTGCTTCGGCTAAAACCATGTGTTTCTAAAGCTCATCTCCAAATTTCTAACCTCTCACTTAACTCCTCATTCGACTCTCCAAGAAGGACTATATCATCTACAAAAAACATGCATCTCAGAGCTATCTCTTGGATGTGTTCTGTGAGTACATCTAAAATTAAGGTAAAAAGGTAGGGGCTTAGGATTGACCCTTGATGCAAACCAATTGTAATGGGAAAATCGTATGTCTCTCCACCCTATGTCCTAACACTAGTCGATACCCCTTCATACATATTTTGGATAACTCAAATATATGAAATCCTAACTCCTTTCTTCTCTAGAGCTTTCCACAAAATATATCTAGGCACTCTATCACACGCCTTCTCAAAGTCAATAAAAATTAAGTACATGTCTTGTTGGTTCATTCGATATTGCTCCATCACACGTCGTGATAGATAAATCACTTCCATGGTCGACCTTCCCGACATAAAACTAAATTGATTCTCGCTAAGTTTAGTCTCTTTTCTTAATCTCTGTTCAATCACTCTTTCCATAACTTCATGGTATGACTCATAAGCTTAATCCCTCTATAATTTTCACAATTTCATATATCCATTTGTTCTTATAGATTGAAACTACAGTGTTTATTCTCCATTCATCAAGCATGCATTTTGACCTTATAGTTTCATTAAAGAGTTTGGTGAGCCACTGGATACCTTTATCTCCAAGAATTTTCCATACTTCAATAGGTATGTTGTCTGGCCGAACCGCCTTACTGCTATTCATTCTTTCCAACACTTCCTTTACCTTCTAATGTTGAATTCGACTCATAAAGTTGCGATCAAGTTTTTGGCTCCGTTGTTGGGTACTGAATTAGCCGAATACTGTAATCCCTTGTTACGCAGTATATACTAAGGCAACCAATTTTATTTTAATCTTAACCGTCGATTATATGCCAAGTACTTGCTCTAAAGACGAGGAATTAGAACAACCAATCGACGAAGTCGAGCGTTTTGTTAGTATAAGACACCGAATCAGAGAGTAACAAGCCAAGTACAATCTTCCCGGAACCAATCTTCCTAACTTTTCTCTTCCTGACCCCAAAATGGATGAAGGACCCCAAAATCGTCCTCTGAAGGATTATGCTTCCCCATTGCAAGAGGAACCCCACAACAGTATTGTTGCTCCCGCTATCGCACGAAACAATTTCGAGTTAAAGCCTTCGCTTTTGCAAGCTGTTCAATAAAACCAATTCTCAGGATGTCCTACGGAAGATCCAAATCTTCATCTATTCGTGTTTATGCAGTATGCAGACACAGTGAAAGCAAATGGAGTCAGCCCTGAAGCAATAAGACTTCGTCTTTTTCCTTTCTCATTAAGAGATATAGCTAGAACATGGATCCAGTATCTACCATCCAACTCTGTTACAACATGGAACAAATTGAAGAAAGTTTTCCTAGCACGATATTTTCCGCCAAGTAAGACAGCCATGCTAAGAGTCAATATCAACAGTTTTAAACAAAAGGAAAGCGAATCTCTTTTCGAAGCATGGGAAAGATACAAAGACATGTTGTGACTCTATATGCATCAGCGTCTAGAAGAATGGCTGATCATCCACACCTTTTACAATGGTCTCTTGTACAACACGATACTAACAATTGATGTAGCTGCTGGCGGTGCACTACTGGATAAACCATATCATGATGCCTATCAACTTATCGAAAGTATGGCTCAAAATCATTATCAATGGAGAAGCGATAGAACCATGATGGAGAAATCTCAAACGAAAGGCGGTATGCACGAAGTTAGTATCTTAGACCAAGTTAATGCTAAGGTAGAAGCCCTTACCCAAAAGATAGAAAGCTTGACCACAACTCCCGCAGCCACTGTGGCTGCAGTAACTCCAACCTGTGATCTATGCGGACTTCACACGCATAACGCACCCGAATATCCACTTTTGACAGGAGTACCAGTTGATCAAGTAAACTATGCTCAAGGAAACCCCTAAGGGAATAACTATAACCCTACTTGGAAGAACCATCCAAACTTTTCATACAAAAGCAATAACGCTTTGTACGCATCAGGGCAAGCTCCTACTACACCTCCAGGATTTCAAAAATCCACCTAAAATGTCCCAAAAATTCCAAATATCCCTAGGAAGTCCAACATCGAAATCATGATAGAGAACTTTGTAGCCAACCAAGCTCAAACTAACAAAGATTTCATGAATCAAAATATTCACACCAGCGAGCAAATTAAGCAATTGACTAATATGATTGATGCTCTTGCCAGGCACAACAGAATGTGAAAAGGAAGTTGAATCACTTGGATTGAATGAATGTGTTGAGAATGTAATTCATTGTGTCGAAGAATGTTGCTAGACAGAAGCAAGGTGGTGTCAAATTATTTTAGTGTGTCAAAATTATGTAGTTGTTTAAATGTCGAAGGGGTTAGCCTCGACAAGGTTTTTGACTTAGCCTTATTTTGCAATGTTAGCAGAATTAGGTTATTTGGGAGTCTGCTTAGGGAGAAAGCAAACTCAACCTATAAATATGGAGTTACCCTATTATTATAATAACATGCAGTTGCATAATTGACAAGTTTCATTTTTGAGAGCAGAGAGAAACTCTGTATATATTCTCTTATTCTTCCTCTATTTTTGCTGAAACCCTAATTCCCTTTCTTCCTCAATTCAATTTTATTCTTACATAATCATTTTTGCGCGAAATCATCTTGAAACCAAGGTTGATTGATTCACTCAAGTGAAGAATAAATAGCAAGAGGCAAATTCGATTGGTGTGATTGAATCTTGTTCATCAAGATTGATTCAGAATTCTCCATAGGTTTGGCCTATAACTGTTTCCCTTACAAATTATTTCATCTTGTTATTTCTCTTTCTCCTACGAACTTTATTTTCTCCACCATCTCATAAAACCTTACTATAAGTATTATATTCTCCCCGTTTTTTAAATATTTTTTTCTACTTAGAACATGGTATTCCTTAAGGATTGTCACGATAATGGTAATGTAGTTGAGTCTAACACCCACGAGGAAAAGTGGATATTAAGGCGCAAATGTTTTATCCCAGGGACTTTGTAGTTGATATTTTGCTTGCACAATTTTGTGCAATGTTGCAAAACATTTTAAAGAGAGCGACATGGTACTTAAGTCAACCAATAATTTCTTCAGTGGAAAAAATAAATTTTCAAACCTTTTTTTCAAAATTCAAAAATAACTACTTTAAGACGTTTTTTTCTTCCATGTCTATCGAAGAAATTATTGGTTACAACTTAATTTTTATTTAACTTCAACAAACCATTTAAGCTTGAGAGAAGTCACTTTAAATGGTGGCGACAAAATATGCTCTTTTTCTTAACTATGAGAAAATTTTCCACTGTTTTGACTAAGGATACTCCAATCGTTGATGAACAATAACAAAAATAACTAAGTCTTATCCCACTAGGTGGAATCAGCTACATGGAACAACTTTCGCCATAATATTCTATCAAGGACCATGCTTCTATCCAAATTATTAATTTCGATATCTTTATTAACAACTTATATTATAGTATTTTTGGGTCTTCCTCTTCCTCGAATTATTTGCCTTTTGTCCTTCTGATTTACTCTCCTTACTACAGAGTCTACAAGTCTTCTCTCTACATGCCCAAACCACCTAAGTCTATTTTCCACCATCCTCTCTATGATAGGCGCTAATCCAACACTCTCTCTAATAATTTCATCTATAATTTTATCCCGTCGAGTCTTACCACACATCCACCGCAACATCCTAATATTTGCTACACTTACTTTATTCTCGTATTGGTTCTCAACCGCCTAATATTTTGTCCCGTACAAAATCACAGGTCTTACCGCAGTCTGATAAAACTTTCCCTTTAGCTTGAGTGGTACCTTTGCATCACATAAAACACCTGATGCCTTTCTTCATTTCAACCATTCAGCTTGAATTTGATGGTTTACATCCCCTTCTATTTCTCTATCATTCTGTATTACGGACCCAAGATATTTAAACCATGTGAATTGAGGGATAATATAGTTTCTAACTTTTACCTCTAAGTTAGAAACACTACTTCTTTTGTTAAACTTACATTCCATATACTCCGACTTACTTCTGCTTCGGCTAAAACCATGTGTTTCTAAAGCTCATCTCCAAATTTCTAACCTCTCATTTAACTCCTCATTCGACTCTCCAAGAAAGACTATATCATCTACAAAAAACACGCATCTCAGAGCTATCTCTTGGATGTGTTCTGTGAGTACATCTAAAATTAAGGTAAAAAGGTAGGGGCTTAGGATTGACCCTTGATGCAAACCAATTGTAATGGGAAAATCTTCTGTCTCTCCACCCTATGTCCTAACACTAGTCGATACCCCTTCATACATATTTTGGATAACTCAAATATATGAAATCCTAACTCCTTTCTTCTCTAGAGCTTTCCACAAAATATATCTAGGCACTCTATCACACGCCTTCTCAAAGTCAATAAAAATTAAGTACATGTCTTGTTGGTTCATTCGATATTGCTCCATCACACGCCGTGATAGATAAATCACTTCCATGGTCGACCTTCCCGACATAAAACTAAATTGATTCTCGCTAAGTTTAGTCTCTTTTCTTAATCTCTGTTCAATCACTCTTTCCATAACTTCATGGTATGACTCATAAGCTTAATCCCTCTATAATTTTCACAATTTCATATATCCATTTGTTCTTATAGATTGAAACTACAGTGTTTATTCTCCATTCATCAAGCATGCATTTTGACCTTATAGTTTCATTAAAGAGTTTGGTGAGCCACTAGATACCTTTATCTCCAAGAATTTTCCATACTTCAATAGGTATGTTGTCTGGCCCAACCGCCTTACTGCTATTCATTCTTTCCAACACTTCATTTACCTTCTATTTTTGAATCCGACAATAGTAATTATAGTTCCGATCCTATTCTTTCATGTCTAGTCTGCTAGAGTCAGTTGAGGTATCATATATTTCATTAAATAAGTTATGGAAATGCGTCTTCCACCTATCCTTTATATCTTTTTCCTACACTAAAATTTTGCCTTCTTCATCCTTAACTCACTTCACTTGATCCAAAGAGGATAAAACGACTAAAGAAGCACTACTATGACATGAGAATGACTATTTATACAAGAACTATATTCTTAATGGTTTGACTGATGACTTCTATTATTGTTACATTACCTACAAGATTGTCAAAGACATATGCAAAGCTCTGAAGAAGAAGTATGAGACTGAGAAAGTTGGTGCAAAAAATATGTTGCGAGTTGTTACCTTAAGTACTAGATGATTGATGAAAAACCTATGAAGTCTCAATCTCATGAAATCCATAAGATATCACTACGACTTTAGATGAAAAATTTCAAGTAAATTATCTTGAAAGGATTTCAAAAATCTTCTAAGGCACAAGACTAAATATTTGTCTTTAGAGAGTTTGATAACTCACCTCCATATTGAAGAGGAAGATGTGATATTTATATGATGGACAAACATTGTACCTTCTTTATATTGGGTCTGAGGTCGATCTAGAACAAGTATCAAAGTCTGTTATGTTCAAATGCAATGAAAAGTAATTTTACAATTCGATCAAGGTCGAGCATAAACGGACTGGAGCCATACGAGATCGAATAGAGTTAGATTGGGATCGAGTGAACCAACTTTTAATTATGAATAACATATTTTTTAATGAAAATTTTAAAAAATAATTATAATTAATTATAATATTAAAATTAATTTTATGAATAAACTGAATATGTATCCAAAAAAAAAGATGATAATAGATGATTTAAATAATAATTACGTGTTGATAATTTATCATAAAATTTATTTAATAGATTAAAAATAAATAGAAAAAATAATCCAATAAATATTTAAAATAAATGAAATTGGATGAATTTTATTAATCTATATTTTTTAATGAATTGGATTGAGTTTGTAAATGAATTTAGTGTATTGCTGTTGCTGTTCTCGAGCTTGATCAGTGATGAAGAAAAATTGAGATTCCTTTGATTGGGTTGATCATGATCGGAGTGTGGTGGTGTTGAGTAAGCATTTCCAAGTGCTAGCAGCATGTGAGGTGCTGAAGAGTGGTAAATCTGAGGTTATCAAGACAAGAGATAAAGAGGGTTACAGCACATATCATTAAACAACAAAAATCAAGGAAAATGTCAGAAGTGGGATTTGAACCCACGCTCTCTCACGAGAACCAGAACTTGAGTCTGGCGCCTTAGACCACTCGGCCATCCTGACTGTTGAATTAAAATACAAAGATCTGTGTTGTAGCAACTCCATAAGTTGAAATCTGTCACTGTGAACGTTGAGCAAAGCGAAGGTTAATTTCCCTTCTCATTTGTTGATAACTTGTGCTATAATAATATTCCTATGTGACACACAATCATAGGTTAGGCAAACTATGTCTTGGGTTTGTGTTTGTGGTTGGTTGATTAAATGGAATAGTCTTTTCAATTACTACTACTAGGGTTTGTGTTTTTGGGTACTATGCTTGTTTGGAAATATGATTATGTCAGTGTAATGAATCTGTGCTAATGTTTTTTCTTTGTTTTTAATTATAAAAATGAATTTCTAACACTTAATCACTGCGAAATGCTGCTATTTTTTCTGCAACCCCACACCCATTAAGAAAGTATTTTTCTGTATTTGCAAGATTGTTTTCCTAAACACACACTCCTTTCAGTAGGTCTTACTCTAAGAGGTTTGTCTTGAAATGAGAATCCGCATGCATTTCGTGACATTGCTCTCCACCCTACTTCTAGATGTGATCCAAGCGGGCTTAAGTGTTTGAAGTTCATATAATGAGATCTTTACCTTAGTTTGGATTTTGAGCCTAATTCCAAATAGCTTCAATTTAGTGCATTGATCACATGGTTTTATGACTGCAGTAAATGCATTTCACGTTGTCCTTGTCATGGCTGCAGTCCACTAATATAGACTGAGCTCTGGTTATTTAGTACCTTATAAGATTTCAATAAATGGGGCTAAAAAGAACGGCAATTCATTGTCGTTTGATGAAGACACTTAGCATTCAAACCTAATCAAATTAGATTCACATTGAAACGAGAATTCCATCAAGTATTGTTTAGGATAGTCAGGATGACAGTGTTCAAATTGTTGTGTTGCACTTGCACATGCTTTATATGATAACACCTAGGCCTAGCCTAACCTTAGATGGTTGGAAACTTATGCTTGAGCCTTGACTTCTATTGTTCTCACCTTGATGGCCAACTATAAAGAAAAATCTCTGCCTACAACACGCTGGAACAAGGTACCACATTGCTTGTATCTGTCAAGTATCTGCCTGCAATGTTTACCTTCAATTTTAAGAGGTAATCACTTTTACTTGCATCAACATCTTTTCTACAATGCTTGGAAATCTTGAGATACAATATATCTTGAACAGATGCTGAGTACTTTTAGTACATGATGCATAATTTTTCTTCTCCTGTTATTGATGTTCTGGTATGAATGACATTTCATTCTTCGATTGGTATGGTGCTGTTATAACAAATGTGCAATTTATACCCAGCAGATCACAGTTCGATATAAATATTTTTCAACAGCTGCAGGCTATAATATCTCCCGCAATACTGCCACGATCTTTTAGTATATCAACCTTAATTTTGTCTCTTGCATTTTGATTTTGAATGCACTATCTTACTAGCACTCTCGGCATCAAATCCAAAACTTTGATATTGTATGTTACATGATTTTAGGAGATTCACGGTCTTACATATAAGTCAACAAATTTTAGCTTGTGATCATGATATACAAGTAGATGAGATTGTTGAACACAGTTATCTGTTTTTGAAAGTGCAACTTCATCTTTCTACTATGCCTCCTCATAGTGGAATACTTCATGGAACCATGATTGGTTTGTGTCATACCGCACCCTTTATTAGAGCTTTGGTCATTCCTTTTTTTCCTTTTCCATCTAACAGATCAGTTCATATATATCTTGTGGCAAGTCAAGAGGTGTAGCTCATGAACTTGTGTCTAGGATTTGGCTTGCTGTTCTTGATAATTTGGAAGAAAACCACCACATCTTTTGCTTATTTAAACGCTTTGTACACGAAGGCGATGTAAGTTTTAGTTACAGTCTCATTTGTCAAAGTTCAATGGAGGGTATTTGAGAAGCTTTTTACTTATTTTCGTGATTGCTTCAACCATGTAGATTATTATGATAGATATGTTAAGATGTGCTGAGAGTAGGTTTCAGCCAATACCATCCAATTGGTTAGGTTATTACTAGCAAACATGACATCCTCAAAGCATCATATTAAATGTCATTGGAGTGCAAGGTGTGTATTGTGGTAAATTATATTTATGCAATAAACAAAATCCTCATATTTTAACACCATAGCAACTACTATAACTAATTATTCGCATGGCCTGATGTCCACAATTAACATTTGCAAATGGATATTCATTGTATTCTTATCTGTATGGAAATCGGGTAGGCTTAGTTCAACATATACTTTCTGAAACGAATTCTACAATAAAGTTAAAAGTCAATTTTTTGAACTTTTAAGATGCAAAATTATTTATTAAATTATTATAATCAATTTTATTTAATAATTTTTTCAACCGACTATAAAATTAACTCATTTAATCTTTTTGAGACATTGTTGATTTTAATGATTTTTTAATATATGAAGTAGTATAATAATACACAAAATTTCTTATACTTAGAAAGTGATTATTAAGAAGACACGCGGACAACAAGATTCAATGTTAATTATTTTAAATGATAATTTTATATATTTATTTAATTAAGAACTACAACTATAGATCTAAGAAACACACGATTGCTATATATGATCGTTAAAATTCTTTGTAAAAGATTCTTTGTATTTGCTACTAAAAAATCAAAAGTTTCAAATTTAAATGCTATAAAAATACTTTAATTGTTAAAATACGTTTTCTCGTGTTTGACCAATTTACTTGAATCATATTTGAGGGCTCATTGTCCCATGTTAAAAACCCTCGATCCTTGAGTTCATAAGTGGTATAGTCTAAGTTAAGTTCACACATGCATATTTGTACCGGTATATATACTAGAACATCTACTGGACTAAGTGTCAATCTTTTTTCATGTGGGTCGGTCAAGAAGTTCATGGTTGCATCTTTCTTCACTAATACTCCATATCTCCTAAATATATCAAAAATGACATTTTTTAACAAAATCATTTTGTTATTTGAAGTTTGGAAGCTCCTTATAATGAATTTTGTGCTCCCCAAAGATATCTAGGTACGCCTTACGGCAAACAAGACAAACATCATCAGTAAAAAATAATGTAATCATGAAGCGATCCCTAAGATATTGTAGTACTTTACTGGTGACATATGTTTATCTGACACATCAATAGAAATAACCAGAAGAAAATTGTTTTGGACTGGCCCAATGGCTAAGCAGGGTCCAATCCACTTCCGCATGTGAGACGGCCCAATAAGCTCAGTCCAATAAACTATGAAGGATAAATGCCACTTTGTCCCTTCTGCTCCTCAACCGAGGAGCCCTGTCCGGCTGACCACCAGGGTCTGCACGATTACCTATGCCCGCTCATACAAGCTATTTCCCCATCCTGCCCAGCCACACGAGGATAGCCACCCAAGAACGAGCAGAAATCACGCTTTCCCGTGAAACACTTCTCTGTCCACTGTAACGGCTAGTTTCGAGCATCTCTTCCCGTTACAACAACTAGTTCCTGGCAGTTACCTATTTTTGAGGAACCTGATATCTAGGCTCAAAAATAAGAACCAATGGCCAAGCGTCAGGGGCACTATATAAACCTTCACACTTGTGAGGGCCATATATATCCAATATTCTCTAAAAACCCTAATCTATTTCTTGTATCTATTTGCACTCTTTCTTACTTGAGCGTCAGAGTGTCTTGCAAGTACACCCCCTCATCTCCTTCAATTCCAGCCTAGCAGATGTCATCTTTTGGCCTACTTTTAGGTTCTGATCAACCGGTAAGATCAGTGGCGCCGTCTGTGGGAAATCTGTCTTCCCCGTCTTTCTTTCCCTGAAATTAAAGATCAAGTGACATTCAAAGACTCATATCATGGTCGATCATGATGACAACCACCTTTATGGAAAAATTGTTCTCTCCCTTGTCTGCAAGACAAACGAAAACGAAGAACCACCTCACCTAGAGGATATCCCCGACACCAGAGAAGGCCAAATCGTGTCTCCCGACTCGATCGACGCCGATCGCGATGACAATCAATTCTTGGAGAATCAGAAGTCTAAGAAATCCACTAAGGATCCCCAAGTGATTCTCCAACCAGTTACATTTCCACCCAACGCCGACCTGGCCATGGCAGCTCCGTCCAAGTCACCACGACTGACGGAATGAAGAAGTACCTCCTCAAACGAGGATTACGACCCCACAACGACTTTGCCATAGCAGTTGACATAGAAACTCCTGCAACACTGGATGCCATCCTGCTCAAGGCACAAGCATACATCCAGTACGAAGATAAAAAAGCTGCTAACAACACCCGAGACTCACGACATCGTGAGAATGCAAAATTTTCGAAGAATGATGAGCCCTCGACATCCCATTGAGGAGCATAGAAGAGGAGGGAGGATAAGCCTCACGAGTCACGAGACTACAAATGGCCAACTGGTCGCTTCTACGAGTATACACCCCTAAACGCCTCGCGCGAGCGAATCCTGATCGATTGTGCAAATTCTGAGTTTCGTCAAGTCGGGGTCCACTTTCCCCGACAGACACCGTCCAAACCAGGGACAAACAAGACCAGATATTTCCAGTTCCATAAAAGCCACGAGCACATGACAGAAGACTGCATCCACCTGAAGACTGCTTTCCAACACTTTCTTTACCTTCTGATTTTGAATCCGACAATAGTAATTATAGTTCTGATCCTCTTCTTTTATGTCTAGTCTGCTAAAGTCAATTGAGGTATCATATCTTTCATTAAATAAGTTGTGGAAATGCGTCTTCCACCTATCATTTATATCTTTTTCCTACACCAAAACTTTGCCTTCTTTATCCTTAACTCACTTCACTTGATCCAAAGAGGATAAAACGACTAAAGAAGCACTACTATGACATGAGAGTGACTCTCTATACAAGAAATATATTCTTAATGGTTTGACTGATGACTTCTATTATTATTATTACATTACCTAATATATTTCCAAAGACATATGCAAAGCTCTGAAGAAGAAGTATGACACTGAAAAAGTTGGTGCAAAAAATATGTTGTGAGTTGATACCTTAAGTACTAGATGATTGATGAAAAACCTACGGAGTCTCAATCTCATTAAATCCATAAGATATCACTATGACTTTAGATGAAAATTTCAAGTAAATTATCATTGACAACTCTCTTGAAAGGATTTCAAAAATCTTCTAAGACACAAGACTAAATATTTCTCTTTAGAGAGTTTGATAACTCACCTCCATATTGAAGAGGAAGATATGGTATTTGTATAATGGATAAACGTTGGACCTTCCTTATATTGGGCCTGATGCGGATCTAGAACAAGCATCAAAGTCTGTTATGTACAAATGCAATGAAAAGTAATTTTACATTTTGATCAAAGTCGAGCATAAATGGACTGGAGCCATACTGGATTGAATAGAGTTAGATCGGGATCGAGTGAACCAACTTTTAATTCTGAATAACATATTTTTTTAATGATTTAAAAAATAATTATAATGTTAAAATTAATTTTATGAATAAATTGAATATGTATCCACAAAAAAGATGATAATAGATGATTTAAATGATAATTACGTTGATAAATTTTCATTAATTTATCATAAAATTCATTTAATAGATTAAAAATAAATAGAAAAAATAATCCATTAAATTTTTAAAATAAATTAAATTGGATGAATTTTATTAATCTATATTTTTAAATGAATTAGATTGAGTTTGTAAATGAGTTTAGTGAATTATTTATGAATAAATTAGATAAAAGTAAAATAAAATACAGACGATAAAATATTAACATGTGTACTCAAAACATGTGTTAGTAAAGTAAATAAAAGAATTTGGTTTAGAAACGTATGTATCAATTTTATAAAAAATTAAGAGAAAAGAACTCATGCACTGATAGTGTAGAGTAGTTTTACACTGTTAACTAATCACAACCATATATTCAATTAAAACAAATTTTTATTTTTATAAAAAATTCAATAACATAGCAGATTGTTAGATTTCTATTAAATTGTTACTGCATATCAATTAACCTCAAAAATTAATAGGATAAAAAATATGTCGGAAATGGTAACAAAAAATTAATAGGATAAAAATATATGCAAGAAGTGGTAACACAAAAAGTATAACCGAATAAAAAAAGAGTGAGAAGTGGTAACACAAAAATCAATTTGGATAAAAAGGAAAATGTCAAAAATGGTATTTGAACCCACTCTCTCACGAGAATCAGAACTTAATCTGGCACCTTAGACCACTCGGCCATCTTGACTAGTGATAACTCTTTACACTCATAAATGTTCATACAAAACAAAGACGAATGGGAAAGGTGTGGATGCGGTGGCAAGAGTGTGCGTAGGAAGCCATATGGGAAGAGAAGAAGCTTGGTCTGTCACTGACAAACTTTGAGCAAAGGGAAGGTTAGTTTCTCTTCCCATTCATATTCACACACTCATTTGCTGATCTGGCATAAAAAGTCATGATATTTTATAGCAGTAATAATGTTCCTATGTAACATACAATTATAGGTTGGGCAAACCAAGTCTAGGATTTATGTTTGTGTTTGTGGTTGGTTGATTAAATGGATTTGTCTTTGAATTACTACTAATAAGGTTTGTGTTTTTGGGTGTAATGCTAGTTCAGAACTATTATTATGTTTGTGCAATGAATTTGTGTAGGTTTTTGTGCTAATGATTTTTCTTCGTTTTTAATTTTTTTGTTAATATCATTTTCTCTGTTTTACCATTTTATTGTTACTTCATCCTTAAGAAAAATAACAATATCTTAAGAACTTATAGTGGACTTGAAGATCACATGTACTTAACAAAGTTTAAAGCATGGACACTAGAAATACGACATCGACACTGACACATTGATATCGATAATAATTAAATAAATAAATAAATTATACGGAATCACAAATGTCGATGTTGGTTTTGGACACCGACACTGACACAAACGCATATTTTTCAGAATTGTTGGTGCTATAGGGCCCATGATTTACATGCTTACTAGGAATTTCACAGTTATTGCCTTGAAGGGTGGGTTAAAATATGGTCAAAACCTAATTCATTTGTTTCTAGAAGTTAAACATGTTGTTTCTTGCTAACACCTAGCCTAACCTTATATGGTTGGATATTTGTGCTTGAGCATTGACCTCTATTGTTCTCACCTTGAGCCCAACATTTAAAAAAATCTCTACGTACGACACGTAGGAACAAGAAGGTGCTACCTTGCTTGTATCTGTCAAATTTACTCTTGTATCTGCCAGCAAAATTTACTTTCAATTTCAAAAGGTAATCCGTTTTACTTGCATGAACATGTTTTATACAATGTTTAGGAATCTTGAGATACAATATATCTTGAACAGATGCCATGCTTAGTACTTTTAGTATCATAATGCATAATCTTTCTTTCTCACGTTAATAAAATTTTTGTTTAGAGGTTTGAGTGATCATCCACATTCAGTTTTACTTTTGATTTAAGTTGTCAATAGTGCGTCATAGCTCCACGGTACGACCCCTCACCTACAACACTATGTTATTGGGAGCCTGCAAAGCACTATTTATGATAGTGGTCACAACAGCTGCAAATAGCTGTATTGTAGTGGTACAATAGCAGTGCCATAGAGACCTATATAATACACTTATTATAAATATTAATATTTTTTCCATGTTTTATCTCCAAATTTTATTATACAATCAATCATTTACTTCAGTAACTTATGTCACAAAACTGTTTCTGAATCAAATTCAAAACTTTGGCGATATAATTTTATATGAATGAGGACTAGTGCACACCATCTATGTATACGTAATAATGGTTAACTTATGTAGTGTACTTATCTCCTGCAGATATTGCAATATCTCTGTACTTTCAAAGCTCAAATTCCCGTGAGAGATCCAGAAAGGTATACGTATGATGTGCCACTGTGTTGAAATAGTTAAAGTGTCTTTATTGGAATATTACACACATAATGCTCTTCTGAATTGTAGGAAAACGGTAGGAGGACTATATTACCTGCGTTATTTGGATGATAATATGCTTTTGGGTTATGTTGTTGGTGGAGAAGAAGTATTTGTGTTTACAAGAGCCCAATCACTTTACAGATGAGAATTGACCATCAATTTAAGACTTGTACTACTTGGTAGAAATGTAACAGGAACACTCGATGAGTCGTTGTTATGGAATTGGAAATACGGAAAGAGGAAAAAATAGATTGGAGGTATGTAGCCCACGCGGGATTCTCCTCATTAATTATGATTTGTGTGTCATACTCCACCCTTTATTAGAGTTTTGATCATCCCCTTTTTTCCTTTTCCATTTAGCAGATCAGTTCCTTTTTTCCTTTTCCTTACTTAAGTGCGAATTTGATGTAAGTTTTAGTTACAGTCTCCTTTGTCATGCACAATAAACTAACTTATAATTTGATAGATCTATTTTAAAATAACACAAGTAAACAAAATTTATATCATATAGCACAAAAATATGTCAGGAGTGGGATTTGAACCCACACTCTCTTACGAGAATTAGAACTTGAGTCTAACGCCTTAGACCACTCGGCCATTCTGACAAATAGCAATTTCACACATTCATAGTTATTAATACAAAACAAGAACGAATAAAATACAAGAAAAGAAGCTTGGTCTGTCACTGAAACTTTGAGCAAAGGGAAGGTTAATTTCCCTTCTAATTCATATTCACACACTCTTTTATTGATAATTTATGGCATAAATAATCCTAATATTTTATAGTAGTAATATTCTATGCAACAAACAATCGTAGGTTGGGCAAAGCAAGTCTAAGGTTTCTTTGCCGTTGGCAGCTGTACTCACATTCTTTCCCTGCCTTCTTGTTTTTCATTGTTCTCCCCTGCCTTCTCCTCTATTCTGTTTGTTGCTTTGTTTCTTATTTAATAACAACCATGATATCATCATCCTCTTCCTCGGGAAGTGTAAAACCAACTTCCAGCATCAAAAGTTATTTTAAACCTATTGGTGACAACCTTGATCTTGGTTGGTAGGTATTTATGTATGTTATTGGTATTTATATTTCCTATGTACATTGTTTTTTAGTCTTCACAATAGTGGTTATTTCGCTATCTTCTATGCCTCATCTCCAAATTTTATCATACAATCATTTATAAGTTTGTAGGTAAATCAACCTTAATTTTGTCTCTTGCATTTTTAATTTGAATGCACACTCTCTTACTAGATCTCAAACATTTACTTCAGTAAGTAACTTATGTCACAAAATTGTTTCTGTATCAAATCCAAAACTTTAGCGTTATAATTTTGTATGAATGAGGACTAGTGCAGACCAGCTATGTATACAACATAATATTTATAACTTAAGTAGCATACTTATCTCTTGCAGATCTTGCAATATCTCCTTACTTTCAAAGCTCAATTTCTCACGACGGATCCAGGAAGGTAAATGCATGATGCACTACTTTGTTGAAGTAGCCAATGTGGCATTCTCAAAGCATCACATTAAATTTCATTAGAGTGAAAGGAGTGTATTGTGATTAATTATAGTTATGCAATAACCAAAATCCTTATATTTTAACACCATAGCAACTACTACAATTATTGATTCGCATGATGAGAGAAGGTTGTCCCTTATGCTTATGGAAATCATGGTCAGCTCACCACATACTATACTATGTTCCGTAACAAATTCTATAATGAAGCTAAAAGTAAAATTTTCAAACTTTTTAGATGAAATTATTTATTAAATTATGGTAATCAATTTTATTTAATATTTATTTTTCAACCGATTATAAAATCAGCTTGTTTAATTTTTTTTGAAATATTGTTGATTTTAATGATTTTTTAATATATAAAATAATATAATAATATAAAATTTTCTAATACTAAAGAATTGATTATTTACAAAGGAAGGCAGGTAGACAACAAGATGCAGTGTTAATTTTTTTAAAATGACAAAATCAATCATCTTAATAATTATATTCATAGAAATAAGAGACACACCATCGATATGCATGATCCTTTAAACTATTTGTATAAGATTCTTTGATTAGCTCTTCAGGCATCTTAACCTAAATTCTACAAATGGGATCACTTCGTTGGACTACCCGGTGCTAGCCTTGAGGGCAGACTCCCACCCCTTCTTTGGGCTACCAGGTGCTAGCCTTGGAGGGGAGGCTCTCTCCTCTATTTGTGACCAGGTGCTAGTAATGGCAAGAGACTCCCACCCTTTCTTTGGGCATTAGGTGCTAACCCCGGGTAGATCAGATGTATCCTTGGGGGACTTTTCCCTCGTTGGGCTACCAGGTACTATCCTTGAGGGAAGATCCCCCATTCTTTGGGTTCTAGCCCTCCTTGGGGTGTTAGCCATTTTTTTAATACTCCTCATTAGGACCAATAAAATATAACACAACAAAAATAAAGAACAAGGAAAACTGTAAAGTTTTTTCATTAAAAAATGGAAAGAAATATGAAGGACCAATCATATGAGATATCATAATTGAGACCTTGTATGAAGATCAAATTGGAGCATCATAAGAAGTAACTTATGTTCTAGAGGCACAACATCCCACTACAACTAAATATGGTCCATAAATTACAAGTCACTTTAAAATTCAAGGACTAGTACATTAAAAATCCTATTGATGCAAGAAAGACCATTATCATCTGTTGTACCCCAAAATTTTCCCTCCCTTTTTTTCTTCAAGACACTCTTTCAAGGCTTCTCAGACACTCAAGGCACTCAAGGGTTGACCTGTCAACTCACCTCCTAAGCCTAAAGGTCTACGATTAGGGTTTTGAGTTTCTCAAGGAAATTTGGTTTTCAAAGGTTCAAATTTCTTCCATGGTTCTTAATAGGTCCTCAACAAGGTCCATGTCAAGTTTCAAGCCCTACATCAAACGTTTGCTCAATCAATGGCTCAGATGATTGAAAATCAATTGTATTGGTCAAAAAGTCAACTATGGTCAACATACAGTCAAACTTCAAGATTTTTGGTCAACATCAATATTTTGAAGTGATATTCATCATTTGATCAAGGATTGATCATGATTCCCCAAGGAAAGCTCTCAAACCATCAAAAGTCAAGAATTGTCAAGTTAGGGTTTCCTTAGGAGAAGTCAACTGAACTTTGACCAGGCATAACTTTCACATACTTCATAAAATTTTCCCCAACAAAATCTAATTTTGAAGAAAATTCAATTCCATACAACTTTTTTTTATGCTCAAGTCCAAAAGATGCTTCATTTGAAAGATATGAGCTAATACATTACATGTCATTTTTAAAAGTCAACAAAAGACACTTTTTGTCAAGGCAACTTACATCAAGATAATGTCTTCAAAAGTAAAAATTATAAACATAGAGATTGTATAGGACATCTTGGTCTTTCTAAAAAGTCCAAGATCATCTTCAAAAGATGAAAATTGAGCAAGGTATGGGTTGCACAAGTTGGGAGATTTTAAAGAAATTCATGAAGTGCAAAGTGAGCAAACTTAAAGTTTGGAACTAGTGGGTCTAACTTTTGATGTTCAAACATGTTCATAAGGTGTTATAAGACCTCTAAATCAATTCACATATTTTTTATGATTTTTATTTCTTTTATTTGAATTTTATTCATTTAAATGCAAATAAAATTTAATAAAATATGAAACAATGGTATAAAGGCTTGAGATTTTTGTTTTAATCATCCAAAAGCCTAAGACAACTCATGAAAACTCATGACAACTCATTACAACCTTGACAAAATTATGCAATACCAAGATGGCAAGAAAAATCTCAAGTTTGGCAAGTTTTAAAGTTGTTTGATTCTTGTTTTATCATGGAATCATGGCTTTGATTCTTGTCATATTTGTCAGCTCACTTCATCCTTCTATATAAAGGCAAGCATAGAAACTCAAAAGACCATGAAATTTTGCACCAAAGCTCTCCAAAAGTCCTCTAAATTCAAAGAAATTATGAAAATCATATCTCACATCTCCAGCATTTTCAAACCGATCTAAACCTTCCATTATCCTCTAAACATTGCCAAGAGTCAGAATCAACCATTAACCTTCACAAATCAACCCTAAAAACCACCCTCACATCAACTCCGGTTGGTAAAATTGATAGGTTTCATTTTCTCAAGATTTTCATGGTTTAAATCCTTGTAAGCATGCTTATTCCATTCATATGTATTTCCTGAATTTTTATAACGTTTTACATGTAAGCATGGTATACATAACCCTTTGACCTTCAGATCTTGAAAGATTCAGATCCAACTCCCCTAATAAAGTTCCCATGATGCACCCCAAGAAGCTATCCCCACTGGATTCCCAGGCGCTTGGGCCCTTTTGCTTTTGGGTCTGAGATTTTGTTTATTACACCTCCCTAATCATTTTTGCAGCGTGGCCCATTTATATATATTTTTGTTTTATTTATTTATTTTCTTTTACTTCAATCAATTAATTTTTCTTTTTTTATCAAAAAATCAGAAAATCACAAAAATATTAGATTTTTATTTTTATTAATTAAATTAATTTTGATTAATTATTTAATCACCCTTTTTAATTAATTAACTAATTAGAATTAGATTCTCGCAATTTAATTATATTTCCAAATTAAAAACAACAAAAAAACATTTTTCCAATGCTTAGAACTCTTTTATGGTTTTTCATCTTTTCCCTTTTCTCCTCCGCGCGTTTGTTTGCTTTATTCGCATTATTTTCATGGATTATGTAATTGTACAAAAGGGATGTAATAGTTTAGACTAGGACTCTTTATATTTTTCCCCATTTTGGTTTACATTCCCCCACCCCGAAGCGATGTAATAGCGTAGTTTAATTTTTGCACTTTAAATTTCTGCCCTATGTATATATTTAACTGCTAGATGTATGCTAATAGGTATTGTATGGGAAGACTAAAAGCAAATGCTAGACAATCTAACCTCAAGATTAATAACTGAAACATAACACACTTTGCACACACGCACCTTTAAGGTACCTCCACTTGTTGCCTTCGGAAAAATAGTCATGTTCCTCGAACGTGAGACGCTTTAACAAAGTCCCTAGATACAAAGATCATAGTCCCCCGATGACCCTTCTATGTTGCCTTTCGGTAAATGATCTAGCCCCTTAAGATAAATTTCTAAAGCGTCCTACAAGTTTCCTCTATGATTGTACGATAACCCACGCCCATCCCTCAAAACATCCAATGATAAGGCTACCTACTAACTAATGGTAGGATAACACTATCCAAAGGAAAGAGGAAAAGAACAAAGATCATTTAAGTAGGTAGATAGATAGATTATAGTTGCTTGCTCACAAAACAAAACAATTTCCCACACATACACTCTCTTTTTTTTTCTAAATATTTTCAAAGATAAAACACTTTGTATGCTTTTTCAACGATACGAGAATTATTACAAAGTTCTCCGTACTAAGGCATCTTTTTAAAATATTCTCAAAATGCACTTACACAAAAAGCATTTTCAAAGTGAGCTAGCAACTATGAGCCCGTAGATAACTACAGATGTAAAGGGTGCTAACACCTTGCCTTTTCATAATCTACCCCCCGAACTCAAAATCTTTAAAAAAGGTCTTTCCTGTTCTTTTCACACTCTTGCTAACCTCAACATTTGTGATAAAATGCAAAACCAATAAAGTCAGCTCTCCCACCATATTACATTGTCATTCTCTCAAAGGCACATAAAAGTTAAATAAGATAGAAAGATTTGCAAGTTCATGGAGATTCTGAAGTCGTTTCATATTAAGATGTCATTCCTTGAAGACTTTCAACAAATATTCAATTACACTAAATTTATGATAAATGTCTTAATAAAGAGGAGAAAGGTGAGAGAATTTGAAACAGTGGCACACACTAAAGAATGAAGTCAAATGGTTCAAGGAAAAATACCTCCTAAATTGAAATATCATGGAAGATTTACTATTTCCTCACTTGTTTGTGATACTTATAGCGGAAGACCAGTATATGATTCCAAATTGAAATATCACGGAAGCTTTACTATTCCCTATACTATTATTGATACTTACTTTGAAAGAGGAGTATATATGATCTTGGTGCAAGTATCAATTTAATGTCTTTTTCAATTTTTAAACAAATTTATCATTGAAGCTGCAAGGCCAACGATCATATGTTGAACCAACAATCATAATATTTTTTGGGGAATTAATTCTAACTCTTAGTGGCGAGGAGTAAACCTATGTAAACCCAAAAATTCCATTCATTAATCTGGAAGTATATTTTAAGACGCATCCATATTCACCAAATCCATGCGTAAATGAGTCACACACTCATTTTTTCAAAAATACGCTCGAAGATGCATCTCCGCAATAACCCCATATGCACCATGCCCCTTCTTAATTGAGTCATACCCTCATTTTGCCTTATTTATTCTGTAGATGCATCTCCCTAAAAAGCTATGAAAGTATACGTCTGTAATCACCCTTTAAGAAGTAAAACTTGACTCTTTTTTTATGTGCGAAGAAATACACTAATGTAATAGGCCATTTATAATAACTATACTATCATGATAAAATTGTTTTCAATTAAATCATACACAGATGTAATAAGATTACAATGCCATATATTAGAATAAATCCAGAATCCATATTACTAATAAAAGGACAAACTACAAAACCATAATACAAATACTATTGTGTATATCAGATCCTCCTGTTCCTTCTCTTCCTCTTGTACTGCAATATCGTTCGTGCCTCAAATAAAATGACATTATAGTGGTCCTCCCATAAGTGTCTTCCAAAAAGTATCCTCTCTCTCTATATATGCTCGCGCAATGGCCTCTTTACGACGACATGAAGGTAACACGTCAAATACATGATCTTCCCTAGACCACTCCTCCTCTAATATCTCCTGGTAAGATAACCTAGGTGAATCTCCATGAGAATATGGTTCCATGTAAGGATGTGACACCCAGAAATACCACTAAATCTAGCCGAATGCACTACTCAATTCTCAAGGAGCTACCACATTTCATGCTTCATATGGTATTATATAATTATAGAAATCATCATACGCATTTACATCTCTACGAACAATAGTGGAAAGAACAAACACAAAGGGTTCTCTTGGAATAACTTACAAATACTCGAATAGGCACATGATTCACTCAGGCAGATGATGATACATCAAATGTGACCCACAAGTCAACCATCCAGAATAGAAGGTTATATCATCCAAGGGAATCGTCTAACGACGACCGTCGTACGGTCAGAAGTGTATATAATTTATTGTAGTGTAGTCAATAAACACTCTGAAGGGATCGGTCGACTGATTCCCTTTTGAGCAGGACAAATGCACAAGCATGTGGCTGATCCTCAGTGTAGTCATCAACAAATGACCAGCCAGAAGGCGTTTCTGCATTAAATAAACTGGCACTTACTAGTGGTCGTGAGGGTCTGGCTCTTTTCCACCAAGAAAATGCATGCTATGACACTCTACAAAGCCTCAATCAATCTTGGTTGTCAGTTATGTTACCTATAATTAAAGCAGACAATCTAGACAAAGCAGAAAAAATCAAACCCATGTGAGAGACATTCAAAATCAAACCAAACAATGCAGACATATAAAATATAAAAGTGCACTTCCGTATTCCAAGAAAAATCAAATTCTAAAACAATACGAACGTTGACTTCTGTAGTTTTGCAACCCAGAAAAGCAAAAAATGGCATAACCACAGGGTACCAAAATGTGACAAAACACAATGCTCAGTATAACAACCTAACGATGAATGTAACTACCTATATAGTAATATGGACTACACAACCTAATGTTCCTATTTTTAATGCATACAGAGAAAATAAAAAACTTGGATTGAAAAACTTACCAAATGTGCAAAGGAAGTTGAATCACTTGGATTAATGAATGTGTTGAGAATGTAATTCCTTGTGTCGGAGAATGTTGCTCGATAGAAGCAAGGTGGTGTCAAATTATTTTAGTGTGTCGAAATTGTGTAGTTGTTGAAATTTCAAAGGGGTTAGCCTTGACAAGGTTTTTGACTTAGCCTTATTTTGTAATTTTACCAGGATTAGGTTATTTGGGAGTCTGGTTAGGGAGGAAGCAAACTCAACCTATAAATAGGGAGTTACCATATTATTTTAATAACATGCAGTTGCATAATTGATAAGTTTCATTTTTGAGAGCAGAGAGAAACTTTGAATATATTCTCTTCTCCTTCTTCTATTTTTGCTGAAACTCTAATTCCCTTTCTTCCTCAATTCAATTTTCTTCCTCCATGATCATTTTTACATGAAATCATCTTGCAACCAAGGTTGATTGATTCACTCAAGTGAAGAATAAAGAGAAAGAGGCAAATTCGATTGGTGTGATTGAATCTTGTTCATTAAGATTGATTTAGAATTCTCCATAGGTTTGGCCTATAACTTTTTCCCTTAAAAATGATTTCATCTTGTTATTTCTCTTTCTCCTACGAACTTTACTTTCTCCACCATCTCACAAAACCTTACTATAATTATTCTATTCTCCCTGTTTTTTAAATATTTTTATTTTATTTTATACTTAGAACATGGTATTCCTTAAGGATTGTCACGATAATGGTAATGTAGTTGAGTCTAACACCCACGAGAAAAAGTGGGTGTTAAGGCGCCAATGTTTTATCCTAGGGACTTTATAGTTAATAGTCTATGTTGTACCCCAAAATTTGCTCTCTCATGTTTTCCAAGGTCTTCCCCTACATGGTTGACCATAAACCCTTGCCTAAGGAAAAAGAAAATTTTTGAGTGGTGTTTTAAGTACCTTTCGATTGGCATGGACAAGCCCTTCGATTGGCATGGACACAAGGCCTTTTGATTGGCCTCGTGACAAGCCTTTCGATTGACATTGTGTCAAGGCCTTTGATTGGAATTCTTAAAGACCCTTTCGTTTGGAACCCTGAGCCAAGCCTTTCGATTAGCATGGCAAGGGATCCTTCAACTTAGCATTGTGTCAAGGTAGCTTTGACAGGCATGTTAACCGTGTCCTTTGATTGGCATGGACAAGATATTTCGGTTGGTGTAGCAAAGGACTCTTTGATTGACATTTCAATAAATAACCTTCAATTGGTATTTGGACAAGGGCCATTCAAAGAACTCCTTCCAGGCCATTCGAAAGAGGCCATCAAGAAGAATAATGTTTAGGGGCTAATCGAAGAAACTCTGATGCTGAGAATATGAGCCATACGAATCAAGTTTAAAGCCTTCGATTGATAGAGAGCTGAAGCAACCTTCGACCAGTTAAAAGGGAGGGTTGATGTTTCGATTGGTTTGAAAGCCATTCGAAGGAAGTAATAATAGGCCAATCTAAGATCCATCAAGAGGGCATTTGAAAGTCAAAAGGTGTCCAGGTTCATCCAAAATTTTAAAAGAGGCATGAATATTTCAAAAAGGAAATCTTTTAATATGTCTGATTCTTGTCTCATGGCTTTAAAGGCCTGGTTAAATGGATGTCCCTTGCCATTTTCATGCACCCTCACACTCCTATAAATACGAGGCCAAGGACACATTGCAAGGGGGACGAAAAAGATTAGAGATACACTGCCCATAAACCCACCGAAGGTTATCAAAATTTTCATAAGTAATCCAAGCCAAGGAAACCCTTCAACAAAAGTATCTATGCCCAAAAGTCCCAGATCGAAGGTACCCACATCCAGAAAGTGACAAATTGAAGGTTCCAACTACTGGTAAGAGAAGGTAAAATGTCAAACTTTGTATTTACCTAACACATCCATATTTGTTGTTTCATTCGATTTTTCATTCTAGACAGAATCAAAGGGCTTGGGTTTGGCACCCAGGTCATGTTTTTCGTTTGCTAACACTTGCTGCAGATATAGCCTGAAAAGACCCAGTGCACGCAGGATCGAAGGACCTGGGTTTCAATACCCAGGTCCTGCGTTTTATTTTGCTAACATGGTTTTACAGATGCAGTGCCTCCACAGGGGATCCTTCAGGCCTTTCCAGCAACACCCTTCATAGAATCAAAAGGAAGCCTTCTTCCTCTGAATCGAAGCCCCCCCTTTCTCCCTGTAATCGAAGTTTACCTATATCCTGCCCAAACCCAATTGAAGGAGGCAGGAAAGGATGCAAATCGAAGCTTGCCCCGTCAATTATCAAGCCTAATCAAAGGCTACTCACACCCATTCCCTAGCTCAATTGAAAGAAGGCCAAAGAAGGGTGAATCGAAGGAGTCCTTGACATGGATCGAAGAAGTCTTTTCTCTTCTTTATTTTTTACTTTTTACTTGTCTTGTAATAGCGTATGAACTCTATTTTCTGCATTTTTTTACTGCTTTTCATATTAACTGCTAGTAACTAGGCGTGTATGAAAAGACTAATAATCAAACGTTAGCAAACTTAACAAAAAGACAAAAATAACTGAATTAAACACAATTGCGCACAAGCACCTCTAGGGTATCCCACTTTGGTCGCCTTTAAAAAACAGTCATGGGGAAGGAATGCTTTAGGAAAGACCCATAAATCAAAAGATCACAGTCCCTCAATGACCCTACATTTGCCTTTTCAGTAAATGATCTATTCCATAAACAGAATTGCTAAAGCATCTCCATAAGTTGCCTTCGTGACTGTAACGTCCCTCCAATTGTCCCTCAAAACATCCAACAACAAGGCTACCTACTCACTAATAGTAGGATAGCACTGTCTAAAGGAAAAGAGGAAAAAAACAACCTTTTCGAGTACAAAATTAGATAGTTGTTAGAAGTTTGCTCAAACATTTTGCACTTACACAAAAACTACTTTTCAAAAGACATTTCAAAACACTTTGTATACTTTCTCTACTATCCCGAGAAACATTACAAAGTTCTCCGTACCAAGGAATTTTCAAAACATTTTCAAACACAAAGCACAAAAGCATCTTGAAAAATGAGCAAACCTCTAAGAGCCCGTGGAAAACCACAGATGGAAAGGGTTCTAACACCTTCCCTTTCCATAATCTACCCCCCTTACTCAGAAAACTCTCGAAAAGGTCTTTTTCTGTTCTTTTCACCCTTTCCTTTATTGGATAAAAGAAAATTCGGTGGCGACTCTTGGTTATCGCGACATTTGCAAACACAAATGCAAAAACCAATATATAACAGTCGGTTCTGCCACCGTATCACAGAACTAGCGACTCTGCTGGGGAAATAAAAAAAGTGGGGTTACCTTAGAGTTTTAGTTCACCATTTTAAATGCCTTATTGTATGTTTGCTTGCTTTATCTTTAAGGGTTTTTTGGGGTATTCTTGTAAAGATCCTACACCCTGATCTAGGGCACCTTATTAGGTAAGTAGCAATAAATCATGGAGGCTGTACGACGTAGACCGATACGAACAAAGTGGTGGATATGTTAGCGCGATACTTTGGATTATACTAATGTTCCTTGAGTAAGTCGAGGGTAATATTAGGCTTGCTCATAGTGTCACTAAGCACTAACTGACCTTTAGAACCTTTAATTGACTCATACTAGCCATTAGGAAGTAGTGATATAACCGGATTTGGTTCCGACTGAAGATTGGTTGATACTCGATACTACACTCATTGAGGCTGGACTTTCAGGATTTTTTAGCTGCAATACTTCGGTGCAGAGCTGAAACAATTTCTGAAGGGAAGGTCAGTGATAATGAGACTCCTTAGAACCCGGTTACTATTAATAGGACAGGTTGAGCCAACTAAATTTCAAAAGGGTACTTACCTACAAACCCCATGCAAGCCTAAACCTAAGGCTGTTTGTGTGATTTGTTTGCTTTCAACTTGAGCTACTTGTTGGGTTTTTATCTAACAACATGATCTCCTTGCAGGATTTGTTTACAGTCATTATCCAGTAACCTAGACTTCTTAGACTCACTTGTCTTCATCACCTTACACTTTTGCTTAGCGCATAGCATACACATTATAACATCATGCCACAACATTTCCTTAACCATTTCAAGGATCTCAAAGGTTTTTGACGAAGGTTATGTTAAATCAGACGTCTAGCAAGGGGCGGGGGGATTTATTTTCCTCTAGCCAATACTGTCAAAATACCAAAACTCGACAACTTGAGTCAGGGGCTATGACCCACTTGATATGGTGAGCTTGAATCTTGTAGAAGGACCTTCAACGATACGAAGTTCTTTACTCAAAACTGCAAATTTCAACTTCTGACATTTTCTTGTTTATCCCGCGAGATCCTTGAAAACATTTGCATATCATACATGTCATGGCATCACAGGTACTCCAGGTACAAGCTTCTTATCCCTTTGTTGTTTATTTCAGCAAGAAGAAATGGCTCTTCAACAAACAATCAAAGACCTTCAGGCTCAAAACGCTTAGTTCCAACAAATGTTCCTGACTCTGACCTAGGGGCAAGAAGACCTGAAAGCTCTGATCGTCAAAAAGAATACTAAGAAGGCAAAGAAACCAGTTCATGTTTTGAGTGTGGGAAGAAGAAGATCAGCTAACCAGGCTCTAGATTTCACAACCCCATCAAAGAGAGGGGATAATTAAGAGGAAGATGACGAGGAACCAGAGGAAGATGACAAGGAATTAGAGGAAGGAGACAACAATCCAGCGTCTGAAGAAGATGAACCTAACTATTCTGAGGAGCAATATCCTCCTTCTGGTGATAAATACAAACGACTGGAGGATCGGCTCAATGCCATGGAGATCCAAAGGGTGCCCAACCTGGATTTTGAAGAATTAGGTTTGGTTCCAGGGGTGGTCACCCCACCTAAGTTTAAGGTCCCTATCTTTGCAACATATGACGGTGTTTCCTGTCCCAAGCTTCACTTGAGGTCATATGTCAGAAAGATCCAGCCTCACACTACTGATCGGAAGCTATGGGTCCATTTCTTCCAGGAAAGTTTAGCTGGAACTCAACTGGATTGGTTCTATCAGCTAGAAGAAACTGACATCCATACCTGGGAAGACTTGGCTACTGCTTTCTATAAGCAGCACCAATACAGTGTTGACTTGGCACCAACTCGATGCAGCTGCAGAATATGTCCATGAGCTCAAGAGAAGGATTCAAGGAATATGAACAAAAATGGAGGGATCTGGCTGGAAGGGTACAACCTCCTCTGAATGATCGTGAAATGGTAGACATGTTCATGGGCACTCTGACATGCCCGTTCTTTAATATGTTGATTGGGAGTTCCTCATCCGGGTTCACAGAGATGGTTCTGACCGGAGAAAGGATCGAAAATGGTATCAAGAGTGGAAAGATCCCGATGGCTGCATCTTCTAATGCTGAGAAGAAGAAATTTGTTGGTAAGAGGGAAGTCAATGTTGTGTATGGCCAGAAGGGTCGTAATAAGGCAGACTACCACCAATATGTAGGGGTAATGCTGGTCTCTAATTCGGCACGCATGCAACGACCACAACAACGGGGTAACCAGTGAAGGCAAGACAAACCCAAGAGACAATTTACCAAGCTCAACATGCCGTTGTCTCGAGAATTGCAACACTTGATGAGGATGAATCTGATTACACCAATAGGACCTCATCCAAACCCCAAGACTCCCTCTCCTAACTAAAATCCTGATGCAAGGTGTGCCTATCATTCTGGAAGTCCGGGGCATGATACTAACGATTGTTGGGCACTGAAATACAAGATTCGAAATATGATTAACGCCAAGAAGATTGAGTTCGACCCTACTGAGACTCCCAACGTGATCACTGCTCCCATGCTAAATCATGGCCAGGATTGAGAGCATTTTTGTTCATTTGAATTCTCAGGTTGTATTTTCTTTGTTTGTTCAAACAATTATTGCCATGTCAAACTTTTTTATTTCATTAATGCATTGCACATGTTTGTCTTGAATTAATTTGTTTTCATTATGCTTAAGCTACTTTTTTACTTATTTTTTGTGATATTCAATTCTTGATTAAAAGCTCTAAGCCTTTAGAGGGAGGATGACGAGAACGATACCATAATCTCTACAGTATGATTTTGAACAGACCCTACTGACGATGTACAAGCATTGTCTCAAATCCTAAACAATGGAGTTGTAAGGAAGATAATCCCTAGTCAACCCCTTTGAGCCTAAGAAGTACGAGTTTTCTTTCCACATAAATTAAAACCCTTAATCATAACCTGGGGCACGGTAGTTCTCTCAGTTAATTCAGATGCACATTCAGTCGCAATATTCTACTTCATATATAATGAATGGTGTCAAAAACGTCCTTCCAAATCAGAAGATGGTGATGGTTCCGCATAATCATTAAAACTGGCAGTCATTATCTCTCAAAATAAAAGCCCGTTAAGTCAAAACCTATGAAGGAGACTTAAGAAAAATTGGGGCATCCCGCTGACTGTAATTACAAAAGAAATAGTTCAGGAAAAAGTAGGGATAACAAAAAAAAGAGGTCCTACAAATCCTCTACAAAAGAAAAGTTTACAAAAATGACTGCCTTCTCAAATAAATGTTCAATTTTTGAACCATCACCAAGTATCAGAGCAAAGGTTCCAGACTCAATTGGGATCTAAACGCACAATTAACTGGGCATGGGTCTGAAGAACATCATGAAGAAAGGGTGGGTACAAATAAATTTTGAGCCTTTATCCTTTGTTTCTTAAACCGTGAACCAGGCGACGCTACAACCCTTAAAATTCCTAACTGAAGCATAGGTTATTTCGGAAGCATAGGTTATTTCGGAAGCATACTGTTACAAAAGGTATCCTGACTCCTGTAGGACTTGCTATAAATCCTGAGTTGATATCACTCTCTTGCAAAATTTGTTTTACTGAAAAAAAATGAATTTTCAAAAACTTCAAGACAAGCATAAACCTTGTATTTTTTGAATATCATTGTTTGCATATAGTTATCTGTTCGACAATAGAGAAATTCACATGACGAATATCTAGTGAATAAAAACTTTCTCAATGAAAAGGTTCACCTCAAGTGGAAAAACACTTCCGACCAAGGGGCGCGGCATGATCATTATCCATCACCTGGGGCAGTCAAGTCAAGGTTCAAGGAATCTCTTAAAAATACCAAATAGCCAGGGGCAGATCTCTATCTGAATCACTTGGGGCATTGGACCTGAATTCCAGCAACGAATCCTATACGATCAAACAAACACCTTTTGGAAAGTGTGACAACACTTACTACTATGGACAGTGACAATTCTCCGTACCCGGTGAACATGGACATGGTCGGAAAATACTACGCATGAACAAAGACCCTCTAGGTTGACTGGCCTAGGCAAAAAAGGGTATCCCGATGGACTGAAAACCCGAAAGGGAGGTTCATGCAAAATTTAGGGATTAAAAGCGTACGACTATGTCCCGTCATCTTGTCATTTGTTTATCAATAGAAGACTTATCATCATGATCAGCATTTACCAAGCAACCCAGGAGTTGGGATGACATTCAAACCATCCAAAAAGTCTCCGCAAGTACTTTCTTCAGCAGGTACAGAGGCAGGGGCATCTTACTAAAAAGTCGTCACCATATCCTCAGCTTACAACCTAGTGATGTCAGATGTTCTTGTATCCCTGACAGAACAGGAATTTCCAACTACTGCTCCGACATCAGGTTTTCCCTAGTAAAGTCATCAAACTTCTCAGGATTCCCCAATAGGATTTCACAAAATCCTCAGGCAGGGCACAAAGCTTACCTTCCCCAATAGAGTTTATTTCTCTAACAACGAAAGATCATCTCCCAACAGTTCAGCTTCAATAAAATCTGAAGACCTACATTCTTCATCGCCGACTGCAATCAGGCATTTATTTTCCCTAATTCAACAGCGCTGCAATAGAACAACTGAGACATTCACATATTATATTCATACATCATTCTACAAATGTCATAACATTTGCAATACAAATGCATACATCCTAATCTCATTTATTTTGATAACACCATTACACAATGCATTTCATACATCATGACATTGCATACAGCTAACGCTTTACCTTTTCAGGAAAGATCAATCAACATATATTTATCATCAACAATTTTCAACAGGTCCAAGATTAGCTCTTGAAACAAAACAGAATAATTATTTGTGCGACCAAATACAGCTTTACACGGGATCATCAGGAAGAAATCTTACATGGGTTTCTTCTGACTTCCAAATACAGCTTTACACGGGCTCTTCATGAAGCAATCTTACACGAGTTTCTTCTCTTTCTGAAATACAACTTTACATGGGCTCTTCATGAAGCAATCTTACACGGGTTCCTTATCCCTCCTTCTGAAGTTTTACACGAACCTATCCCGAAGCAGCCCTACCCAGGCTCCTTCTGAAGTTTTACATGAACTTATCCCGAAGCAGCCCTACCCAGGCTCCTTATGAAGTTTTACATGAAATTATCTCGAAGCAGCCTTACCCAGGCTCCTTATGAAGTTTTACACGGACTTATCCCGAAGCAGCCCTGTGATACGGTGAGAAGAACTGACTGTTTTTGGAATGCTGGTTCGCGTTTTGCGTTTGTTTTTGCAAAATGTCGCGGTAAGCAAGAGTCACCATCGTATTTTATTTTATCCAACAAGGAAAGGAAAAAAGCACAGAAAAATTCCTTTTTCGAGATTTTCTGAGTACGGGGGGTAATTTATAGAAAGGGAAGGTATTAGCACCCTTTCTATCCGTAGTTATCTACGGGCTCTTAGGTACTTGCTCATCATTTTCAAAATTGTTTTCTTTGTATTTGTGGGTTTTGAAAAGTTTTTGTTTTGACTTCGATTTAACTCTTGCTTCTATCTTCAAGAGTGTAATGAAGTGTTTTTGAAAACTTTGTTTATAAAAGAGTGTAAGTGTGAAAAATTTGTTTGGAATGAGCAAGTACTTAAGAACTAATCTACCTACTCGAAAAAAGAATCATTATGTATTCGTTTCCTTTAGACAACGCTATCCCACTATTAGTGAGTAGGTAGCACCGTCGTTGGAGTTTGAGGGTAAATTCGAAAGAGGGACATACGGTCACGAAAGCAACGTTAGGACATCTTAGTGGTAACCCTAATGTCTTAGATCATTTGTTCGAGGCAACAATATCCGAGGCAACCATTTCGAGGCAACTATGATCTTTTAGACAAGAGGGCGACCTCTAAAACAACCTATACTCAATGACCACTTACGAAGGCAACCAAGTGGGGTGTATCCTAGGAGTGCGCATGTGCGAGTGTGTTGTTTTCAGTTATTTTTATCTTTGCACATGTTTAGGGTGATCTAATTGATTTTAGATTAAACAGTCATTCTTGTCATGCAAACCCTATTATCAAACATCTAGCAGTTAAATATTTGCAAAAAATTAAAGGTGCGGAAATTAAACTAAATTATTACAAGGCGTCGGGTATTTACATCGCCAAAAGCAACCCTTTGAAATTTAAAAGCGGAAAAATAAATATCCTAATTAATTAGTACAAACCGGGAGCAGATACATTAATTGGATAAAGAAAAATAAAGCGCGCGATGCGAAATTAAATCGAATGCGAATTTGGGGTTTTGACCCTTTTAATTAAAAAAATGATTTTGTTGTTTTTATTTTTAAGAAAAGAAATTAAATCCTAAAATTAAATGCTAAATTAATTATTAAATAAATTAATTAATGAAAAATATTAGATGACACATTTTTTGGAGTTTTTGTTATTTTAAGAAAGAAAATAAAATAATTAAATTAATGTTAAAACCTATTAATTTCTAATTAATTTTAAATATTTTCAAAAATAAATCAAAGTTACCTAATATTAATATCCTAATTAAATTAATTAATATTTATTAATAAAAATAAAGTTCTGAAATTTAATTGGACACAAAATATTTTTTGTGATTTTTGATAAAAAAAAGAAATTATTTTTTGGTTAGTAATAAAATAAAATAATCAAATGAAATATAGAAAAAAAAGAAGAAAGAGATCGGGCCTGATTGGAGGGTGTGCATAGCAATAATTCTGGCCCATTTGTGAGGTCCGTTTGACTTTTTCTGATCATGTGCAATGCATTGACTTGGCCTATGGTGTGCCTTCAATGATGGCCACCAGATCTGGCCATCTGGCCATCTGGCACGCTTAATGAGGAAGGCGCATGGTGGATCTCAGGCTTAAGTGGATACTGGATTTCCTGCAAGAAAATGTTATAGAGAAAATAGGGGGACCTGGGATTCGAACCCAGGTCCTGAAGGGAATTCCATGCCACGCTTGCCACTGGATCACATGCTTCTGTTTGTTATAATATTAAAAGGAAATAATAAAATACAAAAAACAAGCATTAGTGGACAAAAGCCAGAAAAACGCGCCAATGTTTGAATAGACGAATGGTGGGACGACACGCCTTCATCCCCTTCCTTGAACCGTGGCTAAAAATCGAAGGGGTTATACCCACGGACAGATGTCCGTCACTACAAACCAAGCATCCTTAAAATCTCGTACAGGCCATGTAAATGAACTCTAACACCATGGTTAGACTCGTCTCCTTCTTCTTATCACAACCATAGCCATTACTAAGGCCAATTATACCTGAAAACGAAAACCCTAAAAGTAAACTCGAAACCCTAGCTATGGTGAATTTCGATTCAGTCCATATAAATGAAATTGGCTATTGGCAAAAGCTTGCAAACATCATGGTGGTCAAGAATATGCAATTATTTTTCATTATAGATGCAAGAATGAAGTTAATCAAAATCAAGAAAATGGTGCTTCCGTGAACGACTTACAGTGCACTGGAGGGCTTGAAAACGCGTGGTTTTGCTTGCTTTAGGTTCCTGAGATTTCCAGGAAGAGATTGAGACACGTACCAAGCCTTGAGGATGCCTCTAACTTCTATTTCGATCTCACACTTTTTCCTCTTTTTTGCAAATTCTGTTCTGGCTCTATGCTTGATCTTCAACCCTGATTTTGATATGCCTCGCCTCCTTATGTATTGTACAATGCATTAGGGTTCCAAATTCTGTCCAAATCTTCCTCTTTCAATGACTTTGATATTTGATTTGATCCTCCTTTAAAACTTTCTAAAATTGGCTTATTTTGAATCTTTTTGTGCACACAAGCTTTGATGCGAGTTTGGAATGGTGCTAGCTGTCCAATGAAGCCTGAAATCATCAAAAGATCTTTGGTTTTCAATATTTTTGATTTAATTTGATTTAATTTGATTTAAAATGAATTAATTCAAATAAAAATCAAATTAAATAATAAAAATATGATATGGACACATGGCCAAAGCTAGAGCACGTGGGCTATAATGCCAACTTAAAACAAGTGAAAAAGAATGGGCCCATTTGGCAAAATTTGAAGTTTTGGGGATAGTTGACTTTTGGCAATTTTGCAAAAAAGTCCAACTTCAACAATGCATAACTTCCTCAACTTTGACTCTTTGGAGGTGTTCTTTGACTTTTTAGAAAGCTTGAGATGTCCTCTATGCAACCCTTTTGGGTCTCATCTCATTTTGATATTTCATGCTCATGTATGAAGTTTTGACAAAAAAAAGTGTTTTTGTTGACTTTTCAAAATGACCTATAATGTCCAAATTCATAACTTCTTGTGTATGCATTTTTTGATCTTGGGAGATGAAGATGGATTGTAGGAAATTGCATCCTATTCAAAATGAGCTTTGGATGGGTCATTTCTCATAAAGTATGAGAAATTTATGCTTGGTCAAAGTTGGGTTGACTTTTTCCTACAAAACCCTAATTTAGCAACTTTTGAATCTTGATGAATTATGAGAAATACTTGATGAATCATGATAAACCATTGATAAAATGATGAAATATACTTCAAAATGAGGATGTTGACCAAAAATCTTGAAGTTTGACTGTATGGGGGTCACAGTTGACTTTTACCCTAGCATAGTCGATTCTTGGACCTTTGAGCAATTGCCTGAGCAAAATTCCTCTGCAAGGATTGAAACTTGACATGGATGATATTGAAAACATATTAGGACATTGGTGAGCACTTGGGGTCACTTGTACTCAAGGATCTTGATGCAATGTGAAACCCTAGTTTGGGAAAGACTGCCTTAGGAGAGAGCTTGTCTGGTCAACCCTTAGACTTCTTTGGGCAACTTGAGGATCTTTCTTACAATGTTTTGAGAAATATGGGAGGGCAAATTTTAGGGTACAACAGCTGCCCCTGTTCAATCTTCTTAAACCTGAGGATTTAGATTGGCTTTCGTGCCTTTCGTAATCCGAAGGTGGAAGATGATTGAACACTAGAGTGCCCAGAAATTTGCACTCGCATGAAGTGGTAATTGTCTTGTGATGTCGGGAATGGGCTTACAGAGGCCATTTAGAGATTGATGACGGGAGATGGGCTTAAAGATGCCATCCGAAGGAGTGTCGATCGCATAAGAGATTCCTTAGCGAGAGCTTGCATACATGTTTTTGTGGAGGATTCCGCTGGGGAAGTCTGATCTTCGTTAAAAGAAGTAGAAATTTAGGAGCTCCGGCGTCTGTTATTCTGCTAGTGAGTCGTCTCTGTTGATATTTAGGAACTTCGATCATCCGTACTCATATGAGGAATCATCTCTGTTGATATTTAGGAACTTCGATCGTCCGTACTCAACGGAGGAAACATCTTTGCTGAGATTTAGGAACTCGTCCGTAATTCAACTGAGGTGTCGAGATTTAGGAACTCGTCCGTAATTCAAATGAGGTGTCGAGATTTAGGAACTCGTCCGTAATTCAACTGAGGTGTCGAGATTTAGGAATTCGTCTGTGATTCAACTGAGGTGTCGAGATTTAGGAACTTGTCCATAATTCAACTGAGGTGTCGAGATTTAGGAACTTGTCTGTAATTCAACTGAGGTGTCGAGATTTAGGAACTCGTCCGTAATTCACCTAAGCAACTATCTGTTGAGATTTAGGAACATCGTCCGTAATTCAACTGAGGAAACATCTCTGCTGAGATTTAGGAACTCGTCCGTAATTCAACCGAGGAACATATCTGTCGAGATTTAGGAACTCGTCGGTAATTCAACAACTTTGCTGAGATTTAGGAACTTGTCCGTAATTCAATTGGGAAAATATTTTCGCTGAGATTTAGGAACTCGTCTGTACTTCAACCGGGGGAATATTTATGCTGAGATTTAGGAGCTCGTCCGTAATTTAACTACTTTGTTGAGATTTAGGAGCTTGTCCGTAATTCAACTGAGGAAATATCTTTGTCGAGATTTAGAAACTCGTCTGTAATTCGACTGCTTTGCTGAGATTTAGGAGCTTGTCCGTAATTCAACTACTTTGTTGAGATTTAGGAGCTCGTCCGTAATTCAACTGAGGTAATATCTGTCGAGATTTAGGAGCTCGCCCGTAATTCTACTGAGGAAATAACTTCATAGCTTGAACTTTGTGGGAATTTAACCGTATCCTTCCTGAAAGGTAAAGGTTAGCTATATGTAATGCATGATATGTATCAAGCAATGATGTTCTCAAAATAAATGAGATTGTGTCGTATGATGCATATGCATGTCATGATCTATGAAAATGTGATGTTTTTAGCTGAGGAAAATAAATCCCAGATTGCTGTTGGAGAAAAGGATTGAATTCTTCGTTTCCGTTGGAGACAATGGATGAAGATGTTTGGGAGAATAAACCTGCGGGAGAGGATAACTCCGCTGGGGAATGAACTGATGAGAGAATGACCCTGTGGGGAGGATGTGCTCTGCTGAGGATTCCGTCAACAAATTCAGCTGGGGATGAATTACCGTTGCTAGTGATAATGAACCTTGTTGGGGATTGAATTCCTGTTTTGTGAAAGGGAAGAACTCTACTGGGGATGACTTTCCAATAGCGACCTTACTGGGGATAGCCCTTTTAGACTTTACTGGGGATGATCTTCCGGAGTCTACTGGGGACAATTCTTCCAACTCCACTGGGGATATATATTTTTATACTCCATTGGGGATGGTAAGACTTTTCAGTGCTGATGGTAGATAAACTCTGCTTGGGGAGAATATTACCGATTCATTCACAGTTGCGAGTCTCAGTTGGGGAGAGTTAACACCACTAACTTTATCTTACTCTACGGGGAATGAATGTATTTTCAATTGTTTCCTCCAGCTAGGTTTATCCCTATACCTGGTGGACAGAGCAACTGTACGGTTTGGACATTTCTCGTTTGCCCCTGTTTCTGATATTACAAGTAATCGTCTTTTGTTTCGCATGTAAATATCTATGAGCATCAATTAATGTCAAATGCATATATCAAAATTAAACATTGGACGTTCTTTGCAAAATAAAACAGAAAAAGAATTTTTTTTTTTGTGAAACTGAATTGTATTGATTTTTGAAGTTTGGCCTGTAAATAGGCGTTTTTGTACAAGAGGCTGACGTCCTAGTAAGAGAATGCCGCCGATCAATAGAGTTTATACAATTTGTGAAAAAACAAAGAAAAACAGCTATGTGAATAATCCCACTGGGTTCCAACTCTGCTATTGCCTTTATGTCCCCGAGCATCTCATCACTTTGCTACTTGGTTGAAGGTAGATCAGATTGATTGGTGCCATCCGAGCTTGATAGTCGATACCGAAGTCTGGTCGTGAGGTGATCCAATGAGACATAGTGTTACGCTTTGATCCCTAATTTTTTCCTGGACTGCCCTTTCGGGTTTTCAGTCCACCGGGATACCCTTTTTTGCCCAAGCCTCCTTTTCAGGTTTTCGACTTGCTGGGTGTACAGATTTTTTCATTTTCATCCCTTATTTTTTCCCGAACCTTTTTGGTTCGCCAGGAAGCCCTTATTTTTGCCTAGGCCAGTTGACCTAGCGGGTCTTTGATTATGCGTAGTATCTTTTCACTATGTCTGCATTGACGAGGTGAGGAAGGTCGTCACCATCCATGGTGGTTAGAATCATAGCTCCTCCTGAGAAAATGTTCTTAACCACAAATGGCCCTTCGTATGTAGGGGTCCATTTGCCCCTAGGATCACCTTGTGGCAGTATGATGCGCTTGATAACCAGGTCCCCAACTTGATACTTTTGTCGTCTGACTTTTTTGTTAAATGACTTGATCATCCGTTTTTGGTACGTCTGACCATGACAAATAGCAGTAAGTCTCTTCTCGTCAATTAGGTTCAGCTGATTAAGTCAGGTCTGAATCGAGTCATCTTCGCTCAAACCTGCATCCTTCATAATCCGAAGAGATGGTATCTAAACTTCAATGGGCAAGACTGCCTCCATGCCATATACCAAGGAATAGGGTGTTTCCCCTGTCGACGTCTGCGCTGAGGTACGGTACCCATGAAGAGAAAATGGTAACATCTCGTGCCAATCTTTGTATGTCACCGTCATCTTCTGCACAATCTTATTAATATTCTTATTAGCCGCTTCTACAGCCCCATTCATCTTTGGCCGGTAAGGAGAAGAGTTGTGATGCTGTATCTTGAACTGCTTGCAGAGCTCGGTGATCATCTTATTATTGAGATTGGTACCATTATCCGTAATGATCCTCTCTGGTACACCATATCAATAGATCAGATTGTGCCAAATGAACCGTGCCACGACGTTCTTGGTCACTGTAGCAAAGGAAGCTGCTTCAACCCACTTTGTAAAGTAATCAATTACTACCAGGATGAAACGATGCCCGTTGGATGCAGTAGGTCTGATCTCACCGATCATGTCGATGCCCCACATTGCAAAAGGCCAAGGAGCTGTCAAGATGTTCAGAGGTACCGGAGGTATATGCACCTTATCAGCATAACCTTGGCACTTATGACAGGTCTGAGAATGCTGATAACAGTCGGTTTCCATGGTGGACCAATAGTATCCTGCCCGAAGGATTTTCTTTGCCATGGTGTGTCCACTGGAATGAGTTCCGAAGGTACCTTCATGTAACTCTTCCATAATCCTTTCTGCTTCGTTCTTATCCACACATCGCAGTAAGGTTGAATCATGGTTACGCTTGTAAAGGATATCGTTGCTGATGAAGAACTTTGTCGCGAACCTCCTCAGAAACTTCTTATCATTAACAGATGCACCCTCGGGGTACTCCTGAGCTTCAAGATACCTCTTTAATTCATGAAACCAGGGTTTATCTGTTACCTCTTCAGTCTCAATGTCACAGCAATGTGCCGGTTCGTCCAACCTCTCAATGGTAATCTGGGGAGCTTCATTGTCCCATCTAACCTTTAACATAGAAGACATCGTAGCTAGCGCGTCCACCAACTGATTCTCCTCTCTTGGGAAGTGTTCAAAGGTTATCTCCTCGAAGTGGGGGAAGCAATGTCAATACATACTCTTTGTAAGGAATAAGATTTGGGTGTTTCGTATCCCACTCGCCTTTGATCTGACTGATCACGAGAGCGGAATCTCCGAATACACCTAAGAACTTAATCCTTAGGTCAATTACTGCTCGAAGACCCATAATGCATGCTTCATACTCCACCATGTTGTTGGTGCAGTTGAAACATAGTCGGGCGGTGAACGGAGTATGAGAGCCTTCGGGAGATATGATCACGACGCCAATGCCATTACCCAAAGCGTTTGAAGCTCCATCAAAGTACATAGACCATCGGGATCCTTCCTCAGGTCCTTCATCCGGTCCAGGTGTCTCACAGCCAGTCACTAACATGATGTTCTCATTTGGGAATTCTAAGTTAATGGATTGGTAGTCGTCTACAGCCTGATGTGCCAAATGATCCGCCAACACACTTCCCTTAATTGCCTTTTGGGTCGTATATTGGATGTCATACTCAGTCAAGATCATCTGCCATCTTGCTATTCTTCCGGACAAGGCAGGCTTTTCGAAGATATACTTGATTGGATCCATCTTTAATATCAACAGAGTAGTGTGAGTCAGCATATACTGTCTCATCCAGCGAGCAGCCCATGCCAAAGCGCAGCAAGTTTTCTCAAGCAACGAGTATCAGGTCTCGCAGTCGGTAAACTTTTTGCTAAGGTAATAAATAGCATGCTCTTTTCGGCTAGACTCGTCATGTTGACGCAACACACACCCCATCGAAATTATCGAGTACTATCAAGTATAAGACCAGAGGTCTCCCTTCAACTGGAGGCATCAGAATAGGAGGCTCTTGGAGATATTCTTTGATCCTTTCGAAAGCGGCCTGGAATTCATCGTTCCATCTTACCACTTGATCTTTCTTCAGCAACTTGAAGATTGGCTCACAAGTAGCAGTTAAATGCGAGATGAATCGGGCGATATAGTTCAGACGTCCCAGAAAGCCTCTGACTTCTTTTTCAGTTCGGGGAGCTGGCATTTCCTGTATAGCCTTCACCTTTGTAGGATCCACTTGAATACCCTTATTACTTACAACGAAACCCAGCATCTTACCAGATCTCACCCCGAAGGTGCACTTGTTCAGGTTTAACCTCATCTTGTACAACTTCAACCTGTCAAATAGCTTATGAAGATGATCAAGGTGTTCTTCCTCAGTTTGGGATCTTGCAATAATGTCATCAACGTATACCTCAATCTCATGATGGATCATGTCGTGGAACAAAGTGACCATGGCGCACTAATACGTTGCCCCAGCATTCTTCAATTCGAAAGGCATGACCTTGTAGCAAAAGGTACCCCATTGAGTAACAAAGGTTGTCTTCTCCATGTCTTCGGGAGCCATTTTAATCTGATTATAACCGGAGAAACCATCCATAAAGGATAAGACCTTATGCTGTGCGGTGTTGTCAACCAGAACATCGATATGAGGCAGGGGGAAATCATCCTTGTGGCTTGCCCTATTCAGATCCCTATAGTCAACACACATGCAAACCTTACCATATTTCTTCGGCACCGGAACCACGTTGGCAACCCACTTCGGGTAAGAAGTAACTGCTAGAAAATCGACATCAAACTGTTTCATAACCTCAACCTTGATTTTCTCAGACATCTCTGGGCGCATTCGACGGACTTTCTGTTTCACTGGAGGACAGTCTTCCTTGGTAGGCAGGCGGTGAACCACAATATCGGTATCCAACCCAGGCATATCTTCATAAGACCAGGCAAAGATCTCCACATAGTCACGCAGCATCTGAATCAACCATTGCTTGACGCTAGGCTCCAGATTTGTACCAATCTTGACCTCTTTATTATCTTCTTATGTACCCAGGTTTACTGTTTCCAATGGCTCTTCATGAGGCTGTATGGCCCTCTCTTCTTTGAGTAACAATCTAGCAAGTTCACCAGGCACTTCGCAATTATCCTCACCTTCGTCCTCGACTTGGTTGATCGGACTTTCGAAGTCATAACCGGCAGTAGCAGAGTCGTTATCAGTAGGATCTAGAGTGGATGTAGACCTGTACATGTGAGTGTGTGTAAAATAGATGTTTTGCAAGATAAAAAGAAAAACAAAGAGTGCAAAATTTGAAATGCAAGAAAATGTCCAATGCTTTTATTAATGATATATGGAGATGACAAATATAAAGCCCTCACAAACAAAGCCACGGTGCCTCGGGTAAGACACCGGGTCGTAAAGTTTAAAAATTGTCTGTTACAAATTCAAAACAAAAGTCTCATTACTGGGTAATAAAAGAAATTGGCACGAAGTCCTTTGTCGTCCAATTGCTTAGTCCGCCGTTGGTAGTCGGGTAGATCCAACTGTCAAACTCAGATTCTTCATCATCGTCTTCAATGGCATTCACTCCCGAATTACTGATAAACAGGGGAGGTCCTCCGATCCGCACACGCCGAACAGCCCTTTGAGCTTCTGCAGTGAAACCCAAACCAAACTTGTTAGTCTTATGTGCAAAGTCAGGGAGTTGGCCCCAATTCACACACCCACCTTTCTCAACAACAGCCCGGGCATCCTTGAAGGAAGCCATCTTCATTAGGGGATCTTCAGAAACAGTCTCAGTCGACGCCAGTGTCTGGGGGACTTCTTCAAAATGTTGACACGGAGTTTCAATGAACTCCCCGTCCATCTCCACATACCGGAAAGAGTTGAGGTGGCTCACCATGTACTCCTCTTCTCCTCGTACCGTAACAATTTTCCCATTCACTGGGTATTTCAGCATCTGGTGGAGCGTAAAAGTTACTGCCCCAGCTTTGTGGATCCATGAGCGACCCAGCAAACAAGAATAAGATGGCCGAATGTCCATCACATAGAATGTAGACGCGAAAATATGAGAACCAACTTTAACCGGAATATCCACTTCTCCATGTACCATCCTCTTGGACCCGTTAAAGGCCCCAACCACAATGTTACTCGGCTTCAACACCAACTCTTAACAGTCTAACCGGTCTAACGCTTTCTTAGGTAAAACATTCAACGAGGATCCAGTATCCACCAATACGTGAGCTAGAGTAGTGCCCCTGCACTCGATGGAGACATGCAGGGCATCATTGTGATTCTTCCCCTTAGCAGTCAATTCTACGTCGGAGAAACCCAAACCATTATCAGCAGTTAAACTAGCCACACAATCTTTAAATTGGTCAGCAAATGTCTCCTGCGGCACATGCACAGTCTTCAGGAAAGCAATCAGAGCCTTAGCATGGGCCTCTGAACACAACAATAAAGACAACATAGAGATCTTCGACGCGGTTTGCCCCAGCTATTCGACTACATTGTAGTCGCTTTTCTTGATGATCTTTAAAATTTCCTCTATCTCTTGCCTAGTGGCTTCAACAGTAATCTTTCTCGGTGCCTCCGTCTGGACAGGCTCACCCGTGATCCCTTTTCCCCGAGTGTCAGATGACTCGACGACAGGGGTAAGGATTGGAACTTGAACAGGGACAGTAGCAGATGTACTGGCAGGTGTAATAACAACAGGCTTCCGAACAGTTGGTGGAGAGATCTCAGGGGAGAAAAGTCTTCCGCTTCAGGTGACTTTACTAGATCCAACAATATTGATGACATCAATATCAGCCTCTTCACTCTTCAAATCTTGTTTAACCCCGTGATAATACACATCAGCCCCATAGTGCCATGGGACAGCCTTATCCGACGTATAGGGGATAGGTCCAGAAACATTAATGATCAAAGGAGCAATTCTCGGAACAGATGTAATTCTAACATGCTTTCTCGAGGAAGCCTTGGAAGAATTGGAGAAAATGGTGATTATAGAAACTTCTTTAACAGGAACAAAAGGAACAAAAGTTTTCTCGAACAAGATTTCTTTATTATCAATCAGGCGTTGGACACCTGACTTCAATAGATGGAAACCGATAGGTAGGACGGAACACAGATGGCAACCTTTACCACAGCCCGGAAATAAACCGGCTAACAGAAGGTTCTTCTTCACAGTCATCAATGGAGTAGCAATGTCTTCCACAGAGGATACAAACACATCATCATCCACAACATTCACTCCATGATTGGGCATAGGAGCAGTCATAACATTAGGTTTTTCTGGCGCTTCGAACTCAATCTCCTTAGCGTCAATCAGATCTTGTACTTTATTCTTCAAGGCCCAACAATTATTGGTATCATGCCCCGGGCTATCAGTGATAAGCACAGCGGGCGTTTGGATTGTACAGCGGTGAGGTGGTGTTGGGATTCTTCGGAGCTTCCCTCGGAATCACCAAGTTAGTCTTCAACAGCTGTGGCAGAATTTGAGATAAAGACATGACAATCCGAGTAAACTGTCTTTGAGGCCTCTCTGCCTTTGGTTGATTGTTGCGTTGTGTGGCAACAGTTGGTCTTGAAATAACTACCGCATTAACTGCTTGGCGGCGCTCAGGTCGGTTCTTGCTTTTTGAGCTGTAAACTACACTGGACTCCTTCTTAAAAGGCTTCTTCTTGGAACTTGACGAAGCACCTTTCTGTAACTTGCCGCTCTTGATACCGGCTTCAACCCTCTCTCTAGTCATGATTAATTCAGTAAAACCTGACGATGAACTCCCAATCAGATGATTAAAATACGGACCAGACAAGGTCCCCAGAAACATATCCACTAACTCTCTATCAGCCAAAGGGGGTTGTACTCTTCCAGCAAGGTCCCTCCATTTTTGAGCGTAATCTTTAAAACCTTCACTCACACCCATAGACATACCCTGAAGTTGGGTACGCGTGGGAGCAAGGTCGGCATTATATTGATACTGCTTGTAAAAAGCAGTAACAAGGTCCTCCCAATTACGGACGCTTGCTCCTTCTAGCTGATAGAACCACTCAAGTTGAGTCCCTGAAAGACTATCTTGAAATAAATGGATCCAAAGGTTCTTATCAGCAGTGTATGGTTGAATCTTTCTAACATACGAGCGGAGGTGTAACTTTGGGCAGGAGACCCCGTCGTATTTAGCAAAAACTGGTGCTTTAAACTTGTGGGGAATCACCACCCCAAATGCCAAACCCAACTCTCCAAAATCCAGCCCAAGTATCTTCTGGATCTCCATCGCGCTTAACCGGTCTTCGAGTTGCTTATACATGTCCTTATCCGAAGGATACTAGTCTTCATCAAAGTCAGTCTCATTTTCTGAAACTGCCGGGCTAGGAGCCCTCCTTTCTTCTTGGTTCTCCCCTCCTCCAGATGAGTGGGATAAATCAACTTCGTCCCGTAGCCTGTTTCCAAATCTATGACCCATATTCAGGAGGACCGTCTTCTTCTTCTTCTTCTTCTTCTTCTTCTTCTTATCCTTCAAGATAAGAGTCTTCAGATCTTTCTGCCCCTTGGCCAGGCTCATGAACATTTCCTGGAACTGGGCGTTCTGAGCTTGTAGGGCCTTGATAGCTTGATCAGTTGATGTTTCAGCAGACATGATGTGCTGAAATAAACAGCGAAGAAGATAAGAAACCTGTAAGGGTACCTGTGATGAGGTGTATGGGAATGGAATGCATATGATATAATTTAAAAGACTTTAGGGATTCAGATTCGTAAACCAAAATGAAACACACTTTTATTAGATTAAAAACTTGAAACAATGTTTTCCAAATGCCTTTAAGGCGTTACAAAAAAGAACAACTGAAAAGTAAATCAAAACTAGAAATAACAAAAAGACATCAGCGCTCCCATGGTCGTTTTCCGTTGGTGCTGACATAGTCGTTGAGGACCTTCTAATTCTCCACCTTCCTTGTAAGCTTTAGGATCTTCCGTTCTTACTCATGATACTTTTCTTTGTAAGTATCCCGCTCTTCTCTCAACTGGATCCAAGACCTCTTTAATGCCCCAATGTTAGCAGGCATGTATGGGTGGAGGACAGTATGAGGAACCTCTTCTTCATCAGTACCCTCAATAATTATCGGTAAGACAACTTCGTACGACATTCCTAGCTTTTGGGCACGGGTTCGAACCCACCAGAGATATGGTTCCATCGGAAGAGAAGTCTTCGCTCCTAGCTCATGCGGATCAGACCTGTTAACCCTATTCCAAGCTCGTATGAATCTGCGACAATGTCCCTCACTATCCCCTTGGAAGTCAAAGACAATGCTTGGAATCAACATCTCATGAGGACTGTCCTTTCGGGCTCGCCCAAACTGTCGCAAGGCCAGACAAGGATTATAGGTTATTCCTCCCCTAATTCCAAGCAAAGGGACATTGGGGTATTCTCCGCACCGGTCAATAACAGCTACTTCTTCCATGTCTTTAGAGCTCCAGATGATGTCTATTGTACCCTAAAATTTGCCCTCTCATTTTATCAAGATTTCCCCTCACAAGACTCTTTGGACTCCAGACAGAATTAGGGTTTGCTCAGCTCAAGACATCTCCTTGCACTGATGACCTGAAATTAGGGTTTGAGTTTGCACAGGGATTTTTGGACTTTCAATGCCTCATGTGACTTTCATACTTCATATTGCACTCCTAAGATTGCTCATACCAAGTTTCAAGCCTTGAATCAAATTTTTGCCCAGTCAATTGGACAATTGACCTAAAAATCAATTGTATTGGGGAAAAAGTCAAATGTGGCCAATTTACAGTCAAACCTCATAATTATTTATCCACATCAACATTATAGACTCATATGAACCATTTGATCAAGTTTGGACCACAACTCCTCAAGAAATTTGATCAGATCATCAAAAGGGCAAAATGGTCATTTTTAGGGTTTTGACTGTAGAAGGGCAATCTCTGATTTTTCACCTAGCCAATGGAAAATTGGGTTCAAGCATGGTTTCAATGACTCAATGGCATCATCTTGACCTAATCACAAGGTTCAAAAGATCTCAAATGCATTAGATTGAAAGATGAATTTTCCAGTCAACTGATCAAAAATCAACGGTACACTGAAAAGTCAAACTTTGACTTTTTGGTCAAAATCAAGTGCCAAGGGTCATTTTTCATCAAGATGTGTCAAAATATGAAACTTGTTCACCAAGAAACCCAATTTTGAAAATTAGGGTTTAAGTTTGAAAATTTTCATAACTTAGAAATTTTCTAAGTTATGAAAATTTCTTATTTTTTCTCAACTTTCCCCAACTTTTTCACCATGATGCAATTGGATTCAAAGAAAACTTCCAACATCAAAGTTGTATTCCTCCACAAAATCTACAACTTTCATTCACAAAGTTTTCCCAGAAAATTCTTGGATCTCAAGTTATGATTTTGTGAATAAGGGTCCAAAAACTTTTTAACTTAGTGAAATTTTGCCCTAGTTTAGGCAGGATTTTGACCTATCTTCATGACAACTTTTCACATAGTTCCAAGTGGAATCTCAAAATTAATTTCAAATATGGATTGTAGAGCATGTTACAAGATTTCCAAAATGTCCAAGAACTCTCCAAGATCATTTATGGTTAGGGAGAATCGAAGGAAAGAAAATGGCCATTTCTCACTTTTGTCCAAGGCATTTTGCACCATGTTACAAGTTGTAAATCAGTTTGGATCATGCTTGTACTTGGTTTACAGGTTCTAATCCTTTCTACACTCATAAATTAAATGCAAATACATTGGTTAATGGCATTATTTTGATCTTTGAAGCTTTGTACAAGGGTTTAATCCAAAAATGGCAAAAAGTTAACAATGCTACTTTGATAAAGTTCACTTTATGCAATTTTGTTTATCTTGAGCCATGGACAAAACCTTTTGCTGCAAACAAAGTCCACAAACTTGAGGCAAAGTACACCAACTCTCAGCAGGCCTTGAGCTAGCCTGTACAGGCTTTGGCTTTGTCAACTCAACCTTTTCTTCAAAAACAAGCCAACTTGCAAAAGTGAACATAACTTGTGCATCTGATAAAACCAAGTCTTGTAACATTTTCAAACAACCCCAACATATTTCAACAAGCCTAATACACGATTTGCTAAGCTCTCAAACACCCAAATACACCAAAAACTCTATTTCTGCCCAAAACAGGGCAAGCTCTGCAGAACTCAAGCCATCTCCACATTGCCTCATGCGTTTTGCTTGAAACCACTTCAAACACACTCCATACATCACACCTAAACTGTCCATGCCCTTACTTTGCAACTGCAACCTCGTTTGCACACTTCACCATTTTCATTTTGAAGCTTTGCAGGTTGAGTTCTACAAGGAGATTCAGGCAAGTTCAAAGCAAATTAAGCATTGGGAAAGGTCAAAGGAACTTCAGGCAAGCTCAAAAGAACTTCAAGCCTCACTCAAAGTTGCTACATTGCCATAGCCAAACTTGACTGAACAAGGTAATTTTCAAAGTTCTATCTCCTTATTTAGACATCCTTAGGCTTAGGTTTGTGAAACAAAAATGTAGTCCTTAATGTCCTTGAGCTGTACATATGCATAGTTCTTATTTATATTAACTGAGCTAGGAGAATTTGGATGATGAACTTGCTGAAAATTTTAGGTCATAAATTAGGGGCACTGAAATTCTCCCTGGTTTCTTAGAGTTAGGTCATAAAATGGATATGGTTGGAATCGTGATTGAAAATGCTATAACTTTCATGTTGTAAATTTTTTATTTCATGCAAGCAATAGAGAGAACATGATTTGTATTGCAGAGGCGCGCACGCGTGTTCAGAGGACAGGGACGAAGTGCAGCTAGGGCCTGGGCCTGGCTTTTCTACTTTTGACACCCTCCATTCTGTTATTTGCACCCCCTTGGCCCATTTGTTATATTTTTGTATATTTTTCATTTTCTTTTATATTTTATGACTTTATTTATTTTTTCTAAATATTTAAAAACACTAAAAATATTTTCTTAATTTTTCACGTTTATTTTATTATTTTTATTATTTTTTGGGCATAAAAATAGTTTATTATTAATAATATAACTTATTTTTCTAAATAAATTTGTAAATAATATTAAAATACTTAAATATTTTATTTTATTATATTATACATATAAAATAATATTTTCTCACATATTTTATCTTTTTAACATTTTTGTATATATTTTTATTTATTTTCTTGTACATAAAAATGAATAAATAAATAATATAGAATATATCGTTTTTAAACAAAAAAATTAGGGTTTCTTCACCCTTTCAAAAATAATCATCTTTTTTCTTATTTTTAGGACATAAATAAACTTATTTTTTACATACATAAAATAAATACAAAAACATTTGTGCATATTTACATTTTATTGTACATTTAAATATTTGCTTATTCATTTATTTATTGTATAAATTCAATATGGTTGTAATAGTTTTAGGGCTTTATTTTGAGCAATATCCCCCTATTCAAACTTGTATCCCCCTCCCCATAATAATGTTGTAATAATTTAGATTTACTTTACGCATTTATCGCTTTCATATACCATGATAGTAAAAACTAGGGTTTGTATGCAGAGATCAAAATCAAACAAATAGCATGACTAAATACAAGACAAAAATGCATGAAAATGACAACACAATGCACACAAGCACCACTAGGGTTTCGTCCACTTTGTTGCCTAAAAATAGCCATGGTATGCATGCTAGGTATCTTGGCAAAATCAATCAAAAACAAAAGATCATAGTCCCTCGATGACGCTATCTTGGTTACCTAAACAAAAATGATCTAGTCCCTCAAAAACTTGCTAAGATACTTGGCAATATTGTTATCATGGTCATACGATGACCCACGTCCGTCCCGTTTAACATCTAAAGATAGGGTTGTTTGCCAAATACAATGGTAAAACAACAATGTCAAAGGGTTAAAAATATGTAGGAAAGACTTTTGATCAGGGTAGACAACTCCTAGTTACTTGATCAATTTGCAAACATCCTTGCTATTTTCAAACACACACACACAATTTCAAAACATTTCCCAAAATAAACTTTCAAACATTGAAACGTTTTTCAAAAGACAAACACCTTTGTATACATTCAAACAAGAATCACAAAGGTCGCCTAAACAAAGGCCTCTTTTCAAAATACTTTCAAAACCACATAAAGCACCATTTCAAACAATTGAAAAGCAAAAGAAAGTGATCTAAACAAATAACTAAGAGCCCATGGAAAACCATGGATGAATAGGGTGCTAGCACCTTCCCTTTTCATAATCTACCCCCCGAACCCAAGAAAACATCTCAAAGGTCTTTCCTGTGCTTTTTAACCTTTCCTTTGGATAAAATAAAAAGTCGATGGCGACTCTTGCTAAACCGAAACATTTGCGAACACAAACGCAAAACCTCAAGTCAGTTCTCTCACCGTATCACAGAACTGGCGACTCTGCTGGGGAAATATCCTAAAATTGGGGTTACCTTAGGGTTTAGATCACCTTTACATGCTTATCTTGTTTGACTTGATTTCTTTACACTTTGTTTCTATTGTTTGGGTTTGAATCCTCTACCCGGATTTGGGAAACATTCATAGGTAAATAGCAATATGTTGTGGAAACTGTGCGGGGTATACCAACATGGTTGAAGAAATAGCTATATTAGTGCGATATATTTGTGAGTATCGGTAGCCTTTGTGTCAATCAAAGAGAATACAGGGCCGCTGAGTGATGTCATGAAGCACTAATGGACTTTTAAAACCTTTACTTGACCAACTTGGCCTTTTTAGGGGTAGTGAGATGACCGGCTTTGATGCAGTCCGAAGTTGGTAGATACTCGATACTACACTCATTGAGGGTTGTTTTCTTGGAATATTTCGGTCGCCAGTAAAGTGGCTAAACTGAAACAATGAACACAGAAAATAATCCAGTGATATTGAGCTCCTTAGAACCCAGTTACTATTTCTAGGACAGGTTGAGCCAACTAAACTTCAAGAGGGTACTTACCTATGAAACCCCATACAAGCCTGAAACTAGGAACTTAAGTGATTTGTTTGTACATATACTCGTGCATAACATCATGGACATCATGAAGCATCATATGCATCCACTAACCATTTCAAGGATTTTGGATTTTCATCTTTGTTCCTGTTTTGTAGGTTATGGAATCACTTCGCAAGAAAACTATTCAGGTCAACCTTGTGAGAATTCCTCCTCAACTCAAGGAGCTTGCTTCCAAGATTCCAGAGTATTATCCATTCACTGAGAGACATGGTCGACTTCTCAACTTGGTCAACTCCAACACAGAGGAAGACACGGTGAAAGTTCTCTTCCAGTTATTTGACCCCCTACACCACTGCTTTACATTTCCTGATTACCAACTAGTGCCTACTTTGGAGGAATTTTCTCAACTCTTGAGGATTCCTATTCTCAATCAAATACCCTACAACGGTACGGAAAGAGATCCAAAGCCTGAAGATGTTGCTCAAGCCCTACACTTGCAACCATCTAATGTCACAGGTCATTGGGAAACCAGAAGTAGTGTCAAGGGTTTCTTGGCAAAGTTCCTGTTTGAGAAAGCTCAAGAATGCTGGAGTTCTCTAGAACTGCAAGCTTTTGAGGAGATTGTAGCTCTTCTCATCTATGGGTTGGTTTTGTTCCCAAACCCTGACCAGCTTATAGATGTCAATGCTGTCAAAATCTTCATGGCTCGCAACCCGGTGCCTACATTGCTTGGGGATATCCTCCACTCTTTTCACACTCGAACAATGAGGAAAAGAGGTGTTCTCATGTGTTGCACTCCTCTACTGGCAAGATGGTTTATTTCTCATCTTCCCCAATCAGTCTTGAGGAATGAGCAAGGTTTGAGGTGGTCATAACGATTGATGACTCTTACACATTCAAATGTTAATTGGTGTTCTCGATCCAGAGAAAATGTTATCATCATTGATCGTTGTGGGGAATTCCCTAATGTCCCTCTACTTGGCATTAGGGGAGGCATCACCTACAACCCCTGCTTGGCTCTGAGACAGTTTGGGTATGCCCGAAGGGATGGCCCACATGACATGTTGATTCCAGACTTGGTTTTCGACTTCGACAATGACGATCAAGGACTTCGACAAAGGTTCATCCGAGCTTGGAGGATGCCTAACAAGGTGGACAGTAAGACACTGGGACACAAGAATTCCATCCCCCTTGAGCCTTACCTCAAGTGGGTACGAACCCGCATCCAAAGTCTTATGATGCCTTACCCCTACATTCTCCCTGTGATTAAAGAGCCTGTTATGGAAGGAGAGGTTCCATACACCCTCCTACATCCTGACATGCCAACATCACTAGAAGATTTACAAAGGAGTTGGATACAACTCAAGGGAGAACACGATACTTTTGAAGCCCAATTCTACGCCAGTGAGAAGAAGGTTTTGGAACTTACTCGTCAACTCCACGAAGAGCAGACTCTCAACACCTACATCTCATGAAAGAGGATGCGCATCATCTTTTTATCTTAGAATTTTGTATTATTTTGCCCATGGGGCATTGATGTACTAACAAATTCTATCTTATTAATATGACGTGTGTTTCTTTTTGTTTACAACAAATTTGAATTTTTGAATCCTTGAATGCATTACATGAATACATATCATTCATCATATGCATAAACAGGTCTTCACACCAAGTTTCCTCATCTCTCTTCTATTTATTTCAGCAAGATGGATATAAAACAGACGGTCAAAGACTTGCAAGCGCAGAATTCACAGTTTCAACAGCTACTTCTGACCTTGGCAAAGGGGAAGCAGGAGCTCAAGACTTTACTAGAAAAGGAAAAAGAGAAAAAGAATAAGAAGAGAGTTGGTGTGGCTACCTTGGGTAGAAGATTTGAAGGTCAAACCAGAAGGGTCCTAGATTTTCCATCAACCTCTGAGGAAGGAGAAGGAAAGGGTAAAGGAACTACAGTGGCATCTGATTCTGAGGCATATGAAGAAGAGGATGAGGACTATTTTGAACAACAATATCCTCCTGCAGATGACAAATACAAGAACTTGGAAGAACGTCTGGCAGCTATGGAAGTGCAAAGAGTGCCTGGGCTGGACTTTGAAGAGTTAGGGTTGGTATTTGGAATTGTAATCCCTCCCAAATTTAAAGTACCTCTATTTTCTAAGTACGATGGGTTGTCTTGTCCCAAGATGCACCTACGGTCTTATGTCAGGAAAATCCAACCACATTCTTCTGACAAAGACTTGTGGGTCCATTTCTTCCAGGACAGTCTTTCGGGGACGCAGTTGGATTGGTTTTACCAGTTAGAGAGGTCTGATGTGCATAATTGGGAGGATTTGGCGGCTGCCTTTTACAGACAGTATCAATATAATGCGGACTTAGCACCAACCCGTACTCAACTACAGAGTATAAGCATGGTCTCAAATGAAGGTTTCAAAGAGTATGCCCAGAAATGGAGAGACTTGGTGGGACGAGTACAACCACCTCTATCTGAGAGAAAGCTAGTTGATATGTTCTTGGGGACTCTATCAGGTCCATTTTTCAATCACCTGATTGGAAGTTCGTCGGCGGGGTTCACCGAGTTGATTCTAACTGGTGAGAGAGTTAAAGCCGGCATAAAGAGCGGAAAAATTCAAAAAGATGCATCGGCTTCCGCTGCCATCAAAAAGAATTTTCCAGCAAAGAAGGAAGTATCAGCTGTCTACTCCCAAAGAGGTCAAGGAAGAGTGGAGCGCCGACCAGCGGTAGGGGCCGTAATGATTCAGAAGTCTGCGGCTGATCAGCCTAGAAACAATCAACCCAGAACCAACCAACCAAGGGTGGAAAGGCCTACACGGCAATTCACCTGGATAAACATGACTCTTGCTCAGGTTCTCCCCCATCTCTTGAAGTTAAACCTTGCCAATCTGAAAGAGGCCCCGAAGAATCCGAATACATCTTCTCCTTACTACCATTCAAATGCCAAGTGTGCTTATCATTCGGGCAGCCTGGGGCACGACACTAACAGTTGTTAGGCCCTCAAGAATAAGATTCAGGATTTAATAGATGCTAAATAAGTTGAATTCGACGCCCCTGAAAAGCCGAATGTAATCTCTGCTCCAATGCCAAAGCATGGCCACAATGTTCATGCTGTTGAAGAAGACCTTTTTGTTGCTATTGTTGATGATTTGATAACTCCGCTACCGATAATCAAGTCGAATTTTCTGAAGGCTGGGATTTTCCCAGGTTGTGAAGAAGATTGCTGCCTTTGTTCATCCTTACCAACCGACTGTCCATTGTTGAAGTTAGGCATCCAACGCCTAATGGATAACAAAGAAATCCTTTTTGAAAAGACTCCTGTTACACCGACTCCTATCAATGATATTTCAATAATTACCATATCCGCCAATCTTTCCAACGTCTCCAAAAGACCTGTTAAGATTACATCCGATCTGAAGATTTCACCTTTGAAGATAACCATGCCGGAGCCCGTCCCGTACAAGTCCGACAGATCAGTACCGTGGAACTATGCTGGAGAAATCTACTACCACAGTATTAAGCAAATTGAATCAACTGAAGAGAGTTCTGATGAAGAGACTTTCGACATTGGAAACATTGTCGGAACGAGTAAAATCACCTGCAGTGGAAGAATTTTCTCTCCGGAGATTTCCCCTCCAAAGGCAATCTTCGGACCCTCAGCTGCTCCTAAGGTTACTCTTGTATCGGTCAACATATCTGCAAGAACTCCAGTTATTGAAGAAGTTATAACTCCAGTGGTTGTCCCCTCTGCTGCTGCTGATAATAGAGGGAAAGGGATCCAAGAAGAGCCCGTCAGGACGAGGGCTCAGCCATTGGTCATCCCTGAGACCTCTCAAAAAGAAATGGAAGAAATTTTGAAAATAATCAAGAAAAGCGATTATAATGTTGTGGAACAACTGGGGAAAACCCCCTCAAAGATCTCTATGTTGGCCCTGCTACTTTGTTCATAAGCTCATGCTAAAGCTTTGAACAGATTTTTGAAGACGACCCACGTGCCACAAGAAACCTCCGCGGATCAGTTCCAGGAATGTGTAGCTAGCCTAACAGCTGACAATGGTCTAGGATTCTTCGATGCTGATTTAACATCTAAGGGGAGAAAACATAATGACGCTTTGCATGTCTCGGTGGAATGCAGAGGGACTACTCTAGCACACGTACTGGTAGACACTGGTTCATCGCTGAACGTCTTGCCAAAGAAAGCCTTGGATAGACTGGATTGTGAAGGCTTAACCCTGAAACCCACCAATATCATTGTCAGAGCCTTTGATGGTTCTAAAAGAATGGTCCACGGGGAGGTGGACATCCCGATTAAAGTGGGAACTGAAACCTTCGACTCCATATTCTATGTGATGGACATCCGTCCTTCCTATTCTTGCTTGTTGGGAAGACCCTGGATTCACCATGCTGGAGCCGTCACTTCTACTCTGCATCAAAAGCTCAAGTACCCTGTCCAGGGGAAAATTGTAACTGTTCACGGCGAAGAGGAATATATGATTAGTCATCTTAATTCTTTCCGCTATGTGGAATTAGATGGCGAATTCATAGAGACCTGTGATACGGTGGGAAGAACTGACTGTTTTTTGGAATGCTGGTTTGTGTTTTGTGTTTGTTTTCGCAAAATGTCGCGATAAGCAAGAGTCGCCACCGACTTTTATTTTATCCAACAAGGAAAGGAAAAAAGCACAGAAAAATTCCTTTTTTTGGAGATATTTCTGAGTACGGGGGGTAGATTATAGAAAGGGAAGGTATTGGCACCCTTTCTATCCGTGGTTACCCACGGGCTCTTAGGTACTTGCTCAATTGTTTTAAAAATTGTTTTTCTTTGTGCTTGTGGGTTTTGAAAAGTTTTTGTTTCAACTTCGATTTAACTCTTGTTTCTGTCCTCAAAAGTGTAATGAAGTGTTTTTGAAAACTTGTTTGTAAAAGTGTGTAAGTGTGAAAAAAGTTTTATTTTGGATGAGAAAGTATCTAAGAGCTAATCTACCTACTCGAAAAAGGAATCGTTCTATGCTAATTTCCTTTAGACAATGCTATCCCACTATTAGTGAGTAGGTAGTAGCGTCGTTGGAGTTTGAGGGTCAATTCGAATTAGGGACTTACTGTCACCAAAGAAATGTTAGGACGCCTTAGCGGTAACCCTAATGTCTTAGATCATTTGCTTGAGGAAATAATATCCGAGGCAACCATTTCGAGGCGACTATGATCTTTTAGACAAGAGGGTGACCTCTAAAATGACCTATACTCAATGACCGTGTACGAAGGCAACCAAGTGGGGGTGTACCCTAAGAGTGTGCATGTGCGAGTGTGTCGCTTTCAGTTATTTGTATCTTTGTACATGTTAAGGATGATCTAATTTGATTTTAAGATTAACATTCGATCTTGTCATGCAAACCCTATTATCAAACATCTAACAGTTATAATTTGCGGAAATAAAATGCGGAATTTAAATTACAAGGCGTCGGGTATTTACATCTCCAAAGACAAACCCTTTGAAAAATAAAATAAAGCGATAAAAACAAATAAAAATATCCTAACTATCTATTACATTCTGGAAGCAGGTACATTATCGGATGAAAATAAATAAAGCACACTGGAAATTGAATTGAGTGCGAAATTTAGGGTTTTGACCCTTTTGGTTAAAGAAAATGTTTTTTTGGTTTTTTGTTGTTTTTAAATTAAGAAAGAAATTAAACCTAAGTTAATTACTAAATTAAATTAAATAAATTAAATAAATAAAAAAATAATTAAATGAATGATATATTTTTGGGTTTTTTGTTATTTTAAGAAATAAAATAAAATTATTGAATTAGTGGTTAAAACCTAATTAAATCTAATCAATTTTAATTACTTACAAAAATAAGTTAGAGTTTTCTAGAATTTAAAAACCTAATCAATTAATAAATTTATTAAGAAAAATAAATTTTAAAATTTGGTTTGAAATAAAAATATTTTTTGTGATTTTATTTGATGAAAAAAGGAATTTTGTTATTGGTTAGAAATTTAAATAAATAAAATAAAACAATTAATCAAGACAAAATAAATAAAGAGAGAGGAGTGTTGGGCCTGTTTTAGGGGTATGAGGAGCAAATTCGTGGCCCATTAGCAGCTGGCCTTTGTGGACATTTTAGATCCGGTGCTCATGCGTTGACTGGCGCCTTGGTGGACCTCCAATCATGGACCATCAGATCTGGCCTTTGGCCATCTGACGTTTGGACGGATGAGGATGCATGGTGGATTGCAAGCTAGCGTATACATACAATCACCTGAAAACAAAAATTATTGAGAAAGTGGGGGACCTGGGATTCGAACCCAGGTCCTGAAGGAGAATGCTTCGCTTGCTCGCCACTACGCCATGTTGCTGTTTTGTCAACAATAATGCAAAGAATATATATTATATAAAAACAAGTCAATGGCCAGAAAGTAAAAAAAAACGCGCGCGGTATTTGAATCCACCAATGGACGGATGACACAAATTCATCCCTGTCCTTAAACCTGTAAAAAAAATACCTACGGATTTGAATCCACAGCTAAAAGCGCAGCCCTATTCTAAAATTCTCTCCAGGCCATATAAATCCATTCCAAGAACATGGTTCAATTCGTCATGGCCTCCTGATCAAAACCATGTTCTTCTTGAGTCTCAATTTTACCTGAAACAAAAGTCCCTAAAAACAACAACAAAACCCTAGCCATGACGTTTTGCAAAATAGGTCATATGAATGAAATTAAATGATGTAAAAAGTTTGGAAATGCTCTTGTGATCATGAATATGCCATTAGTTTTCTCAAATGATGCAAGAACAAATAAAATCGAATTCAAGAACAGGGGTCATTTTCGTGAGACTTACAGCGCGTATAGAGGCCTGAGGATGCATGGTTTTGATTGAGTTAGCTTGTGTGAATGTCCAGGAAGCGATTGGAATATGTCTCCAGTACTGAAACTGCCTCTAACCTGGATTTTGGTTTCTCACTTTTTTGTGATTTTTTTCCAGTTCTTGTTCTGCTTCTTCCACCACTTGCCAACCCTTATTTCGTGTCCTTCAGCTTGCTCATGTATTGTGCTTTGCATTAGGTCTACAAACTTGGCACAAATCTCCCTCTATCAATGACTTTGATGTGGATTTGATTCTTCCATTAAATCTTTCCAAATTTGCCTAATTCCAATCTTTTTGCACATGATTTGATTTGATACGAATTTGATGATGATAATAGCTGTAATCAAAGCCTGAAATAGCCAAAAGATCATGCTTTATCAAAGCTTTAGATTTTATATGATTTTATTTGATTTAAAATGAATAAATTCAAATAAAAATCAAATTAAATAATAAAAATGAGATATGGACACATGGCTGAAGCTAGGGCACGTGGGCTATAATGCAAATTCAAAACAAGTGAAAAAGAATGGGCCCATTTGACAAAATTTGATGTTTTGGGGATAGTTGACTTTTGGCAATTTTGCAAAAAAATCCAACTTCAACAATGCATAACTTCTTCAATTTTGAACTTTTGGAGATGTTATTGGACTTTCTAGAAAGCTTGATATGTCCTCTAACTAACCCTTTTTGTCTCATTTTATTTTGATATTCCATGCTTAAGTTATAAGCTTTGACAAAAAAGGTGTTTTTGTTGACTTTCAAAAATGACCTATAATGTCCAAATTCATAACTTCTTGTGAGTGCATTTTTTTATATTGGGGTGTGAAGATGGATTGTAGGAAATTGCATCCTCTTCAAAATGAGCTTTGGATTGGTCATTTCTAATAAATTATGAGAAAGTTATGCTTGTTCAAAGTTGAGTTGACTTTTCCTACAAAACCATAATTTAGCAACTTTTGAGTCTTGATGAATTTTGAGAAATCCTTGATGAATCATGATCAACCCTTGATCAAATGATGAAATATCCTTTAAAATGAGAATGTTGACAAAAAATCTTGAAGTTTGACTGTTTGTAGGTCACAGTTGACTTTTGCCCTAACACAGTCGATTTTTGGACCTTTTGAGCAATTGATTGAGCAAACTTCCTCTGCAAGGCTTGAAATTTGACATGGATGATATTGATAGCATATTAGGACATTAGGGAACAATTGAGGTCATTTGGACTCAAGGGTCTTGATGCAACACAAAACCCTAATTTGGGGTAGACTGTCTTATGAGATAGCTTGTCTGACCAACTCTTGAGCAAACTTGAGCCACTTGGAGATTTTTCTTGCAATGCTTTGAGAAATATGGGAGGGAAAATTTTGGGGTACAACAGCTTCCCCTGTTCAATCTTCTTAAACCCGAGGATGTAGATTGGCTTTTATGCCTTTCGTGATCCGTAGGTGGAAGATGATTGAACACTAGAGTGCCCAGAAATTTGCACTCGCATGAACTGGTATCAGCCTTGTGATGTCGGGAATGGGCTTACAGATGCCATTTGGAGTTTTCTGGCAGGAGGATGGGCTTAAAGATGCCATCTGCAGGAGTGTCGATCGCATAAGATATTCCTTAGCGAGAACTTGCATACCTGTTGTTATGGAAGATTCCGCTTGGGGAAGTCTGATTTTTGTTTAGATTTAGGAACTTGCTTGTACTTCAACTGAGAGAACATCTCTGCTGAGTTTTAAGAACTTGTCCGTAATTCAACTGGGGGGAAACATCTTCATCGAGATTTAAGAACTCACCCATAATTCAACTGAGAAAACTCTGCTGAGATTTAGGAACTGTATGTACTTCGACGGAGGAGAATTGTCGAGATTTAGAACTTTATCTGTAATTCAACTAAGGATAATTCTATTGAGATTTAAGAACTGGTCAGTAGTTCGACTTGGGGAAACATCTTCATCGAGATTTAAGAACTCACCCGTAATTCAACTGAGAAAACTCTGCTGAGATTTAGGAGCTGTCTGTACTTCGACGGAGGATAATTATCGAGATTTAGAACCTTATCTATAATTCAACTGAGGATAATTCTGTTGAGATTTAAGAACTGGTCAGTAGTTCGACTTGGGGAAACATCTTCATCGAGATTTAAGAACTCGCCCGTAATTCAACTGAGAAAACTCTGCTGAGATTTAGGAATTGTCTGTACTTCGACGGAGGAGAATTGTCGAGATTTAGAACCTTATCTGTAATTCAACTGAGGATAATTCTATTGAGATTTAAGAACTGGTCAGTAGTTCGACTTGGGGAAACATCTTCATCGAGATTTAGGAGTTGTCTGTAATTCAACCGAGGATAATTCTGTTGAGATTTAAGAACTGTCAGTAATTCGACGGAGAAACTTGTCGAGATTTAGAACCTTATCTGTAATTCAATTGAGGATAATTCTGTTGAGATTTAAGAACCGGTTAGTACTTCGACTGAGGGAAACATCTTCATCGAGATTTAGGACTTGTCTGTAATTCAACCGAGGATAATTTTGTTGAGATTTAAGAACTGCCAGTAATTCGACGGACGAACTTGTTAAGATTTAGAACCTTATCTGTAATTAAACTGAGGATAATTCTATTGAGATTTAAGAACCGGTCAGTACTTCGACTTTGGTAAAAGCTTCATAGCTTTTGATTTTTCATGAGAATCTAACCACATCCTTCCTGAAAAGTAAAGGTTAGCTGTATGTAATGCATGATATGTATCAAGCAATGGTGTTCTCAAAATAAATGAGATTGTGTTGTATAATGCGTATATGCATGTGTCATGATATATGGAAATGTAATGTTTTTAGCAAGAGAAAATAAATCCCGGATAGCTGCTGGAGAGAAGAGTTGAATTATTCGTTTCCGCTGGGGATGGCGAACGAAGATGACTGTGAGAATAAACCTGCAGGAGAGGACAACTCCGTTGGGGAATAAACTGATGAGGAGATTACTCTATGGGGAAGAGATGCTGTATAGAGGATTCCACTGATAAATTCTGCTGGGGATGAATTACCGTTGCTGGTGATACTGAATCCTATTGGGGATTGAATTCCAGTTTATGAAAGGAAAGAACTCCGCTGGGGATGATCTTTCAGTTGTGACTTCACTGGGGACAAACCTTTTAGACTCTAATGGGGATAATCCTTTGAGCTCTGCTGGGTACAATCTTCCAAAGTCTACTGGGAATGATTCTCCTAACTCCACTGAGAAAGATTTTTCAGACTGCGCTGGGAAAAATTTCAAACTCCACTGGGGATATTTTGTATTCTACCGGGGAATATTCTTATACTCCACTGGGGAATATTAAGACCTTTCAGTGCCGATGGTAAATAAACTTTGCTTGGGTAGAATATTACTGATTCATTCACAGTTGCAAGTCTCAGCTGGGGAGAGCTATCATTACTGTCTTACTCTGCGGGGAGTGAATGTACCTTAGCCATATTCTTCAGCTGAATCTACCTTTGTACCTGGTGGATAAAGCATTCGTAAAGCTTGGACAATTCTTATTGCCCCTGTTTCTGATATTACAATTAACCGTCTTTTGTTTTGCATGTAAATTTTTATGAGCAACAATTAATGTCAAGTGCATATATCAAAAATGAACATTTGGACGTTCTTTGCAAAACAAAACAGAAAAAGGAAAAACAGTTTGAAATTTCTCTGAAAATGAGTTGTATTGATTTTGAAGTTTTGGCCTGTAAATAGGCATTTTTGTACAAGAGGCTGACGTCCTAGTAAGAGAACGCAGCCGAACAATAAAATTTACACAATTTGTGAAAAAGAAAAACAAAACAGCTATGTGAATAATCCCACTGGGTTCCAACTCTGCTATTGCCTTTATGTCCTCGAGCATCTCATCACTTTGCTACTGGTTGAAGGTAGATCAGATTGATTAGTGTCGTCCGAGCTTGATAGTCGATACCGAAGTCTGGTTGCAAGGTGATCCCATGAGACATAGTGTTACGCTTTGATCCCTAATTTTTGCTTGGACCGCCCTTTCGGGTTTTCAGTCCACCGGGATACCATTTTTTGCCCAAGCCGCCCTTTCAGGTTTTTGACTTGCCGGGTGTACAAATTTTTTCATTTTCATCTCTTATTTTTTCCCGAACCCGTTTGGTTAGCTGGGAAGCCCTTATTTTTTCCTAGGCCAGTCAACCTAGCGGGTCTTTGATTATGCGTAGTATTTTTTCACTATGTCTGCATTGACGGGGTGAGGAAGGTCGTCACCATCCATGGTGGTTAGAATCATAGCTCCTCCTGAGAAAATGTTCTTAACCACAAATGGCCCTTCGTAAGTAGGAGTCCATTTGCCCCTGGGATCACCTTGTGGCAGTATGATGCGCTTGATAACCAGGTCCCCAACTTGATACTCTTGTCGTCTAACTTTCTTGTTAAATGCCTTGATCATCCGTTTTTGATACGTTTGACCATGACAAATAGCAGTAAGTCTCTTATCGTCGATTTAGTTCAACTGATCAAACCGGGTCTGAATCCAGTCATCTTTGCTCAAACCTGCATCCTTCATAATCTGAAGAGAGGGTATCTGAACTTCAATGGGAAAGACGGCCTCCATGCCATAATCCAAGGAATAGGGTGTTGCTCCTGTTGACGTCAGCGCTGAGGTACGGTACCCATGAAGAGCAAAAGGTAACATCTTGTGCCAGTCTTTGTATGTCACCATCATCTTCTGCACAATCTTCTTAATGTTCTCATTAGCCTCTTCGACAACCCCATTCATCTTCGGCCGGTAAGGAGAAGAGTTGTGATGCTGTATCTTGAACTGTTGGCAGAGCTCGGTGATCATCTTATTGTTGAGATTTGTACCATTTTCCGTAATGATCCTCTCTTGCACACCATATCGACAAATCAGATTGTGCCGAATGAACCGCGCCACGATGTTCTTGGTCACTGTAGCAAAGGAAGCTGATTCAACCCACTTCGTAAAGTAATCAATCGCTATCAGGATGAAACGATGCCCGTTAGATGCCGTAGGTCTGATCTCGCCAATCATATCAATGCCCCACATTGCAAAAGGCCAAGGAGCTGTGAAGATGTTCAGAGGAACTGGAGGTATATGCACTTTATCAGCATAGACTTGGCACTTATGACAGGTCTGAGAATGCTGATAACAGTCGGCTTCCATAGTGGACCAATAATATCCTGCCCGTAGGATTTTCTTCGCCATGGTGTGTCCACTGGAATGAGTCCCGAAAGTACCTTCATGTAAATCTACCATGATCCTTTCTTTCTCGTTCTTATCCATACAACGCAGTAAGGTTGAATCATGGTCGCGCTTGTAAAGGATGCCATTGCTGATGAAGAACTTCGCTGCGACCCTCCTCAGAAACTTCTTATCTTTAACAGATGCACCCTCGGGGTATTCATGAGCTTCAAGATACCTCTTCACTTCATGAAACCAGGGTTTATCTGCTACCTCTTCAGTCTCGATGTCACAGCAATGCGCAGGTTCGTCCAACCATTCAATGATGATCCTGGGAGCTTTGTTGTCCCAATTGACCTTGAACATAGAAGACATTGTAGCCAGCGCGTCCGCCAACTGATTATCCTCTCTTGGGAAGTGTTCAAAGGTTATCTCCTTGAAATGGGGAAGCAACGTCAAAACATACTCCTTGTAAGGAATAAGATTTGGGTGTTTCGTATCCCACTCGCCTTTGATCTGACTGATCACGAGAGAGGAATCTTCGAACACACTCAAGAACTTAATCCTTAGGTCAATTACTGCTCGAAGACCCATGATGCACGCTTCATACTCCGCCATATTGTTGGTGCAGTTGAAACATAGTCGGGCGGTGAACGAAGTATGAGAGCCTTTAGGAGATATGATCACGGTGCCGATGCCATTACCCAAAGCGTTTGAAGCTCCATCAAAGTACATAGACCATCGAGATCCTTCCTCAGGTCCTTCATCCGGTCCAGGTTCTTCACAGTCAGTTACTATCATGATATTCTCATCCGGGAATTCAAAGTTCATAGACTGGTAATCATCCACTGCCTGATGTGCCAAATGGTCTGCCAACACACTTCCCTTGATTGCCTTTTGGGTCGTGTATTAGATGTCATACTCAGTCAAGATCACCTGCCATCTTGCTATTCTTCCGGACAAGGCAGACTTCTCGAAGATATACTTGATTGGATCCATCTTTGATATCAATAGAGTAGTGTGAGTCAGCATATACTGTCTTAGCCGGCGAGCAACCCATGCCAAAGCGCAGCAAGTTTTCTCGAGCAGCGAGTATCGGGTCTCGCAGTCGGTAAACTTTTTGCTAAGGTAATAAATAGCATGCTCTTTTCGGCCAGACTCGTCATGCTTCCCCAACACGCACCCCATCGAGTTTTCGAGTACTGTCAAGTATAAGATCAGAGGTCTCCCTTCAACTGGGAGCATCAGAATGGGTGGCTTTTGGAGATACTCCTTGATCCTTTCGAAAGCAGCCTGACATTCATCGTTCCATCTTACCACTTGATCTTTCTTCAGTAGCTTGAAGATTGGCTCACAAGTAGCAGTTAGGTGCAAGATGAATCGGGCAATATAGTTCAAACGTCCCAGAAAGCCTCTGACTTCTTTTTCTGTTCGGGGAGCTGGCATCTCCTGTATAGCCTTCACCTTTGCAGGATCCACCTGAATACCTTTATCGCTTATGATGAAACCCAGCAGCTTGCCAGATCTCACCCCGAAGGTGCACTTGTTCGAGTTTAACCTCAACTTGTACAACTTCAACCTGTCAAATAACTTCTGAAGGTGGTCCAGATGCTCTTCTTCAGTCTGGGATCTTGTAATCATGTCGTCGACGTATACCTCCATCTCATGATGGATCATGTCATGGAACAAAGCGACTATGGCGCGCTGATATGTTGCCCCAACATTCTTCAATCCAAAAGGCATGACCTTGTAGCAAAAGGTACCCCATTGAGTAACAAAGGTTGTCTTCTCCATGTCTTCGAGAGCCATTTTAATCTGATTATAACCAGAGAAACCATCCATGAAGGAGAAGACCTTATGTTGTGCGGTGTTGTCAACCAGAATGTCGATATGAGGCAGAGGGAAATCATCCTTGGGGCTTGCCCTGTTCAGATCCTTATAATCAACACACATTCGAACCTTACCATCCTTCTTCGGCACTGGAACCACGTTGGCCACCCACTGTGGGTAAGAAGTAACTGCTAGAAAACCGGCGTCAAACTGTTTGATTACCTCAACCTTGATTTTCTCAGACATCTCTGGGCGCATTCGACGGACCTTCTGTTTTACTGGAGGACAATCTTCCTTGGTAGGCAATCGCTGAACCACAATATCGGTATCCAAGCCAGGCATATCCTCATAAGACCAGGCAAAGATCTCAACGTAGTCTCGCAGCATCTGAATCAACCGTTTCTTAACACCAGCTTCCAGATTTGCACCGATCTTTACCTCTTTCTTGTCCACCTCTGTACCCAGATTTACTGATTCCACTGGCTCTTCATGCGGCTGAATAACCCTCTCTTCCTGAAGCAACAGCCTAGCAAGTTCACCAGGTACTTCGCAATCATCTTCACCTCCGTCTTCGGCTAAGTTGATCGGACTTTCGAAGTCATAACTGGCAGTAGCAGAGTCGTTACCAGTGAGATCCAGAGTGGATGTAGACCTGTATATGTGAGTGTGTGTAAAATAGTTGTTTCACAATATATAATAAAAGAAAAACAAAGAGCGCAAAATTTGAAATGCAAGAAACGTCCAATGCTTTTATTAATGATATATGTAGATGACACACGTAAAACCCTCACAAATGAAGCCACGGTGCCCTGAGTAAGACACCGGGCCATAAAGTTTAAAAATTGTTTGGTACAAAAACAAAAGTCTCATTACTGGGTAATAAAAGAAATTGGAACGAAGTCCTTTGTTGTCCAATTGCTTAGTCCACCATCAGTAGTTGGGTAGATCCAACTGTTGAACTCAGATTCTTCAACATCGTCTTCAATGGCATTCACTCCTGAATTGCTGATAAACAGGGGAGGTCTTCCAGTCCGTGCACTCCGAACAGCTCTTTGAGCTTCTGCAGTGAAACCCAAACCAAACTTGTTAGTCTTATGTGCAAAATCAGGGAGTTGGCCCAAATTTGCACACCCACCTTTCTTAACAACAGCCCGGGCATCCTTGAAGGAAGCCATCTTCATTGGAGGATCTTCAATAACACTTTCAGTTGATGCCAGCGTCTGGGGAACCTCTTCAAAATGCTGAAATGGGGTCTCAATGAACTCCCCTTCCATCTCTACATATCAGAAAGAGTTGAGGTGGCTCACCATGTACTCCTCCTCTCCTCGTACCGTAACAATTTTCCCTTTCACCGGGTACTTTAGCTTCTGGTGGAGCGTTGAGGTTACTGCCCCAGCTTTGTGGATCCACGGGCGACCCAGCAAACAAGAATAAGATGGACGAATGTCCATCACATAGAATGTAGATGCGAAAACCTGAGAACCAACCTTAATCGGAATATCCACTTCTCTGTGTACCATCCTCTTGGACCCATCAAAGGCCCTGACTATAATGTTACTCGGCTTCAGTTCCAACCCTTCACAATCTAACCGGTCCAGCGCTTTCTTGGGTAACACATTCAACGAAGACCCAGTATCTACTAACACGTGAGCTAGAGTAGTGCCCCTGCATTCAATGGAGACATGTAAGGCGTCATTGTAATTCTTCCCCTTAATAGTCAAGTCGGCATCGGAGAAACCCAACCCATTATCTGGTGTTAGACTAGCCACACAATCTTTAAACTAATCAGCTGATGTCTCTTGCGGCACGTGTGCAGTCTTCAGGAAAGCAATCAGAGCCTTAGCATGGGCCTCTGAACATAGCAATAAGGATAACATGGAGATCTTAGATGGGGTTTTCCCCAGCTGTTCGATTACATTATAGTCGCTCTTTTTGATAATCTTCAAAATTTCTTCCATCTCTTGTCTAGAGGCTTCAACAATAATCTTCTTTGGTGCCTCCGTCTGGGTAGGCTCACCGGTGATTCCTTTGCCCCGAGCGTCAGATGACTCGGTAACAGGGGTACGAATTGGAACTTGAACAGGGACAGTAGCAGGTGCACTGGTAGGTGTAATAACAACAGGCTTCCGAGCAACTGGTAGAGAGATCTCAGGGGAGAAAATTCTTCCACTGCGGGTGACTTTGGCAGGTCCAACAATATTGTTGACGTCAGTATCAGCATTCAAATCTTGTTTAACTCCTTGATAGTATACGTCAGCCCCATAATGCCACGTGACAACTTTATCGGATGTATAGGGGATAGGCCCAGGAACATTAATGATCAAGGGAGCGATTCTTGGAACATATGTAATTCTAACAGGCTTTCTCGAGGAATCCTTGGAAGAATTGTCGAAAATGGTGATTATAGCAACTTCTTCAGTAGGAACCAAAGGCACAAAAGTTTTCTCAAACAGAATTTCTTTATTATCCATCAGGCGTTGGACACCTGACTTCAAAAGATGGCAACCAGTAGGTAGGACGGCACACAGATGGCAACCTTCGCCACAACCCAGAAATAAACCGGCTAACAGAAGGTTCTTCTTCACAGTCATCAATGGAGTGGAAATATCTTTCACAGAAACCACAAACGAGTCTTCATCTACAGTATTTACTCCATGCTTGGGCATAGGAGCAGTCACAACATTAGGCCTTTCAGGCGTTTCGAACTCAATCTCCTTAGCATCAATAAAGTCCTATACCTTATTCTTTAAAACCCAACAATCATTCATATCATTCCCCGGGCTGTCAGAGTGAAAAGCACAGTGGGCGTTTGGATTGTACATCAGCGATGTTATGTTGGGATTCTTCGGGGCCTCCTTCGGAATCACCAAGTTGGTCTTCAATAACTGCGGTAGAATCTGAGATAAAGTCATGTTGAGCTGAGTGAACTGTCTTCGTGGTCTCTCGGCCCTTGGCTGATTGTTGCGCTGAGGAGCGACAACATGTCTTGATATAACAACCGCGTTAATAGCTTAGCGGCGCTCAGGTCTATTATGGCTCTTTGCGCTGTAAACTGCGCTTGACTCCTTCTTAAAAGGCTTCTTCTCGGTGCTTGATGAAGCACCCTTCTGTATTTTACCGGATTTGATACCGGCCTCAATTCTTTCCCCGGTCATAATCAGCTCTGTAAACCCGGACGAAGAACTTCCGATCAGATGGTTAAAATACGGACCAAACAAGGTCCCCAAAAACATATCCACTAGCTCCCTATCAGCCAAGGGTGGTTGCACTCTTCCAGCAAGGTCCCTCCACTTCTGAGCGTAGTCTTTGAAACCTTCGCCCGCAACCATAGAAATACCCTGAAGTTGGGTACGCGTGGGAGCGAGGTCGGTATTGTATTGGTACTGCTTGTAGAAAGAAGCAACCAAATCCTCCCAATTACAGATACTAGCTCCTTCTAGCTGGTAAAACCATTCAAGCTGAGTCCCTGAAAGACTGTCTTGAAAGAAGTGGACCCAGAGGTTCTTGTCAGCGGTGTATGGCTGAATCTTCCTTACATACGAATGAAGGTGCAGTTTTGGGCAAGAAACCCAGTCGTATTTAGCAAAGATTGGTGATTTAAATTTGTGGGGAATCACCACCCCAGATGACAAACTCAAGTCTCCAAAGTCCAGACCAGGCACTTTCTGAACTTCCATCGTGCTTAACCGGTCTTCCAGTTGCTTATATCTATCCTCAGCCGGAGGATACTGGTCTTCGTCAAAGTCAGTCTCGTTGACTGAAACCACAGGGCTAGGAGCCCTCCTTTCTTCCTGATTATCTCCCCCTCCAGATGAGTGGGTCAAATCAACCTCTTCTCGCAAATTGTTTCTGAATCTACGACCCATATTCAATAGGACCGTCTTCTTCTTCTTCTTCTTCTTCTTCTCTTTCAAGATAAGGGTCTTCAGATCTTACTGACCCTTGGCTAAACTCATGAACAATTCCTGGAACTGGGCGTTTTGAGCTTGCATAGCCTTGATTGCTTGTTCAGTTGATGTTTTAGAAGACATGATGCTGAAATAAACAGCGAAGAAGATAAGAGACCTGTAATGGGTACCTGTGATGAGGTGCATGGAATGAAATGCGTATGATATGATTTCAAAGACGTCGAGAGATTCAAATTCGTAAACCAAAATGAAACACACTTTTATTAGATAAACTTTGAATTCAATTGTTCAACAGATGCCTTTTAAGGCGTTACAAGAAAGAAAAACTGAAAAGTAAATCAAAACTAGAAATAACAAAAGACAATCGGTGCTCCCATGGTCGTTTCCCGTCGGTGCGGACATAGTCGTTGAGGATCTGCTCGTTCTCCAGCTGCCTTGTCAATTTCTGGATCTTCCGCTCTTGATCGCGATACTTTTCTCTGTAAGTATCCCGCTCTTCTCTCAGCTGCATCCAAGATCTCTTTAATGCCCCTATGTCAGTAGGCATGTATGGATGGAGGATGGTAGGAGGAACCCCTTCTTCATCAGCAACCTCAACAATTATAGGCAAGACAACCTCGTACCGCATTCCCAGCTTTTGGGCACGGATTCGAACCCATCGGAGATATGGCTCCATCGGAAGAGAAGTTTTCGCACCCAGCTCGTGTGAATCAGACCTGTGTACTCTATCCCAAGCTCGTATGAACCTGCAACATTGCTCGTCACTATCCCCTTGGAAATCAAAGACAATACTTGGCATTAGCAACTCATGAGGTCCTTCCCTTCTAGCTCGCCCAAACTGACGTAAGGCCAAACACGGATTATAAGTGATTCCTCCATGGGTTCTTAGCAGTGGAACATTGGGGTATTCCCCATAGCGGTCAATAATAGCCACGTCTTCCATGCTCTTGATAGTCCAAATGATGTCATTATGAGAGAGAGACATAATCCTATAGGCCCAACCCATGCCTTCCTTGTTCTTCAAAATTGATTTGGGGAGGTAAGAAATAAACCACCTCGCCAGCAATGGTGCGTAACACATAAGGGTTCCCCGTTTCCGAGTAGTACGGGCATAAAGAGAGTGCAGAATGTCACCCAAGAGAGTGGGTACAGGATTACCGGACATGAAAATCTTCACTGCATTCACGTCAATGAAAGAATCTGAGTTAGGAAACAACACCAAACTATATATAAGAAGAGCCAGAATGTCCTCGAACGCCTGAAAGTCTAAACTGTCCCAGAACTGATTAGCCCGACCAACCAAGAACTTAGTCAAAAAGCCTTTTGTCCCACTTCTAGTCTCCCAATTAGACATTACCTCAGCCTTTGTCAGATGGAGGGCTGAAGCAATCTCTTCCGGCCTAAGAACTTTGTCCCAACCTGTGAACGGGGTCTGCTCCAGAATAGAGATACCAAGTAGATCAGAGAACTCCTCCAGAGTGGGCACCAACTGCTAGTCCGGAAAGGTAAAGCAGTGGTACAGTGGATCAAAGAACTGGACTAAGACACTCATCATCTGTTCATCCATCTTGGAGGTGACCAAACCAAGGAGGTGCCCATGTCTTCTGATAAAGGAGGAAGTATCTGAAATCTTTGCAACCAATTCCTTAAGCTGAGTGGGAATCTGGACAAAGTTGATCCGAATAGTGTTTCTACGCATGGGTGTCATGACCTACAAAACAGAACAAAGATGAATCCCCTCTGCCTTTGAAATGGGTTAGTCCAATGCAAGATGTATGCAATGTCATGATGTCATGATAGAAAACACACCACAAGTATCCACAAATAGCAAACATGGTAAGGGCAAGCAAGTCACACAAATAACCCTTAGATTTCAGGCTGGCAAGGAGCTTAGGTACTACCCTCTTTCAGTTCAGTTGGTTCAAACCTGTCCTAGAGATAGTAACCGGGTTCTAGAGGATCTCAATATCAATGACCACCCTCGATCGGTCATAATTCCAGTTTAGCAACCTTTTCTTGCAGCCAGAATCATCATGAGAGTTTGGTCTCAATGAGTGTAGCATACTGCTACTGTTCTATGGCCAAGTTGGTCAATTATAGGTGATAAGGTCAGTTGGTGCTTAATGACCCCTTAGAAGACCCATATTCTCCTCGTTGCGCCATAAGGGATATCAGTACAAACTAAAGTGCCACATCAACGTAGCTACTGCTACAACCGTGTCGGTCTACACCGTACAGTTCCCTCACAGTTTATTGCTACTTACCTAAAGGGTATCCCCAGATCCGGGTTAGGATCTATAGTAACTCCGATTCAAGCCCACAAAGATAAATCATACAAGTTAAACAATTGAAAACAATATGAACTATTCCTAAGGTACACCCTACTTATAAGCGTCCCCAGCAGAGTCGCCAGTTCTGTGATACGGTGGGAAGAACTGACTGTTTTTTGGAATGCTGGTTTGCGTTTTGCGTTTGCTTTTGCAAAATGTCGCGGTAAGCAAGAGTCGCCACCGACTTTTATTTTATCCAACAAGGAAAGGAAAAAAGTACAGAAAAATTCCTTTTTTTTGAGATATTTCTGAGTACGGGGGGTAGATTATATAAAGGGAAGGTATTAGCACCCTTTCTATCCGTGGTTATCCACGGGCTCTTAGGTACTTGCTCAATTGTTTTCAAAATTGTTTTTCTTTGTGCTTGTGGGTTTTGAAATGTTTTTGTTTCAACTTCGATTTAACTCTTGCTTCTGTCCTCAAGAGTGTAATGAAGTGTTTTTGAAAACTTGTTTGTAAAAGTGTGTAAGTGTGAAAAAAGTTTTGTTTTGGATGAGCAAGTATCTAAGAGCTAATCTACCTACTCGAAAAAGGAATCGTTCTATGCTAATTTCCTTTAGACAATGCTATCCCACTATTAGTGAGTACGTAGCAGCGTCGTTGGAGTTTGAGGGTCAATTCGAGTTAGGGACTTACGGTCACCAAAGCAATGTTAGGACGCCTTAGCGGTAACCCTAATGTCTTAGATCATTTGTTTGAGGCAACAATATCTGAGGCAACCATTTCGAGGCGACTATGATCTTTTAGACAAGAGGGTGACCTCTAAAACGACCTATACTCAATGACCGTGTACGAAGGCAACCAAGTGGGGTGTACCCTAAGAGTGCGCATGTGCGAGTGTGTCATTTTCAGTTATTTTTATCTTTGTACATGTTAAGGGTGATCTAATTTGATTTTAAGATTAACATTCGGTCTTGTCATGCAAACCCTATTATCAAACATCTAGCAGTTATAATTTGCGGAAATAAAATGCGGAATTTAAATTACAAGGCGTCAGATATTTACATCCCCAAAGACAAACCCTTTTAAAAATAAAATAAAGCGATAAAAATAAATAAAAATATCCTAACTATCTATTACATTCTGGAAGCAGGTACATTATCGGATGAAAATAAATAAAGCGCGCGGGAAATTGAATTGAGTGCGAAATTTAGGGTTTTGACCCTTTTGGTTAAAGAAAATGTTTTTTGGTTTTTTGTTGTTTTTAAATTAAGAAAGAAATTAAACCTAAGTTAATTACTAAATAAAATAAAATAAATAAAATAAAATAAAAAATTAAATTAATGATATATTTTTGGGTTTTTTGTTATTTTAAGAAAGAAAATAAAATTATTAAATTAGTGGTTAAAACATAATTAAATCTAATCAATTTTAATTACTTACAAAAATAAGTTAGAGTTTTCTAGAATTTAAAGACCTAATCAATTAATAAATTTATTAAGAAAAATAAAAGTTAAAATTTGGTTTGAAATAAAAATATTTTTTGTGATTTTATTTGATGAAAAAAGGAATTTTGTTATTGGTTAGAAATTTAAATAAAACAATTAATCAAGACAAAATAAATAAAGAGAGAGGAGTGTTGGGCTTGTTTTAGGGGTATGAGGAGAAAATTCGTGGCTCATTAGCAGCTGGCCTTTGTGGACTTTTTGGATCCGGTGCTCATGCATTGACTGGCGCCTTGGTGGACCTCCAATCATGGACCATCAGATCTGGCCTTTGGCCATCTGGCGTTTGGACGGATGAGGATGCATGGTGGATTGCAAGCTAGCGTATATATACAATCACCTGAAAACAAAAATCATTGAGAAAGTGGGTGTGATCGGTGGAAATAGAACTGACTGTTTTTTAGCTGGTTTCGCGAAATGTCGCGGTAAGCAAGAGTCGCCACCGTCTTTTATGTTCTCCAACATGGAAAGGACAAAAGCACAGCAAAATTCCTTATTCGAGAATGTTTCTCGGTTCGGGAGGTAGATTTATAGAAAGGGAAGGTGTTAGTACCCTTTCTTTCCGTGGTTATCCACGGGCTCTTAGGTACTTGCTCTTATGTTTTCAAAATTTGTTTGCTTTTCAAGTGTGTGTGTGGGTTTTGAAAAAAGTTTCGTTTGAAAAATCTCTAAGTAACTCTTGTATATGTCCTCAAGAGTGTATGAAAAATTTGTTTGAAAACTTTTGAAAGTGTGAGGTGTGAAAAGTATTTTTGTTTGTTTTGAGAAAGAGCAAGTACCCATGAGAATCTACCTACTCTAAGGAATTAGACTGTGTAAGCGTCCTTTAGATAGTGCTATCCCACCATTGAGAGGTAGGTAGCACCATCGTTGGAGGTGTTCGGGTCAATTCGATTATCGGACAGTGTGGTCACCGAAGCAATGGTAGGACATCTTAGAAGTAACCCTAATATCCTAGATCCTTTTATCCGAGGCAACTGTTTCGAGGCAACTGGATCTTAGACAGGAGGGCGACCTCTAAGACACCCTATACTTGATGACCACGTTTGAGGCAACCAGTGAGGCGTACCCTAGGAGTGACATGTGCTTTGTGTGTTGTATTCAGTTTATGTTTGTCTTGTACATGTTATTTGTGAGCTACAGATTAATTTTATTTACATACATTCTTTCATGCATTGTTAACAGTTAGGGGTGCGGAAAATTAAAGTGCGGGAATGTAAAGCTACGCTATTACAAGGCGCGGGTCTATACATCGCCAAAAAAACAAAGGCCCGTTTTAATAAAGTGCGAAAAATAAAGAAAGCGGTAAACCTAATTACTATTACATTCTTGAAGCAGTTACATAATAATCAACATAAAATAAATGCGCGCGAATAAAAATTAATCGGGAATGCCTTAAGGGTTTTGACCCTTTTAAGAAAAGAAATGAATTTTTTTTTGGTCTTTTGGAATTAAATGAAATTAATAACTAATAATTAAACTAATTAATTAATTTATTAAAAGAAAATATTTTTGTGTTTTTATGTTTTTAATGAAAATAAAAATAAAAGGGAATAAAATTAAAAGTTAATAAACCTAATTCTAAACTTATTTTAATTATTAAAAGAAAAGTTAGAGTTGCCTAATTAAACTACTTCAATTAATGTTTATTTACAAAAATAATATGAGAATAATAATAATAATGTTAATTCTATTTTTTTAATGAAAATATGTTAATTATGTTAATTGTCAATAAAAAAGGGGATAAGAAATAATAAAATAAAAAAAGAAAAGGACAAAATAATAAAAAAGGAGCAAACCCAATGGGAGGGTTTTGGGCCAAATAGGAGGTGTATTGTTGAATTCCGGCCCATTTGAATCTTCAGCCACATTGACTTCTTGGATTGCCTGCAGCATGCTTTGACTGAACACATGGTATTCATCACTTTTTGTCCTTTGGATCTATGATCATGGCCACCTGGCGCTTGGATCTGTGAGGTTTATGGTGTTCAACGCTTGGGAATCTGCACAAGAACATATTGGAAAAAATAACATTTGAATTATGGGGGACCTGGGAATCGAACCCATGTCCCAATGATTACCAGCCAACTCACATCAACCACTACATCATTCGTTTGTTTGTGTCAAGATACCACTTCATCGCGCCTTTTTTATTATCCTTCTCTTGTAATTACTTTTCCCCTTTTGTCATCCTAATAGATTGTTTTCCATTCTTCTTCTTTAAAGAGTAGAAGAAAAAAAAAAGAGGCACCTTTATTCTCCCTTTCCTGCATACAAAAAAACAAAAAACAAAATGTTGACAAAAAAAACGTAATTACACGCAGAGGGTGATGGCGGTTAGGAAACGGTGGTTCTCGGATCTGCAGCGGTTTGCAAGATGTTTTGGTCTAATAGTGAAATTTAGTGAATAGATGTAAATGATAGTGGTTTGGAAATTCAGATTGAAAAGTTGTTGGTAGTAGTCATGGATGGTGAAGGAAATTAAAGATTCGTGGTGTATAAAACACAAGTAAGAAAAGTATAAAAATTAGTTGTTAGCTATGTAAAAAAAAATGAATGGAGTACGAAAAAAAAATTGTGAGTATGGATAGGGATTTTCTACAGAGCTTTTTTTTGGAATTTTGTTTTTTCGTTTTAGAGAGTTCTAGCTCTTGTAAATGGTATGAGAGGCTTGCATATGTGTATATGAATGAGAATCAATCACCATAAGGAGCCTTGAAGCCTTGCAATGAAGTTTTGATTTCCTCCATAACCACCATTGAACAACTTGCCTTTTTTGCTCCAAATTTGAATTTTATGCTTGAAATAGGTCTTGCACGAAATTGGCATGTGAATTATGATGTATCAAGGCTATTCAAACTCAAAGATATCCCCTAATTAATTTTCTTGATTTTTATTTGAATTTTAAAGATTTAAAATGAATTAAATCAAATAAAATTAAATAAAAATGGAAAAATTAATTTTTAATCTTGAAATAAATCAAGGGACACGTGGGAGGCATGGCAAAGCTGAACCAAGTGGAAAAAGTGGGCCCCTTTTGTCAAAAATGAAGTTTCAAGGATAATTGACTTTGGCCATTTCACAAAAATTTCCCAACTTCTCCAATGCATATCTTGCTCAATTTTGAAGCTATGAACATTTTCTTGGACATTTTGGAAAGGTCTTGAAGTCCTCTAACTAATTTATTTGGTCCCATGTCATTTTGATTTACCAATCTCAAATTATGGTCTTTGACTTAAAGTGCCTTTTTGTTGACTTTTGAAAATGACCTATAATGTTGAAATTGATAACTTTTTGTGAGAGCATTTCTTGGACTTGGAATGTGAAGATGAGTTGTAGGAAATGTCTTCCCCTTCAAGATGAGCATTGGATGGGATTTTTCTGATGAACCATGAAAAAGTTATGCCTTGGTCAAGTTGCAGTTGACTTTTTCAATTATCCAAAAATAGAAACTTTTGCATCTTGATGATTTTTGAGCCATGCTTGTGGAATCATGATCAAGAATTTATCAAATGATGATTGTGGCTTCAAAATAAGATGTTGACCAAAATTTTTGACTTTTGACTGCCAAATGACCATTTTCCCCCCTACAGTTGACTGTGAAGCAATTAGGGTTTTTGACTGTGCAACTTGACCTTGTGAGCCTTGAAACTTGACATGTAGGTGCTTGACAATGTGTATGAGCATATGGAACTTGATTGAGCCCTTGAAAACCTCAACTTCCTTGTAAGAGCCAAAACCCTAATTTTGCCTGCCTTAGGAGGATGGTTGACTGTGTAGCCCTTGAGTAGACTTTGAAGCTTTTGCTTGGCAAAACTTTGAAGATTATGGGAGGGAAAATTTTGGGGTACAACAGTTGCCCCTGTTCAATCCTCTTAGACCTGAGGATGTAGATTGGCTTGTGTGCCTTTCGTGATCCGAGGGTAGAAGATGATTGAACACTAGAGTGCCCAGAAATTTGCACTCACATAATAGAATGTCAGCAGTGTGATAGTGGGAATGGGCTTACATATGCCATTTGGAGACTGATGGATAGGAGGACGGGCTTATAGATGCCATCTGGAAGTGTGACAGAACTTTATCAGGAATGGGCTTATAGACGCCATTTGGAGACTGTTGGTATGTGGATGGGCTTACAAATGCCATCTAGGTGTCGATCGCGTAAGAGATTCCTTAGCGAGAAATTGCGTACTTGAGAAAGAAAATAATTACCTGGCCTGTTACAGGGGTTGATCTTCAAAATCTTTATATAGATGTGCCCTGGCTGGATACAGGTATCGAATCCGGAAAATAATCGTCAACAGATACACCCTGGCAAGATACAGGAATCGGATCTTCAAACTCTTCAGACGTGCCCTGGAAAGATACAGTAATCGAGTCTGGAATTAGTCGTCAACAGATACACCCTGGCAAGATACAGGAATCAGATCTTCAAACTCTTCAGACGTGCCCTGGCAAGATACAGGAATCGAGTCTGGAATTAGTCGTCAACAGATACACCCTGGCAAGATACAGGAATTAGATCTTCAAACTCTTCAGACGTGCCCTGGCAAGATACATGAATCGAGTCTGGAATTAGTCGTCAACAGATACACCCTGGCAAGATACAAGAATCGGATCTTCAAACTCTTCAGACGTGCCCTGGCAAGATACAGGAATCGAGTCTGGGATTAGTCGTCAACAGATACACCCTGGCAAGATACAGGAATCGGATTTTCAAACTCTTCAGACGTGCCCTGGCAAGATACAGGAATCGAGTCTGGAATTAGTCGTCAACAGATACACCCTGGCAAGATAGAGGAATCGGATCTTCAAACGCTTCAGACGTGCCCTGGCAAGATACAGGAATCGAGTCTGGAATTAGTCGTCAACAGATACACCCTGGCAAGATACAGGAATCGGATCTTCAAACTCTTCAGACGTGCCCTGGAAAGATACAGGAATCGAGTCTGGAATTAGTCGTCAACAGATACACCCTGGAAAGATACAAGAATCAGATCTTCAAACTCTTCAGACGTGCCCTGGCAAGATACAGGAATCGAGTCTGGAATTAGTCGTCAACAGATACACCCTGGCAAGATACAGGAATCAGATCTTCAAACTCTTCAGACGTGCCCTGGCAAGATACAGGAATCGAGTCTGGAATTTAGTCGTCAACAGATACACCCTGGCAAGATACAGGAATCAAATCTTCAAACTCTTCAGACGTGCCCTGGCAAGATACAGGAATCGAATCTGGAACTTCAAAAGGTTGATGGGTTGTCTCTACTGACAGGTTATCTCAGAAAAATCTTTAGGATTTAACTGAACCAGAGGAGGTTTTGTCTTTCTTGACGAGTTGTCTCTTTGGACGGGTCGTCTTCAATGACGAGATGTCTTCAATGACGAGATGTCTTCAATGACGGGATGTCTTCAATGACGAGATGTCTTCAATGACGAGACGTCCTCAATGACGAGATGTCTTCAATGATGGGATGTCTATAATAACGGGTGTCTTCAATGACGGGTTGTCTTCAATGACGGATGTCTTCAATGACGGGTTATCTTCAATGACGGGTTGTCTTCAATGACGGGTTGTCTTCAACGACGGGTTGTCTTCAATGACGGGTTGTCTTCAATGACGGGTTGTCTTCAATGACGGGTGTCTATATTGATGGGTGTCTATAACGACGGGTGTCTATGACGACGGGTGTCTATGACGACGGGTGTCTATGACGATGGGTGTCTATGACGACGGGTGTCTATGACGACGGGTGTCTATGACGACGGGTGTCTATGACAACGGGTGTCTATGACGACGGGTGTCTATAATGACGGGTGTCTATAACGACGGGTTGTCTATAACGACGGGTGTCTATGACGACGGGTGTCTATAACGACGGGTGTCTATAACGACGAGTGTCTATGACGACGGGTGTCTATGACGACGAGTTGTCTATAACGACGGGTGTCTATGACGACGGGTGTCTATAACGATGGGTGTCTATGACGACGGGTGTCTATGACAACGGGTGTCTATGACGACGGGTGTCTATGACGACGGGTGTCTATGACGACGGGTGTCTATAACGACGGGTGTCTATAACGATGGGTTGTCTATAACGACGGGTGTCTATGACGACGGGTGTCTATGACGACGGGTGTCTATGACGACGGGTGTCTATGACGATGGGTGTCTATGACGATGGGTGTCTATAATGACGGGTGTCTATAACGACGGGTTGTCTATAACGACGGGTGTCTATGACGACGTGTGTCTATGACGACGGGCTGTCTTCAATGACTTTAGGAATTAATTTTAACTAGACTTGTCTTCTTTGACTGGATGAGCATCAGAAAAAACCTTTGGGATTTAACTGGACTTGTCTTTTTTTGACTGAATCTGTCTTCTTTGACTGGATTGGTCTCTTTTGACTGTATCTGTCTTCTTTGACATAGCTGATCATTTAACTGTATCCTTCCTGAAAGGTAAGGTCAGTCACATGCAATGCATGACATGGATCAAGCGATGATGTTCTCAACATAAAATGAGATTGTATGATGCGTATATGCATGTATCATGACGATGCGATGTTTATGAATGTATTCTCGTCTAGGAAAATAAATCCTTGACGGATGCCGAGAGCTTATTGAATCCTGGGCTTGATGTTTGAAGAGTAGAGTTCTTCGTTTCCGCTGGGGATGATGGTTGCAAGAATAAACCGGTAGGAGAAGATGACTCAGTTGGGGTAATAAACTTGTTGGAGAGATTACTCTGCGGGGAATTACTCTGCGGGGAATTACTCTGTGGGAGGAGATACTTCGCTGAGGTTTTGATGATAACTCCGCTGGGGATTCCCGTTGATAAATTTTGTTGGGGAATTTGATGAACTCCGCTGGGGGTAGGAAGGACTTCGCCGAGGACGATCTTTCTGTGGCAATTGGCTGAGGATAACCTAGTTATAAGCTCTGGTGGGTGTGACCTAAAGTCGGGAGAGGCTTTTGCACTCTGCAGGTGATAAGCCTCCAGAATCTTACTGGGGATAAGCTTCCTGAATCTACTGGGGAAATTGATTGAACTCTCTTGGGGAAACTTTTGAGACTGTACTGGGGAAGTGGCTCCACTGGGGTGTCTGTATTCCGCCGGGGAACAATCTTATATTAAGACTGCCGGGGATGCTTGTTTAAGGAATATCTGTGTTGTACCCCAAAATTTGCCCTCCCATATTCTTCAAGATTTGCCAAGTCAAAACTTCAAAATCTCCCCAAGGGTTGCACAGTTCAAGGGCCTCCTAACAGTCAAAAATTAGGGTTTTGGTTCTGACAAGGAAAATGAAGTTTTCAAGGGTCCAAACAAGTCCCACATGCCTATAAACATGGTCAAGCATCCTCATACCAAGTTTCAAGACTTACAGCACAAAATTGCACAGTCAAAAACCCTAATTGCACTACAGTCAACTACAGGGGCAAAATGGTCATTTGACAGTCAAAAGTTCAAATTTTTGATCAACATCTCATTTTGAAGCCACAAACATCATTTGATCAATTCTTGATCATGATTCTCAAGGCATGGCTCAAAAAGTCTCAAGATGCAAAAGTTTCCATATTTGGACAGTTGAAAAAGTCAACTATAACTTGACCAGGGCATAACTTCCACATGGTTTATCAGAAAAATTCCATCCAAAACTCATTTTGAAGTGAAAGACATTTCCTACAACTCCTCTTCACACTTCAAGTCCAAGAAATGCTCTCACAAAAAGTTATCAATTTCAACATTATAGGTCATTTTCAAAAGTCAACAAAAAGGGACTTTAAGTCAAAGACCATAACTTGAGATTGGTAAATCAAAATGACATGGGACCGAAGGCAGTGGTTATAGGACTTCAAGACCTTTCCAAAATGTCCAAGAACACGATCAAAGCTTAAAAATTGAGCAAGATATGCCTTGTGGAAGTTGGGAAATTTTTGGGTATTTTGAAAAGTCAACTTTGCTTCAAATGCCTTAAAAATGCTAATGGGCCTCATTTTCTTCCAAGATTCATCATCCAAAGCATATGCACGACCATTTGGCCCAAAAGGGATTTATTCACCATTTTTATTTATTTATTTGAATTTTTAATTACAATTAATTCATTTAAATTAAATAAAATATGGAAAAATACCAAAGCAAGCTTTTCAAATCTTTTTATGCATGGAATACCTTCAAGATTTCGTGCATTATCTGATATGGAAAGAATCAAGGTGATTGGACATGATTGGCATCAAAAACATGTGAAAAAGATTTGAAAAATATGCCATGGAAATCAAATATTGTTCTCATCAATGTAAAGATCTTTTGATTGAAAACTCAACCCTAATTCATTCCTTACAAATACTAATGCAAACCTAATGCAAGAAAGACCTCGAAGCTGCGCCCAAAGCTGAAGAAGAACATTGCACTTTTTGTGAAAAATTCCAAAACTGAAAACCTGATTCCAAAGCATTTCAAGGCAAGAAAACTATCCCATTGCATTCCTGAGGCTTCAAGGAACGTGTCTGAATCAAAATCATCAACTCTAACATCAAGAAACGGTAGAATCAAGTGGTCCTGTTTCAAATTTTGTACATATTCGTGTTTCGATTTATAAGCATTTTCATTGCATTCTTTCTATTGATTTGGATTAATCTGACCATTCTGAAGCTAACCATGTGTTTTAATTAAGCTTTTGTGCATCATACACGATTTCGCCATTGAAGCTCGCTAGGGTTCCTCAAGCTTCAAATTGGGCATTTTCGTATACTGTAAAATTAGGACATCCCAGTATCATGGCTAAACTCAGGAAGCTTGGACGAACCTAACACACTATTCGCGCTCAATTTATGAGCCACCATATTCTATTCGCTATTTTTATGCTTGCTATTTAGTGGGGGTTTAAAACCCCCGCTATTCAATTTGTTTTTGTTTCAGATACAGCAAACCATTGGAGAAGATGGTGATGTGTAGGCCAATGATTAGCGCGTTTGAATTTCGCGCGGAAAAATATCACTAACCCTTGTGTTGACTGATATTATTTATTTGTTATATTATAGACAAAGTGCATTAATGGCTCAGTGGCAAGGCACAAGGATGGGTAAGCCTTGGGACCTGGGTTCGAATCCCAGGTCCCCCTCCCTTTCTCATATTATTTTCCATTCCATCTTCCTATGCAGCGCGTACTCCAGGGGTTCACCATACACCCATAATCCACACATGCCACATGGCCACTGAGGGCAATCCAAAGGTTGAGATTTGAGGAGCACCATGGGCATAAGTCAATGCAGACACACGTGACCAGAAAAGTCAAAAGAGGCCTTGGAACATTGGGCCTGATTGCTACAACCTGACCTCCAGTTTGGGGACAGAACCCCCCATTGGTTTTCTTTTTCATTCTTTTTTTATATTTTCTATTTTATTTGTTTTAATTAGTTTTAACTTAATTCTTTAAATTAATATTTTCTTAACATAAAAAATAATAAAAATTAGAAAGTCATAAAAATTAAAATATATTTCATTTAATATTCTTTTTTTTGTAAAAAAGGTCTTATTAATTAATTAGTTTTTATTCTAGGATTAATTTTAACATTTTCTTAATAAAATTAAAAATTGGTAGAATTAGGGTTTTAATCACTTTTTATCTTTTTCTTTTCTTTTACCATTATAATAATTAATTATTTATTTTTGTAAATAAAATTGAATTAATTAATTAGGTTAATTTTAGGTGCAACTTTAACATATTTCCTAATAAATAAAAATAGCTAGAATTAGGTTTAATTTCCATAACCTTCTCATTAAAAATCCATAAATACAAAAACTCAAAAATCTTTTCTTTTTATTTTAATTTAATTAATTTGTTAATCATAATTTTAATTTCATTAAAAAGGGTCCAACGCCCTCGCTGTCGATTGTAATTCCAATTCGCACGCTTATTTTATTTCCTCTTTTTATGTAATTCTCCCAAAGCCGTGTAAATTAGACATTTTATATTTCTCGCACTTTATTTTTATTTTCAAATCGGGTCCTGGATTTAATTTGGCGATGTGGACCCGCGCCTTTGTAATAGCGTAGAACTTTTAAATTCCACACTTTTTTAACTGTTAATAAATTTGCATGCAAGAATGAATGTTAAAATAAAAACAAAAGCGTAGATCACCCATGACATGAATAAGACAAAAATAAACAAACATGACACACAAATCACACACCACCCCTAGGGTACGCCTCACTGTTGCCTTGCCTCTCGAAAGGTGATCGTCGAGTAGAGGATGTTTTAGTAAGTCCTCATGATCTGGGAACCTGGCATGAGGGTAGCTTCTAAGGTATCTTCCTATTGCTCCGGTGATCATCATGTCCCGAACCTTCGAATTGACCCGAACACCTCCAACGGTGGTGCTACCTACCTCTCAATGGTGGGATGACACTACTTTGAGGACATTTACACAGACGAATTCCTTAGGGTAGGTAGACGACTCTAGATACTTGCTCTAATTTCAAAACAAATCAAAAATACTTTTCACACCGATACCTTTTCAAAAAGCTTTCGAAAGCAATTTTTCAAACACTCTTGAGGACCGATACAAGAGTCGAACTGAAATTTTCAAAGAAACTTTTTAAAACCCACAGTCGAAAAGCAAACAAACAATTTTTGAAAACACAAATGAGCAAGTATCTAAGAGCCCATGGATAACCATGGATAGAAAGGGTGCTAACACCTTCCCTTTCTATAATCTACCTCCCGAACCGAGAGCAATCTCTATAAGGAATTTTTCTGTGCTTTTGTCCTTTCCATTTGGAGAAAATAAAAAACGGTGGCGACTCTTGCTTCCGCGACATTTCGCGAACCAGCGTTAAACAGTCAGTTTCAGATCCACTGATCACAGAACTGGCGACTCTGCTGGGGAAAAACATAAAGTGAGGTGTACCTTAGGATTAGTTCATAACTGTGTTTTCAATTGTATTGATTTGCTTGCTTTAAATTGTGGGACTGTCTTGGGAGTTCTATAGATCCTAACCCGGATATGGGGATACCTTCTTAGAAAGTAGCAACAAGGCTGTGAGGGAATTGTGTGGGGTATACCGACATGGTTGAAACAGTCTGCTACGTTGATGTGGCACTTTGGTGTGTACCGGTAACCCTTGAGTTCAGTCAAGGAGAGTACGGGGCCTCCGCATGGTGTCGTGAAGCATCAACTGACCTTAGGAACCTTAATTGAACTATCTTGGCCTCTTTAGGGTAGTGAGATAACTGACTTTGGTGCAGTCCGAGGTTGGTTGATACTCGATACTACACTCAATTGAGGGTTGCTTTCCTGGAATATTCCGGTCGCCAGTTCAGTGGCTAAATCGAAACGATGAACAATGAAAGCAATCCCGTGATATTGGGACCCTTAGAACCCGGTTACTTCTAATAGGACAGGTTGAGCCCACCAACTTCAAGAGGGTACTACCCAGACCCCATGCTGGCCTAAACCCTAAGGGCTTGTATTGTGTGACTTGTATGCCTTACATGTTTGTCTTTGTAAATATCTGTGGTGTGTTTAATCATAGCATCATGACATCATCCAGCATCATATGCATTGACTAACCATTTCAGGGGTTCGAATCTTCATCTTTGTTCTTGTTTTGTAGGACATGGAAACTGTTCGCAGAAAGACAATTCAAATCAGCCTTGTAAGGATCCCTCCTCAGCTTAAGGAGCTTATATCCAGGATTCCCGAGAGCTCTTCATTCAGTGAAAGACATGGAAGACTCATCAGCTTGGTCAACACCAACATTGAGGAAGACATGATAAAGGTCCTATTCCAGTTCTTTGACCCTCTGCATCACTGTTTCACTTTCCTGGACTATCAGTTGGTACCTACATTGGAGGAGTTCTCCCGGCTTTTGAAGATCCCTATCCTTGATCAACTACCCTACAACGGTACAGAAAGGGAACCCAAGCTTGAAGAGATTGCTAAAGCCTTACACCTACAATCATCTGACCTCAAGGGACATTGGGAAGTTAGAAGTGGTATCAAAGGGTTCTTAGCCAAGTTTCTGTTTGAAAAGGCCCATGAGTGTTGGAACTCCCTTGACTTATAAGCTTTTGAAGAAGTTGTGGCCCTCCTTGTCTAAGGTTTGGTGTTGTTCCCTAACCCAGATCAGCTTATAGATATCAGTGCTGTCCAGATCTTCATGTCCAGGAATCCTATACCTACGTTGCTGGGGGATATCCTTCACTCATGTTACACTCGAACCATGAGAAAAAGAGGTGTCCTTATGTGTTGCACTCCTCTCCTGGGAAGGTGGTTTATTTCGCACCTTCCACAATCAGTTCTGAAGAACGAGCGGGGTTTGAGATGGTCACAACGGTTGATGACTCTTACACATGCAGATATACATTGGTGCCCTCGGTCCAGAGAGGATGTCACTATCATTGATCATTGCGGGGAGTACCCTAATGTTCCTTTACTTGGAATCAGAGGAGGTATTACTTACAGCCCATGCCTGGCTTGGAGACAGTTTGGTTATGCTCGGAGGGATGGTCCTCATGACATGTTAATTCCTGACATAGTTTTTGACTTCGACAACGATACACAAGGACTTCGCCAGAGATTTATCAGAGCTTGGAGGATGCCAAGTAGGATAGACAGTAAGACACTGGGACACAGGAACTCCGTCCCGTTGGAACCTTATCTCAAGTGGGTACGAGCCCGCTCCCAGAAGTTAGTGATGCCATATCCTCATATGCTCCTTGTGATCAAAGAACCAGTCTTAGAAGGAGAAGTGTCCTACACCATTCAGCATCCTGATATGCCCACATCCTGGGAAGAGATGCAGAAGAGCTGGATCCAGCTTAAGGAAGAACGGAATTCTCTTGAGACCAGTCTACATGCTAGTGAAAAGAAGGTCTTGGAGCTCGCCCGCCTATTGCATGAGGAGAGGAATCTCAACACCTACATAGCTCCAAAGAGGATGCGTAGTATCTTTTGGGATTGATTTGCTTTGTAATTTGTGCCCATGAGGCTTTGATGTACTGAACAATTATTTCCTTAATGATAACGTGTGTTTTTTTTGTCTACAACAAATTTGAATTTTCGAACCCTTGAATGCATTGCATAAACACATATCATTCATCATGTGCATAGCAGGTTTTCTTCTTTTCAGGTTGCTTACTGTTCTTCGCTGTTTATTTCAGCATCATGAATCCTGACTCATCATCAACTGAGATGTCCATCAAGGCTCTTCAGGCGCAGAATGCGCAATTTCAGGAACTAATCATGGGTTTGGCTCAGGGCCAAGAAGAGCTGAAGGCTTTGCTCCTGAAGAAGGAGAAGAAGAAGAAGAAGATAACTGTTCTTTTTAACTCGGGCCGAAGGTTTGGCAACACTCTGCAGAATGAAGAGGCTGGTTCTTCTATAGGCAAGAGTAGTCCCCAAGGGGGAAAAGGTCCTAGTCCGGTAGTCTCTAACAACGAGACTGACTTCAATGAGGAACAGTATCCTCCGGAAGAAGAAAGATACAAACAGTTGGAAGACAGGCTGAATGCTATGGAGATCCAACAAGTTCCTGGGCTGGATTTCGGAGACTTGGGTTTGTCTACTAGTGTGATTATTCCTCACAAGTTCAAAGCACCATCTTTTACCAAGTATGACGGGGCGTCTTGTCCCAAACTACACCTCAGGTCTTATGTGCGGAAGATTCAACCGTACTCAGTGGACAAGAATTTGTGGATCCACTTCTTCCAGGAGAGTCTTTCAGGGACTCATCTCGAATGGTTCTATCAGCTGGATGGGACCAAGGTTCGTAACTGGGAGGAGTTGGCTACTGCTTTCTATAAGCAGTATCAATATAATGTCGACCTTGCCCCTACACGTACCCAACTCCAGGGTATGTCGCTAGGGTCAAGCGAAGGTTTTAAAGAGTACGCACAGAAGTGGAGGGATCTGGCTGGCAGGGTGCAACCTCCGTTGACTGACCGGGAGTTAGTAGACATGTTCTTGGGGACCCTATTTGGGCCATTTTTCAACCATCTTATCGGTAACTCGTCTGCAGGGTTTACTGATCTTATTCTGACTGGAGAGAGAATAGAGGCTGGGATGAAGTCCGGCAAAATTCAGAAGGGTGCATCTGCAAGTTCTGAAAAGAAGCCCTTCAAAAAGGAGGCCAGTGCTGTATACGGGTCTAGAAGACAAGAGAAACCTGAGCGCCGCCAATCTGTCAACGCGGTGATGATTGCTAAGCCTGCTGCCGCTCCTCGGCAAACCAATCCTCAAAGGGCTGAAAGACCCAAGAGAGAGTTTACCCGTTTGAGCATGACTTTATCACAAATCTTGCCGCAGTTGCTATCCACCAACCTAGTGACTGTCAGAGAGGCCCCGAAAGTTGTGAATACTGCCTCTCCAAAATACAATCCAAATGCCCGCTGTGCTTATCACTCCGATAGCCCGGGGCATTCCACTGATGACTGTTGGGCATTAAGGAATAAGCTGCAGGACCTTATTGATACAAAGGAGGTACAGTTTGAGGCATCTGAGAAGCTTAATGTAGTGACAGCTCCCCTGCCTGCTCATGGAGTGAATGCTATTGGGGATGAGGATGAAGTGGACGAAGCTGAGTTCGACAGCTGGATTTACCCGGCAACCGACAGTGAACCTAGCAATTGGATTGCAAAGGACAACCTACTTGTTTCTCTTGTTACTGAGTAATGAATTCTCTTATTTTGGTATCTGTAATAAACAATTAAAACTCTATGGCCCGGTGTCTTACCCGGGACACCGTGGCTTCATTTGTGAGGGCATATAAATTGTCATTTCATATATCATGAATAAAGACCTTGGACGTTTTCTCGCATTTCAAATCTTATGCTCCTTTTCTTTATATTGCAAAACAGTTGTATTTACACACACTCACTCATACAGGTTTCAATCCACTCTGGATCTCACTGGTAACGACTCTGCTACTGCCAGTTATAACTTCGAAAATCCGATCAACTTAGCCGAAGACGAAGGTGAAGATGATTGCGAAGTGCCTGGCGAGCTTGCAAGACTGTTACTCCAGGAAGAGAGGGCAATTCAACCACACGAAGAGCCAGTGGAAACAATAAACCTGGGTACTGATACAGACATAAAGGAGGTAAAGATTGGTACCAACCTAGAGCTCAGCGTGAAGCAACGGTTAACTCAGATGCTACATGATTATGTGGAGATATTTGCCTGGTCCTACGAAGACATGCCCGGGTTGGATACTGATATTGTGGTCCATCACTTGCCTACTAAGGAAGACTGCCCTCCGGTTAAGCAAAAGGTCTGCCGTATGCGTCCAGAGATGTCCGAGAAGATCAAAGCCGATGTTATGAAACAGTTTGATGCCGGGTTCCTTGCAGTGACTTCTTACCCTCAGTGGGTTGCTAATGTGGTGCCAGTACCAAAGAAGGATGGAAAGGTCAGAATGTGTGTCGATTACAGGGATCTGAATAGGGCCAGCCCCAAGGATGACTTCCCTCTACCTCACATTGATGTCCTTGTTGACAACACAGCTCAGCATAAGGTGTTCTCTTTCATGGACGATTTTTCAGGCTATAATCAGATCAAGATGGCTCTTGAAGACATGGAAAAAACTACCTTTGTTACTCAGTGGGGCACCTTCTGCTACAAGGTCATGCCTTTTGGACTGAAAAATGCTGGGGCAACCTACCAACGTGCCATGGTTGCTTTATTTCATGACATGATCCATCATGAGATAGAAGTGTATGTTGACGACATGATCGCCAGGTCCCAGACTGAGGAAGAGCACCTAGATCATCTGCAGAAACTATTTGACCGGTTGAAATTGTACAAGCTGAGGTTGAACCCGAACAAGTGCACCTTCGGGGTAAGATCTGGAAAGTTGCTAGGCTTCGTTGTAAGTGACAAGGGTATTCAAGTGGACCCTGCCAAGGTTAAGGCTATTCAAGAGATGCCAGTTCCTAAGACAGAGAAAGAGGTCAGAGGATTTCTAGGACGCCTGAATTACATTGCTCGGTTCATCTCACATCTAACTGCTACTTGTGAACCAATCTTCAAGCTACTGAAGAAAGATCAGGTAGTACGTTGGAACGATGAATGTCAGGCTGCATTTGACAGAATCAAAGAGTATCTCCAAGAACCACCCATCCTTATGCCACCGGTTGAGGGGAGACCTCTGATACTATACCTGACAGTACTTCATAACTCAATGGGGTGTGTGCTGGGGCAGCATGACGAGTCTGGCCGAAAAGAGCATGCCATTTATTACCTTAGCAAAAAGTTTACCGACTGTGAGACCCGATACTCACTGCTTGAGAAAACTTGCTGCGCTTTGGTATGGGCTGCTCGCCGGCTGAGACAGTATATGCTGACTCACACTACCTTGTTGATCTCAAAGATGGATCCTATAAAGTACATATTTGAAAAGCCTGCTCTGTCTGGGAGAATAGCAAGATGGCAAATGATCTTGACAGAATATGACATTCAATACACGACTCAGAAAGCCATCAAAGGAAGTGTATTGGCAGACCACTTGGCACATCAGGCCGTAGATGACTATCAGTCAATGAACTTCGAGTTTCCGGACGAGAGTATCATGATAGTGACTGATTGTGAAGTACCTGGACCGGATGAAGGACCTGAGGAAGGATCCCGATGGTCTATGCACTTTGACGGAGCCTCCAATGCTTTGGGTAATGGTATCAGCGCTGTGATCATATCCCCTCAAGGCACTCATACTCCACTTACTGCCCGGCTATGTTTCAACTGTACCAACAACATGGCGGAGTATGAGGCATGCATCATGGGTCTTCAAGCTGCGATCGACTTAAGGATCAAGTTTCTGAGTGTCTTCGGAGATTCCGCTCTCGTGATCAATCAGATCAAAGGAGAGTGGGATACGGAACATCCGAATCTTATTCCTTACAGAGAATGTGTGTTGACATTGATCCCTCACTTCACGAAGATAACCTTTGAACACTTTCCGAGAGAGGAGAATCAGTTGGCGGACGCGTTAGCTACAATGTCTTCTATGTTCAAGGTCAAATGGGACAATGAGGCTCCCCGGATCATCATCTGGAAACTGGACGAACCGGCATACTGTTGTGATCTTGAGACTGAATTGGTGACTGAGAAGCCTTGGTACCATGAGGTGAAGAGATATTTGGAAGCTCAGGAATCCCCTGAAGGTGCATCTGTCAATGATAAAAAGTTTCTGAGAAGGTTCGCAGCGAAGTTCTTCCTTAGCAACGGCATCCTGTATAAGCGAAACCATGATTCGACCTTACTGCGTTGTGTGGATAAAACTGAAGTAGAAAGGATCATGGAAGAGCTACATGAAGGGACCTTCGGAACACATTCCAGTGGACACACTATGGCGAAGAAAATCCTTCAGGCAGGGTATTTGTGGTCCACAATGGAAGCTGACTGTTACCAGCACTCTCGGACATGCCATAAATGCCAGATTTATGCAGACAAGGTGCATGTTCCTCCAGTTCCTCTAAATGTTCTGACTGCGCCCTGGCCGTTTGCAATGTGGGGCATAGACATGATCGGTGAGATTAAACCTACAACATCTAACGGGCATCGCTTCATCCTGGTAGCGATTGATTACTTCATGAAGTGGGTCGAAGCAGCTTCCTACGCTACGGTAACCAAGACTGTTGTGGCACGGTTCATTCGGCATAACCTGATCTGTCGATATGGCGTCCCAGAAAGAATTATTACAGACAACGGTACCAATCTCAATAACAAGATGATCACTGAGCTCTGCGAGCAGTTTAAGATACAGCACCATAACTCTTCTCCTTACAGACCGAAGATGAATGGGGCTGTAGAAGCAGCAAATAAAAATATCAAGAAAATCGTGCAGAAGATGACAGTGACTTATAAAGATTGGCACGAGATGTTACCGTTTGCTCTACATGGGTATCGTACCTTAGCCAGGACGTCAACCGGGGCAACTCCTTTCTCCTTGGTCTACGGCATGGAGGCAGTCTTACCGATCGAAGTGCAAATACCCTCTCTCCGGATAATGAAGGATGCAGATCTGAGCGAAGATGATTGGATCCAGACACGACTTAATCAGCTAAACCTTATTGATGAAAAGAGGCTTGCTGCTATCTGTCATGGTCAGACGTATCAGAAACGGATGATCAGGGCATTTAACAAAAAGGTCAGACCACAAGAGTATCAAGTTGGGGATCTGGTAATCAAGCGAATCATCCTTCCTCAGAGTGATCCAAGGGGCAAATGGACCCCTACGTACGAAGGGCCATTTGTGGTTAAACATGTGTTCTCAGGAGGAGCCATGATTCTAACCAACATGGATGGTGACGACCTTCCTCACCCCGCTAATGCAGACATAGTAAAAAGATACTACGCATGAAAAAGACCCGCTAGGTTGACATACCTAGGCAAAAATTAGGGCTTCCCGACGAACCAAAAGGGTTCGGGAAAAATGAAGGGATGAAATAAAAAAAATCTGTACACCCGGCAAGTCGAAAACCTGAAAAGGCGGCTTGGGCAAAAATGGGTATCCCGGTGGACTGAAAACCCAAAAGGGCGGTCCAGGAAAAAGTTAGGGATAAAGCGTAATACTATGTCTCATTGGATCACTTTGCATCCGGAATCCGGTATCAACATCAAGTCCAGACGGCATCGATCAGTCAGCTTCATCTTCAACTAAGGTCATCAAGTGATGAGACGCTCGGAGATATAAAGGCAATAGCAGAGTTGAAACCCAGTGGGATCATTCATTTCACACAGCTGTTTTATTTTCTTTTGTACAAACTTGTATAAATTCTTTCGTCCGGCGGCGTTCTCTTACTAGGACATCACCCCCTTGTACATAAACGCCTATTTTCAGGCAAATTCAAAATCAATACAAAAATCACTTTTCAGTTAAAATTGCCAATTGTTTTTCCTTTTCTGTTTTGTTTTGCGAAGAACGTCCAAGGTTCAATTTGTGATATATGCATTGACAATAATTTGCTAACTCATGAATATTTGCATACGAAACAAAGGATTAGTTACAGGTAACACTAGAAACAGGGGCAATAAAGAGTTGTCTAAGCGATCTAATTGTTCTGTCCTCCAAGGTACCAAGGTAAGTTCAGCTGAAGAACATAACCAGTACATCCCAATTCCCCAGAGAGTGAGCCAGCAAGTCAGTACACTCTCCTCAAGCAAAGCTATTATCAACCTTAAGGAAGTTGGATATCCCCTTGCAGATCTCAACATTCTCCAGCAGTATATACGCATTCTTAACAAGCATCCCCGGTAGTCTTGGTCTAAAGATTGTTCCCCGGCGGTACATCAAACATTCAATAGAGTCACTTCCCCGACACAGTTCAAAATTTCCCCAGGAGAGTCCAATCCAGTTTCCCCAGGAATGTTGGAATCATCTTCCCAAGCAGTAAGCTTATCCCCAGTAGATTCTGGAAGCTTATCCTCGCAGAGCACGAATGCATCCCCCGACTTTATTCAAAGAGTTATTTCCTTACCAGGATATAACTGGGTTATCCTCAGCCGAAAGCCACGGAAAGATCGTCCTCGAAGAAGTCTTCTTATCCCCAGCGAGGTCTATTAACACTTCCAACATATCAATGGTATCCCCAGCGAAGTTACCATCAATATTTCAGCAAAGTATCTCTCTCCCCAGAGTATTGCTTCCCAGCAAGATCGCTAGAGTATCTTTTCTCCCCGCAGAGTAATCCATTTGCCAAGCTTATTCCCCAACGAAATTATCTTCTCCTACCGGTATTCTCGCAACTATCATCCCCAGCAGAAGCAAAAGATCTATTCTTCAACATCGGCCCAGGAGTGACTTCCCGGCACCCGTCAAGGATTTATCTTCCTAAAGACGAAAAGATACATTCATAAACATCACATTTTCGTACATTATGGCATGCATATACGCATCATATCTTACAATCTCATTTATGTTGAGAACATCATTGCTTGATCCATATCATGCATTGCATAGGACTGACCTTTACCTTTCAGGAAAGATCCAGTTAAGTTCTCAGCTATGTTTCAAGACCTAGACCGGTTCAGTTAAATCGACCCTAAGATTTTCCTGATTCTTATCCAGTCAAAGGCCTTCTCTGGTTCAGTCAGATCGACCCTAAGATCTCCCTGATTCTTATCCAGTTGAAGATTTCAAGACCTAGACCGGTTCAGTTAAATCGACCCTAAGATTTTTCTGTTTCTTATCCAGTCAAAGGCCTTCTCTGGTTCAGTCAGATCGACCCTAAGATCTCCCTGTTTCTTATCCAGTTGAAGATTTCAAGACCTTGACCGGTTCAGTTAAATCGACCCTAAGATTTTCCTGTTTCTTATCCAGTCAAAGGCCTTCTCTAGTCCAGCTAAATCGACCCCTAACAGATTTTCCTGATAAAGACTCAGTAGAAGATATCCAAGATTCTCTCAGCGTTACTGTTGAGGTAGAAGTCACCCAAGATTCTCTCAGCGTTACTGTTGAGGTAGAAGTCACCCAAGATTCTCTCAGCGTTACTGTTGAGGTAGAAGTCACCCAAGATTCTCTCAGCGTTACTGTTGAGGTAGAAGTCGCCCAAGATTCTCTCAGCGTTACTGTTGAGGTAGAAATCGTCCCCTGATTCTCTCAGTGTTACTGTTGAGGTAGAAGTCGCCCAAGATTCTCTCAGTGTTACTGTTGAGGTAGAAGTCGCCCAAGATTCTCTCAGCGTTCCTGTTGAGGTAGTAATCATCCAAAATTCTCTCAGCGTTACTGTTGAGGTAGAAGTCGCCCAAGGTTCTCTCAGCGTTACTGTTGAGGTAGAAGTCGCCCAAGATTCTCTCAGCGTTCCTGTTGAGGTAGTAATCATCCAAGGTTCTCTCAGCGTTCCTGTTGAGGTAGCAATCGTCCAAGGTTCTCTCACCATCCCGTTGAGATAGTAACCATCCCTGGTTCATTCATCACCGTTTGAAGCTCCAGATTCAATTCCTGTAACCAGTCAGGGCGCATCTATACAAAGAATTTGAAGACCAGCTCCTGTAACAGGTCAGGTAATCATTTTTCTTTTACAGGTACGCAAGTTCTCGCTAAGGAATCTCTTACGCGATCGACACCCAGATGGCGTCTATAAGCCCATCCACCTTCCATCACCTCTTAGCATGGCATCTATAAGCCCATCATCCTATCCATCAATCTCCAAATGGCATCTATAAGCCCATTTCACCATCACACTACTACGTGAGCGCAAATTTTTGGGCACTCTAGTGTTCAATCATCTTCCACCTTCGGATTACGAAAGGCACGTCAGCCAATCTGCATCCTCAGGTCTAAGAAGATTGAACAGGGGCAACTGTTGTACCCCAAAATTTTCCCTCCCATATTCTTCAAGATTTGCCAAGTCAAAACTTCAAAATCTCCCCAAGGGTTGCACAGTTCAAGGGCCTCATAACAGTCAAAAATTAGGGTTTTGGTTCTGACAAGGAAAATGAAGTTTTCAAGGGTCCAAACAAGTCCCACATGCCTATAAACATGGACAAGCATCCTCATACCAAGTTTCAAGACTTACAGCACAAAATTGCACTGTCAAAAACCCTAATTGCACTACAGTCAACTGTAGGGGCAAAATGGTCATTTGACAGTCAAAAGTTCAAATTTTTGATCAACATCTCATTTTGAAGCCACAAACATCATTTGATCAATTCTTGATCATGATTCTCAAGGCATGGCTCAAAAAGTCTCAAGATGCAAAAGTTTCCATATTTGGACAGTTGAAAAAGTCAACTGTAACTTGACCAAGGTATAACTTCCACATGGTTTATCAGAAAAATTCCATCCAAAGCTCATTTTGAAGAGAAAGACATTTCCTACAACTCCTCTTCACACTTCAAGTCCAAGAAATGCTCTCACAAAAAGTTATCAATTTCAACATTATAGGTCATTTTCAAAAGTCAACAAAAAGGGACTTTAAGTCAAAGACCATAACTTGAGATTGGTAAATAAAAATGACATGGGACCAAAGGCATTGGTTAGAGGACTTCAAGACCTTTCCAAAATGTCCAAGAACATGATCAAAGCTTAAATATTGAGCAAGATATGCCTTGTGGAAGTTGGGAAATTTTTGGGTATTTTGAAAAGTCAACTTTGCTTCAAATGCCTTAAAAATGCTAATGGGCCTCATTTTCTTCCAAGATTCATCAGCCAAAGCATATGCACGACCATTTGGCCCAAAAGGGATTTATTCACCATTTTTATTTATTTATTTGAATTTTTAATTACAATTAATTCATTTAAATTAAATAAAATATGGAAAAATACCAAAGCAAGCTTTTCAAATCTTTTTATGCATGGAATACCTTCAAGATTTCGTGCATTATCTGATATGGAAAGAATCAAGGTGATTGGACATGATTGGCATCAAAAACATGTGAAAAAGATTTGAAAAATATGCCATGGAAATCAAATATTGTTCTCATCAATGTAAAGATCTTTTGATTGAAAACTCAACCCTAATTCATTCCTTACAAATACTAATGCAAACCTAATGCAAGAAAGACCTCGAAGCTGCGCCCAAAGCTGAAGAAGAACATTGCACTTTTTGTGAAAAATTCCAAAACTGAAAACGTGATTCCAAAGCATTTCAAGGCAAGAAAACTATCCCATTGCATTCCTGAGGCTTCAAGGAACGTGTCTGAATCAAAATCATCAACTATAACATCAAGAAACGGTAGAATCAAGTGGTCCTGTTTCAAATTTTGTACATATTCGTGTTTCGATTTATAAGCATTTTCATTGCATTCTTTCTATTGATTTGGATTAATCTGACCATTCTGAAGCTAACCATGTGTTTTAATTAAGCTTTTGTGCATCATACACGATTTCGCCATTGAAGCTCGCTAGGGTTCCTCAAGCTTCAAATTGGGCATTTTCGTATACTGTAAAATTAGGACATCCCAGTATCATGGCTAAACTCAGGAAGCTTGGACGAACCTAACACACTATTCGCGCTCAATTTATGAGCCACCATATTCTATTCGCTATTTTTATGCTTGCTATTTAGTGGGGGTTTAAAAACCCCGCTATTCAATTTGTTTTTGTTTCAGATACAGCAAACCATTGGAGAAGATGGTGATGTGTAGGCCAATGATTAGCGCGTTTGAATTTCGCGCGGAAAAATATCACTAACCCTTGTGTTGACTGATATTATTTATTTGTTATATTATAGACAAAGTGCATTAATGGCTCAGTGGCAAGGCACAAGGATGGGTAAGCCTTGGGACCTGGGTTTGAATCCCAGGTCCCCCTCCCTTTCTCATATTATTTTCCATTCCATCTTCCTATGCAGCGCGTACTCCAGGGGTTCACCATACACCCATAATCCACACATGCCACATGGCCACTGAGGGCAATCCAAAGGTTGAGATTTGAGGAGCACCATGGGCATCAGTCAATGCAGACACACGTGACCAGAAAAGTCAAAAGAGGCCTTGGAACATTGGGCCTGATTGCTACAACCTGACCTCCAGTTTGGGGACAGAACCCCCCATTGGTTTGCTTTTTCATTCTTTTTTATATTTTCTATTTTATTTGTTTTAATTAGTTTTAACTTAATTCTTTAAATTAATATTTTCTTAACATAAAAAATAATAAAAATCAGAAAGTCATAAAAATTAAAATATATTTCATTTAATATTCTTTTTTTGTAAAAAAGGTCTTATTAATTAATTAGTTTTTATTCTAGGATTAATTTTAACATTTTCTTAATAAAATTAAAAATTGGTAGAATTAGGGTTTTAATCACTTTTTATCTTTTTCTTTTCTTTTACCATTATAATAATTATTTATTTATTTTTGTAAATAAAATTGAATTAATTAATTAGGTTAATTTTAGGTGCAACTTTAACATATTTCCTAATAAATAAAAATAGCTAGAATTAGGTTTAATTTCCATAACCTTCTCATTAAAAATCCATAAATACAAAAACTCAAAAATCTTTTCTTTTTATTTTAATTTAATTAATTTGTTAATCATAATTTTAATTTCATTAAAAAGGGTCCAACGCCCTCGCTTTCGATTGTAATTCCAATTCGCGCGCTTATTTTATTTCCTCTTTTTATGTAATTCTCCCAAAGCCGTGTAAATTAGACATTTTATATTTCTCGCACTTTATTTTTATTTTCAAATCGGGTCCTGGATTTAATTTGGCGATGTGGACCCGCGCCTTTGTAATAGCGTAGAACTTTTAAATTCCGCACTTTTTTAACTGTTAATAAATTTGCATGCAAGAATGAATGTTAAAATAAAAACAAAAGCGTAGATCACCCATGACATGAATAAGACAAAAATAAATGAACATGACACACAAATCACACACCACCCCTAGGGTACGCCTCACTGTTGCCTTGCCTCTCGAAAGGTGATCGTCGAGTAGAGGATGTTTTAGTAAGTCCTCATGATCCGGGAACCTGGCATGAGGGTAGCTTCTAAGGTATCTTCCTATTGCTCCGATGATCATCATGTCCCGAACCTTCGGATTGACCCAAACACCTCCAACAGTGGTGCTACCTACCTCTCAATGGTGGGATGGCACTACTTTGAGGACATTTACACAGACGAATTCCTTAGGGTAGGTAGACGACTCTAGATACTTGCTCTAATTTCAAAACAAATCAAAAGTACTTTTCACACCGACACCTTTTCAAAAAGCTTTCGAAAGCAATTTTTCAAACACTCTTGAGGACCGATACAAGAGTCGAACTGAAATTTTCAAAGAAACTTTTTAAAACCCACAGTTGAAAAGCAAACAAACCATTTTTGAAAACACAAATGAGCAAGTATCTAAGAGCCCATGGATAACCATGGATAGAAAGGGTGCTAACACCTTCCTTTTCTATAATCTACCTCCAGATCCACCGATCACAATCTGCATACTCCGCTGGGGAATGTTGAGATTTTCTGGGGATACCCAACTTCCTTAAGACTGACAGTAGATTAACTCTGCTTGGGGAGAGTGTTGTTGACTTGCTGGAGATACTGTGCCTTTTCAGGGCTGATGAGAGACCAACTCTGCTAGGGGAGGGTATTGCTGAGGAATTGTCTTACTCTGCGGGGAGTGAAGGTATCCTGGTTACATTCTTCAGCTGAACCTACCTTGGTACCTCGGTGGACAGAGCAACCAGATCGCTTAGACAACTCATTATTGCCCATGTTTCTGTGGGAGAAGATACCTGTGGAGGTGCTTGATGACTGCCGATTGACAAATCTTCTTCTGGTAGGCAAGTGACGAGGTGACGGGACATAGTCGTACGCTTTAATCCCTAACTTTTTCCTGGACCGCCCTTTCGGGTTTTCAGTCCACCGGGATACCCATTTTTGCCCAAGCCGCCTTTTCAAGTTTTCGACTTGCCGGGTGTACAGATTTTTTTCATTTCATCCCTTATTTTTGCCTAGGTGTGTCAACCTAGCGGGTCTTTGCTTATGCGTAGTGTTTTTCCGACTATGTCCACGCTCTCAGGATGTAGGGAGGTTCCCCTGTTGGTAGTGTTGCCATGTTACCAGAAGATCTTCGTTTGATCATGCAGGATTCGTAGCCGGAATTTATGTCCAATGCCCCAATTGATTCAGACGGAGATCTGCCCCAAGCTGGTTGGCCTTTTGAGAGATTCTCCGAATTTTGACTTAACTGCCCCAGATGATGGACAATGATCATGCCATGCCCCTTGGTTGGAAGTACTTTTGTTCACTAGATATTCTTTGTGCAAATTCCTCTGCTGTTGAACAAAAAGTCATATGCAAACAATGTTACCTTTAGAAATGCAAAGCTTATGTCTGTCTTGAAGTTTTTGAAAATGCAGTTTTTTTTTTCATAAAAAACAAGTGAATTTTTTGTAAACTGTGATGTCAATTCTTTATTTTACCGCAAGCCTTAAGGAGTCAGGATACCTTTCATAACAGTATGCTTTCGAACTAACCCATGCTTCGGCTAGGACTTTTAAGGGTTATAACGTGGCCTGGTTCACGGTTTGAGAAACAAAGGATAAAGGCTCAAATTTATCTGTACCCACCCACTCTTCGTGATGTTCTTCAAACCTAAACTCAGTTGATCGTGCGTTAGACCTTGTTTGAGTCTTTGTCCTAATATTCCCATGATGGTTCGAATGTTGACATTTTATTTTGAATAGGCAGTCATTCCTTTTTGGTTGAGGGTTTGTAGGACCTCTTTCTTTTTTGATTTTGTTATCCCTGTTTTTTTCCTGAACTGTTTCTTTCATGATCACAGTCAGCGGGATGCCCCAGTTTTGTAAGTCTCCTTCATAGGTTTTGACTTAATGGGCTTTTATTTTTGGGAGATAATGACTGCCTGTCCTTATGATTATTGGAACCATCACTGTCTTTTGTTTTGGAAGGACCTCTTTTGATGTCATTCGTTATGCACTTGGATCAACTGAGAGAACTACCCTGCCCCAGGTTATGATTAAGGGTTTAATTTTTTTTGTGAAAAGAAAACTCCTACTTCTTTGGCTCAACAAAGGGGGTAACGAGGGATTATCTTCCTTATAACTCCAGTGTTTAGGATTTGAAACAATGCTTGTACCTCATCAGCGGGGTCTGTTCAAAAGCATACGATAAATTGTGGTATCGTTTTCGTCATCCTCCCTCAAGAGGCTTAGAATTTTTCAATCAAGAGTTGATAATCACAAAAATATGAAAACAGTTTGCGTATAGTGAATACGAAATAATTACTTCAAAACAGACATGTGTAATGCATTAATGAAATAACAATGTTTGACATGAATACAATGTTTGAACAATCAAAGAAAAAATACAACTTGAACATTCGAATGAACAAAAAAAATTTCTAATCCTAGCCACGTTTTGGAAAGGGAGCAGTGATCACATTGGGAGTCTCTGGAGAGTCGAACTGGACTTCCTTTGCATCGATCAGGTCCTGAACCTTGTTTCTCAAAGTCCAACAATCATCTGTAGCATGCCCCGGGCTGTCAGAATGATAAGCGTAGCGAACGTTGGGGTTATACCTTGAAGGTGTCCTGTTGGGATTCTTAGGAGGGTCCCTTAGAGTTACCAACTTGGTCTCTAGCAGCTGTGGCAATATCTGGGACAAGGTCATGCCGAGGGGAGTGAATTGCCTTTTAGGTCTCTCCTCCCTTTGTTGGTTGCGATGTTGAGGAGCACCGACCGGTTTTGAGATAACTACTGCGTTGACAGCACTAGATTCTTTCTTGGACGGTTTCTTCTCAGTGTTCGAGGAATCACTATTATGTATCTTCCCCGACTTGATACCGGCTTCAATTCTTTCCCCAATCAATATTAGGTCTATAAACCCAGCAGAAGAATTTCCAATCAGATGGTTGAAGAATGGACCAGATAGGGTCCCCAGGAACATATCCACAAGCTCACGGTCAGTCAACGGTGGCTGCACCCTGCCCGCCAGGTCTCTCCACTTTTGCGCGTACTCCTTAAAACCTTCACCCGTCCCCTGTGACATACCCTGGAGTTGGGTACGCGTAGGAGCAAGGTCGGCATTATATTGATACTGCTTATAAAAAGCAGTTGCCAAGTCCTCCCAGTTACGAATACTGGTTCCATCCAGCTGATAGAACCATTCGAGCTGAGTCCCTGAAAGACTTTCCTGGAAGAAATGGATCCATAGGTTCTTGTCTGCCGTGTAAGGCTGGATCTTCCTTGCGTATAAACGGAGGTGCAACTTAGGACAAGAAGCCCCATCATATTTGGAAAAGGCAGGTGCCTTGAACTTGTGAGGGATCACCACCCCAGAAGATAAACCTAGGTCCCCAAAGTCCAACCCAGGCACACGTTGAATTTCCAAAGCATTTAACCGGTCCTTTAGCTGCTTGTACCTATCCTCAGTAGGAGGGTACTGTTCATCATTGAAATCTGTCTCGCTGTCGGAGACCACAGGACTAGGAACTTCTCTCTCTTGGTGACTGCCTTTCCCAACAGATGGAGTAGTCAGCTCAGCTTCATTCTGCAGTGTATTCCCAGATCTGCGTCTAGGGTTGAACAAAACAGTCCTCTTCTTCATTTTCTTCAAAAGCAGAGTCTTCAATTCCTGTTGTCCTTGGGTTAAGCTCATGACCAGCTCCTGGAACTGGGCGTTCTGGGCCTGGAGGGCCTTGATAGCTTGTTTATTGGATGATTCAGGATTCATGATGACTGCTGAAATAAACAGCGAAGAAGGTAAGTGACCTGTAAAAAGTGTACCTGTAATGCAATGATATGTATGATATGTATGCAATGTTTTCAAGGATCTCGCGAGGTGAACAGAGAAACTTGTTAGAATTTGAATTTGGGTAGCTTGATTGAAGGAACTTTATGTTGTTGAGAGTCCTTCTTCAAGAGTCAAGGCTCACCATATCGAGTGGGTCATAGCCCCTGACTCAAGTCATCAACCTTGGCTAGAGGAAAATAAATCCCCTTTGCCCCTTGCTAGGCATTTTGATTCATCATGACCTGCATCACAGACCCTTGAGATCCTTGAAATGGGTTAGTCCTTATGCAGGATGCATGCAATGGTATGATGTTATGCTATGCGTGGAGTAATGTAGGTAAACCCTGTTATGAGTCCAGATTAAGGACTGTAAACAAACCCTGCAAGAAACTCATGTGTTAGATAACAAGCATGCAAGTAGTCAAGTTTGAAGGCACACAAGTCACACAAAGAGCCCTTAGAGTTTAGGCCAGCATGAAGTTTGGGGTACTACCCTCTTGAAGTTGGTGGGCTCAAACCTGTCCTATCAAAAGTAACCGGGTTCTAAGGACCTCAATATCATTGGGTTGCTTTCTGTGTTCATTGTTTTGATTTAGCCACTGAACTGGCGATCAAAATATTCCAAGAAAACAACCCTCAATGAGTGTAGTATCAAGTATCAACCAACTTTGGACTGCACCAAAGTCAGTCATCTCACTACCCCTAAAGAGGCCAGGATGGTTCAATTAAGGTTCCTAAGGTCAGTTGATGCTTCACGACACCACGCGGCGGCCCTGTACTCTCCTTGACTTGACTCAAGGGTTACCGATATTCACCAAAGTGCCACATCAATGTAGCAAACTGCTTCAACCATGTTGGTATACCCCGCACAGTTCCCTCACAATTTGTTGCTACTTTCTACAAGGTATCCCCCAAATCCGGGTTAGGATCTATGAAACTCCCAAAACAGGCCCACAATATTAAATCAAGCAAAGCAAGCAATTGAAAACATGATGATGAACTATTCCTAAGGTACACCCCACTCAATATCCCCAGCAGAGTCGCCAGTTCTGTGATCGGTGGAAATAGAACTGACTGTTTTTTAGCTGGTTTCGCGAAATGTCGCGGTAAGCAAGAGTCGCCACCGTCTTTTATGTTCTCCAACATGGAAAGGACAAAAGCACAGCAAAATTCCTTATTCGAGAATGTTTCTCGGTTCGGGAGGTAGATTTATAGAAAGGGAAGGTGTTAGCACCCTTTCTATCCGTGGTTATCCACGGGCTCTTAGGTACTTGCTCTTATGTTTTCAAAATTTGTTTGCTTTTCAAGTGTGTGTGTGGGTTTCGAAAAAAGTTTCGTTTGAAAAATCTCTAAGTAACTCTTGTATCTGTCCTGAAGAGTGTATGAAAAATTTGTTTGAAAACTTTTGAAAGTGTGAGGTGTGAAAAGTATTTTTGTTTGTTTTGAGAAAGAGCAAGTACCCATGAGAATCTACATACTCTAAGGAATTAGGCTGTGTAAGAGTCCTTTAGATAGTTCTATCCCACCATTGAGAGGTAGGTTGGAGGTGTTCGGGTCAATTCGATTATCGGACAGTGTGGTCACCGAAGCAATGGTAGGACATCTTAGAAGTAACCCTAATGTCCTAGATCCTTTTATCCGAGGCAACCGTTTCGAGGCAACTGGATCTTAGACAGGAGGGCGACCTCTAAGACACCCTATACTTGATGACCACGTTTGAGGCAACCAGTGAGGCGTATCCTAGGAGTGGCATGTGCTTTGTGTGTTGTATTCAGTTTATGTTTGTCTTGTACATGTTATTTGTGAGCTACGGATTAATTTTATTTACATACATTCTTTCATGCATTGTTAACAGTTAGGGGTGCGGAAAATTAAAGTGCGGGAATGTAAAGCTACGCTATTACAAGGCGCGGGTCTATACATCACCAAAAAAACAAAGACCCGTTTTAATAAAGTGCGAAAAATAAAGAAAGCGGTAAACCTAATTACTATTACATTCTTGAAGCAGTTACATAATAATCAACATAAAATAAATGCGGGCGAATAAAAATTAATCGGGAATGCCTTAAGGGTTTTGACCCTTTTAAGAAAAGAAATGAATTTTTTTTGGTCTTTTGGAATTAAATGAAATTAATAACTAATAATTAAACTAATTAATTAATTTATTAAAAGAAAATATTTTTGTGTTTTTATGTTTTTAATGAAAATAAAAATAAAAGGGAATAAAATTAAAAGTTAATAAACCTAATTCTAAACTTATTTTAATTATTAAAAGAAAAGTTAGAGTTGCCTAATTAAACTATTTCAATTAATGTTTATTTACAAAAATAATATGAGAATAATAATAATAATGTTAATTCTATTTTTTTTTTTATGAAAATATGTTAATTATGTTAATTGTCAATAAAAAAGGGGATAAGAAATAATAAAATAAAAAAAGAAAAGGACAAAATAATAAAAAAGGAGCAAACCCAAGGGGAGGGTTTTGGGCCAAATAGGAGGTGTATTGTTGAATTCTGGCCCATTTGAATCTTCAGCCACATTGACTTCTTGGATTGCCTGCAGCATACTTTAACTGAGCACATGGTATTCATCACTTTTTGTCCTTTGGATCTATGATCATGGCCACCTGGCGCTTGGATCTGTGAGGTTTATGGTGTTCAACGCTTGGGAATCTGCACAAGAACATATTGGAAAAAATAACATTTGAATTATGGGGGACCTGGGAATCGAACCCAGGTCCCAATGATTACCAGCCAACTCACATCAACCACTACATCATTCGTTTGTTTGTGTCAAGATACCCCTTCATCGCGCCTTTTTTATTATCCTTCTCTTGTAATTACTTTTCCCCTTTTGTCATCCTAATAGATTGTTTTCCATTCTTCTTCTTTAAAGAGTAGAAGAAAAAAAAAAGAGGCACCTTTATTCTCCCTTTCCTGCATACAAAAAAACAAAAAAACAAAATGTTGACAAAAAAAACGTAATTACACGCAGAGGGTGATGGCGGTTAGGAAACGGTGGTTCTCGGATCTGCAGCGGTTCTGCAAGATGTTTTGGTCTAATAGTGAAATTTAGTGAATAGATGTAAATGATAGTGGTTTGGAAATTCAGATTGAAAAGTTGTTGGTAGTAGTCATGGATGGTGAAGGAAATTAAAGATTCGTGGTGTATAAAACACAAGTAAGAAAAGTATAAAAATTAGTTGTTAGCTATGTAAAAAAAATGAATGGAGTACGAAAAAAAAAATTGTGAGCATGGATAGGGATTTTCTGCAGAGCTTTTTTTTTGAATTTTGTTTTTTCGTTTTAGAGAGTTCTAGCTCTTGTAAATGGTATGAGAGGCTTGCATATGTGTATATGAATGAGAATCAATCACCATAAGGAGCCTTGAAGCCTTGCAATGAAGTTTTGATTTCCTCCATAACCACCATTGAACAACTTGCCTTTTTTGCTCCAAATTTGAATTTTATGCTTGAAATAGGTCTTGCACGAAATTGGCATGTGAATTATGATGTATCAAGGCTATTCAAACTCAAAGATATCCCCTAATTAATTTTCTTGATTTTTATTTGAATTTTAAAGATTTAAAATGAATTAAATCAAATAAAATTAAATAAAAATGGAAAAATTAATTTTTAATCTTGAAATAAATCAAGGGACACGTGGGAGGCATGGCAAAGCTGAACCAAGTGGAAAAAGTGGGCCCCTTTTGTCAAAAATGAAGTTTCAAGGATAATTGACTTTGGCCATTTCACAAAAATATCCCAACTTCTCCAATGCATATCTTGCTCAATTTTGAAGCTATGAACATGTTCCTGGACATTTTGGAAAGGTCTTGAAGTCCTCTAACCAATGTCTTTGGTCCCATGTCATTTTGATTTACCAATCTAAAATTATGATCTTTGACTTAAAGTGCCTTTTTGTTGACTTTTGAAAATGACCTATAATGTTGAAATTGATAACTTTTTGTGAGAGCATTTCTTGGACTTGGAATGTGAAGATGAGTTGTAGGAAATGTCTTCCCCTTCAAGATGAGCATTGGATGGGATTTTTCTGATGAACCATGAAAAAGTTATGCCTTGGTCAAGTTGCAGCTGACTTTTTCAGCTGTCCAAAAATAGAAACTTTTGCATCTTGATGATTTTTGAGCCATGCTTGTGGAATCATGATCAAGAATTGATCAAATGATGATTGTGGCTTCAAAATAAGATGTTGACCAAAATTTTTGACTTTTGACTGCCAAATGACCATTTTTCCCCCTACAGTTGACTGTGAAGCAATTAGGGTTTTTGACTGTGCAACTTGACCTTGTGAGCCTTGAAAATTGACATGTAGGTGCTTGACATTGTGTATGAGAATATGGAACTTGATTGAGCCCTTGAAAACCTCAACTTCCTTGTAAGAGCCAAAACCCTAATTTTGCCTGCCTTAGGAGGATGGTTGACTGTGTAGCCCTTGAGTAGACTTTGAAGCTTTTGCTTGGCAAAACTTTGAAGATTATGGGAGTGCAAATTTTGGGGTACAACAGTGGGGGACCTGGGATTTGAACCCATATCTTGAAGGAGAATGCTTCGCTTGCTCACCACTACGCCATGTTGCTGTTTTGCTAACAATAATACAAAGAATATATATTATATAAAAACAAGTCAATGGCCAGAAAGTAAAAAAAAACGCACGCGGTATTTGAATCCACCAATGGACGGATGACACTAATTCGTCCCTGTCCTTAAACCTGTAAAAAAAATACCTGCGGATTTGAATGCGCAGCTAAAAGCGCAACCCTATTCTAAAATTCTCTCCAGACCATATAAATCCATTCCAAGAACATGGTTCAATTCGTCATGGCCTCCTGATCAAAACCATGTTCTTCTTGAGTCTCAATTTTACCTGAAACAAAAGTCCCTAAAAACAACAACAAAACCCTAGCCATGGCATTTTGCAAAACAGGTCATATGAATGAAATTAAATGATGCAAAAAGTTTGGAAATGCTCTTGTGATCATGAATATGCCATTAGTTTTCTCAAATGATGCAAGAACAAATCAAATCGAATTCAAGAACAAGGGTTGTTTTCGTGAGACTTACAGCGCGTATAGAGGCCTGAGGATGCATGGTTTTGATCGAGATAGCTTGTGTGAATGTCCAGGAAGCGATTGGAATATGTCTCCAGTACTGAAACTGCCTCTAACCTGGATTTTGGTTTCTCACTTTTTTTTGATTTTTTTTCAGTTCTTGTTCTGCTTCTTCCACCACTTGTCAACCCTTATTTCGTGTCCTTCAGCTTGCTTATGTATTGTGCTTTGCATTAGGTCTACAAACTTGGTACAAATCTCCCTCTACCAATGACTTTGATGTGGATTTGATTCTTCCATTAAATCTTTCCAAATTTTCCTAATTCCAATCTTTTTGAACATGATTTGATTTAATACGAATTTGATGATGATAATAGCTGTAATCAAAGCCTGAAATAGCCAAAAGATCATGTGTTATCAAAGCTTTAGATTATATATGATTTTATTTGATTTAAAATGAATAAATTCAAATAAAAATCAAATTAAATAATAAAAATGAGATATGGACACATGGCTGAAGCTAGGGAACGTGGGATATAATGAAAATTCAAAACAAGTGAAAACGAATGGGCCCATTTGACAAAATTTGAAGCTTTGGGGATAGTTGACTTTTGACAATTTTGGGAAAAAGTCCAACTTCAACAATGCATAACTTCTTAAATTTTGAACTTTAGAAGGTGTTCTTGGACTTTCTAGAAAGCTTGTGATGTCCTCTAACCAACCCTTTTTGTCTCATTTTATTTTGATATTCCATTCTAAAGTTATAAGCTTTGACAAAAAATGTGTTTTTGTTGACTTTCAAAAATGACCTATAATGTCCAAATTCATAACTTCTTGTGAGTGCATTTTTTGATCTTTAGGTGTGAATATGGATTGTAGGAAATTGCATCCTATTCAAAATGATCTTTGGATGGGTCATTTCTCATAAAGTATGAGAAAGTTATGCTTGGTCAAAGTTGAGTTGACTTTTCCTACAAAACCCTAATTTAGCAACTTTTGAGTCTTGATGAATTTTGAGCAATCCTTGATGAATCATGATCAACCCTTGATAAAATGATTAAATATCCTTCAAAATGAGAATTTTGACAAAAAATCTTGAAGTTTGACTGTTTGTAGGTCACAGTTGACTTTTGCCCTAGCATAGTCGATTTTTGGACCTTTTGAGCAATTGACTGAGCAAACTTCCTCTGCAAGGCTTGAAATTTTACATGGATGATCTTGATAGAATATTAGAACATTAGAAAGAACTTGAGGTCATTTGTACTCAAGGATCTTGATGCAACACAAAACCCTAATTTGGGGTAGACTGCCTTAGGAGATAGCTTGTCTGACCAACTCTTGAGCAAACTTGAGCCACTTGGAGATTTTTCTTGCAATGCTTTGAGAAATATGGGAGGTCAAATTTTGGGGTACAACAATACCCCTTTCCAACACTTCGAGGAAGTTTCTGAGGAGATTGCAGCAACCAAGACAGTGTCTTCTTTACCCATGATTACCAGACCTCCACCTTGGATGTCGTCTCTCAAACATGCAAAGGCTGTGATTGAAGAAGGAGGAAGCACAATTTAGGGGAAGCTTCCCGATTTTCCTTTCAAATCAGATAAATATGGCTTGTGATTCACTTCTTCTGCTCAAAGGGCTGTACGCCGCACCCGTGCTGGAGGGTCACCAGTGAAGATCACCCATCATGGAGTCAATGCTTTGGAGGATAATGAAGAGGAGAGCACTTTGGAAGACTGGATTTTCCCTACTGTTGACGGAGGACTGCGCAACTAGGAGGCAAAAGACTTTTTTTCGATTACTTTCATAAATCAGTAATTTATCTTTCAAACATTTATGTTGGTTTGTAATAATTCTTGAACAATTCGTACACTTTTAACCTTGTGCCTTACCCGAGGTACATAGGTCCATTTGTAAGGGTTTGATTTTTCATCTTCATATGCCATTTTAATGAATCATGGATGTTTTCACATATAAACTTTTGTGTTCATTGTCTTTATTTTTGCATTTTATTTGTATAAAGGTGGTTATCCCTTACACACACCCACACTCACAAATGCAGGTACCCTTCCATTCCGGATTCCATGGGTAACAATTCTGCTATGGCCTTCAGTGACTCTGAAGATTTGGTATACCATGCCGAATATGAAGGTGATGAAGACTGTGAAGTGCCGGGAGAATTGGCTAGACTGCTACAACAGGAAGAAAGGGCTATTCTACCTCATGAGAAGCTGTTAGGTACAATCAACTTGGGTACTGATGAAGACAGAAAAGATGTCCGAGTGGGTGCCAACTTAGAGCCAAGTGTCAAAGAGCGCTTAATTCAGCTGTTGAATGAATATGTTGAGATCTTTGCCTGGTCATACGAAGACATGCCAGGACTCGATACAAATATTGTGGTTCATCGTCTCCCCACAAGAGAAGATTGTCCACCAATTAAACAAAAGGTCCGCCGCATGAGGCCCGACATGTCTGAAAAGATCAAAGCCGAAGTTATGAAGCAGTTCAATGTTGGATTTCTGGCTGTTACTTCCTATCCACAATGGTTTGCTAACATTGTGCCCATGCCTAAGAAGGACGGCAAAGTCAGAATGTGCATGGATTATAGAAACTTAAACAGGGCTAGCCCTAAAGATGATTTTCCACTACCGCACATTGACATCTTAGTTGACAATACAGCTCAGCACAAGGTATTTTCTTTCATGGATGGATTCTCAGGCTATAACCATATCAAAATGGCCTCTGAGGACATGGAGAAAACTACTTTTGTTACACAGTGGGGTATGTTTTGCTACAAAGTGATGCCATTTGGACTGAAGAATGTCGGGGCAACCTATCAACGCGCTATGGTAGCTTTGTTACATGATATGATACATCATGAGATAGAGGTCCACATAGATGACATGATAGCCCGATCACAAACTGAAGAAGAAAACCTCGACCATTTGCAAAAGCTGTTTGTCAGGTTGAAGGAGTACAAGCTCAGACTGAACCCTAACAAGTGCACTTTCAGAGTCAAGTCCGGTAAACTCTTGGGTTTTATTGCAGCAACAAGGGCATCGAGGTTGATCCTGCCAAAGTCAAAGCTATACAAGAAATGCCTTCCCCTCGCACTGAGAAGGAGGTCAGAGGTTTCTTGGGACGCCTAAACTACATTGCAAGGTTCATTTCTCACCTAACATCTACCTGTGAACCAATCTTCAAGTTGTTGAAGAAAGATCAGGTGGTTAAATGGAATGATGACTGTCAAATTTCTTTCAAAAAAATCAAGGATTATTTGCTAGAACCTTGTTGTACCCCAAAATTTTCTCTCCCATATTTCTCAAAACATTTCAAGAAAGATCCCCAAGTTGCTCAAGGTAGTCCAAGGGTTGGCCAGACAAGCTCTCTCCTAAGGTAGTCTACCTAAAATTAGGGTTTCATGTTGCATCAAGATACTTGAGTCCAAGGGACCCAAAATGCTCAACATTGTCCTAATATGTTCTCAAGATCATCCATGTCAAGTTTCAAGCCTTGCAGAGGAAGTTTGCTCAGTCAATTGCTCAAAGGTCTGAAAATCGACTGTGTTAGGGCAAAAGTCAATTGTGGCCCACATACAGTCAAACTTCAAGATTTTTGGTCAACATCATCATTTTGAAGTATATTTCATCATTTGATCAAGGGTTGATCATGATTCATCAAGGATTGCTCATAATTCATCAAGACTCAAAAGTTGCTAAATTAGGGTTTTGCAGGAAAACTCAACTCAACTTTGACCAAGCATAACTTTCTCATACTTTATGAGAAATGGCCCATCCAAAGATCATTTTGAATAGGATGCAATTCCCTACAGTCCATCTTCAGCTCCCAAGTTCAAAATATGCACTCACAAGAAGTTATGAATTTGGACATTATAGGTCATTTTGGAAAGTCAACAAAAAACACCTTTTGGGTCAAAGCTTCTTACATGAACACGGAAGATCCAATTGACATGAAACCAAATAGGTCTCTTAGCGGACATCCTAAGCTTTCCAAAAAGTCCAAGAACACCCTCATAAGGTTAAAATTGAGAGAGATATGCATTGTCAAAGTTGGACAATTTTTGAAAAAATGCATGAAGCAAATATTTACCAAACTTGGAGTTTTCCAAATGGGCCTATCTTTTCAAGTTTTAAACTCATTCCTAACATGGTCCACGACCTCTAAGCCCACCCATACATTTTTCTACTATTTATGCTATTTATTTTGATATTTTATTCATTAAAATTCAGAATTAAATAAATAAATAATAGAAATAATATAAATTTTGATGTGAATCCATTTTGGGAAAGTTTTATGCTGGTTTATGTCAATTGATTTCGTGCAATAAATCTTCAAATATGTCCAGGTTCATCCACATGTGAAAATGACATAAAATCATCAAATATGGCATTTTTTTCAAATTTTGATCATGGTCTTAAAACACAACATTATGAGGGAGATTCTTTCCATGCTTTCTTGTCTCCTCATTCTCCTCTATAAATATACAGCCATACAAGCTTGAAAGGGACGAAAATCCTCTCTAAAAAGCTTTCAAAAAGCTCTTCAAAAAGCTCTCTAAAAGCTCTTCAATAAGCTCTCCAATAATCAAAGAATTGATGCAAGTCATATCTCGAGGTTCCGGTCTCTCTCAATTGACATAAAGCCTCAAACCATTCTCTTGAAGTTCTCGAGAGTCTTACAAGGCCCAAGAGCAATTCATCACACGCCTAGCACGCCCCCCATTTGACAACACCGGTTTGGTAAAATTTTAAACTTTGAATCTCTAATTTTAATCACATTTTATGGTATGCTAACGTTTGTTTGAGTTTATATAGAACATTTATGGATGGTTGAATCATAGGTTCCACGCAAGAATAAAAAAACACCATAGTTAGAGCATGAAGCTTTCGAAGATTTGGGCCTAGGGATTTCTGATGATTGCACCCCTTGTTTACTTTTGCTACTAGGCCCATCTTTATTTTCATGTTTTATTCGTTTTATATATTTCTTTTAATCCCTTTTTTTTATAAATAAACAAATATAAAAATCACATAAAAATAGATTTAGGATTTTTTCTTAATTAAATTTTAATTTTAGGTAAGACTTTAATTTCTTTTTGTAAATAACTTAAAAATAATTAGAATAAATAGGTTTTATTACTAACTTAATTATATTTTATCTTTTCCTAAAATAACCAAAGAAACCAAAATAGGTCATGTAATTATTTTTATTAATTAATCTAATTAACTAATTAATTTCATATTTAATTTAGAAAACTTATTTCTTTTATTAAAAACAACAAAAAAACAATTTTTCTTTTAATTAGGTTAGAAGGGTCAAAACCTTAAATTCCCGTCGATCTTAATTCTTCTCGCGCGCTTTATTTTTATTATTTACCATATTGATGTAACTGCCTATAGTTTGTAATAGTTTAATTAGGACGTTTATTTACATTTATCGCTTTATTTTCAAAGGGTTTGGTTTTGGCTATGTAAATACCTGAAGCCTTGTAATAGCGTAGTTTAAATTCCGCATTTTAAATTCCACAAATTATTAACTGTTAGATGTATAATAATAGGATGCATGACAAGAATGTATGATTAATTTTAAAACAGTTAAATCACCCTAAATGTGCAAAGATAAATAAACTGAAATTGAATCATTCGCACATGTGCACTCCTAGGGTACACTCCCACTTGGTTGCCTTCGGTAAACGGTCATTGAGTATAGGATGCTTTAGTGGTTGTCCTTTTGTCTAAATAAAGATCAAAGTCTCGATTCGGAAAAGTTGCCTCGGAATGGTTGCCTCGGAATTGTTGCCTCGAATAATTGATCTAAGACATTAGGGCAATTACTAAGACGTCCTAACATTGCTTTAGTGACCGTACGTCCCTTTCGAATTGACCCTCAAAACTCCAACGACGGTGCTACCTACTCACTAATAGTGGGATAGCATTGTCTAAAGGAAACGAACATAGAACGATTCTTTTTTCGAGTAGGTAGATTAGTTCTTAAGTACTTTCTCATTCCAAACAAATTTTTCACATTTACACTCCTCTTCAAATAAAGTTTTCAAAAACACTTCATTACACTCTTGAAGTCAGAAGCAAGAGTTAAATCGAAGTTAAAACAAAAACTTTTCAAACACAAAGAAAACAATTTTGAAAATGATGAGCAAGTACCTAAGAGCCCGTAGATAACTACGGATAGAAAGGGTGCTAATACCTTTCCTTTCTATAATCTACCCCCCGTACTCAGAAATATCTCGAAAAAGGAATTTTTCTGTGCTTTTTTCCTTTCCTTGTTGGATAAAATAAAAGACGGTGGCGACTCTTTCTTACCGCGACATTTTGCAAACACAAACGCAAAACGCAAACCAGCAAAACTTCCTTAACGAAATAGGGAAACCAAGTCCTGGTTCTGGCCACCGAACCACAGAACTGGCGACTCTGCTGGGGAGTTAATAAGTGGGGTGTACCTTAGGAATAGTTCATCATATTGTTTTCAATTGTTTGATTTGTTTGCTTTATTTTGTGGGCTTTGTATCGGAGTTACTATAGATCCTAACCCGGATCTGGGGATACCTTTTAGGTAAGTAGCAATAGACTGTGAGGGAACTGTATGGCGTAGACTGATACGGTTGAAGCAGTAGCTACGTTGGTGTGACACTTTAGTTGGTACCGATATCCCTTGTGGAGGAACAAGGAGAGTATGGGGCTGCTAAGGGGTCATTAAGCATCAACTGACCTTAGAACCTATAATTGACCAACTTGGCCATAGAAAAGTAGCAGTATGCTACACTCATTGAGACCATACTCTCGCGATGATTCCGGCCGCAAGAAAAGGTTGCTAAACTGGAATTATGACCGATCGAGGATGGTCAGTGATATTGAGATCCTCTAGAACCTGGTTACTATTACTAGGACAGGTTGAACCAACTAAACTGAAAGAGGGTAATACCTAAACTCCATGCCAGCCTGAAATTTAAGGGCTATTATGTGACTTGTGTGCTTTCAACTTGAACTACTTGCACATGTTTGTTATCTAACAACTTGAGTTCCTTGCATGTTTTGTTTACAGTCCTTATCCAATACCTTGGATTTCTTGCCGGATTTACTTGTTTACATTACCTCGTACTTTTGCTTAAACGCATAACATACACATCATAACATCATGCCTTAACATTTCCTTAACCATTTCAAGGATCTCAAAGGTTTGTGATGCAGGTTATGGTAAATCAAACGTCTAGCAAGCGACAAAGGGGATTTATTTTCCTCTAGCCAATGTCATCTAGAGATCAAAACACGATAATTTGAGTCGGTGGCTATGACCCACTCGATATGGTGAGCTTGACTCTTGAAGAAGGACTCTTAACAAATGCGAAGTTTCTTCAATCAAATTCTAACAGTTTCTTGTTTACCCCGCGAGATGCTTGAAAACATTGCATACATATATCATATATATCATTGAATTACAGGTACCATTATAGGTTTCTCATCTTCTTCGCTGTGTATTTCAGCAATCATGTTTTCTGAAACATCTACTAATCAAGCCATCAAGGCTCTTCAAGCTCAGAATGCTCAGTTTCAGGAAATGTTCTTGAACTTGGCCAAGAGTCAACAAGATTTGAAGACTCTTATCTTGAAGGACAAGAAGAAGAAGAAGAAGAAGAAGAAGAAGAAGAAGAAGAAGAAGAAGAAGGTGCTCCTCTTGAATATGGGTCGCAGATTTGGGAACAATTTGCGATAGGAGACTGATTTGTCCCATTCATCTGGAGGGGGAAAGACTTTAAAGGCAGTTCACCCAAATCAACATGCCATTGTCACAAGCATTGCAGCACATGTTGAAGATGAATCTGATTACGGTGATAAACCCTCATCCGAACCCTAAGACTTCTTCTCTTAACTACAACCTAGATACAAGGTGTGCTTATCATTCCGGTAGCCCGTGGCACGATACTAACGATTGTTGGGCGCTGAAATACAAGATTTAGAATATGATTGATGCTAAGGAGATCGAATTCGACCCTCCTGAGACTCCTAATGTGATCACTTCTCCCTTGCCAAAATATGGCTAGGATTGAAAGAACTTTTGTTCATTTGAATTCTGAAGTTGTATTTTTCTTTGCTTATTCAAACAATTATTGTCATGTCAAACTTTTTTATTTCATTAATGCATTACACGTGCCTGTTTTGAATTAATTGTTTTCACTATGCTTAAATTTCTTCATATTTCCTTTTTCTGATGTTCAACTCTCGATTAAAAAACTCTAAGCCTTTAGAGGGAGGATGACAAAAATGATACCACAATCTCTACAGTATGCTTTTGAACAGACCCCGCTGACGATGTACAGGCGTTGTTTCAAATCCTAAACAGTGGAGTTATAAGGAAGATAATCCCTAGTCAACCCCTTTGAGCCAAATAAGTTGGAGTTTTCCTTTTCACACAAATTAAAACCCTTAATCACAACCTGAGGCAGGGTAGTTTTCTCAGTTAATCCAGATGCACAATGAATGGCATCAAAGACGTTCTCCCAAACTAAAAGACGGTGATGGTTCCCTATGATCGTCAGGACAGGCAGTCGTTATCCCTCCAAATAAAAATTAAGTCAAAACCTATGAAAGGGACTTAAGAAAAAAACTGGGGCATCCCGCTGACTATAATCATAAGAAAGAAACAGTTCGGCAAAAAGACAGGGATAACGAAATCAAAAAGAAAGAGGTCCTACAAACTCTCAACAAAATGACTGCCTGTTCAAAATAATCTATCAGTATCTGAACCATCACTGGAATATCAGAGCAAAGACTCAAAACGGGGTCTAAATGCACAATTAGCTGAGTTTAGGATCGAAGAACATCACGAAGAACGGGTGGGTACAAATAAAATCTGAGCCTTTATCCTTTGTTTCTTGAACCGTGAACCAGACCATGTTATAACCCTTAAAAGTCCTAGCTGAGGCATGGGTTAGTTTGAAAGCATACTGTTACAAAAGGTATCCTGACTCCTGTAGGGCTTGCTGTAAATCCTGAGTTGACATCACATTTTACAAAAATTCGCTTGTTTTATTGAAAAATGCATTCTCAAAGAACTTCAAAACAGACATAAGCTTTGCATTCTTAAAATAACATTGTTTGCATATGACTATTTGTTCAACAGCAGAGAAATTCGCACGACAAATATCTAGTGAACAAAAACCTTTTCAATAAAAAGGGTCACCTCAAGTGGAAAAAAATACTTCCAACCAAGGGGCACGACATGAGCATTGTCTATCATCTGGGGAAGTCAAGTCAAGATTCAAGGAGTCTCTCAAAGATGCCAAATAGCCAGGGGCATATCTCCATCTGAATCACTTGGGGCATTGGACATGAATTCTAGCAACGAATATTGTATGATCAAACGAACATCTTCTGGTAGTACGGAAACACAACACTACCGACAATGACAACTCCCTACACCCTGAGAGCGTGGACATAGTCAAAAAATATTGCGCATGAACAAAGACCCGCTAGGTTGACATGCCTAGGCAAAAATAAGGGCATCCCGACGAACCAAAAGGGTTCAGGCAAAAATTAGGGATAAAAACAAAAAAGGATTTGTACATCCGGCAAGTCGAAAACCTGAAAAGGCGACTTGGGCAAGAAAGGGTATCCCGGTGGACTGGAAATCTGAAAAGACAGTCCAGGCAAAAGTTAGGTATTAAAGCGTACGACTATGTCCCATCATCTCGTCACTTGCCTACCAGAAGAAGATTTGTCATTTCAATCGGCAATTACCAAGCACCTTATAGGTTGGAATAATACTCGATCCACAAGGCCTCCGCAGGCACCTTCTCCCGCAGATACAGGGGCAGAAAAGTCTCTATGCAAAGTCATTGTCATATCCTCAGCCCGCGTCCCAGTAACATCTACACTCCCTGCAGAGTAAGAAAAGGACATTGGTGTTAATTATCCCCAGCTGAGGCTCACAACCACGAATGGGTCGGTAAGATTCTCCCCAAGCAGAGTTTATCTATCACCAACACTAGAAGATTATCCCCAGTGGAGTCTGGAAGATTATCCCCAGTATAGTTTAAAAGATTATCCCCAGTGAAGTCGCCATTGAAAAATAATCCCCAGCGGAGTTCATTCCTTTCACAGACAGAAATTCAATCCCCAACAGGGTTCACTGTCACCAGCAACAATAATTCATCCCCAACTGAGTTTTATTTCTCCAAATCAGCAGATCTTCTAGCAGAGTATATACTCCCTACAGAGTCATTTCCTCGTCAGTCCATTCCCCAGCGGAGTTATTCTCTCATGCAGGATTATTCTCCCAATCATCTTCGGTCGTTATCTCCAGCGAGCGAAACTCTTTATTCTCCAACAACAGTCAGGGATTTATTTTCCCAAACTCAGGCGTACCACAATAGCATTTCATGTTCATATATCATGACGTGCGCATACATATTGCATACAACATAATTTCATTTATTTTTAGAACATCATCATACAATGCATGTCATGCATCATATACAATTAATCATGTACCTTTTCAGGAAAGATGGTTATCATCAAAAACTTCCTGCAATTTCAAGATTAACTCCGGAAACTAAACAGACTTTACACGGGTTCGTCACGAAGCAATCTTACACGGGTTTCTCCTAAATACAGCTTTATACAGGTTCGTCACAAAATAACCTTACCCAGGTTCCTCTTGAAGTTTTACACGAACTTATCCAGAAATAACCTTACCCAGGTTCCTCCTGAAGTTTTACACAAACTTATCACGAAGTAACCTTACCCAGGTTCCTCCTGAAGTTTTACACGAACTTATCACAAAGTAACCTTACCCAGGTTCCTCCTGAAGTTTTACACGAACTTAAATTATCACAAGGTGACCTTACCCAAGTTCCTCCTGATGTTTTACACAGACTTATCTTGAAGCAACCTTACCCAGGTTCCTTCTCGGTCCCGATGTAGTTTCACCCAGACTCATCCTGAAGCAACCTTACCTAGGTTTCTCCCCGGTTCAGATGCAGTTTTACCTAAACTCCTCATGAAGCAGCCTTACCTAGGTTTCTTCCCGGTTCAGATGCAGTTTTACCTAAACCCATCATGGAGCAACCTTACCTAGGTTCCTTCTCAGTTCAGATGTAGTTTTACCTAAACCCATCATGGAGCAACCTTACTTAGGTTCCTTCTCAGTTCAGATGTAGTTTCACCTAAACCCATCATGGAGCAACCTTACCTAGGTTCCTTCTCTTTCCCGATGTAGTTTCACCTAGACTCATCCTGGAGCAACCTTACCTAGGTTCATTCTCTTTCCTGATGTAGTTTCACCTAGACTCATCCTGAAGCAACCTTACCTAGGTTCCTCCTCAGTCCCGATGCAGTTTTACCCAAACTCTTCACAAAGCAACCTTACCCAGGTTCCTTCTCGGTTCAGATGCAGTTTTACCCAAAATCCTCACAAAGCAACCTTACCCAGGTTCCTTCTCGGTTCAGACGCAGTTTTACCCAAACTTCTCACAAAGCAATCTTACCCAGGTTCCTTCTCGGTTCAGACGCAGTGTTATCCAAACTCCTCACGAAGCAACCTTACCCAGGTTCCTTCTTATAACCCTACTATCCAGGTTTCTTTTCTCTTTTCTCCAAACAGCAGTCCATAACACTGTAAGACCCAGACCTATCAAACACGATCGGTTTCACCTTTCCCTAGTAGGTTGCGGTGCAGCCTGTACACAACTAGATATGCAGTTCACTTCCGCTTCCTCAAGTCGGAGTTAATTCCTCAGTTGAATAACGGATGACTGAAGTTCCTAAATGTCAGCAGAGATGATTCCTCAGTTGAATAACGGATGACTGAAGTTCCTAAATGTCAGCAAAGATGATTCCTCAGTTGAACAACAAATGATTGAAGTTCCTAAATGTCAGCAGAGATGATTCCTCAGTTGAACAACGTATGACTGAAGTTCCTAAATGTCAGCAAAGATGATTCCTCAATTGAACAACGGATGACTGAAGTTCTTAAATGTCAGTAGAGATGATTCCTCAGTAGAATATGGACGACCGAAGTTCCTAAAATTCAATAGAGATGTTTCCTCATTGGAATACAGACGATCGAAGCTCCTAAAATTCTACTTCTCTCAACAACGATCAGCCCTCCCCAACAGAATCTTCCTCAACGACAGATATACAAGCTCTCGCTAAGGAATCTCTTATGAGATCGACACTCCTTCAGATGGCATCTTTAAGCCCATCCCCTCGTCAGCAATTTCCAAATAGCATCTGTAAGCCCATTCCCGACATCACAAGACAATTACCACTTCATGCGAGTGCAAATTTCTGGGCACTCTAGTGTTCAATCCTCATCCACCTTCGGATCACGAAAGGCACGAAAGCCAATCTAAATCTTCAGGTTTAAGAATATTGAACAAGGGAAACTGTTGTACCCCAAAATTTTCCCTCCCCTATTTCTCAAAACATTTCAAGAAAGATCCCCAAGTTGCTCAAGGTAGTCCAAGGGTTGGCCAGACAAGCTCTCTCCTAAGGCAGTCTACCTCAAATTAGGGTTTCATGTTGCATCAAGATGCTTGAGTCCAAGGGACCCCAAATTCTCAACATTGTCCTAATATGTTCTCAAGATCATCCATGTCAAGTTTCAAGCCTTGCAGAGGAAGTTTGCTCAGTCAATTGCTCAAAGGCCTGAAAATCGACTGTGCTAGGGCAAAAGTCAACTGTGGCCCACATACAGTCAAACTTCAATATTTTTGGTCAACATCCTCATTTTGAAGTATATTTCATCATTTGATCAAGGGTTGATCATGATTCATCAAGGATTGCTCATAATTCATCAAGACTCAAAAGTTGCTAAATTAGGGTTTTGTAGGAAAAGTCAACTCAACTTTGACCAAGCATAACTTTCTCATACTTTATTAGAAATGACCCATCCAAAGCTCATTCTGAAGAGGATGCAATTCCCTACAATCCATCTTCAGCTCCCAAGTTCAAAATATTAACTCACAAGAAGTTATGAATTTGGACATTATAGGTCATTTTGGAAAGTCAACAAAAAACACCTTTTGGGTCAAAGATTCTTACATGAACATGGAAGATCCAATTTATATGAAACCAAAGAGGTCTCTTAGGGGAAATCCTAAGCTTTCTAAAAAGTCCAAGAACACCCTCATAAGGTTAAAATTGAGAGAGATATGCATTGTCAAAGTTGGATAATTTTTGAAAAAATGCATGAAGCAAATATTGACCAAACTTGGATTTTTTCCAAATGGGCCTATCTTTTCAAGTTTTAAACTCATTCCTAACATGTTCCACGACCTCTAAGCCCACCCATACATTTTTATACTATTTATGCTATTTATTTTGATATTTTATTCATTAAAATTCAGAATTAAATAAATAAATAATAGAAATAATATAAATTTTGATGTGAATCCATTTTGGGAAAGTTTTACGCTGGTTTATGTCAATTGATTTCGTGCAATAACTCTTCAAATATGTCCAGGTTCATCCGCATGTGAAAATGACATAAAATCATCAAATATGGCATTTTTTTCAAATTTTGATCATGGTCTTAAAACACAACATTATGAGGGAGATTCTTTCCATGATTTCTTGTCTCCCCATTCTCCTCTATAAATATAGATCCATACAAGCTTGAAATGGACGAAAATCCTCTCTAAAAAGCTCTCAAAAAGCTCTTCAAAAAGCTCTCTAAAAGCTCTTCAAAAAGCTCTCCAAAAAATCAAAGAATTGGTGCAAGTCAGATCTCGAGGTTCCGGTCTCTCTCAATTGACATCAAGCCTCAAACCATTCTCTTGAAGTCCTCAAGATTCTTACAAGGCTCAAGAATATTTTAACACACGCCTAGCACGCCCCCCATTTGACAACACCGATTTGGTAAAATTTTAAACTTTGAATCTCTAATTTTAATCACATTTTATGGTATGCTAACGTTTGTTTGAGTTTATATAGAACAGTTATGGATGGTTGAATCATAGATTCCACACAAGAATCAAAAAACACCATAGTTAGAGCATGAAGCTTTCGAAGATTCGGGCCTAGGGATTTCTGATGATTGCACCCCCTGTTTACTTTTGCTACTAGGCCCATCTTTATTTTCATGTTTTATTCGTTTTATTTATTTATTTTAATCCCTTTTATTTTTTTTTATCATCAATAAACAAATATAAAAATCACATAAAAATAGATTTAGGATTTTTTCTTAATGAAATTTTAATTTTAGGTAAGACTTTAATTTCTTTTTGTAAATAACTTAAAAATAATTATAATAAATAGGTTTTATTACTAACTTAATTATATTTTATTTTTTCCTAAAATAACCAAAGAAACCAAAATATGTCATGTAATTATTTTTATTAATTAATTGCATATTTAATTTAGAAAACTTATTTCTTTTATTAAAAACAACAAAAAAACAATTTTTCTTTTAATTAGGTTAGAAGGGTCAAAACCTTAAATTCTCGCCGATCTTAATTCTTCTTGCGCGCTTTATTTTTATTATTTACCATATTGATGTAAGTGCCTACAGTTTGTAATAGTTTAATTAGGACATTTATTTACATTTATCGCTTTATTTTCAAAGGGTTTGTATTTGGCTATGTAAATACCCAAAGCCTTGTAATAGCGTAGTTTAAATTTCGCATTTTAAATTCCGCAAATTATTAACTGTTAGATGTATGATAATAGGATGCATGACAACATTGTATGATTAATTTTAAAACAGTTAAATCACCCTAAATGTGCAAAGATAAATAAACTAAAATTGAATCATTCGCACATGTGCACCCCTAGGGTACACTCCCACCTGGTTGCCTTCGGTAAACGGTCATTGAGTATAGGATGCTTTAGTGATCGTCCTTTTGTCTAAATAAAGATCAAAGTCCCGATTCGGAAAAGTTGCCTCGGAATGGTTGCCTCGGAATTGTTGCCTCGAATAATTGATCTAAGACATTAGGGTAATTACTAAGACGTCTTAACATTGCTTTAGTGACCGTACGTCTCTTTTGAATTGACCCTCAAAACTCCAACGATGGTGCTACCTACTCACTAATAGTGGGATAACATTGTCTAAAGGAAACGAACATAGAACGATTCTTTTTTTCGAGTAGGTAGATTAGTTCTTAAGTACTTGCTCATTCCAAACAAAATTTTCATATTTACACTCCTCTACAAACAAAGTTTTCAAAAACACTTCATTACACTCTTGAAAACAGAAGCAAGAGTTAAATCGAAGTTAAAACAAAAACTTTTCAAACACAAAGAAAACAATTTTGAAAATGATGAGCAAGTACCTTAGAGCCCGTAGATAACTACGGATAGAAAGGGTGCTAATACCTTCCCTTTCTATAATCTACCTCCCGTACTCAGAAATATCTCGAAAAAGGAATCTTTCTGTGCTTTTTTCCTTTCCTTGTTGGATAAAATAAAAGACGGTGGCGACTTTTGCTTACCGCGACATTTTGCAAACACAAATGCAAAACACAAAACAGCAAAACTTCCTTAACGAAATAGGGAAACCAAGTTCCGGTTCTAGCCCATCATCTGGCCCATCAAGCTGTCGAAGATTACCAATCCATGAGGTTCGACTTCCCTGACGAGGACATCATGACTTTGGACAATATTGAAGAGAACATACCGTATGACAGACCTGAGCAAGGATCCCGATGGACCATGTACTTTGATGGTGCCTCCAATGCACTTGGCAACGGTATCGGCGCGGTGCTCATCTCTCCATAAGGTTGCCATACACCTTTCACCGCCAGACTTTGCTTTAACTGCACCAACAACATGGCCGAGTATGAAGCTTGTATCTTTGGTCTCAAGGCTGCCATAGACTTGGGAATCAAATCTTTGGTTGTGTTTGGGGACTCAGCTTTGGTCATCAATCATATCAAAGGAGAGTGGGATACTAAACATCCAAACCTCATCCCTTACAAAGAACATGTCTTGACATTGTTACCACATTTCAAGCTGATTACCTTCGAGCACTTCCCGCGAGAAGAAAATCAGCTAGCAGATGCTCTAGCTACAATGTCATCCATGTTTAAACTTAACTGGGATAATGAGGCTCCCCAAATCACCATCGAGCGAATGGACGAACCTGCACACTGTCACGAGATTAATACTGAAGAAGTAGTGGACCGACCTTGGTTTCACGAAGTCAAAAGGTATCTCGAGGCTCAAGAATATCCTGAAGAAGCTTCAGTCAACGACAAAAAGTTCTTGAGGAGATTCTCTGCCAAGTTCTTCCTGAGAAATGGTATCCTATACAAGCGCAATCATGATTGCATTCTGCTCCTTTGTGTGGACAAGGTTGAAGCTGAGCAGATCATGGTTGAACTGCACAATGGTACCTTCGGCACTCACTCTAGCGGACATACGATGGCCAAGAAGATTCTACGGGCAGGCTATTGCTGGTCTACCATGGAAGCTGACTGCTATCAACATGCCAGGACTTGTCACAAATGCCAAATCTATGCGGACAAGGTACATATACCTCCAATTCCTCTCAATGTCTTAACAGCTCCTTGGCCATTCGCTATGTGGGGAATCAACATGATTGGAGAGATCAAGCCTACATCATCCAATGGACACCGCTTCATCCTGGTGGACATTGATTACTTCACCAAGTGGGTCGAAGCAACGTCCTTCGCATCCGTCACAAAGAATGTTGTTTCCCGCTTCATCAAGCAAAATCTCATTTGCCGGTACAGTATCCCCGAAAGGATCATCACTGACAACGGTACAAACCTTAACAATACTGTGATCACCGTTTTGTGCGAGCAGTTCCAGATTCAACATCATAATTCATCTCCCTATCGGCCAAAGATGAATGGTGTTGTCGAAGCTGCAAACAAAAATATCAAGAAGATCATTCAAAAGATGACAGTCACCTACAAGGACTGGCATGAGATGTTACTGTTTGCTCTCCACGGGTACTGTACCACGGCGCGTACATCAACTGGGGCAACACCATATTCCTTGGTATACGGTATGGAAGCTGTTTTTCCTATCGAGGTTCAGATTCCCTCCTTGAGAATCATGAAAGATGCTGGTTTGAGTGAAGATGATTGGATTCAGACCCGGTTTGATCAACTTAACTTGATTGATGAAAAGCGACTTACTGCTGTTTGCCATGGTCAGACGTATCAAAAATGGATAATCAAGACTTTCAACAAGAAAGTCAGGCGCCAGGTATATCAAGTCGGGGATCTTGTAATCAAGCGGATCATCTTGCCGCAAAGTGATCCCAGGGGAAAATGGACTCCTACTTACGAAGGACCATTTGTGATCAAAAACATATTTTCTGGTGGGGCAATGATATTAACCACCATGGACGGCGATGACCTGCCGCACCCTACAAACGCAGACATAGTCAAAAGATACTACGCATAAATGACCCGCTAGGTTGACACACCTAGGCAAAACAAGGGCATCCCGGTGAATCGAAAACCCGAAAGGGCGGTCCAGGCAAAAGTTAGGGAATTAAAGCGTATGACTATGTCTCGTCGGATCACTTTAAGGACAGTCTCTTCACAGACAAGCTCAGGGCTTCTGATCAACTCAATCATCTTCTGACAAAGCAACGAATGGACGAGATATTCAGAGTTACGAAGGCTATAGCAGAATGGGAACCCCATGGAATTTTTCCACATATCCATCTTTCTTTGTATAAATTTTTCTCATTTTTTTGACAACATCCTCTTACTAGGATGTCTGTCTCCTTTGTACAAAATACTTACACAAAGTTAATACAAAGATACTTCAAAGTGCAGACAATTATTTGTCTTTTCCCTTTTACACTTGTGTTTTATTTGAAAACGTCCAATGATTTATTAATGAGCATATGCATTTGAATATAATCACCGTTTACAAATAAACGAAATGGGAAAGAATAATTACTGACAGGTTGAAAGTATAGGAAAACATCTTCAGGCTAGAAATCCCCTGTAGTACATCATCTAGATCCCCAGCGGAGCTAAAACCTTGAAATACATATCCCAGATGGAGTTATTATTTCAAATACGTAATTCCCATCAGAGTTAAGTCTTCAAAACTCCCAATCCTCAGCAGAGTAAAAACTTTGAACTACAGACCCTCAACGAAGATGAAACCTTCTTCCCCAACGGATTCAAATTTCCAACTATCAATCTACAGCGGAAACCATTCAGTTTTCCCCAGATTCCCCAGCAAGTTGTCTTAAAGTCTGAGAATCAACCAGATAAAAGTTAACTTTTGTCTCTCCCCAAACTAGGATAATTCCCCAGTAGATTGGCATACAACCCAAACTCCTGATCTCCCCATCAGAATAGCTATTCCCCAATAATATAGCTACTCCCCCAGAGTTTTCACTTACTCTCCAGCAGGAAGCCTTCTTCCCCACAGAGTTTTTAACTCCCCAACAGAATGAAGATTCTCATTCTTGATTCCCCAGTGAAGTTTCCAGAGTCTTCATTATCCACCAGCATGAATTTGTCAGAATTTTTAATCCCCTGTAGAACGAAGATTCTCATTCTTGACTCCTCAGCGTGAAGTCCCCAAGGATTCAAATTCCCCTAGCAGATTGAAGATTCTCATTCTTAATTCCCGGCGGAAGCCATCAGAGTCTTCCTTATTCTCCAGCAGATCAAGATTTTTCCTTTATTCGATCCCCGGTAGAGATCACCAGAGTTTCCTTATTCCCCAGCCGAGTAAGGATTCCCATTGTGTAATCCCCAGTTGAAGTCTTCAAAGTTCTCTGGATTCCCCAAGCAGGATTTTTGTCAATACTCCAACTTCAAAAATTTGAAGGATCCCTATATCCCCGGGAAAGTCGTGAAGGATTCTCCTATCCCCACATAAGTTGTTAAGGATCTTTAATCCCCAAGCAGTCAGCTAGGATTCCTCATCCTCAGCAATCAAAGATTTTGAATCTCCAGCATCAGTCAAGGATTTATTTCCCCTGGCAGCAGTCAAGGATTTTATTATCTCCAGCTATCAAGGATTTATTTTCCTCAGCAATACAACAAATCAACTTACATGCGCATACATTACATTCATATATCATAAACATTGATAAAACACATTTTATTGCATTTTACATGTCATGCAACATAACTCTGTGTTTCAGCTAACATTTTACCCTTTTCAGGATAAGATTAACAACTATCTTTAACAAATATTCAAAGATTTTAGATACAGTACTGATACACTCCAGACACGGAAGTCATTCTGTTACTCATTCAGATATCTTATTCATGATACAGTAAATATATATTCCAGACACGGAAGTCATTATATTACTCATTCAGAATTCAAGTTAAGATACAATACGGATATGCTCCAGACACGGATGCCATTATATCACTCATTCAGACTTCAACAATCAGATACAGATTAGATACGCTCCAGACACGGAAGCCATTCTATTTCTCATTCAGATTCAACTATCAATTTCAAGTTCAGATACACTCTAGACACGAAAGTCATTCTGTCACTTACTCAGATCCCAGTTACAGTTTAGATATACTCCAGACACGGAAGTCATTCTGCTACTCATACAAATCTCAACTTCGGATACAGTCCAGATACGCTCCAGACATGGTTTCCATTCTGTCACTTATTCTGACTTTTTCCCCAGCCCAGAGATGCTCCAGACACGGATGCCATTCTGTCGCCTATTCAAATTTTAGACTCAGATACAATACAGATACACTCCAGACACGGAAGTTATTCTGTTATTCATTCAGATTCAAGTGTAGTTACAACTTGGATACGCTCCAGACACGGACGCCATTCCCTTGCTCATACAGATTCAAATCTCCAGATACAACTCAGATACGTTCCAGATACGGATACCATTCTGATGTTCATTATCCTGATTTTCAACAAACATTCTTGGATGGCATCTTTAAGCCCATCTCTGACAAGATTCTGTCACTTCTCTAAATGGCATCTTTAAGCCCATTCCATCAACTATATTTTGACGAGTGCAAATTTACGGGCATTCTAGTGTCCAATAATCTTTTACCTTCGAGTCACGAACGACAAAACTCGCCAATCTAACTCTTCAAGTTCAAGAAGATTGAACAGGGGAAGCTGTTGTACCCCAAAATTTTCCCTCTCATTTTATCAAGATTTCCCCTTACAAGACTCTTTGGGCTCCAGACAGAATTAGGGTTTGCTCAGCTCAAGACATCTCCTTGCACTGATGACCTAAAATTAGGGTTTGAGTTTGCACAGGGATTTTTGGACTTGCAATGCCTCATGTGACTTTCATACTTCATATTGGACTCCTAAGATTTCTCATACCAAGTTTCAAGCCTTAAATCAAATTTTTGCCCAGTCAATTGGACAGTTGACCTAAAAATCAACTGTATTGGGGAAAAAGTCAATTGTGGCCAATTTACAGTCAAACCTCAGAATTTTTTATCCACATCAACATTATAGACTCATATGAACTATTTGATCAAGTTTGGACCACAACTCCTCAAGAAATTTGATCAGATCAATAAAAGGGCAAAATGGTCATTTTTAGGGTTTTGACTGTAGAAGGGCAATCTCTGATTTTTTTCACCTAGCCAATGGAAAATTGGGTTCAAGCACGGTTTCAAGGACTCAATGGCATCATCTTAACCTAATCACAAGGTTCAAAAGATCTCAAATGCATTGGATTGACAAATGAATTTTCCAGTCAACTGATCAAAAATCAACTGTACACTGAAAAGTCAAACTTTGAGTTTTTGGTCAAAACCAAGTTCCAAGGGTCATTTTTCATCAAGATGTGTCAAAACATGAAACTTGTTCACCAAGAAACCCAATTTTGAAAATTAGGGTTTAAGTTCTTATTTTTTCCCAACTTTCCCCAACTTTTTCACTATGATACAATTGGATTCAAAGAAAACTTCCAACGTGAAATTTGTATTCCTCCATAAAATCTACAACTTTGATTCACAAAGTTTTCCCAAAAAATGCTTGGATCTCAAGTTATGATTTTGTGAATAAGGGTCCAAAAACTTTTTAACTTAGTGAAATTTTGCCCTAGTTTAGGCAGGATTTTGACCTATCTTCATGGCAACTTTTCACATAGTTCCAAGTGGAATCTCAAAATGAATTTTAAAGATGGATTGTAGAGAATGTTACAAGATTTCCAAAATGTCAAAGAACTCTCCAAGATCATTTATGGTTAAGGCGAATCGAAGGAAAGAAAATGGCCATTTCTCACTTTTGTCCAAGGCATTTTGCACCATGTTACAAGTTGCAAATCAGTTTGGATCATGCTTGTACTTGGTTTACAGGTTCTAATCCTGTCTACACTCATAAATTAAATTCAAATACATTGGTTAATGACATTTTTTTTATCTTTAAAGCTTTGTACAAGGGTTTAATCCAAAAATGGCAAAAAGTTAACAATGCTACTTTGATAAAGTTCACTTTATGAAATTTTGTTTATCTTGAGCCATGGACAGAACCTTTTGCTGCAAACAAAGTCCAAAAACTTGAGGCAAAGTACACCAAATTTTAGTAGGCCTTGAGCTAGCCTGTACAGGCTTTGAAATTTCAACTCAACCTTTTCTTCAAAAACAAGCCAACTTGCAAAAGTGAACATAACTTGTGCATCTAATAAAACTAAGTCTTATAACATTTTCAAACAACCTCAACATATTGCAACAAGCCTAATACAAGATTTTCTAAGCTCTCATACACCCAAATACACCAAAAACTCCATTTCTGCCCAAAACAGGGCAAGCTCTGCAGAACTCAAGCCATCTCCACATTGCCTCGTGCGTTTTGCTTGAAACCACTTCAAACACACTCCATACATCACACCTAAACTGTCCAGGACATTACTTTGCAACTGTAACCTCGTTTGCACACTTCACCATTTTCATTTTGAAGCTTTGCAGGTTGAGTTCTACAAGGAGATTCAGGCAAGTTCAAAGCAAACTAAGCATTGGGAAAGGTCAAAGGAACTTCAGGCAAACTCAAAAGAACTTCAGGCCTCACTCAAAGTTGCTACATTGCCATAGCCAAAATTAACTGAACAAGGTAATTTTCAAAGTTCTATCTCCTTATTTAGACATCCTTAGGCTTAGGTTTGTGAAACAAAAATGTAGTCCTTAATGTCCTTGAGCTGTACATATGCATAGTTATTATTTATATTAAATGAGCTAGGAGAATTTGGATGATGAACTTGCTGAAAATTTTAGGTCATAAATTAGGGGCACTGAAATTCTCCCTGGTTTCTTAGAGTTAGGTCACAAAATGGATATGGTTGGAATCGTGATTGAAAATGCTATAACTTTCATGTTGTAAATTTTTGATTTCATGCAAGCAATAGAGAGAACAAGATTTGTATTGCAGAGGCACGCGCGCGTGTTCAGTGGACAGGGACGAAGTGCAGCTAGGGCCTGGGCCTGGCTTTTCTACTTTTGACACCCTCCATTATGTTATTTGCACCCCCTTGGCCCATTTGTTATATTTTTGTATATTTTTCATTTTCTTTTATATTTTCTGACTTTATTTATTCTTTTAAAATATTTAAAAACACAAAAAATATTTTCTTAATTTTTCACATTTTATTTTATTATTTTTATTATTTTTTGGGCATAAAAATAGTTTATTATTAATAATATAACTTATTTTTCTAAATAAATTTGTAAATAATATTAAAATGCTTAAATATTTTATTTTATTATATTATACATATAAAATAATATTTTCTCACATATTTTATCTTTTTAAAAATTTTGTATATATTTTTATTTATTTTCTTGTACGTAAAAATGAATAAATAAATAATATAGAATATATCTTTTTTAAACAAAAAAATTAGGGTTTCTTCACCCTTTCAAAAATAATCATCTTTTTTCTTATTTTTAGGACATAAATAAACTTATTTTTTACACACATAAAATAAATACAAAAACATTTGTGCATATTTACATTTTATTGTACATTTAAATATTTGCTTATTCATTTATTTATTGTATAAATTCAATATGATTGTAATAGTTTTAGGGCTTTATTTTGAGCAATATACCCCTATTCAAACTTGTATCCCCCTCCCCATAATAATGTTGTAATAGTTTAGATTTACTTTACGCATTTATCGCTTTCATATACCATGATAGTAAAAACTAGGGTTTGTATGCAAAGACCAAAATCAAACAAATAGCATGACTAAATACAAGACAAAAATGCATGAAAATGACAACACAATGCACACAAGCACCCCTAGGGTTTCATCCACTTTGTTGCCTAAAAATGGCCATGGTATGCATGCTAGGTATCTTGGCAAAATCAATCAAAAACAAAAGATCATAGTCCCTCGATGATGCTATCTTGGTTGCCTAAACAAAAATGATCTAGTCCCTCAAAAACTTGCTAAGATACTTGGCAATATTGTTATCATGGTCATACGATGACCCACACCCGTCCCACTTAACATCCAAAGATAGGGTTGTTTACCAAATACAATGGTAAAACAACAATGTCAAAGGGTTAAAAATGTGTAGGAAAGACTTTTGATTAGGGTAGACAACTCCTAGTTACTTGATCAATTTGCAAACATCCTTGCTGTTTTCAAACACACACACACACACAATTTCAAAACATTTCCCAAAACAAACTTTCAAACATTGAAACGTTTTTCAAAAGACAAACAACTTTGTATACATTCAAACAAGAATCATTACAAAGGTCGCCTAAACAAAGGCCTCTTTTCAAAATACTTTCAAAACCACACAAAGCACCATTTAAAACAATTGAAAAGCAAAAGCAAGTGATCTAAACAAGTAACTAAGAGCCCATGGAAAACCATGGATGAAAAGGGTGCTAGCACCTTCCCTTTTCATAATCTACCCCCCGAACCCAAGAAAACATCTCAAAGGTCTTTCCTGTGCTTTTTGACCTTTCCTTTGGATAAAATAAAAAGTCAGTGGCGACTCTTGCAAAACCGAAACATTTGCGAACACAAACTCAAAACCTCAAGTCAGTTCTCCCACCGTATCACAATTTCCGTATGAGCAAGGGACATAATTCTGTAGGCCCATCCCATACCTTCCTTGTTCTTCAAAACAGATTTGGGGAGGTGAGAAATAAACCACCTCGCCAGCATTGGTGCATAGCACATAAGGGTTCCCCATTTCCGAGCAGTACGAGCATAAAGAGTATGTAGAATGTTACCTAAGAGAGTGGGTACCGGATTACGGGACATGAAGATCTTCACTGCGTTCACGTCGATGAAAGAATCTGAATTAGGAAATAACACCAAACCATAAATGAGAAGAGCCAGGATGTCTTCGAATGCTTGGAAATCCAAACTGTCCCAAAACTGATTAGCCTGATCAACCAAAAACTTAGCCAAGAAGCCTTTTGTCCCACTCCGAGTCTCCCAGTTAGACATTACCTTAGCCTTTGTCAGATGTAGGGCTGTAGCAACATCCTCTGGCCTAAGAGCTACCTCCCAACCTGTAAACGGCATCTGCTCTAGAATAGAAATACCAAGTAGATCAGAGAACTCTTCCAAAGTAAGGACCAACTGATAGTCCGGGAAGGTGAAACAGTGGTGCAATGGGTCAAAGAACTGGAAGAAGACACTCATCATCTGCTCATCCATCTTAGAAGTGATCAAACCAAGGAGGTGACCATGTCTTATGATAAAGGAGGAAGTATCTAGAACTTTGAAAACCAAATCTCTAAGCTGAGTAGGAATTTGTACAAAGCTGATCCGAATAGTGTTTCTACGCATAGATGCCATGATCTTCAAAATAGAACAAAGATGAATCCCATTGGTCTTTGAAATGGTTAGTCCAATGCAATATGCATGCAATGTCATGATGCATGATGTCATGATAGAAACACATCACAAGTATTCACATATAGCAAACATGGTAAGGGCAAACAAGTCACATAGTAGCCCTTAGATTTCAGGTTGGCATGGAGTTTAGGTATTACCCTCTTTCAGTTTAGTTGGTTCAACCTGTCCTAGTAATAGTAACCGGGTTCTAGAGGATCTCAATATCACTGACCACCCTCGATCGATCATAATTCCAGTTTTGCAACCTTTTCTTGCGGCCGGAATCATCGCGAGAGTTTGGTCTCAATGAGTGTAGCATACTGCTACTTTTCTATGGCCAAGTTGGTCAATTATAGGTTCTAAGGTCAGTTGGTGCTTAATGACCCCTTAGCAACCCCATATTCTCCTTGTTCCACCACAAGGGATATCGGTACAGACTAAAGTGCCACACCAATGTAGCTACGCTTCAACCGTATCGGTCTACGCCGTACAGTTCCCTCACAGTCTATTGCTACTTACCTAAAAGGTGTCCCCAGATCCGGGTTAGGATCTATAGTAACTCTGATACAAAGACCACAAAGATAAAACATACAAATTAAACAATTGAAAACAATATGATGAACTAATCCTAAGGTACACCCCACTTATTAAGTCCCCAGTAGAGTCGCCAGTTCTGTGATACGTTGGGAAGAACTGACTGTTTTTGGAATGCTGGTTCGCGTTTTGTGTTTGTTTTTGCAAAATGTCGCGGTAAGCAAGAGTCACCACCGTATTTTATTTTATCCAACAAGGAAAGTAAAAAATCACAGAAAAATTCCTTCTTTGAGATTTTCTGAGTAAGGGGGGTAGATTATAGAAAGGGAAGGTATTAGCACCCTTTCTATCTGTAGTTATCTACGAGCTCTTAGGTACTTACTCATTATTTTCAAAATTGTTTTCTTTGTGTTTGTGGGTTTTGAAAATTTTTTGTTTTGACTTCAATTTAACTCTTGCTTCTATCTTCAAGAGTGTAATGAAGTGTTTTTGAAAACTTTGTTTATAAAGGAGTGTAAGTGTGAAATTTTTGTTTGGAATGAGCAAGTACTTAAGAACTAATCTACCTACTCGAAAAAATAATCGTTCTGTATTCATTTCCTTTAGACAATGCTATCCCACTATTAGTAAGTAGGTAGCACCATCGTTGGAGTTTGAGGGTCAATTCGAAAGAGGGATATACGGTCACGAAAGCAACGTTAGGACATCTTAGCGGTAACCCTAATGTCTTAGATCATTTATTCGAGGCAACAATATCCGAGGCAACCATTTCGAGGCAACTATGATCTTTTAGACAAGAGGGCGACCTCTAAAACAACCTATACTCAATGACCGCTTACGAAGGCAACCAAGTGGGGTGTATCCTAGGAGTGCGCATGTGCGAGTGTGTTGTTTTCAGTTATTTTTATCTCTGCACATGTTTAGGGTGATCTAATTGATTTTAGATTAAACATTCATTCTTGTCATGCAAACCCTATTATCAAACATCTAGCAGTTAAATATTTTCAAAAAATTAAAGGTGCGGAAATTAAACTAAATTATTACAAGGCGTCGGGTATTTACATCGCCAAAAGCAACCCTTTGAAATTTAAAAGCGGAAAAATAAATATCCTAATTAATTATTACAAACCGGGAGCAGATACATTAATTGGATAAAGAAAAATAAAGCACGCGATGCGAAATTAAATCGAATGCGAATTTAGGGTTTTGACCCTTTTAATTAAAAAAATGTTTTTGTTGTTTTTATTTTTAAGAAAAGAAATTAAATCCTAAAATTAAATGCTAAATTAATTATTAAATAAATAAATTAATGAAAAATATTAAATGACATATTTTTTGGAGTTTTTGTTATTTTAGGAAAGAAAATAAAATAATTAAATTAATGTTAAAACCTATTAATTTCTAATTAATTTTAAATATTTGCAAAAATAAATCAAAGTTACCTAATATTAATATCCTAATTAAATTAATTAATATTTATTAATAAAAATAAAGTTCTGAAATTTAATTGAACATAAAATATTTTTTGTGATTTTTGATAAAAAAAGAAATCATTTTTTGGTTAGTAATAAAATAAAATAATCAAATGAAATATAGAAAAGAAAAAAAATGAAAAAAAAGAAAGAGATTGGGCCTGATTGGAGGGTGTGCATAGCAATAATTCTGGCCCATTTGTGAGGTCCATTTGACTTTTCTGATCATGTGCAATGCGTTGACTTGGCCTATGGTGTGCCTTCAATGATGGCCACCAGATCTGGCCATCTGTCCATCTGGCACGCTTGATGAGGAAGGCGCATGGTGGATCTCAGGCTTAAGCGCATACTGGATTTCCTGCAAGAAAATGTTATAGAGAAAATAGGGGGACCTGGGATTCGAACCCAGGTCCTGAAGGGAATTCCATGCCACGCTTGCCACTGGATCACATGCTTTTGTTTGTTATTATATTAAAAGGAAATAATAAAATACAAAAAACAAGCATTAGTGGATAAAAGCCAGAAAAACGCGCCAATGTTTGAATGGACGAATGGTGGGACGACACTCCTTCATCCCCTTCCTTGAACCGTGTCTAAAAATCGAAGGGGCTATACCCACGAACAGATGTCCGTCACTACAAACCAAGCATCCTTAAAATCTCGTACATGCCATGTAAATGAACTCTAACACCATGGTTAGACTCGTCTCCTTCTTCTAATCACAACCATAGCCATTACTAAGGCCAATTGTACCTGAAAACGAAAACCCTAAAAGCAAACTTGAAACCCTAGCTATGGTGAATTTCGATTCAGTCCATATAAATGAAATTGGCTATTGGCAAAAGCTTGCAAACATCATGGTGATCAAGAATATGCAATTATTTTTCATTATAGATGCAAGAATGAAGTTAATCGAAATCAAGAAAATGGTGGTTCCGTGAACGACTTACAGTGCGCTGGAGGGCTTGAAAACGCGTGGTTTTGCTTGCTTTAGGTTCATGAGATTACCAGGAAGAGATTGAGACACGTACCAAGCCTTGAGGATGCCTCTAACCTCTGTTTCGATCTCACACTTTTGCCTCTTTTTTGCAAATTATGTTCTGACTCTATGCTTGATCTCCAACCCTAATTTTTATATGCCTCGCCTCCTTATGTATTGTACAATGCATTAGGGTTCCAAATTCTGTCCAAATCTTCCTCTTGCAATGACTTTGATATTTGATTTGATCCTCCTTTAAAACTTTCCAAAATTGGCTTATTTTGAATCTTTTTGTGCACACAAGCTTTGATGCGAGTTGGAATGGTGCTAGCTGTCCAATGAAGCCTGAAATCATCAAAAGATCTTTGGTTTTCAATATTTTTGATTTTATTTGATTTAATTTGATTTAAAATGAATTAATTCAAATAAAAATCAAATTAAATAATAAAAATATGATATAGACACATGGCCAAGGATAGAGCACGTGGGCTATAATGCCAACTTAAAACAAGTGAAAAATAATGGGCCCATTTGGCAAAATTTGAAGTTTTGGGGATAGTTGACTTTTGGCAATTTTGCAAAAAAGTCCAACTTCAACAATGCATAACTTCCTCAATTTTGACTCTTTGGAGTTGTTCTTGGACTTTTTAGAAATCTTGAGATGTACTCTAAGCAACCCTTTTAGTCTCATCTCATTTTGATATTTCATGCTCATGTGTGAAGTTTTGACAAAAAAGGTGTTTTTGTTGACTTTTCAAAATGACCTATAATGTCCAAATTCACAACTTCTTGTGTGTGCATTTTTTTATCTTGGGATATGAATATGGATTGTAGGAAATTGCATCCTCTTCAAAATGAGCTTTGTATGGGTAATTTCTCATAAAGTATGAGAAAGTTATGCTTGGTCAAAGTTGGGTTGACTTTTTCATACAAAACCCTAATTTAGCAACTTTTGAATCTTGATGAATTATGAGCAATCCTTGATGAATCATGATCAACCCTTGATCAAATGATGAAATATACTTCAAAATGAGGATGTTGACAAAAATCTTGAAGTTTGACTGTATGGGGGTCACATTTTACTTTTGCCCTAGCACAGTCGATTCTTGGACCTTTGAGCAATTGACTGAGCAAAATTCCTCTGCAAGGCTTGAAACTTGACATAGATGATCTTGAGAATATATTAGGACATTGGTGAGAACTTGGGGTCACTTGGACTCAAGGATCTTGATGCAATGTGAAACCTTAGTTTGGGGAAGACTGCCTTAGGAGAGAGCTTGTCTGGTCAACCCTTAGACTTCTTAGGGCAACTTGAGGATCTTTCTTGCAATGTTTTGAGGAATATGGGAGGGCAAATTTTGGGGTACAACAAGCCCTACCCAGGCTCCTTCTGAAGTTTTACACGGACTTATCCCGAAGAAGCCTTACCCAGACTCCTTCTGAAGTTTTACATGGACTTATCCCGAAGCAGCCCTACCCAGGCTCCTTCTAAAGTTTTACACGAACTTATCCCGAAGTAGCCCAACCCAGGCTCCTTCTGAAGTTTTACACGAACTAATCCTGAAGCAACCCTATCCAGGCTCCTTCTGAAGTTTTACACGGACTTATCTCGAAGCAGCCCTACCCAGGCTCCTTCTGAAGTTTTACACTGACTTATCCGGAAGCAGCCCTACAAAGGCTCCTTATGAAGTTTTACACGAACTTATCCCGAAGTAGCCCTACCCAGGCCCCCTCTGAAGTTTTACACGGATTTATCCTGAAGCAGCCCTACCCAGGCTCCTTCTAAAGTTTTACACGTACTTATCCCGAAGCAGCCCTACCTAGGCTCCTTCTAAAGTTTTACACGGACTTATCCCGAAGAAGCCCTACCCAGGCTCCTTCTGAAGTTTTATCCTTCTAAATTTTTACACGGACTTATCTCAAAACAACCCTACCCAGGATCCTTCTGGAGTTTTACACGGACTTATCCCGAAGCAGCCCTACCCAGGCTCCTTCTGAAGTGTTACACGAACTTATCCCGAAGCAGCCCTACCCAGGCTCCTTCTGAAGATTTACACTGACTTATCCTGAAGCAACCCTACCCAGGTTCCTTCTCAGAATCTCCAGACGCGGTTTTACACGGACTCATCCTGAGGCAACCCTACACAAGTTCCTTCTTACAATTTCCAGATGCAGTTTTACCCGGACTCATCCTGAAGCTGCCCTACCCAGGCCCCCTCTCATATATCTCCTAAAATAACCCTACCCAGGCTCCTTCTGAAGTTTTACATGAACTTATCCCGAAGCAGCCCTACCTAGGCTCCTTCTGAAGTTTTACATGGACTTATCCCAAAGCAGCCCTACCCAGGCTCCTTCTGAAGTTTTACACGGACTTATCCCGAAGCAGCCCTACCCAGGCTCCTTCTAAAGTGTTACACTGACTTATCCCGAAGCATCCCTACCCAGGCTCCTTCTAAAGTTTTACACTGACTTATCCCGAAGCAGCCCTACCCAGGCTCCTTCTAAAGTTTTACACTGACTTATCCCGAAGTAGCCATACCCGGGCTCCTTCTGAAGATTTACACAGACTTATTCTAAAGCAGCCCTACATAGGCTCCTTCTGAAGTTTTACACTGAATCATCCTGAAGCAACCCTACCCAGGTTCCTTCTCATAATCTCTAGACGCGGTTTTACACAGACTCATCCTGAGGCAACCCTACCCAGGTTCCTTCTTACAATTTCCAGATGTAGTTTTACCCAGACTCATCCTGAAGCTACCCTACCCAGGATCCCTCTCACATGTCTCCTAAAACAGCCCCACCCAGGCTCCTTCTGAAGTTTTGCACGAACTTATCCCGAAACAGCCCTATCCAGGATCCTTCTAAAGTTTTACACGGACTTATCCCGAAGCAGCCATACCCAGGCTCCTTTTGAAGTTTTACACAGACTTATCCTGAAGCAGCCCTACCCAGGCTCCTTCTGAAGTTTTACACTGACTTATCCCAAAGCAGCCCTACCCAGGATCCTTCTGAAGTTTTACACGAACTTATCCCGAAGCAGCCCTACCCAAGCTCCTTCTAAAGTTTTACACAGACTTATCCTGAAGCAACCCTACCCAGGTTCCTTCTCACAATTTCCAGATGCAGTTTTACCCGAACTCATCTTGAGGAAACCCTACCCAGGTTCCTTCTCACTATTTCTAGATGCAGTTTTTCACAAACTCATCATGAGGCAACCCTAGCCTTCCTTGAGGTGTTAGCCATTTTTTTAATACTCCTCATTAGGACAAATAAAATATTACACAACAAGAACAAAAAACAAGGAAAATTGTAAAGTTTTTTCATTAAAAAATGGAAAGAAATATGAAGGACCAATCATGTGAGATATCATAATCGAGACCTTGTATGAAGATCAAATTGAAGCATCATAAAAAGTAACTCATGTTCTAGAGGCACAACATCCCACTACAACTAAATATGGTCCATAAATTACAAGTCACTTTAAAATTCAAGGACTAGTACATTAAAAATCCTATTGGTGCAAGAAAGACCATTATAATCTATTGTACCCCAAAATTTTCCCTCCCTTTTTTACTTCAAGACACTTTTTCAAGGCTTCTCAGACACTCAAGGCACTCAAGGGTTGACCAGTCAACTCACCTTCTAAGCCTAAAGGTCTACAATTAGGGTTTTGAGTTTCTCAAGGAAATTTGGTTTTAAAATGTTCAAATTTCTTCCATGGTTCTTAATAGGTCCTCAACAAGGTCCAAGTCAAGTTTCAAGCCCTACATCAAATGTTTGCTCAGTCAATGGCTCAGATGATTGAAAATCAATTGTATTGGTCAAAAAGTTAACTATGATCAACATACAGTCAAACTTCAAGATTTTTGGTCAACATCAACATTTTGAAGTGATATTCATCATTTTATCAAGGATTGATCATGATTCCCCAAGGAAAGCTCTCAAATCATCAAAAATCAAGAATTGTCAAGTTAGGGTTTCCTTAGGAGAAGTCAAATGAACTTTGACCAGGCATAACTTTCACATACTTCATAAACTTTTCCCCAACGAAATCTAATTTTGAAGAAAATTCAATTCCATACAACTTTATTTTTATGCTCAAGTCCAAAAGATGCTTCATTTGAAAGATATGAGCTAATACGTTATAGGTCATTTTCTAAAGTAAACAAAAGACATTTTTGTCAAGGAAACTTACATCAAGATAATGTCTTCAAAAGTAAAAATTATAAAGATAGAGATTGTATAGAGGATATTGATCTTTCTAAAAAGTACAAGATCATCTTCAAAAGATGAAAATTGAGCAAGGTATGTGTGATACGGTGGGAGAACTGACTTGAGGTTTTGCGTTTGTGTTTGCAAATGTTGCGGTTTAGCAAGAGTCGCCACCGACTTTTATTTTATCCAAAAGGAAAGGTAAAAAAGCACAGGAAAGACCTTTGAGATGTTTTCTTGAGTTCGAGGGGTAGATTATGAAAAGGGAAGGTATTAGCACCCTTTTCATCCATGGTTTTCCATGGACTCTTAGTTACTTGTTTAGATCACTTGCTTTTGCTTTGAAACTGTTTGAAATGGTGCTTTGTGTGGTTTTGAAAGTATTTTGAAAAGAGGCCATCGTTTAGGCAATATTTGTAATGATTCTCGTTCGTAAGAATGTATACAAAGATGTTTTTTTGAAAGTTGTTTGGAAATGTTTTGAAAATGTGTGTGTTTGTTTTTGAAAATAGCAAGGATTGTTTTGAAGTTTGATCAAGTAACTAGAAGTTATCTACCTACTCAAAAGTCTTTTTTGTACATTTTTATTCCTTTGACATGGTTGATTTACCATTGCTTTGGTAAACAACCCTATATTTGGATGTTAAACGGGACGGGCGTGGGTCATCGTATGACCATGATAGCAATGTTGCCAAGTATCTTTAGCATTTTGAGGGACCAAGATCATTTTGTTTTAGGCAACCTTTTGATAGCGTCATCGAGGGACTATGATCTTATTTGTGTATTATTTTGCCAAGATACCTTGCATGCATACCATGGCCATTTTATTAGGCAACCAAGTGGGTGAAACCCTAGGGGTGCTTGTGTGCAATGTGTTGTCATTTTACATGCATTTGTCTTTTATTAGGTCTTTGCTATTTGTTTGATTTTTGTCTTATCATACAAACCCTAATTTTACTAAACATGTATATAATGCGATAAATTGTGTAAAATAAATCTAAGCTATTACAACAATTATTATGGGAGGGGGGATACAAGTTTTTGAATGGGGATATTTGCACAAAATAAAACCCTAAAATACTATTACAATCCAATTGAATATTTGCAAATTAAATAAATAAACAAGTATTTAAATATGCAATAAAATGTAATTATGCAAAAAATATTTTGTATTTGTTTTATGTATGAGAAAATAAAATTATTTAAGTCCTAAAAAATAAGAAAAAATATTATTATTATTTTAGAAAGGGGAAACCCTAATTTTTTGATTTAAAAGAAAATTATGCTTTCTATTATTATTTTGTTTATTTTTTTGTATAAGAAAATATGAGTAATATTATATACAATATTAAAAAATTAAAATATGTATGAAAAATAAATATTTAATATGTATAAAATAATGAAATAAAATATTAAGTATTTTTTATTACTTATAGGTTTATTTAAGAAAATAGAAACCACTTGTCAAAATAAACTATTTTTATGCAAAAAATAAATAAAAAATAGAACAAAATGTGAAAATAAATAAAAATTTTTGGGGGAGTTTTTATCATTGGAAAAAATAAATGCAAGCAAAAAAATAAAAATATGCAAGAAAAATATGAAAATATAAGAAATAAGTCAGGGGGTGCAAAAGGAATTCAGGGGGTGTGAGTAGCAAAACTAAAAAAGGCCAAAAGCAAAAAAGCCCAAGACAGCATCTTCGTCCCTGTCCTTGGTTCCTTTCCAGCGCGCGTTTTTTCAAACCTTCAACTCTCTATTCTTTGCACAAAAACAAAAACTTGCAACATGAAACAGGTAGCATTTTTGATCACGATTCCAATGATATAAGATTTGAAACCTAACTCTAAAAGACCAGGGAGAATTTCAGTGGCCCTAATTCCTGACCTAATTTTTTCATGAACTTCAAGCTTCAAATTCTCACTACTCAATTAATATAAATGACAACTATGCATATGTACAACTTCAGCAAGTTAAGGACTACATTTTTGCTTCACAAATAAAAGCTTGAAGATTCCTAAATAGAGAGATAGAGTTTTGAAAAATACCTTGTTCAGCGGAGTTTGGATATGGCAATGTGGGGACTTTGAGTGAGGCCTGAGGATCGTGTGAGCTTCCTTGAAGTTCCCTCAAGCTTTTCCAATGCTTAGTTGACCTTGAAGATGCTTGAAACTCCTTGTAGAAGTCAAACTGCAACCTTCAAAAATAAAAATGGTGATGTCTGAAACAGGGCTCACAATCACAGGATGAGTGCTTGGATAGTTTGGATATGATTTGGATGAAGTGTTTCAAAGGTTGAATGGCAAAACGCACGAGCCAAAATAGAGTTGACAAGGATTTTGCAGAAGCTGCCCTGTTTGGGCATAAATTTGTGTTTTTGTGTTTTGGGAGAGTTTCAGATGTTATGAATTCGTGTTCTTAGCTTGAGATATGTTTGTGAATATGTATGGAGTGATACAAAGTTCACTCTCTAGCAGTTGTACAAGTTCTGATCCCTTTTGCCTCTTTTCTTGCATTTGAAGAAAGTTGAAGTGACTTAAGCCAAAATGCTTGCACTGCTTGCTTGCTAGCTGCAGAGAGTTGGTACAAGTTGCTTGTTATCTATGGAAAATGCCTGCATCCAAGGAACAAGACCAAGGCTCAAGGCTAATAAAGTTTGCAAAAACATGCTTTATGAAAATGGCAATGTGCACTTTTGGCCATTTATGGAATTATTCTTTGTGCAATGCTTCAAAAGCCAAAACAAAGCCATTATCCCATGAGTTTGCATTTAATTATGGAGTGTAGAAAGGATTTAGGACCTGTAATGCAAGGTACAAGCATGTTAGGATCTGATTTGCAACTTGAAGCATTGTAAACATGGCTTGAACAAAAGTGACAAATTTCCATTTTCTCTTCTTCGATTCTCCCTAACCACAAATGATATTGGAGAGTTCTTGGACATTTTGGAAAGATTCTAACATGCTCTACAATCCATCTTTGAAATGAATTTTGAGATACCTCTTGGAACTAGGTGAAAAATGTCCATGAAGTTAGGTCAAAAACCTGCCTAAATTAGGGGAAATTTTCACTAAGTTAAAAAGTTTATGGACCCCTATTCACAAATTCATAACTTGAGATCCAAGCATCTTTTGGGAAAAGGTTGTGAAGAAAAGTTGTATATTTCATGGAGGACTACAACTTTCATGTTGGAAGTTTTCTTTGAATCCAATTTCATCATGGTGAAAAAGTTGTGGAAAGTTGGGAAAAAAATAAGAAAATTTTCATACTTAGAAAAATTCCAAGTTATGAAAAATTTCAAATTAAAACCCTAATTTGCAATTTTAGGTTTCTTGGTCAACAAGTTTCACATTTTTACATATCTTGATGAATTATGACCCTTGGCACTTGATTTTGACCAAAAAGTCAAAGTTTGACTTTTCAGTGTACAATTGACTTTTGATCAGTTGACTGCAAAATTCATCTGTCAATCCTATGCATTTGAGATCTTTTGAACTATGTGATTAAGTCAAGATGATTCTATTGAGTCCTTGAAATCATGTTTGAACCCAATTGGTCATTGGCTAGGTTAAAAATCAGAAATTGCCCTTTCTCAGTTAAAACCCTAATTTTGACCATTTTGCCCTTTTGATGATTTGATCAAATTTCTTGAGGAGTTGTAATCCAAACTTGATCAAATGGTACATAGGAGCCTAGAATGTTGTTGTGGATCAAAAATTATGAAGTTTGACTGTAAATTGGCCATGGTTGACTTTTTCCCAATACAGCTGATTTTTAGGTCAACTGTCCAATTGACTGAGCAAAAATGTGATTCAAGGCTTGAAACTTAACATGGGAAATCTTAGGGGTCCAAGATGGTGTATGAAAGTCACATGAAGCATTTATGGTCCAAAAATCCTTGTGCAAACTCCAACCCTAATTTCAGGCTATCAGTGCAAGGTGATGTCTTGAGCTGAGCAAACCCTAATCTTGTCTTGAGTCCAAGAAGTCTTGTGAGGAAAATCTTGATAAATGAGAGGGAAAATTTTGGGGTACAACAGCTGCCCCTGTTCAATCTTCTTGAACCTGAAGAGTTAGATTGGCGAGTTTTTCCGTTCGTGACTCGAAGGTAAAAGATGGTTGGACATTAGAGTACCCGTAAATTTGCACTCGTCAAAGTGTAGTTGAGGAAATGGGCTTAAAGATGCCATTCAGAGAGGTGATAGAATCTTGTTGGAGATGGGCTTAAAGATGCCATCCAAGAATGTTTGTTGAGTTGAAAGTTATAAGTCAAAAGAATGAGTATCAAAATGGTGTTCGCGTCTGGAACGTATCTGAGTTGTATCTGGAGACTTGAATTCAGAATAAGTGATGGAATGACATCTGTGTCTGAAGCGTATATGAGCTGGGGAAAATCAGAGTAAGTGACAAAATGGAAATCGTGTCTGGAGCGTATCTGGACTGTATCTAAAGTTTGAATCTGAATGAGTAATAGAATAACATCCGCGTCTGTAGCATATCTAAACTGTATCTGAGATCTTAGTCTGAATGAGCAACAAAATGACTTCTGTGTCTGGAGTGTATCTGTACTGTATCTGAATCGGAAAACTGGATAAGGGCCATGTTGTACCCCAAAATTTGCCCTCTTTTCATACACGCATATTATTGGTCTTATGGTTATGGAATAAAGGTATATTTATCAAGCTTCTTCAGGTTACAAGTGATGTTTATTTCGTCAATGGATATTCTTAGAGTATTTTCTATGCTGAAAATCGGTTCGCCGTTTTGCAACGATTCGGGGTTCAAAGATTCACAAGTCCAACCCAGCGCTTCATATTCAGGTGTTCTTTCGCCAAGATATCTCTGATAACGTATTCTCAAATTCAGTTTCAGCTCAAGAGTCAATTCTTTAAAGAATGTATTCGAATGTGTGAGTTTTCTCGAAGAAATATGGTGAAAAAAGTGTGCTCAAAGTACAGTTTTTACGCGCTAAAAAATTCATAACTTGAAGATCGTGACTTGTTTTGAACCCGTTCCGGTGGCCAAAATTCCGTCTTGACATTATCTACTTTTTCATCTCTCACGGCGGGAAGCCAATTTCGATCAGAAGGTCTTCAAAAATGTGAATTTATCAAGTATTTTCGTACAAAAAATTTGTGACAAGTTTTTTACGTCATGTTCAGAAAATCATAACTTGGTCGGTGTTCATTGTATCGAGCTGGTTCCGGCGCCAAAATTTCACAAATTGAGTTGGCTAAGTTTTCACAGAAGGTATTGATTTCGAACGGTATCCAAAACGTCTTCATTTTTTGCTCAGAGTACGCGTGACGCGCCAAAAATCTTGAATGCTGAATATTATTTTATCTGGGTCGAAACTTCGAAAATTCATAACTCGGTCAATTTTTATCGGATTGAGCTCATATTTTTACACAAGGTCACTGAATCATAGATCTACAACTTTGCTTCAAAAGTCGATACCTGATTATGCTCCGATCAATACTAGTTTTTTATTGAAGAACGTGTCAGAGTCGACACTGGAGCCCAAAATAAGTTTGTCTGAGCTGAAACTTCAAAAATTCATAACTAATTCACCTTTTATCCGATCGAGCCAATTTTCGGACAGGAGTTAGTTCTTGATGTCGGCTACATTTTGTTTTCACATTTCAACTTCAAAAATTGCACTTAAGCCCCTGCGATTTTGCCTAGAACGTGACAGACTCAAGTAAATATTGGAGGCCCAATTGCACATTCAAAGCCCATTTTTTGCTCTCTAATTTCTATTATATAATCTCATTCTTTTCACACAAACAGAGGAAAAAAAACCCTTGCCACAATGCTGTCAGAATATCAAATTCTTTCAAGAACCCTAAAACCTTGAAATCTTTATTACAAATCCTCCTCTCACTACAAACAAGCCATCTCGGTTACAAACCAACATCTCACTACAAACAAGTCATCCCGGTTACAAACCAACATCTCACTACTTCTCCAATAAGGGTAAGGCTGGCTTGATCTCCATGATCAAAAGGGAATAAAAGCATTCATATCACTACTTCTCCAGTAAGGATTTAGACAGGATCCCATGCAGGTTCATTAAGGTGAGGCCAAAACACAAATGGCCAAAAGTCAAAAATGGCCAAAATAGAACAGCTTACACATGACACCAATACATAGCGAGACAGACATCCTGAGAATGTTAAGGAACGTTGAGGCCAAAACACAAATGGCCAAAACAGAATAGCTTACACATGACACCAACAGCTGTTGCACCCTAAAATCAGGTCCATTTCTCACTCTTTATTTCTTTTTTCTATTTTCAATTTATTTATTTATTATTTATTTTACTAACCAAATAATTAATTTTCTTTTCATCGAAAAAATCACAAAAATATTTTATGTCCAATTAAATTTCAGAATTTTATTTTATTAATAAATATTAATTAATTTAATTAGGATATTAATGTTAGATAACTTTAAATGATTTTTACAAATATTTAAAATTAATTAGAAATCAATAGGTTTTTAACACTAATTTAATCATTTTATTTTCTTTCCTAAATTAACAAAACTCCAAAAATATGTCATTTAATATTTTTCATTAATTAATTTATTTAATAATTAATTTAACATTTAATTTTTAGGACTTAATTTCTTTTCTTAAAAAAAAAAAAACAACAAAACACTTTCTTTTAATTTAGAGGGTCAACACCCTAATTTCTCGTCGATCTAATTTTTAATCGCGCGTTTTATTATTATTTTGCCCAATTATTGTATCTGCTCACAGTTTGTAATAATTTAATTAGGACATTTATTCTACATTTATTTATTTTTCCGCTTTTATTTTATTTTCAAAGGGTTGTTTTTGGCGATGTAAATACCCGACGCCTTGTAATAATTTAGTTTAAATTCTGCATTTTAATTCCGCAAAATATAACTGTTAGATGTTTGATAATAGGAATGCATGACAAGATTGAACGTTTAAACCTAAAATCAACATAGATAACCATTAACATGCACAAAGATAAAATAAACTGAAAACAACACACTCGCACATGTGCACTCTTAGGGTACACCTCACTTGGTTGCCTTCGAACGCGGTCATTGAGTATAGGAAGTTTTAGAGGTCGCCCTCTTGTCCAAAGATCATAGTTTCCTCGAAATGGTTGCCTCGGAAAAATGATCTAAGACATTAGGGTTACCGCTAAGGCGTCCTAACATTGCTTTAGTGACCATACGTCCTTTAATCGAATTGACCCTTAAAACTCCAACGACGGTGCTACCTACTCATCAATAGTAGGATAGCATTGTCTAAAGGACATTAGCACAGATTGATTCCTTTTTTGAGTAGGTAGATGGTTCTTAAGTACTCGCTCCTTCAAAAATAAAACAAATTTTCACACTTACACCTTTCAAACAAAAAACTTCTTCAAACCCACAAACACAAAAAAAAGCAAATTTTTGAAAACACTTTGAGCAAGTACCTAAGAGCCCGTGGATAACCACAGATAGAAAGGGTGCTAACACCTTCCCTTTCTATAATCTACCCCCCGGACCCGAGAAACATCTCAAAAAAGGAATTTTTCTGTGCTTTTTTCCTTTTCTTGTTGGATAAAATAAAAGACAGTGGCGACTCTTGCTTACCGTGACACTTTGCAAAAACAAACGCAAAACGCAAACTAGCATTCCAAAAACAGTCAGTTCTTTCCCACCGTATCACAGGCCAGAATGGAATCTGTGTCTGGAGCGTATCTGAACTAGAATCTAAATAAGTGACAGAATAAATTCCGTGTCTGGAGTGTTTCATGATAGCTGAGATCTGAATAAGAAATAGAATGGCTTCCGTGTCTGGAGCGTATCTAAACTATATCTGATAGTTGAATCTGAATGAGTAATAGAATGGCTTCTGTGTCTGGAGCATATCTAAACTGTATCAAGATTGTATACTGTTAATGGTAGCTTGTTAATCTTATCCTGAAAAGGGTAAAATGTTAGCTGAAACACAAAGTTATGTTGCATGAAATGTATGATGCAATATAAGCGTTTTATCAAATACTTATGATATATGGATGTAATGTATGTGCATGTAAGCTGATTAGCTGTATTGCTGAGGAAAATAAATCTTTGACAGCTGAGGATAATAAAACCCTTGACTGTTGCCGGGGAAAATAAATCCTTGACTGTTGAGGATAAGAAATCCTGGGCGACTGTTGGGGATTAAAAATCCTTGATAACTTCTGTGGGGATATAAGAATCCTTCATGTCTTGAAGTTGGAGTACTGACAAAAATTCGGTTGTGAGCAATGCCATATACTGCTTGAGTAATCTGCTTGGAGAATCCAGAGAACTTTGATGACTTCTACTGGGGGTTACACAATGGGAATCCTTATCCTGCTGGGGAATAGGGAAAATTCTGATAATTTTTGCGGGGAATTAAGAATGAGAATCTTCATTCTGTTGAGGAGTAATGAAAACTTTGGCGACTTCACTGGGGAATTAAGAATAAAAACTTTGTGGGGAAGAAGGCTTACTGCTGGGGAGTAAGTTCAGGAGTCTGGGTTGTCTGCCACTCTACTGGGGAGTTATCCTCGATTGGGGAGAGACAAAAATTAACTGTTATCCGGCTGATTTCCAGGCTTCAAGATAACTTGCTGGGGAAATTGGATTGACTGAAAGGTTTCCGCTGGGGGATAGATAGTTTGAAGTTTTGACTCGACTAGGGAAGAAGGTTTCAGCTCCGCTGGGGATCCGTAATTCAAAGTTTTTGCTCCGCTGGGGATTGGTAGTTTGAAAACTTAACTCTAATGGGAATTAAGGGTTTGAAATTTTAGCTCCGCTGGGGATCTAGATGATGTACTGTGGGGATTGCTTAGAAATAGCCTAAAGACGTTTTCCTATCCTTTCAAACTGTCAGTAGTTGTTCTTTTCCATCCTGTTTATTTGTAAACAGTAATTATGTTCAAATGCATATGTTCATTAATGAATCATTGGACGATTTTGCAAATAAAAACACAAGTGTAAAGAAAAAGGCAAATAGTTTTCTGTACTTTGAAAGAGATATCTTTGTATTTACTTTGAGTAAGTATTTTGTACAAAGGAGACAAACATCCTAGTAAGAGGATTGTGTCATAAAAGTAAGAAAATTTTATACAAAGAAAGATAGCTATGTGTAAAAGAAATCCCATGGGGTTCCCATTCTGCTATAGCCTTCGTATCTATGAATATCTTGTCCATTCGTTGCTTCGTCCGAAGATGATTGAATTGATCAGAAGCTCAGAGTTTTTCAGTGAAGAGATTGTCCTTAAAGTGATCCGACGAGACATAGTCATACGCTTTAGTTCCCTAACTTTTGCCTGGACCGCCCTTTCGGGTTTTCAGTCCACCGGGAAACCCTTTTTTGCCCAAGTCGCCCTTTCGGGTTTTCAACTTGCCGGGTGTACAGATTTTTTTATTTATCCCTAATTTTTGCCTGAACCGCCCTTTCAGGTTTTCGATTCACCGGGATGCCCTTGTTTTTCCTAGGTGTGTCAACCTAACGGGTCATTTATGCGTAGTATCTTTTGACTATGTCTGCGTTCGCAGGGTGCGGAAGATCGTCACTGTCCATGGTGGTTAAAATCATTTCCCCACCAAAAAAGATGTTCTTGATTATAAATGGTCCTTCGTAGGTAGGAGTCCATTTTCCCCTGGGATCACTTTGTGGCAAGATGATGCGCTTGATCACTAGATCTCTGACTTGATATATCTGGCGTCTGACTTTCTTGTTGAAAGCCTTGATCATCTGTTTTTGGTACGTCTGACCATGGCAAACAGCAGTAAGTCTCTTCTCGTCAATTAAGTTCAGTTGATCAAGTCGGGTCTGGATCCAATCGTCTTCACTCAAACCAGCATCCTTCATGATTCTCAAAGAGGGAATCTGAACCTCGATAGCTAAAACAGCCTCCATGCCATATACCAAGGAATAGGGTGTTGCCCCATTTGATGTGCGAGCCGTGGTACGGTACCCGTGAGGAGCAAACGGTAGCATTTCATGCCAGTCCTTATAGGTGACTGTCATCTTTTGTATGATCTTATTGATATTTTTGTTCGCAGCTTCTACTGCACCATTCATCTTAGGCCGATAGGGGGATGAATTATGATGTTAAATCTTGAACTGCTTGCACAAAGCGGTGATCATAGTATTGTTAAGGTCTGTACCGTTATCGGTGATGATCCTTTCGGGGATACCGTACCGACAAATAAGATTCTGCTTGATGAAGCGGGCAACAACATTCTTAGTAATGGATGCGAAGGAAGCTGCTTCATCCCACTTGGTGAAATAATCAATGGCCACCAGAATGAAATGGTGTCCATTGGATGTTGTAGGCTTGATCTCTCTAATCATGTCGATTCCCCACATAGCGAAGGGCCAAGGAGCTGTTAAGACATTTAGAGGAACCGGGGGCACGTGTACCTTATCCGCATAGATTTGACATTTGTAACAAGTCCATGAGAGTTGGTAGCAGTCAGCTTCCATGGTAGACCAGTAATAGCCTGCCCGTAGAATCTTCTTAGCCATCGTATGCCCGCTAGAGTGAGTGCCAAAGGTACCTTCATGCAATTCAGCATGATCTTTTTAGCTTCAGCTTTGTCCATACAACGGAGCAGAATAGAATCATGATTGCGCTTGTACAGGATGCCATTTCTTAGGAAGAAATTTTCCGAGAACCTCCTTAAGAACTTTTTGTCATTGATTAAAGCTCCTTCAAGGTATTGTTGAGCCTCGAGATACCTTTTGACTTCATGAAACCATGGCTGGTCCACTACTTCTTCGGTATTAATCTCATGACAGTGTGCAGGTTCGTCCATCCGTTCAATGGTGATTTGGGGAGCCTCATTATCCCAGTTAACTTTAAACATGGATGACATTGTAACTAGAGCATCTGCTAGCTGATTTTCTTCTCGCGGGAAGTGCTCGAAGGCGATCTGCTAGAAATGTGGTAACAATGTCAAGACATGTTCTTTGTAAGGGATGAGGTTTGGATGCTTAGTGTCCCACTCTCCTTTGATCTGAATGATGACCAAAGCTGAGTCCCCAAACACAATCAAATATTTGATTCCCAAGTCTATGGCAGCCTTGAGTCCAAAGATGCATGCCTCATACTCTTCCATGTTGTTTGTACAGTTGAAGCAAAGTATGGCGGTGAAAGGAGTATGGCATCCTTCTGGGGATATGAGTACCACGCTGATACCGTTGCCAAGTGCATTAGAAGCCCCATCAAAGTACAGGGTCCATCGGGATCCTTGTTCAGGTCCATCATATGGTCTGAGATCTTCAACGTTGTCCAATGTCATGATGTCTTCGTCAGGGAAGTCGAACTTCATGGATTGGTAATCTTCGACAGCTTGATGGGCTAGATGATCAGCTAGCACACTCCCCTTTATAGCTTTTTGGGTCGTGTACTGTATATCGTATTCCGTTAGGATCATCTGCCATCTAGCTATTCTTCCAGATAGAGCAGGCTTCTCAAAGATGTACTTGATCATATCCATCTTAGATATCAGCAAAGTGGTATGTGTAATTGCAAGCTTCTCAAGTCATATTTAAAGCATTGGTTTTGATGAAGACAACATGGATATCAACATTCAAAGGATGTGCAAAAAGCTTATCAATATCATATAGAAGTCTTGAAGATTAGAAGAAGAATTATTGAAGAAACAACAAATGTCAAAAGGTATAAATAATTCTTAAACTTGAATATAGATGTTCACAAATTTGCATTCATAATCATATACATATCCCACATTTTTAACAATAAGAAAAACCTTGTTTGAGATCTTTTTCAAAAAGAATTTTTGAAAATAAACTTTCAGGAACCGGTTTCTACCTAACAGGGAACCGGGTTCCAAACTTGTTCAAAAAACACGTCCCTGGAATTTGTACCAGGAACCGGGTTGTACCTATAGGGGAACCGGTTCCTGCGTGTTATTTTTTGAATTCTGAGTTATAACATTCACTAAGAACCGGGTTCTGTCTGTGTCGGAACCGGTTCCCAGCGAACCAGTGCAGATTTTATTTTGGTTTTTGAACATATTTCAAATGGTATTCTTTCATGAATGCATTGCATCTTTTCATATCAAATGGCATGAATGAAGAGGTATTTGTGACATTATAAAATGTGCAGATTTTCAGATTTAAAAAAAAAACCTTCTTCAAAAAACAATTTTCATCATTCAAATTTGCATACAAACTTTCAAGTGTTCATAAATTTTGTGAAACTTGCCATATACATTTTCATTAAGAAATCATTACAAGTTTCATACATTCATTGTGAACATTTATAATCATTGCTTGAGAATTATTTCTATCTTGAAGAAGAAGATCAATTGAAGATTGATAGTGCTCTCCATCTCTTTCAAATAAATCATTGTATTACAAAAAGAAAGTATTACCTTACTATCCAGGATTGTTGGAAGTAAGTGTTGTGATTTGAAGAGGATTGTTCTTCATTCACATTAGTGTTTGTTTGATCTTAAAGGTGTTAAGAACCTTTGGTCACCCTATAGGTTAGATAGTAATCATAGGCTGTACAATCATTCTAAACTATAGTGAAATCTCTTTCGTGTTGGAAAGGGGACTGGAGTACTCTCGGATTGTGAGGGGAACCAGGATATATCGCCGTGTTCTTTACTTTTCCGCTTTTATCGCTTTCACCACCATAATCAAGAAAAGATAAGATATAGTCAAAAACCTTCAAACACTTAACCAAAAATTACTACAAGTATTCTCATAAAACCGAATAAATTTTTATACACCTAATTCACCCCCCCCCCCCCCCCTCTTAGGCACTCTTAGACTTACAATTGGCATCAGAGCAAGTTATAGGTAACTTGTTCCTAAAGATCCAGAATGGCTTCCGCAAATCCAAATCCGGTTTTCAAAGATGGTGGTAGTAACAACAAGCCTCCATTGTTTTGTGGTGAATACTTTGACTTTTGGAAAATTCGCATGAAGGCTCATCTTGGGTCAGCAAAGCCTAAAGCATCATGGGATGGCGATGACAAGAAAAAAGTTCTCTTTGACAAAAAGGCAATCAATATTCTCCAAAGTGCTCTTAGTATGGATGAATTTTTCCGAGTATCGGCATGTACAACAGCAAAGGAAATTTGGGATACTCTTGTAGAAACTCATGAAGGAACCGCCGAAGTCAAAAGGTCTAGATTGAACACTTTGAGTTAAGAATATGAATTATTCAGAATGCTGCCCGGAGAATCCATCCTTGACTTGCAAAAGAGATTCGTTCACTTGACAAACTATTTGAAGGCACTTGGTAAGACTTTAACTAACGATGAATTAAATCTTAAAGTGCTTAGGTCTTTAACTAGGGAATGGAAACCAAAAGTGACGGCAATATCCGAAAAGAAAAGCCTAGCAACTATGACTTCCGCAACACTTTTCGGAAAGCTTCAAGAATATGATACGGAACTTGGAAGGCTTGAAAAACATGAGAATATTGAGAAGAAATCCAAAGGCATTGCTTTGAAAGTTGATTCAAAAGAAAGTCAAGATAAAGATGCATCGGAGGAAGATGAAAACCTCTTGCTTCTTGTAAAAAGGTTAGGAAAATATTTTGGTCATAAAAATAATCTTCATAATGCTAACTTTGTCAAAAGAAAGAAATTTTATAAGCATAAAGATAAAGAAGCCTCCACATCAACACAAGATGTCACATGCTATGAATGTGGAAAGCAAGGTCACATAAAGCCGGATTGTCCAAAACTCTCCAAGAAAAATGGATTCAAAGGCAAAAAGGAGTTCAAGAACAAAAGGGCTTATGTTGCATGGGAAGATAATGAGATAAGTTCTTCATCCGATTCGGAAAGCGACGAATGTGAAAACTTAGCCTTAATGGCATCGCATCACTCCGACGATGAAGAAGAGGTTAGTAATGAATTTAATCTTTTTGATGATGATGTTCAAGGTGCTATTGATAAACTCTTGAAAGAATGTAAAAGTTTATACAAAAAGGTGTCAAATCAAGAAAAAGAACTTCTAATTTGTCTAGAAAAAATTGACACCATGACTAAAGATTTTGATCTTCAAAAACAAAATTTTATTAAAGAAAAGGAAAACTTTGCATGCTTCAAGTGTGAATCAAATGTCTTTCAAATTTTTCAATTGAAAAGAGTCATTGAACGATATGAAAAGGGACAAATAGGATTGGAAGGATTACTAAGCCAACAACGTTATCCAAATGATAAAAGAGGTCTTGGTTATGTGAATACTAAGAAACCAAGTAACAATCCCACTGTTTTTGTAAAGGCTAGTAATAGTTCCAATCCCAAGAAAGTAGAAAAGAAGCAAGTTGTTCATAATCATCAAAAGAAAAAGGCTAATATATCCAAAAAGAAAACATTTCCTAAGAAGAAATCTTATCCTTCTAGATATAGAAGTAACTTTGAACCTACTTGTTTTTATTGTGGTATTAAAGGCCATACACCTAATGCTTGCTATGTTAGAAACTTTAGTATGGCAAGTGGGCATTATGTGTGGGTGAAAAAGGGAACTAATTATGAAGGACCCAAGGCAACTTGGGTACCTAACAAGAAATAATTTGTTTTTGTAGGTATGCTTGAAATCCACATCAAAAGTTTGGTATATTGATAGTGGATGTTCAAAGCATATGACAGGAGATGTACACCAATTTTCATATCTAGTACATAAAGCCAAAGGGTATGTCACCTATGGAGACAACACCAAAGGAAAGATTCTTGGCGTTGGAATAGTTGGCACACCTCCATCCATTCAAATTGAGGATGTTATCTATGTTGAAGTATTAAAGCACAACCTTCTTAGCATAAGTCAACTTTGCGATAGAGGGTTCAAGATCAAATTCAACAAAGAAGAATGCCTTATTATGGATGAGGCAACCAATGAGGTAAAACTCAAAGGTATAAGATCTAACAATATTTTTATGATTACTTTAGATGATTTGTCTATGAAGGTATAATGTCTTATGGTAAACAACAATGACGCTTGGTTATGGCACAAGAGGATTGCTCACATTCACATGGAGCACTTGAACAAATTGGTTAAGCATGACTTAGTTATTGGTCTACCAAAGATGAAGTTCATCAAAGACAAATTATGTAGTTCATGCCAAAAGGACAAACAGACCAAATCAACTTTCAAATCTAAGAATGTGGTGTCCACTACAAGGCCACTACAATTGTTACACATGGATCTCTTTGGTCCATCAAGAACAAAAAGCTTCGGAGGTAATGTATACGCTTTGGTTATTATTGATGATTTTTCTAGATATTCTTGGACTTTGTTTCTTGTGCAGAAAAGTGATGCTTTTAAAGCTTTTAAGAAGTATGCTAAGCAAATCCAAAATGAAAAATCACTAAAGATCGTATCCATAAGAAGTGATCATGGTGGAGAATTCCAAAATGCACAATTTGAAGAATTTTGTGAAGAACATGGTATCTCTCATAATTTTTCAGCACCTAGAACTCCACAACAAAATGGAGTAGTTGAAAGAAAGAATAGGTTTCTAGTGGAACTTGCAAGAACAATGCTTAGTGATGCAAATCTTCCTAAATATTTTTGGGCGGATGCGGTTAGTACGGCATGTTATGTTGGAAATCGAGTTATCATTAGACCTATAATAAAGAAGACTCCATATGAACTCTTCAAAGGAAGAAAGCCAAATATTGCTCACTTCCACATTTTTGGATGCAAGTGTTTTATTCTTAACAATGACAAAGACAATATCGGTAAGTTTGACGAGAAATCCGACGAAGAGGAAGTAGTTGTGTGTGATGATGATGATCCTATAGATTTACTCCCGGAAGAACTTTCAAATGATCAAGTTGTGAAATCACCGGAAAATCAAGAAAACATTGTACAACAAGATTCAAACATCAATGATCTACCAAAAGAATGGAGAACTCATAGAGACCATCCTATTGACAAAATTATTGGTGACATTAGCCAAGGTGTATCAACAAGATTAAATCTAAAAGATGCTTGCTTAAACATGGAGTTTGTTTCTCAAATTGAACCTACCAAAGTTGATGAAGCCTTAGGAGATGATCAATGGATTATTTCTATGCAAGAAGAATTAAATCAATTCGAGAAAAATCAAGTTTGGGAACTTGTTCCTAGACCAAGTGGTAAACACATCATAGGTACCCGATGGGTGTTTAAGAACAAACTTGATGAGAATGGTCTAATTGTTTGAAACAAAGCAAGGTTGGTTGCCCAAGGCTACAATCAAGAGGAAGGAATCGACTTTGAAGAAACATTTGCTCCGGTTGCAAGGTTAGAAGCTATACGTCTTTTACTTGCTTATGCTTGTTCATTAAATTTTCAGCTTTTTCAAATGGACGTCAAAAGCGCATTCTTGAATGGATACATCAATGAAGAAGTCTATGTCAAACAACCTCCGGGATTTGAAGACTTCAAACATCCTACACATGTATTTAAGTTGAGAAAGGCTCTTTATGGCTTAAAGCGAGCACCAAGAGCATGGTATGATAGACTTAGCAATTTTTTGTGTGAAAAGGTTTCGAAAAGGGTAAGGTTGATAAAACTTTGTTCATTAAGAAAATCAAAAGTAACACTTTATTGGTTCAAGTCTATGTTGATGATATCATTTTTGGATCGACTAACAAAGAAATGTGTGAGGAATTCTCATTGATGATGCAAGGAGAATTCGAGATGTCTATGATGGGAAAGATGAACTACTTTCTTGGACTACAAATCAAGCAACTAAAAGATGGAATCTTCATCAACCAATCTAAGTATTGCAAAGAATTATTGAAAAAGTTTGATATGGACAATTGTAAAGCAATGAATACTCCAATGGTCTCCGGTACATATGTTGATCAAGATGAATCCGGTACTCCAATTGATATTACAAAATACCGAGGTATGATTGGTTCCTTATTGTATTTGACGGTGAGCCGTCCTGACATAATGTTTAGTATTTGTCTTTGTGCTCGCTTTCAAGCAAATCCAAAGGAATCACACCTCATGGCAGTTAAAAGGATCATGAAGTATCTCAAAGGAACAACCAATGTCGGCTTATGGTATCCTAAAGGTAGTATTTGCACTTTAATTGGTTATTCTGACGCGGATAATGCAGGTTGTAAAACTGATCGTAAAAGCACAAGTGGTACTTGTCACATTATTGGAAATGCATTAGTATCATGGGCTTGTAAAAAGCAAGCATGTGTTGCTCTTAGCACGACCGAAGCAGAATACATAGCAGCGGGTAGTTGTTGTGCACAAATTCTTTGGCTCAAGCAATAACTCCGTGATTATGGACTTGATCTCGGATGCATTCCTCTTCGATGCGACAATACAAGTGTTATCAATATTACAAAGAATCCGGTCATGCATTCAAGAACCAAACATATAGATATTCAACATCATTTTCTCCATGATCATGTACTTCAAGGAGATGTCGAAGTCACTTTTGTGGATACTCATAACCAACTCGCAGATATCTTCACAAAACCGCTTGCTCGAGAACCATTCTTCAAAATCCGAAGAGAACTTGGTATTTTGGATGCAGGTGATCTCTAAATGTTTCTCATAAGGTGCACGTCTTAATTTTTCTTCAAAAAATTTGATGTTTCAGTACACTCTGCTTCTACTCCTTCTTTTATATGTTTTTATTTGATAAAATATGTGTGTATATATTGTTTGTGTTTTTTAAATGAATTTGTTTCACTCTTTTTCCCCATCCTTTTTTATGTTAACAAAGGGGGAGAAGAATATGCATATGTGTTGTTTTGTTTCAAAGAAATTGCAGGCCAACTCACTCTAAAATTCAAAGAATCATGGACTTAGGGGGAGCATACAATTTAGGGGGAGCCTTGCATTTGCTCAACATTATTGCTACACAAAACAACATAAACATTTCAAGAATTGTTTTCAAGACTTGGTTGTCATCATCAAAAAGGGGGAGAATGTAATTGCAAGCTTCTCAAGTCATATTTAAAGCATTGGTTTTGATGAAGACAACATGGATATCAACATTCAAAGGATGTGCAAAAAGCTTATCAATATCATATAGAAGTCTTGAAGATTAGAAGAAGAATTATTAAAGAAACAACAAATGTCAAAAGGTATAAATAATTCTTAAACTTGAATATAGATGTTCACAAATTTGCATTCATAATCATATACATATCCCACATTTTTAACAATAAGAAAAACCTTGTTTGAGATCTTTTTCAAAAAGAATTTTTGAAAATAAACTTTCAGGAACCGGTTCCTACCTAACAGGGAACCGGGTTCCAAACTTGTTCAAAAAACACGTCCCTGGAATTTGTACCAGGAACCGGGTTGTACCTATAGGGGAACCGGTTCCTGCGTGTTATTTTTTGAATTCTGAGTTATAACATTCACTAAGAACCGGGTTCTGCCTGTGTCGGAACCGGTTCCCAGCGAACCAGTGCAGATTTTCTTTTGGTTTTTGAACATATTTCAAATGGTATTCTTTCATGAATGCATTTCATCTTTTCATATCAAATGGCATGAATGAAGAGGTATTTGTGACATTATAAAATGTGCAGATTTTCAGATTAAAAAAAAAAACCTTCTTCAAAAAACAATTTTCATCATTCAAATTTGCATACAAACTTTCAAGTGTTCATAAATTTTGTGAAACTTGCCATATACATTTTCATTAAGAAATCATTACAAGTTTCATACATTCATTGTGAACATTTATAATCATTGCTTGAGAATTGTTTCTATCTTGAAGAAGAAGATCAATTGAAGATTGATAGTGCTCTCCATCTCTTTCAAATAAATCATTGTATTACAAAAAGAAAGTATTCCCTTACTATCCAGGATTGTTGGAAGTAAGTGTTGTGATTTGAAGAGGATTGTTCTTCATTCACATTAGTGTTTGTTTGATCTTAAAGGTGTTAAGAACCTTTGGTCACCCTATAGGTTAGATAGTAAGCATAGGTTGTACAATCATTCTAAACTATAGTGAAATCTATTTCGTGTTGGAAAGGGGACTGGAGTACTCTCGGATTGTGAGGGGAACCAGGATATATCACCGTGTTCTTTACTTTTCCGCTTTTATCGCTTTCATCACCATAATCAAGAAAATATAAGATATAGTCAAAAACCTTCAAACACTTAACCAAAAATTACTACAAGTATTCTCATAAAACCGAATAAATTTTTATACACCTAATTCACCCCCCCCCCTCTTAGGCACTCTTAGACTTACAGTATGAGTCAACATATACTGCCTTAGCCGGCGAGCAGCCCATACCAAAGCGCAACAAGTTTTCTCGAGCAGTGAATATATTATTTCACAGTCGGTAAACTTTTTGCTAAGGTAATAAATGGCATACTCTTTTCGGCCAGACTCGTCATGCTGCCCCAGTACGCATCCCATTGAATTCTCTAGGACGATCAGATACATGATTAGCGGTCTTCCTTCGACGGGTGGCATCAAGATAGGAGGTTCTAGCAAATACTCCTTAATTTTATCGAAAGCAACTTGACAGTCATCATTCCATCTAACTACCTGATCTTTCTTCAACAGCTTGAAGATTGGTTCACAAGTAGATGTTAGGTTAGAAATGAACCTAGCAATGTAGTTTAGGCATCCCAAGAAACCTCTGACCTCCTTCTCAGTGCGAGGAGCAGGAATTTCTTGTATAGCTTTGACTTTGGCAGGATCAACCTCGATGCCCTTGCTGCTGACAATGAAACCTAAGAGTTTACCGGATCGAACTCTGAATGTACACTTGTTTGGATTCAATCTGAGCTTGTACTCCTTCAACCTGACAAACAACTTTTGTAAATGATCAAGGTATTCTTCTTCAGTTTGTGATCGGGCTATCATGTCATCTACGTAGACCTCTATCTCATGATGTATCATATCATGAAACAAAGCTACCATGGCGCGTTGATAGGTTGCCCTGAAGTTCTTCAGTCCGAATGGCATCACTTTGTAGCAGAACGTACCCCACTGTGTGACAAAAGTAGTTTTCTCCATGCCCTCGGGTGCCATTTTGATCTGGTTATAGCCTGATAATCCGTCCATGAAAGAAAATACTTTGTGCTGAGCTGTGTTGTCAACCAAGATGTCAATATGCGGAAATGGAAAGTCATCCTTAGGGCTGGCCCTGTTTAAATCTCTATAATCCACGCACATTCTCACTTTGTCGTCCTTCTTAGGCACGGGCACAATGTTAGCAACCCATTAAGGATAAGAAGTAACAGCCAGAAATCCAACATTGAACTGCTTCATAACTTCTGCTTTGATCTTCTCTGACATGTCAGGTCTCATACGGCAGACCTTTTGTTTCACTGGTGGACAGTCTTCTCTTGTGGGTAGACGGTGTACCACAATGTCTGTATCAAGTCCCGGCATGTCTTCGTATGACCAGGCAAAGATCTCAACATAATCATGCAATAGCTGAATTAGGCGCTCCTTGACACTCGGCTCTAGATTGGCACCTATCTTGATTTCCTTTTTATCAACCTCAATACCCAAGTTGATTGTATCCAACTGCTCCTCATGAGGCTGAATTGCTCTTTCTTCTTGCTGTAAAAGTCTAGCCAATTCCCCTGGCACCTCACAATCTTCCTCACCTTCGTATTCGGCTTGGTAGATCAGATCTTCAGAGTCACTGAAGGCTATAGCAGTATCGTTACCCATGGGATCCGGAATGGAAGGGTACCTGCATTTGTGAGTGTGGGTGTGTGTAAGGGTATAGCCATCTTAAAACAACAAAATGCAAAAGAAAGACAATGAGCACAAAAGGTTTAAATATGAAAAGCGTCCATGATTCATTAAATGACATATGAAAATGAAATAAGAACCCTTACAAATGGACCTATGTGTCTCGGGTAAGACACAAGGTTGAAAAAGTACGAATTGTTTGTGAATTATTACAGATCCAATAGAAATGGAAAAGATAAATTACTGCGGTATGAAAGTAATCGGAACAAAGTCTTTTGCTTCCCAGTTGCACAATCCTCCGCTAACAGTAGGAAAAATCCAGTCTTCCAGGCTGCCATCTTCTTCACTGTCCTCTAGTGCATTAACCCCTCGGTGGCTGATCTTCACAGGTGGCCCTCCGGCACGGGAGCGGCGCACAGCCTTCTGACCAATCGAAGTAAACCCCAAGCCGAACTTGTCTGATTTGAAAGGAAAGTCGGGAAGCTGCCCCCAGATAGTGGATCCGCCTTCTTCCACTACTGCCCTTGCATCCTTGAGAGATGACATCCGAGGTACAGGTCTTGTGATCACATGAGTTGAGGATACCGCCTTGGTTGCCGTTATTTCTTCAGAGACTTCTTCAAAATGTTGGAAAGGGGTCTCTATGAATTCGCCATCTAACTCCACATAACGGAAGGAATTCAGATGACTAATCATATATTCCTCTTCCCCATGGACAGTTATGATCTTCCCTTGGACGGGGTACTTGAGCATTTGATGCAAGGTGGAAGTGACGGCACCGGCATTGTGAATCCAGGGACGTCCCAACAGGCAAGAGTAGGAAGGACGGATTTCCATCACATAGAATGTTGAATTGAATGTCTGGGTACCCACCTTGATCGGGATGTCCACCTCTCCATGGAACATCCTTTTAGAACCATCAAAAGCTCTAACCACTATGTTACTGGGTTTTAGAGTCAGCCCCTCACAATCCAACCTATCAAGGGCTTTCTTCGACAAGACGTTCAGAGACGACCCATTATCAACCAAGACATGAGCTAAGGTTGTTCCTCTGCACTCCACCGAGACATGTAGTGCATCGTTATGTTTTCTCCCTTTGGAGGTCAAGTTAGCATCGGAGAAACCCAGGCCATTATCAGCTGTTAAACTGGCTACACACTCTTGGAATAGATCAGCCGAAGTTTCTTGCGGCATGTGCGCTGTTTTCAGAAACTTGACCAAAGCTTTAGCATGTGCCTCAGAGCACAACAGCAGGGCTAACATAGAGATTTTGGAAGGGGTCTGCCCCAGTTGTTCAACAACATCATAATCGCTTTTCTTGATGATCCTCAGGATTTCTTCCATCTCCTTCTTGGATGTATCAGGAATGACTAATGATTGAGCCTTCGTCAGGACAGGATCCTCTTGAACATTCTTTCCTTTTTTTCTCAGCAGCGGAAACAGGGATGGGGATTGTATTGTCATTGTTGGCGGGTACACTTGTAGGTGTAATTACTGGTGCGGAGGTTATCTTCAGAATGACCACGGGTCCAAGGACTACTGTTGGAGGAGCAATCTCTGGAGAAAAGATTCTTCCACTACAAGTAACCTTGCTTGTTCCAGCAATGTTACTGATGTCGGGAGTATCCTCTTCGGAGCTTTCTTATTCTGCAATCTGTTCAATCTGTTTGACACCATGGTAGTAGATTTCTCCACCATAGTTCCATGGTACCATTTTATCGGATTTGTATGGGGCTGGCCCGGACATTGTTATCTTCAACGGAGTAGTCACTGGAGCAGATGTAATCCTAACGGGTTTTTTAGGAACCCTGGAAGGATTGGCGTATATGGTTATTATTGAAACTTCTGGAACTGGAATGGGTGAAATAGGAGCTTTCTCAAACAAAATTTCCTTGTTATCAATCAGTTGTTGGATTCTTTTCTTCAATAGAGGACAGTCAAATGGGGAGGATAGGCAAGCATGGCAATCTTGGTCACAACCTAGGAACACCCCAGCTTTCAACAAATTCAACTTGATGGTTAGGAGAGGAGTTAACAGTTCATCCACAGTAGAAACAAACAGATCTTCTTCCACAACACTAGAATTATGTCCATGCCTAGGCATTGGACGGAGATAACATTTGGTTTTTCAGGAGCTTCAAATTCAACTTCCTTTGCGTCGAACAGATCTTGAATCTTGTTCTTCAGGACCCAACAGTTGTTGGTGTCATGCCCTGGACTTTCTGAATGGTATGCGTATCTGGCGTTGGGATGGTAGTGTGGAGAAGTAGTGTTAGGATTTTTAGGGGCCTTTTTTAGCATGGCCAGCTTCAACTTCAAGAGATGTGGTAGGACTTGAGCAGGAGTCATGTTTATCTTGGTGAATTGCCTTACAGGCCTTTCCACCCTTTGCTGGTTATTTCTCGGCTGATCATTTCTCGGCTGGTTGTTTCTCGGCTGGTCTGATGCAGACTTCTGAATCATAACGGCCCCCACTGTTGGTCGTATTTCAATTCTTCCCTGATTCCTCTGGGCATAGACAGCAGACACTTCCTTCTTTCCAGTGAAGGGCTTTTTTACAGCAGTAGAGGTAGACGCGTCTTTCTGAATTTTCCCGCTTCTAATACCAGCTTCCACTCTCTCGCTAGTTAAAATCAACTCAGCGAAACCTGCAGAGGAGCTCCCAATCAGGTGATTAAAGAAAGGACCTGACAGAGTTCCTAGGAACATGTCCACTAGCTCCCTTTCAGATAAAGGTGGTTGCACCCTTCCAGCTAAATCCCTCCACTTTTGGGCGTAGTCTTTGAAGCCCTCATTGGTAGCCATAGCCATACTCTGTAGCTGAGTACGGGTTGGCGCCAAGTCGGCATTGTATTGATACTTCTTATAGAATACGGCTGCCAAATCTTCCCAATTATGGACATCTGCCCTCTCCAACTGGTAGAACCAATCAAGCTGCGTTCCCGATAGACTGTCCTGGAAAAAGTGGACCCACATGTCTATGTCAGAAGAATGTGGTTGAATCTTCCTAACATAGGATCTGAGGTGCATTTTAGGGCAAGACACCCCATCATACTTAGCAAACAGTGGCACTTTAAACTTAGGAGGGATTACAATTCCAGAAACCAACCCTAACTCCTCAAAATCCAGCCCCGGTACTCTCTGTATCTCCATAGCAGCTAGACGTTCTTCCAAGTTTTTGTATTTGTCATCAGCCGGAGGGTACTGCTGTTCGGAGTAGTCCTCATCTTCCTCTTCTTCTGCTTCAGAATCAGATGGCATTGCCGTTCCTTTTCCTTCCCCCTCTTCAGATGTTGATGGGAATTCCAAAGTCCGTCTGGCTTGTCCTTCAAACCTTCTGCCCATGATAACCATACCGGATCGCTTCTTCTTCTTTTTGTCTTTTTCCTTCTCTAGTAGAGTCTTGGCTCCTCCTGCCTCTTGGCTAAGGTCAAGAGTAGCTGTTGAAATTGTGAATTCTGAGCTTGCAAATCTTTGACTGTTTGTTCAATATCCATCTTGCTGAAATAAACAGCAGAGAGATGAGGAAACTTGGTGTGAAGACCTGTTTATGCATATGATGAATGATATGTATTCATGTAATGCTTTCAAGGATTCAGAAATTCAAATTTGTTTTAAACAAAAAACAAATACACGTCATATTAATAAGATAGAATTGTTAGTACATCAATGCCCCTTGGGCAAAATAATACAAGAATTCTAAGGTAAAAAGACGTTGCGCATCCTCTTTGGTGAAATGTAGGTGTTGAGAGTCTTCTCTTCATGAAGTTGACGAGTGAGTTCCAAAACCTTCTTCTCGCTTGCATAGAATTGGGCTTCGAAAGTATTGCGCTCTCCCTTGAGTTGTATCCAACTCCTTTGTAGATCTTCGAGTGATGTTAGCATGTCAGGATGTAGGAGGGTGTATGGAACCTCTCCTTCCATAACAGGATCTATAATCACTGGGAGAATGGAGGGGTAAGGCATCATAAGACTTTAGGCGCGGGTTCGTACCCACTTGAGGTAAGGCTCAAGGGGGATGGAATTGTTGTATCCCAAGGTCTTACTGTCTACCTTGTTTGGCATCCTCCAAGCTCGGATTAATCTTTGTCGAAGTCCTTGATTGTCGTTGTCGAAGTCGAAAACCAAACCTTGAACTAGCATGTCATGTGGGCCATCCCTTCGGGCATAACCAAACTGTCTTAGAGCCAAGCAGGGGTTGTAGGTGATGCCTCCCCTAATGCCAAGTAGAGGGACATTAGGAAATTCCTCACAACGGTCAATGATGATAACATTCTCTTTTGATCGAGAACACCAATGAATATCTGAATGGTTAAGTGTCATTAACCGTTGTGACCACCTCAAGCCTTGATCATTCTTCAAGACTGATTGGGGAAGATGAGAAATAAACCATCTTGCTAGGAGAGGAGTGCAACACATGAGAACACCTCTTTTCCTCATTGTACGAGTGTGAAAATAGTGGAGGATATCCCCAAGCAATGTAGGTACCGGGTTGCGAGTCATGAAGATTTTGACAGCACTCACATCTATGAGTTGGTCAGGATTAGGGAACAAGACCATCCCATAGATGATAAGAGCTACAATCTCCTCAAAAGCTTGCAAGTCTAGAGAATTCCAACAGCTTTGGGCCTTCTCAAACAAAAACTTTGACAAGAAGCCTTTGACACCACTTCTAGTTTCCCAATGTGCTGTGACATCAGATGGGTGCAAGTGTAAGGCTTGAGAAATCTCTTCTGGCTTTGGATCTCTTTATGTACCGTTGAAGGGTAGTTGATTGAGAATAGGAATCCTCAAGAGTTGAGATAATTCCTCCAAAGTGGGCACAAGTTGGTAGTTAGGAAATGTGAAGCAATGATGCAAAGGGTCAAAGAAATGGAAGAGAACTTTCAGCATATCCTCCTCTGTGTTAGAAGTAATCAAGTTGAGAAGACGATCATGTCTCTCGGTGAATGGAGAATTCTCAGGAATCCTTGAAGCTAGCTCCTTGAGTTGTGTAGGAATTCTTACAAGGTTTACTTGGATAGTTTTCTTGCGAAGTGAATCCATAACCTACAAAACAGGAACAAAGATGAATCTCCAAAATCCTTGAAATGGTTAGTGGATGAAAATGATGCTTCATGATGTCCATGCTGTTATGCACAAGTATATATGTACAAACAAATCACACAAGTTCCTAGTTTAGGCTTGCATGGGGTTTCATAGGTAAGTACCCTCTTGAAGTTTAGTTGGCTCAACCTGTCCTAGAAATAGTAATCGGGTTCTAAGGAGCTCAATATCACTGGATTGTTTCCTTGTTCATTGTTTCAATTCAGACTCTTTACTGGCGACCGAAATATTCCAAGGAACCAACCCTCAATGAGTGTAGTATCGAGTATCTACCAACTTCGGACTGCACCAAAGCCGGTCATCTCACTACATCCTAAAAGGCCAAGTTGGTCAAGTAAAGGTTCTAAAAGTTCATTAGTGCTTCATGACATCACTCAGCGGCCCCGTATTCTCTTTGATTGACTCAAAGGCTACCGGTACCCACAAATATGTCGCACTAATATAGCTATTGCTTAGACCGTATCGGTATACCCCGTACAATTTCCACAGCGTATTGCTATTTACCTATGAATGTTTCCCAAATCCGGGTAGAGGATTCAAACCCAAATAATAGAACCAAAGTGTAAAGCAAACAAGTCAAACAATTGTAAGCATGTAAAGGTGATCTAAAACCCTAAGGTAACCCCACTTTTAGAATTTTCCCCAGCAGAGTCGCCAGTTCTGTGATACGGTGGGGGAACTGACTTGAGGTTTTGCGATTATGTTCGCAAATGTTGCGGTTTAGCAAGAGTCGCCACCGACTTTTATTTTATCCAAAAGGAAAGGTAAAAAAACACAGGAAAGACCTTTGAGATGTTTTCTTGAGTTCGGGGGGTAGATTATGAAAAGGGAAGGTATTAGAACCCTTTTCATCCATGGTTTTCCATGGGCTCTTAGTTACTTGTTTAGATCACTTGCTTTTGCTTTGAAACTGTTTGAAATGGTACTTTGTGTGGTTTTGAAAGTATTTTGAAAAGAGGCCATCACTTAGGCAATCTTTGTAATGATTCTCGTTTGTAAGAATGTATACAAAGATGTTTGTCTTTTGAAAAATGTTTCAATATTTTGAAAGTTGTTTGGAAATGTTTTGAAAATGTGTGTGTTTGTTTTTGAAAATAGCAAGGATTGTTTTGAAGTTTGATCAAGTAACTAGAAGCTATCTACCTACTCAAAAGTCTTTTTTGTACATTTTTATTCCTTTGACATGGTTGATTTACCATTACTTTGGTAAACAACCCTATCTTTGGATGTTAAACGGGACGGGCGTGGGTCATCGTATGACCATGATAGCAATGTTTCCAAGTATCTTTAGCATTTTGAGGGACCAAGATCATTTTGTTTTAAGCAACCTTTTGATAGCGTCTTCGAGGGACTATGATCTTATTTGTGTATTGTTTTGCCAAGATACCTTGCATGCATACCATGGCCATTTTATTAGGCAACCAAGTGGATGAAACCCTAGGGGTGCTTGTGTGCAATGTGTTGTCATTTTACATGCATTTGTCTTGTATTAGGTCTTGGCTATTTGTTTGATTTTTGTCTTATCATATAAACCCTAATTTTACTAAACATGTATAATGCGATAAATTATGTAAAATAAATCTAAGCTATTACAACAATTATTATGGGAGGGGGGATACAAGTTTTTGAATGGGGATATTTGCACAAAATAAAACCCTAAAATACTATTACAACCCAATTGAATATTTGCAAATTAAATAAATAAACAAGTATTTAAATATGCAATAAAATGTAATTATGCAAAAAAATATTTTGTATTTGTTTTATGTATGAGAAAATAAAATTATTTAAGTCCTAAAAAATAAGAAAAAATATTATTATTATTTTTGAAAGGGGAAACCCTAATTTTTTGATTTAAAAGAAAATTATGCTTTCTATTATTATTTTGTTTATTTTTTTGTATAAGAAAATATGAGTAATATTATATAAAATATTAAAAAATTAAAATATGTATGAAAAATAAATATTTAATATGTATAAAATAATGAAATAAAATATTAATTATTTTTTATTACTTATAGGTTTATTTAAGAAAATAGAAACCACTTGTCAAAATAAACTATTTTTATGCACAAAAAAAAATAAATAAATAGAACAAAATGTGAAAATAAATAAATTATTTTTGGGGATTTTTTATCAATGGAAAAAATAAATGCAAGCAAAAAAAATAAAAATATGCAAGAAAAATATGAAAATATAAGAAATAAGTCAGGGGGTGCAAAAGGAATTCAGGGGGTGTGAGTAGCAAAACCAAAAAAGGCCAAAAGCAAAAAAGCCCAAGACACCATCTTCGTTCTTGTCCTTGGTTCCTTTCCAGCGCGCGTTTTTTCAAACCTGCAACTCTCTATTCTTTGCACAAAAACAAAAACTTGCAACATGAAACATGTAGTATTTTTGATCACGATTCCAATGATATAAGATTTGAAACCTAACTCTAAAAGACCAGGGAGAATTTCAGTGGCCCTAATTCCTGACCTAATTTTTTCATGAACTTCAAGCTTCAAATTCTCACTACTCAGTTAATATAAATGACAACTATGCATATGTACAGCTTCAGCAAGTTAAGGACTACATTTTTGCTTCACAAATCAAAGCTTGAAGATTCCTAAATAGAGAGATAGAGTTTTGAAAAATACCTTGTTCAGCTGAGTTTGGATATGGCAATGTGGGGACTTTTAGTGAGGCCTGAGGATCGTGTGAGCTTCCTTGAAGTTCCCTCAAGCTTTTCCAATGCTTAGCTGACCTTGAGGATGCTTGAAACTCCTTATAGAAGTCAAACTGCAACCTTCAAAAATGAAAATGGTGATGTCTGAAACATGGCTCACAGTCACAGGATGAGTGCTTGGATAGTTTGTGTAAGTGTTTAGTTATTGGCATGTATTTTTGGTAAAACCAGGTGTGTGAATGTCATGACTGATGTCATAACATTCTGGGTTATTAGGTACTTTATGCAGAAAAAGAATGGGATACAGTAGCTGCTCATTATGAGTGTGTATCTGAGCATTTTGCAATGATCACATTTATTGCATTCTACCAAAAATCAGTAAACAGGATTCTTGTTGTCATAACCAATGTTAAGACATCCTGTACTGATCTAACAGTTAGGCAGTTTTGTTAATTCTGAGATTTTTCAGGAATATGGTTCATACATTCCAGAACAGAATCTCACGTAGACTTTAGGTTAACTTGGCTTAACCCTAATATGGTTGATAAAGTCTTGTGACCAAGTCTTGAGGTTAACCTTAATTAACCCTAGCTATTTTCGTGGAAGCCCTAATTGAAGAACAGCTGCATATATATTCAACAGGAAGGCTGTTGGTGAAGTAAACTTTTCGACAGAAGATCAACAAGGGGCTGTATAGTTTTAACTACTGTAATCCAAGCAAGTATCATTGTGATAAGTGACTTGGAGTAGGTTTTGATTGTAAGGGTTGTGTATCACTCAAAGCTTTGAAGCACGAGTGTTTGTGTCACTTGATTAAAGCTTTGAAGCAAGGTCAAGTTAGGTTTATGTATCACTCAAAGCTTTGAAGCACGAGTGTTTGTGTTACTTGATTAAAAGCTGTGAAGCATAGTCAAGTGTATGTTCTGAAGAGTGTCTTCATAATTTCATTAGTCAATTGTTTAGTATCACTGATGTGATTGAGGGGGAGTGAGTAGGAACTCAGGTTTAAGTTGAACTTAGATTGAAGTTGCATTGGGTAGGTCTTAAGTGAAAGAGATAAACTGGTTGGTTTATTCCTGAATTAATATCTCTTATAGTGAATTTCCTCCCTGGCTTGGTAGCCCCCAGAGTAGGTGTTGTTTCACACTGAACTGGGTAAACAATTGACTGTGTTCTTTACTGCTTTTTGATTTACTGTCTTATAGAAAGTCAGATATAATGTCATAACATTCACTGTGACATTGAGTATCTGCTGCCAGAATTTCAATTGGTATCAGAGCAGGCACCCTGCATGTCTTACTGGGTGAGATCTAGGGATATCACTTTCTGGCGCTATGGACAAAGAATGAGTTTTTGGAAACAGACCACCCATTCTGGATGGATCAAATTATGACTACTGGAAACCTCGTATGGTTGCCTTCTTAAAATCACTGGACAAAAAGGCTTGGAGAGCTGCTGACAAAGGATGGAACCATCCCACCATAACTGAGAAAGATGGGACAATCAGTCTGAAACCTGAGGAAGAATGGAGCAAAGAAGAAGATGAGTTAGCTCTGGGCAATTCCAAAGCATTAAATGCCTTATTCAATGGAATTGATAAAAACATATTCAGACTAGTACATCAATGTGAACTGGCCAAGGAAGTTTGGGACACTCTCAAAACTACCCATGAGGGCACATCCAAAGTAAAAATGTCAAGGCTTCAGATGCTGACTACCAAATTTGAGAACCTAAGGATGATGGAAGATGAAACCATTCATGAGTTTCACATGAACATCTTGGAGGTTGCCAACACCTCAGGAGCATTGGGAGAAAAGATGTCAGAAGAAAAACTGGTGCGAAAGATTCTCAGATCCTTGCCTAAAAGATTTGCAATGAAGGTAACTGCTATAGAGGAAGCCCAGGATATCAGCAATTTGAAGGTGGATGAACTCATTGGGTCTCTTCAGACCTTTGAGATGGGGATCAGTGACAATGTCGACAAGAAAAACAAGAGCATAGCACTTGTATCTAACACTGAAGATGAAAACAAGGAGGATGAAGAAGAAAATATTTCAGAAGTTATAGCCATGCTTGGAAGACAATTCAACAAACTCATCAAGAGAATGGATCCAAAGTCAAGGTCAAATGTCAAGAACATTCCTTCTGACATTAACAGATCTTATGACTCCAGCAGAAGACTAAAGTCTGAAGAGAAGGGAAATCAAAGCAGAGGAATTAAATGCCATGGATGTGAAGGATATGGGCACATTCGAGCTGAATGTCCTACCTTTCTTAAGAAACAAAAGAAAGGAATGTTTGTTACTTGGTCTGACTGTGATTCAGAAAGTAATTCTGAAGAAGAATCTTCCAAAATAGTTACTGCACTAACTGGTATTTGTAACTCTGATAGTGACTCTAGTGATGAGGAAGTGACATTTGAAGAACTGGCTGATTCCTACAAGAAATTATGTATCAGAAGTGTTGAAGTCTGTCAGCAAAATGAGAGACAAACAAAACTCATAATAAAGTTGGAGGCTGAGAAAAGGGCAGACATTGATACTATAAGTCATCTAGAAGGGGAGGTTCAAATGCTAAACTCAAAATTGGACCAGATGACCAAATCTGTCAAGATGCTGACAAATGGAACTGACAAATTGGAAGAAATCCTTAAGGTTGGACAAAATGTGGGAAACAAGTCTGGTCTAGGATTTGTGGCAGCAAAGAAATCTGGTATAGACAAGAAGATCAGGCCTGATAAACAAATGTCAAAGCAGATGTCCCAACATAGCACTCAACATCGTGAACAGAGAAATATGAAGAAAAAGTATCAAAGATGGAGATGTCATCATTGTGGGAGGTTTGGTCACATAAAGCCATTCTGCTTCAGATTATATGGATATCCTAATCAGAACCCAGGTGTCAAACCTAAGTCTAACAAGGTACCATATACTCCACAGTGGAAGAAAAAGGCTACTGCCCTGATAGCTCACACTTCCCTTAGAGTATCTACAAAGGAAGACTGGTACTTTGACAGTGGATGTTCTAAGCACATGACTGGAATCAAGAACCTTCTCAATAATGTTAAACCTCACACCACTAGTTATGTGACCTTTGGAGATGGTGCTAGAGGAGAAATCAAAGGAGTTGGAAACTTGGACTGCCCTGGAGTTCCAAATCTAAATGAAGTATTACTGGTAAAAGGCTTGACTGCTAATCTCATAAGTATCAGCCAATTATGCGATCTAGGATTCAAGGTCAACTTCTCAAAATCTGAATATCTTGTAACTAATGAGAAACAAGAAGTTGTAATGAAAGGAGTCACATCTAAAGACAACTGCTACTTGTGGGAGCTTGAGAACACTAATTACTCTACTGTGTGTTCTATTGCCAAAGAAGAAAAAGAAGTGAAACTGTGGCACCAAAAACTTGGCCATCTACATCTAAGAGGAATGAAAAGGATTATATCCATGGAGGCAGTCAAAGGGATTCCAAGACTGCAAATTGATGAAGGGAGAGTATGTGGTGAATGTCAGGTTGGTAAGCAGACTAGGATGTCACATCCAAAGTCAAGACATCTGACCACCTCTAAGGTTCTAGAACTTCTACATATGGATCTGATGGTACCAATGCAGGTGGAAAGTCTTGGTGGAAAAAGATATGCCTATGTTGTTGTGGATGATTTTTCCAGATTCACCTGGATTAAATTCATTAGGGAAAAATTAGATGTATTTGAAGTTTTTAAAGAACTGTGCAAAAGAACTCAAAGAGAAAAAGAAGGGTGTATTGTCAGAATCAGAAGTGATCATGGCAAGGAATTTGAAAACAGTAAGTTTAATGAGTTCTGTTCCTCAGAAGGAATTAATCATGAATTCTCTTCTCCTATAACTCCTCAACAAAATAGAGTTGTAGAAAGGAAAAACAGGACCATACAGGAATCTGCCAGAGCAATGATACATGCCAAAAGACTTCCTATTCATTTTTGGGCTGAAGCTATGAATACAGCCTGTTATGTCCATAACAGGGTCACCTTGAGAAAGGGAACCTCATCCACCATTTATGAACTCTGGAAAGGAAGAAAGCCAACAGTGAAGTGCTTCCATGTTTTTGGTAGCAAATGCTATATTCTGGCAGATCGTGAACAAAGGAGAAAGCTGGACCCTAAAAGTGATGAAGGAATATTTCTAGGATACTCCACCAACAACAGAGCTTATATGGTATTCAATTCCAGGACCAAAGTCATGATGGAATCAATAAATGTCATAGTTGATGATTATCATGAGGAAACAGATGTCCCTTGTAATGTTGAGACATTCTTTGAGACTTCAACTCAACAGAATGATCTACCTAACACCACTGCATCAGACTCTGAATCAAAGGAAGCTAGCAAAAACCCTTCCATCAGAATTCAGAAAGATCATCCTAAAGAACTCATCATAGGAGATCCTAACAGTGGAGTCATTACAAGATCTAGAGAAATCATCTCAAACTGTTGCTTTGTGTCTAAAATTGAACCAAGAAATGTTGAGGAGCCTTTAACTGATGAATACTGGATTGGAGCAATGCAAGATGAATTGAACCAATTCAAGCAACATGAAGTATGGGAGTTAGTTCCTAGACCAGAAGGAACAAACATCATTGGCACAAAATGGATCTACAAGAACAAATTAGATGCTGAAGGAGTTGTCACCAGGAATAAGGCAAGACTTGTTGCTCAAGGATACACTCAAGTTGAAGCGGTTGATTTTGATGAGACCTTTGCCCCTATAGCCAGACTGGAATCAATCAGACTCCTATTGGGAATTACTTGTCTCCTGAAGTTCAAGTTATTTCAGATGGATGTAAAAAGTGCCTTCCTAAATGGGTACTTAAATGAGGAAGTTTATGTAGAACAACCTAAAGGTTTTGTGGATCCAAACTACCCTGATCATGTCTACAAATTGAGGAAAGCTTTATATGGCCTGAAACAAGCTCCTAGAGCATGGTATGACAGGTTGACAAAATTTCTCTATGACAAAGGATACAGAAAAGGAGGATTGGATAAAACCCTCTTTGTCAAAAATGAAGGAGGAAAGATAATGGTAGCTCAAATCTATGTTCATGACATAGTGTTTGGGGGAATTTCAGATAAAATGGTTAAACATTTTGTTGACCAAATGCAGGCTGAATTCGAAATGAGCCTCATGGGAGAATTGACCTACTTTCTTGGACTGCAAGTCAGACAGATGGAAGACTCAATTTTTCTGTCTCAAAGAAAGTATGCAAAGAACATTGTCAAGAAGTTTGGTATGGAGAATTCCAGTCACAAAAGGACTCCTGCACCTACTCATTTAAAGCTATCCAAAGATTCAAGTAGGGTTAAGGTGGACCAAAGCCTATACAGAAGCATGATAGGAAGTCTGCTATACTTAACAGCCAGCAGACCTGACATTGCTTTTGCAGTTGGAGTATGTGCAAGATACCAAGCTGATCCCAAAGTCAGTCATATCAACCAAGTGAAGAGAATTTTGAAGTATGTAAGTGGAACTTACTACTATGGCTTGTTGTACTCTCATGGTTGTGAACCAACTCTGACTGGTTACTGTGATGCTGATTGGGCTGGAAGTGATGATGATAGAAAGAGCACCTCTGGAGGATGTTTCTTCTTAGGAAATAATCTGGTCTCCTGGTTCAGCAAGAAACAGAACTGAGTGTCTCTCTCTACTGCTGAAGTTGAATACATAGCAGCTGATAATAGCTGTTCTCAAATGATCTGGATGAAACAGATGCTTACTGAGTATAATGTCACACAAGATGTTATGACATTGTACTGTGACAATCTGAGTACAATCAACATTTCCAAGAATCCTATTCAGCATAGCAGGACCAAGCATATTGACATTAGACATCATTTTATCAGAGATCTTGTAGAGGAGAAGACGATTAAACTGGAACATGTTGCCACTGAACTACAACTGGCTGACATTTTTACCAAAGCACTTGATGCAAATCAATTTGAAAATTTGAGGGGCAAGTTGGGTATTTGCCAACATGAGGAAATGTAGCAATTAATTTTGCTTAAAACAAGGGATGAAGGAGATTTTTGTGTTAAGTCTATTTTGATTGGGTTAATCATATGTTTTCCTATTTCTTTCAAAATTGTTAAGAAGTTGAATAGACACTCATTTACCTCCTTCCTCTCTCGGCTCTGCAACAATCCCCATTCTCTCAATCAAAGATTTCTCTCTCGTTGTTACTGATTTCCTAAGACTCTCAAAATGTCTCAACTATCCATGACATCATCCTCTTCCAAGACGACTGTTTCATCCGCATCCTCTGATCGAGAACCTAGGGCAATCACAACATGCATGGATTCTGAAGTCCTGGAGATTACTCCTCTTAGAGAACTGGCAGCTAACCCCTCTAAGGTTAAAAAGCTGAGAACAAGGCATGCAGGAAGGTCTCAAGCTACTTCATCTGGTAATCCCTCTCAACCATCATCTTCTGTTCCCTCAAAAATAGCAAATAGGGAAGGCTCAGCTTATGTTCATCAAGCAATAGCTAGACTTGTTACAAGAATTCTGAATGAGAACCACTCGGTACCTGGCATTTCTGTTCCCTTAAATCAAGAATCTGCTAGTCCAAATGTTGAAATGAATCCTGATGTCTCTAAGAATGTTGAGACACCGGATGACAACATTCGGAAATCATCTGAAAATCTTGATGATCTCCAGAACCCTTCAGAGAAGGATGTTGAACCCCCGGTTATTGATGTGGATGAAGAATACTCTGACAATGACCTAATTGCAAATATCAACCCAGCATAGCTAGAAGGATGATGAACAGAAAAGGTAAGCAGGATGCTGCAAAATGTCTGACCAAAGAGAAGACTGTTGATGTTGCTCATAAGAAAACCAGGTCTGAAGGCAAGACTGGTGTAGAAACTGTGAAGACTGGATTGTCCAAAGGGAAGGTGAAAACCCGAGTACCTGCTGGTAATCTCTCAAAGCCTGTGAGACAACCAATAGCAAAGAAAAGGAAAGAGCCTGAACCTTCTGAGTCTGATGAGGAATCAGAATTTGAAGTTGATGCTGAAGACATTCCTCTCAGAAGGAAACTCCCATCAAGCAAAATGGCTAAAGTTCCTGAAGTCCCCACTGACAACATTTCTTTTCACCACTCTGAAAATGCTAACAGATGGAAGTATGTTTGCTTGAAAAGAATAGCCTTGGAAAGAGAACTGAACAATGGTGCCATGGAATGTAAGGAGATCATGGACCTAATCCAAACTGCTGGTCTAATGAATACTGTGGTAAAGTTTACCAACTGCTATGAAAATCTTGTCAAAGAATTCATAGTGAATTTATCTGATGGATGTGATGATGGAAGGTTAGCTGACTTTAAGTGTGTCTATGTGAGAGGAAGAAAAGTAAATTTCTCTCCCTCTGAAATAAACAAATTCCTAGGAAGACCAGATGAGGCTTGCCCTGAACTAGAGGTTACTAACAACCAAGTATGCCAAACCATCACTGCAAATCAAGTCAAGAGCTGGCCCTTAAAAGGCAAGCTGAATGCAAGCAAGCTAAGCATGAAATTTTCCATCCTGCACAAGATTGGTGCAGCCAACTGGGTTCCTACCAACCATAAATCAACCATCTCCACAGGATTGGGAAGATTCATTTATGCTGTTGGAACTAGGACAGAATTTGACTATGGCAGGTATATCTTTGATCAAACTTTAAAACATGCTGGAAGCTATGCTGTTAAAGGACCTATTGTCTTTCCCTCCCTCCTATGTGGTATTGTCCTTGCTCAGTATCCTGACATTCTAGTGGAAAGAGATACTGTATGCAAAAGAGCCCCTACTCTTGGGTTGCACTATAATCTATTTCAGGGAACTCATGTTCCTGACATTGTCATGACATCAGCTGAGACATCAACTGTCAAAACTCAGTCCAAGAAATCTGATGTTATAGCTGTGCTGAAGGAAACCTGCAAAGAGCTGGAGACAAGGAAAAGGACTCTTGAGAACCTAATTGCTAGACTAGAACAGAAGGAGACTGAAGGACAAAGAAGGGAAGAGGATGTTGCTGAAGATCATCTTAATGCTGAAGATAGTGCCTCCTCTGAAGATGACAGTGCTTGAAGATCAGTGGAGTGTCAAGCTTGCTGCTGATACCTGTTGCTGCAAGTGATTTCAGACTTTTTGTTGTTTTTATTATTCATTTTGGATGACTGTATAACCTAAAAGTACATGTATCTTTGGCCTATTTATGGCTAAAGAGGGGGAGAAGATTATGTGTTAATTATACTTGGTAGACATTAATTTTTCTGCAAACATATTATTTCTGCTGCTCTCTATTCTCTGATTGTTTAAGGGTTTTAGCCAAAAATTTGCCAAAGGGGGAGTTTGTGAGTGTTTAGTTATTGGCATGTATTTTTGGTAAAACCAGGTGTGTGAATGTCATGACTGATGTCATAACATTCTTGGTTATTAGGTACTTTATGCAGAAAAAGAATGGCATACAGTAGCTGCTCATTATGAGTGTGTATCTGAGCATTTTGCAATGATCACATTTATTGCATTCTACCAAAAATCAGTAAACAGGATTCTTGTTGTCATAACCAATGTTAAGACATCCTGTACTGATCTAACAGTTAGGAAGTTTTGTTAATTCTGAGATTTTCCAGGAATATGGTTCATACATTCCAGAACAGAATCTCACGTGGACTTTAGGTTAACTTGGCTTAACCCTAATCTGGTTGATAAAGTCTTGTGACCAAGTCTTGAGGTTAACCCTAGCTATTTTCGTGGAAGCCCTAACTGAAGAACAACTGCATATATATTCAACAGGAAGGCTGTTGGTGAAGTAAACTTTTCGACAGAAGATCAACAAGGGGCTGTATAGTTTTAACTACTGTAATCCAAGCAAGTATCATTGTGATAAGTGACTTGGAGTAGGTTTTGATTGTAAGGATTGTGTATCACTCAAAGCTTTGAAGCACGAGTGTTTGTGTCACTTGATTAAAGCTTTGAAGCAAGGTCAAGTTAGGTTTATGTATCACTCAAAGCTTTGAAGCACGAGTGTTTGTGTTACTTGATTAAAAGCTGTGAAGCATAGTCAAGTGTATGTTCTGAAGAGTGTCTTCATAATTTCATTAGTCAATTGTTTAGTATCACTGCTATGATTGAGGGGGAGTGAGTAGGAACTCAGGTTTAAGTTGAACTTAGATTGAAGTTGCATTGGGTAGGTCTTAAGTGAAGGAGATAAACTGGTTGGTTTATTCCTGAATTAATATCTCTTATAGTGAATTTCCTCCCTGGCTTGGTAGCCCCCAGAGTAGGTGTTGTTTCACACTGAACTGGGTAAACAATTGACTGTGTTCTTTACTGCTTTTTGATTTACTGTCTTATAGAAAGTCAGATACGGTGTCATAACATTCACTGTGACATTGAGTATCTGCTGCCAGAATTTCAGTTTGGATATGATGTGGATGAAGAGTTTCAAAGGTTGAAAGGCAAAACGCACGAGCTAAAATGGAGTTGACAAGGATTTTGCATAAGCTGCCCTGTTTGGGCAGAAATTTGTGTTTTTGTGATTTGGGAGAGTTTCAGATGCTATGAATTCATGTTCTTAGCTTGAGATATGTTTGTGAATATAAATGGAGTGATACAAAGTCCACTCTCTAGCAGTTGTACAAGTTCTGGTCCCTTTTGCCTCTTTTCTTACATTTGAAGAAAGTTGAAGTGACTTAAGCCAAAATGCTTGCACTGCTTGCTTGCTAGCTGTAGAGAGTTGGTACAAGTTGCTTGTCATCCGTGGAAAATGCTTGCATCCAAGGAACAAGTCCAAGGCTCAAGGCTGATAAAGTTTGCAAAAGCATGCTTTATGAAAATGGCAATGTGCACTTTTGGCCATTTATTGAATTATTCTTTGTGCAATGCTTTAAAAGCCAAAACAAAGCCATTATCCCATGAGTTTGCATTTAATTATGGAGTGTAGAAATGATTTAGGACCTGTAATGCAAGGTACAAGCATGCTAGGATCTGATTTGCAACTTGAAGCATTGTAAACATGGCTTGAACAAAAGTGACAAATTACCATTTTCTCTTCTTCGATTCTCCCTAACCACAAATGATCTTGGAGAGTTCTTAGACATTTTGGAAATCTTGTAACATGATATACAATCCATATTTGAAATTCATTTTGAGATACCTCTTGGAACTAGGTGAAAAATGTCCATGAAGTTAGGTCAAAAACCTGCCTAAATTAGGGCAAATTTTCACTAAGTTAAAAAGTTTATGAACCCCCTATTCACAAATTCATAACTTGAGATTAAAGCATCTTTTGGGAAAACTTTGTGAATCAAAGTTGTAGATTTAATGGAGGACTACAACTTTCATGTTGGAAGTTTTCTTTTAATCCAATTGCATCATGGTGAAAAAGTTGTGGAAAGTTGGGAAAAAATAAGAAATTTTCCATACTTAGAAAAATTCTAAGTTATGAAAAATTTCAAATTAAAACCCTAATTTGCAATTTTAGGTTTCTTGGTCAACAAGTTTCATATTTTGACATATCTTGATGAATTATGACCCTTGGCACTTGATTTTGACCAAAAAGTCAAAGTTTGACTTTTCAGTGTACAGTTGACTTTTGATCAGTTGACTGCAAATTCATCTCTCAATCCTATGCATTTGAGATCTTTTGAACTATGTGATTAAGTCAAGATGATGCTATTGAGTCCTTGAAATCATGTTTGAACCCAATTGGTCATTGGCTAGGTTAAAAATCAGAAATTTCCCTTTCTCAGTTAAAACCCTAATTTTGACCATTTTGCCCTTTTGATGATTTGATCAAATTTCTTGAGGAGTTGTGATCCAAACTTGATCAAATGGTACATAGGAGCCTAGAATATTGTTGTGCATATAAAATTATGAAGTTTGACTGTAAATTGTCCATGGTTGACTTTTTCCCAATACAGCTGATTTTTAGGTCAATTGTCCAATTGACTGAGCAAAAATGTGATTCAAGGCTTGAAACTTAACATGGGCAATCTTAGGGGTCCAAGATGGTGTATGAAAGTCACATGAAGCATTGATGTTCCAAAAATCCTTGTGCAAACTCCAACTCTAATTTCAGGCTATCAGTGCAAGGTGATGTCTTGAGCTGAGCAAACTCTAATCTTGTCTTGAGTCCAAGAAGTCTTGTGAGGAAAATCTTGATAAATGAGAGGGAAAATTTTGGGGTACAACAATATGGGTTGCACAAGTTGGGATATTTTGAAGAAATTCATGAAGTGCAAAGTGAGCAAACTTAAAGTTTTTAACTAGTGGGCCTAACTTTTGATGTTCAAACATGTTCATAAGGTGTTATAGGACCTCCAAATCCATTCACGTATTTTTTATGATTTTTATTTCTTTTATTTGAATTTTTATTCATTTAAATGCAAATAAAATCTAATAAAATATGAAACAGTGGTATAAAGGCTTGGGCTTTTTGTTTCAATCATCCAAAAGCCCAAGACAACTCATGAAAACTCATGACAACTCATTACAACCTTGAAAAACTTGTGCAAGACCAATATGGCAAGAAAAATCTCAAGTTTGGCAAGTTTTAAAGTTGTTTGATTCTTGTTTTATCATGGAATCATGGCTTTGATTTTTGTCATATTTGTCAGCTCACTTCATCCCTCTATATAAAGGCAAGCATAACAACTCAAAAGACCACGAAATTTTGCACCAAAGCTCTCCAAAAAGTTCTCTAAATGCAAATCAACCTTAGAAACCACCCTCACATCAACTCCGATTGGTAAGATTGGTAGGTTTCATTTTCTCAAGATTTTCATGGTTTAAATCCTTGTAAGCATGCTTATTTCGTTCATATGTATTTCCTGAATTTTTCTAACGTTTTACATGTAAGCATGGTATACATAATCCTTTTACCTTCAGATCTTGAAAGATTCAGATCCAACGCCCCTGATGAAGTCCCCATGATACACCCCAAGAAGCTATCCCCACTGGATTCCCAAGGGCCTGGGCCCTTTTACTTTTGGGCCTGAGATTTTGTTTATTGCACCTCCCTAATTATTTTTGCAGCGTGGCCCACTTATATATATTTTTGTTTTATTTATTTATTTTCTTTTACTTCAATCAATTAATTTTTCTTTTTTTATCAAAAAATCAGAAAATCAAAAAAATATTAGATTTAAATTTTTATTAATTAAATTAATTTTAATTAATTATTTAATCACACTTTTTTAATTAATTAACTAATTAGAATTAGATTCTCGTAATTTAATTATATTTCCAAATTAAAAACAACAAAAAAACATTTTTTCAATGCTTAGAACTCTTTTATGGTTTTTCATCTTTTCCAATAACATTGACACCTTGGCCATGTTTGGGCATGGGTGCCGTTATTACGTTAGGTGTCTCAGGAAGGTCAAACTAAATCTCCTTCACCTCAATGAGATCTTGTACCTTATTCTTTAAAGCCCAACGGTCATTTATATCATGCCCCAGAGTCTCAGAATGGTAGGCACATCGAGCATTTGGGTTGTAGCGGTGAGAGGCAATATTAGGATTCTTCGAGGCCTCCTTCAGAGTTACCAAATTTAACTTTAGTAGGTGTGACAAAACCTGGGATAGGGCCATGTTAATCTGAGTAAAATGTCTTCTAGGTGCATCTGGTCTGCGTTGATTGTTTCGTTGTTAGTTTGAGGCAGGGTTGGAAATCATAACAGCCCCTACCGTCAGACGACGTTCAGTTTTGTTGTGATTCCTCTGGTCATAAGCAGCACTGACCTCATTCTTTCATGTGAATGGTTTATTTGTTTTACTGGAGGATGCTTCTCTCTGGATTTTACCACTTTTGATGCCAGCCTCTACCCATTCATCAGTCAGTATTAGTTCAGTGAACCCAATAGATGAGCTTTTAATCAGATGGTTAAAGAATGGACCAGATAACGTGCCCAAGAATATGTCCACCAGCTCTCTATCTGACAACGGAGGCTGACACTTCCCGCAAGGTCTCTCCACTTTTAGGCTTAATCTTTAAAACCTTCATGTCAGTAGTGTGGGTTTGAATCATCCTGACATATGACCTTAAATGCAGCTTAGTACAGGAGACACCGTCGTATTTAGCAAATGTAGGGACCTTGAATTTTTGCGTGATGAGCACCCCTGAGATCAGTCCTAACTCCTCAAAATCCAACCCGGGTATCCTTTGGATCTCCATAGCATTGAGTCGATCCTCTATCTGTTTGTATTTATCATCAACAAGAGGATACTTCTCCTCAGAATAATCAGGTTCATCTTCCTCAGACCCTGGATTGTTGTTTTCTTCCACCGGCTTCTCTTCTTGATTGTCCCCCTCATTTGATGGGGTTGTGAAATCTATAGCTCACTTAACCGGTCCTCTGATCCTTCTTCCCAAATTCAATACACCAGTTGGTTTCTTTGCTTTCTTGGTATTCTCTTTGATGATCGAAGTTTTTAGATCTTCTTGCCCTTGGGCCAGAGCCTGGAACATCTGTTGAAATTGAGTGTTTTGAGCTTGAAGATCTTTCACTGTTTTTTCGAGAGACATTTCTTTTGCTGAAATAAACAACGAAAAGAATAAGAAGCCAGTCTTGAAATACCTGCTTATGCAATGAAATGCATGATAATGTTTATGCAATGTTTTCAAGGACTTTTGAGATCTTAAATTTGGTTAGTCAAAGAGAAGAACAAATATTAATTGCATTCATAAGTTTAAAAGATTACAACGATGCCCCTTGGGCTTACAATGGAAGAGACAAAAGTGAAAATAAACTCCTAAATCTAACAGGACTCAAGCTTCTCATGAGCGCATCCTCTTTTGTGCAATGTAGGCATTCAAACTTTTCTCTTCATGCAATTGTCTTGTAATCTCCAAAACCCTTTTATCACTTGCATAGAACCGGGCTTCAAAGGTATCTCGTTCCTCTTTAAGTTGAACCCAAGACTTTTGCAATTCCTCGAGAGTATTTGGCATGTCAGGATGGAGAATGGTATGAGGTACATCTGTATCTGCAATGGGTTCCATGATGATGGGTAGAATGGCGGGGTAAGGCATCATGAGATTTTAAGGGCGAGCTCGCACCCATTTAATATAAGGATTCAAAGGGATGGAGTTCTTATGCCCTGGTGTCTTGCTATCCACTCTGTTTACCATGCCCTAGGCTCAGATGAACCTCTGACGGTACCCTTGAACATCATCCTCGTAGTTGAACACAATGCCTTGAACCAATACATCATGAGGACCATCCCTCCTTGCATACCCAAACTGTCATAACGCCAAACAAGGGTTATAAGTGATTCCTCCCCTAATGCCTAGGAGATGGACATTAGGGAATTCCCCACAGTGATTAATGATGGTAACGTCTTCCACAGATCAAGGACACCAGTGAATATCCGAATACGTGAGAGACATCAACCTGTTAGACCATCTTAAGCCCTGTTCGTTCTTCACAACAGATCGGGGTAGGTGCGAAATAAACCACCTAGCCAACTGAGGAGTGCAACACATAAGGGTCCCTCTTCTCTTTACAGTGCGAGTGTGAAAAGAGTGCAGAATGTCTCCAAGTAAAGTAGACATCGGATTATGAGACAAGAAGATTTTGACCATGCTCACGTATATGAGTTGGTCTGGATTAGGAAATAGTACCATCCCATAGATGATAAGGGCCAATACCTACTCAAAGGCTTGTAAGTCCAAAGTATCCCAGAAGTAGTGAGCTTTTTCAAACAAGAACTTGGCTAAAAACCCCTTGATACCGCTTCTTGTTTCCCAATTTGCCACAACGTCGGACCGTTGTAAATACAGGGCTTGAGCAATTTCCTCAGGCTTTTGGTCTCTTTCTATACGGTTGGAGTGTAACTGATTGAGGATAGGCACACTCAATAACTGAGAAAACTCTTCCATGGTAGGCACCAACTGGCAGTCGGGAAAAGTAAAGCAGTGATGTAAAGGGTCAAAGAACTGGAAGAGAACTTTCACCATGCCTTCATCAGGGCTTGAGGTGACAAAACTGAGAAGTCGACCATGTCTTTTAGTGAACGGGGAATTCTCAGGAACTCTTGATGTCAATTCCTTGAGTTGAGGAGATACCTTTACAAGGCTGACTTGGATAACATTTATGCGAATAGGAGCCATGTCCTACAAAACAGACACAAAGATAAGTCCTAAAAGTCCTTGAAATGGTTAGTGTGATATGCCATGTTATGATGTTATGTACAAGCAAATATATACAATCATACAAACAGATCCTTAAGTTTAGGCTTGCATGGATTCCATAGGTAAGTACCCTCTTAAAGTATAGTTGGTTCAACGTATCCTATCAATAGTAATCGGGTTCTAGGGAATCTCAATATCACTGATCTTTCTTCATCGAGCATTGTTTCAGCGCAAGCCTCTTTATTGGCAACCGAAATATCCCGGAAATCAGATCTCACTGAGTGTAGTATCGAGTATCAACCAACTTCAGATTGCACCAAAGCCGGCTATCTCACTAATTCTTGATGGCCAAGTTGGTTCAATTAAAGGTTCTAAGGTCAGTTGATGCTTTATGACACCATACAGTGGTCCTGTATTCTCCTTGACTACTCAAGGGCTACCGGTACCAACAAATATGCCACATCAACGTAGCTATCACTTCAACCGTGTTGGTATACCCTACACAGTCCCCACGATCTATTGTTATTTACCTAAAAGGTGCCCCAGATCCAGGTGTAGGATCTTTACAAGAATACCCCAACAAACCCTCAAAGATAAAGAAAGCAAAGCATATAAGGAAAGAAATTTAAAATGATGAACTAAACTCTAAGGTAACCCCACTTTTTATAGTCCCCAGCAGAGTCTCCATTTCTATGATACGGTGGCAAAACCAATTGTTATACTGGTTTTGCATTTTGTATTTGCAAATGTTGCGGTAAGCAAGAGTCGCCACCAACTTTTCTTTTATCCAAATTAAGGAAAGGGTGAAAAGAACAGAAAAAGAACTTTTCGAGAATTTTATGAGTAAGGGGGGGGTAGATTATGGAAAGGGAAGGTGTTAGCACCCTTTCCATCCGTAGTTTTCTACGGGCTCTTAGATACTTAGCTCATTTTTTAAATACCTTGTGCTTTGTGTTTTTGAAAATTATTTGAAAACTCCTTAGTGCGGTGATTCTCTTTATGATAACTCTTGTATCAGTCCTCAAGAGTGTTGACAAAGCGGATATTTTTGAAAGTGTTTTGAAATGTTTTGTGTAAGTGCAAAGAGTTTATTTTTTGAGAAAGCATCTAACAGCTATATACTTGTACTCGAAAATGTTCGTAACTTTCCTCCTATCCTTTAGATAATGTTATCCTACTATTAGTGAGTAGGTAGCCCTATCGTTGGATGTATGAGGGACATTCGAATGGACGTTTTTATAGTCACAAAGGCAACTGGGCAAGAAGCTTTAGTAACTACCCTAGGGTTCTAAGATCATATTTTTACCGAGGCAACGTCGAGTGGGTCATCAAGGGACTTATGATCTTTTTGAACCAGAGGGTAGCCACTAAAACCTCTCTGTTTCGAGAGTTGTGACTATTTTCCGAAGGAAACCGAAGTGGGGTACCCTAGAGGTGTATATGTCCAAGTGTGCTTGTTTCAGTTATTTGTCTTTGAATTTAAGTTTGCTAGCATTTTGTTTTTTATTCTTGCCATACAATTCTATTATTCATGCATCTAAATAATTTATAGTTTGCAGAAATTTAAAGTGCGGGAATTGTAAATCTTACGCTATTACAATGCTTCGGGGAGGGGGAATTTACATGTCCAAAAATTGGGAGAAAAATAAAAAAAGCGATAAAGTCCTAGTTTAATCTATTATATACTGTCAGCATGTACATTATTATAAAAAATACGAGAATAAGATAATGTGCGCGAAACAGAGACGAACGTCTAAAACCTTAAGAAATTGCTAAGTAAACATAAAGAATCTTTTTTTGGTTTTGTTTATTTTAAGAAAATAGTTAAACTAAATTAAATAAGAAAAACTAAATATAATCCTAATTAATTAAATAAAAGAAAAAATGATTGTTAATTAATTCAAATAAAACTAATTCTACTATTTTTTTGTGTTTTTTATTAAGAAAATATTTGAATTAAATAAACCTAAGTCTAGTTGATTTTAAATTGATAAAATGAAGTTAAAATAATTAATTTAATTAATTTAAAATTAATTTAAGAAAACCTAAATCTATTTAATATTTATTTTTATTTTTATGATTTGTTAAAAAAATTATTAAAATGAAATAAATATGATAAAACAAAAACAAAAGAAAAAAAGCAAATGGGCTTGGTGTTATGCAGCCAAAAGGGGGGTGCTGATTTGAAATTCGTTGGGCCCATAAGTGAGAGAGTCTAGAGGCTGTATTGGGATTCAGTGAGGAGAATCCTTGAGGGTACATGGTGAATCTCACATTGAAGCTCTTGGATCTGGATGCATTGACAATGGAAGGTGTGGATCTGATGGTCTATGGCGCGCGCTTGGGGATGCAATGCATGGTATCCTGCAAGAAAATGTTAGAAAAAATCAAAATGCACGATCTGGGTATCGAACCCAGGTCCTTTCTCTTTGCACGCACACGCCTTGCCACCAGAGCTGCTTTATCATTCGTGTATCATAACCAACGCATTATATTGTATGTGAAACAAAGTCAAATATATTCAAAAATAAAATAAAAACGCGTGCACTGGCTTCCATGGGCCAATGAGAGGGTGACATCCAAGTTTCCAGAGTCAGCGACCGGAGTCAAACCTCCGATCACCTTCTCCGGCTAATCCAAAGCTCGTTCCTGAAAAATACACAATTTAAAGCAAAACCAAAGGTCTTATCCTACATAAAATCACGTTCTGTCTTTGAATCTGGTCTTAGATTGGCCTAAAAGCAACTGTATTGCCCAGATCGAAGCTTAACAACTTCAAGACCCTATAATTGGCAAGTTGACTTTTAATCCTCAAAGCATACATGCTTTACGTCAAACATGTCCTATGAATCATCATGAGCACGAAGCAAACATCAAAAGGCATTAATATATTACAAAACTAGAGATACGAATTTGAGAATTTTACCAAAATGGGTGGTTCCGGTTTGGCACTTCCAGGCGTGTGATATCTTGAATGAGGAGTGGTATGTGCTCCTGGAAGTCCTGAGAGGTTGATGGAGTGTTTGGAATTGACTGAATATGGCTGGAGATGACTGTTTGAAATTGGACAACTTTGAATTTTTTTTGTAATTTTGCATGGCTCTCTTAGGCAGTGTGTAGCGTGAGTTTGGATTGCAGGGAGATAGTATTTATAGAGGAGAGGGAGGGGACAAGGAAACATGGCAAGAATCCAAGCCATAACCATGGTTTTTAAACCATGATCATAATTTGAAAAAATGCCTTTTATGGAGATTTCATGCCATTTTCATATTGGGATGAACCTGGTCACTTCTTGCACGAATTCATGGGCCTAAAATTAATCCAAAATGCCAGCCCATATGCCCAAAACAAATATCCATTATTTTATGTATTTTATTTTATATTTATTTGAATAAAAATAAAATAAAATGTGCATAAAATAGCTATAAATTTCAAGGCATGGTAAGAGTGATATTAGAGGTCCTTTATAAGCTTAGGAAGATATCTGAAGTCCAATAAATTAAGCCATTGACCTAAAAGTTCAATTTTGCTCAATGCACAATTCTTGAAATTTCCAAAATTTTCCCAACTTGGGCAAGCCATAAATTGCTCAATTTTTGATCTCTTGATGATGATCTTGGACTTTTTGGAATGACTAATATGTATAATTCAATCTCCCTTTTGATAAATTTTGCATTTGAAGACTTTATCTTGATGTAAATGGTCTTGATAAGAAGTGCCTTTTGTTGACTTTCTGAAAATGACCTGTAACGTATGAGCTTGTATCTTTCAAATGGTGCATATCTTGATCTTGAGGACAAAAGAGAAGTTGTAGGGAATGAGATTATCTTCAAAATGAGCTATGGTTGGGGGAAAATGATGAAGTATGTAAAAGTTATGTCTGGTCAAAGTTCAGTTGACTTTTCCTATAGAAACCCTAATTTAGCAATTCTTGACTTTTGATGGATTGAGAGCATTTCTTGAGGAATCATGATCAAACCTTTATCAAATGATGTATATCATTTCAAAATATTAATGTTGACCAAAAATCTTGAAGTTTGACTATACATGGGTCAAAGTTTACTTTTGACCTAGTACAGTTGATTTTCAAGCATTTGAGCAATTGACTGAGCAAACTTGTAGTGAAAGGCATGAAACTTGGCATGGAAAATATTGAAGATATATTAGGACCATGGAAAAAATTTGGGACCTTTGGAGCTCCCATATCCTGGTGAAAAGTGAAACCCTAATTAGAGGTTCATTGCTTAGGAGGAGAATTTGTCTGGTCAATTCTTGGTCAACTTTGAGCAATTGAGGACCTCTAGGAGCATGTCTTGAGTAAAAGTGGGATGGAAAATTTTGGGGTACAACACCGTGATAGATAAATTGCTTCCATGGTCGACCTTCTCGACATAAAACTAAATTGATTCTCGCTAAGTTTAGTCTCTTTTCTTAATCTCTGTTCAATCACTCTTTCCATAACTTCATGGTATGACTCATAAGCTTAATCCCTCTATAATTTGCACAATTTTATATATCTCTTTGTTCTTATAGATTGAAACTACAATGTTTATTCTCCATTCATCAAACATGCATTTTGACCTTATAGTTTCATTAAAGAGTTTGGTGAGCCACTAGATACCTTTATCCCCAAGAATTTTCCACACTTCAATAGGTATGTTGTCTGGCCCAACCGCCTTACTGTTATTCATTCTTTCCAACACTTCCTTTACTTTCTGTTTTTGAATCCGACAATAGTAATTATAGTTCCGATCCTATTCTTTCATGTCTAGTCTGCTAGAGTCAGTTGAGGTATCATATCTTTCATTAAATAAGTTATGGAAATGCGTCTTCCACCTATCCTTTATATCTTTTTTCTATACTAAAATTTTGCCTTCTTCATCCTTAACTCACTTCACTTGATCCAAAGGGGATAAAACGACTAAAGAAGCACCACTATGACATGAGAATGACTCTTTATATAAGAACTATATTCTTAATGGTTTAACTGATGACTTCTATTATTGTTACATTACCTACAAGATTTTCAAAGACATATGCAAAGCTCTGAAGAAGAAGAAGTATGAGACTGAGAAAGTTGGTGCAAAAAATATGTTGCGAGTTGTTACCTTAAGTACTAGATGATTGATGAAAAATCTACGGAGTCTCAATCTCATGAAATCCATAAGATATCACTACGACTTTAGATGGAAAATTTCAAGTAAATTAAGGATTTTAAAAATCTTCTAAGGCACAAGACTAAATATTTCTCTTTAGAGAGTTTAATAACTCACCTCCATATTGAAGAGGAAGATGTGGTATTTGTATGATGGACAAACATTGTACCTTCCTTATATTGGGTCTGATGCCGATCTAGAACAAGTATGAAAGTCTGTTATGTACAAATGCAATGAAAAATAATTTTACATTTCGATCAAGGTCAAACATAAACGGACTGGAGCCATACAGGATCGAATAGAGTTAGATCGGAATCGAGTGAACCAACTTTTAATTATGAATAACATATTTTTTAATGAAAATTTAAAAAATAATTATAATTAATTATAATGTTAAAATTAATTTTATAAATAAATTGAATATATATCCATAAAAAAGATGATAATAGATGATTTAAATAATAATTACGTGTTGATAAATTATCATAAAATTCATTTAATAGGTTAAAAATAAATAGAAAAAATAATCCAATAAATATTTAAAATAAATGAAATTGGATGAATTTTATTAATCTATATTTTTAAATGAATTGGATTGAGTTTGTAAATGAATTTAGTGTATTGCTGTTGTTGTTGTTGTTCTCTGATGAAGAAAAATTGAGATTCCTTTGATTGGGTTGATCATGATCGGAGTGTGGTGGTGTTGAGTAAGCATTTCCAAGTTCGGAGTGTGGTGGTGTTGAGTAAGCATTTCCAAGTTCGGAGTGTGGTGGTGTTGAGTAAGCATTTCCAAGTGCTAGCAGCATGTGAGGTGCTGCAGAGTGGTGATGATAAGGTGGTAAATGTGAGAGTGGGGGTGGAGAGGATGGGCTTGAGGTTGGGCTTGTGCTTTGACTAATCGGGCCACGGTGGGGGAGTTGTAATGGCGGTGGTGGTGGAACGGTTGTTGATGGTGGAGTATAGATGCAGTTAAGAAAAGTGGGGTTGGTTGTGGCGGTGGCGGTGGTTTTGGTGATGGTGATGATGTGTTGTTCTTGTGGTTCACGGCGGTGGAAGTTCCGGTGAGAGCCACAAGCAGCACATTTGAGGGATCTAGGGTCATTTGGATTAACGGTTGATGAAGGCATGAATTCTCCACAGCCATCAAGTGCATGTCCACCTAGAGACGCAGCATGGTTTTTGAGACATTCTTTGTAAGAAACCACCATGGGTGATGGTGGTTGTTGCAACGGTGGTGGAGTGGTGGTGGTAAGGTGGCCTTTGTGTGTGCCGTTAGTGAAAGGTGAGGACTTTAAGGTTGTTGGTGTGATATTGTTATTGGGTTTAAGTGGGGTTATCAAGACAAGAGATAAAGAGGGTTACAGCAATACACTAATCACATATCAATTTGAATAAAAAGGAAAATGTCAGAAGTGGGATTTGAACCCACGCTCTCTCACGAGAACCAGAACTTGAGTCTGGCGCCTTAGACCACTCGGCCATCCTGACTGATGAACTGAAATACAAAGATTTGTGTTGTAGCAACTGCATAAGTTGAAAAAGAAGAAGCTTGCTCTGTCACTGTGAACATTGAGCAAAGCGAAGGTTAATTTCCCTTCTCACACTCATTTGTTGATAACTTGTGCTATAATAATATTCCTATGTGACATACAATCATAGGTTAGGAAAACTATGTCTAGGGTTTGTGTTTGTGGTTGGTTGATTAAATGGAATAGTCTTTTCAATTACTACTACTAGGGTTTGTGTTTTTGGGTACTATGCTTGTTTGGAAATATGATTATGTCAGTGTAATGAATTTGTGCTAATGCTTTTTCTTTGTTTTTAATTATAAAAATGAATTTCTAACACTTAATCACTGCGAAATGCTGCTATTTTTTCTGCAACCCCACACCCATTAAGAAAGTATTTTTCTGTATTTGCAAGATTGTTTTCCTAAACACACACTCCTTTCAGTAGGTCTTGAAATGAGAATCCGCATGCATTGGCTTAAGTGTTTGAAGTTCATATAATGAGATCTTCACCTTAGTTTGGATTTTGAGCCTAATTCCAATAGCTTCAATTTAGTGCATTGACCGCATGCTTTTATGACTGCAGTAAATGCATTTCACGTTGTCGTTGTCATGGCTGCAGTCCACTAATATAGACTCAGCTCTGGTTATTTAGTACCATATGGGCTAAAAAGAACGGCAACTCATTGTCGTTTGATGAAGACACTTAGCATTCAAACCTAATCAAATTAGATTCACATTGAAACGAGAATTCCATCAAGTATCGTTTAGGATAGTCAGGATGACAGTGTTCAAATTGTTGTGTTGCACTTGCACATGCTTTATATGATAACACCTAGGCCTAGCCTAACCTTAGATGGTTGGAAACTTATGCTTGAGCCTTGACTTCTATTGTTCTCACCTTGATGGCCAACTATAAAGAAAAATCTCCGCCTACAACACGCTGGAACAAGGTACCACATTGCTTGTATCTGTCAAGTATCTGCCTGCAATGTTTACCTTCAATTTTAAGAGGTAATCACTTTTACTTGCATCAACATCTTTTCTACAATGCTTGGAAATCTTGAGATACAATATATCTTGAACAGATGCTGAGTACTTTTAGTACATGATGCATAATTTTTCTTCTCCTGTTATTGATATTCTGCTATGAATGACATTTCATTCTTCGATTGGTATGGTGCTGTTATAACAAATGTGCAATTTATACCCAGCAGATCACAGTTCGATATAAATATTTTTCAACAGCTGCAGGCTATAATATCTCCCGCAATACTGCCACGATCTTTTAGTATATCAACCTTAATTTTGTCTCTTGCATTTTGATTTTGAATGCACTATCTTACTAGCACTCTCGGCATCAAATCCAAAACTTTGATATTGTATGTTACATGATTTTAGGAGATTCACGGTCTTACATATAAGTCAACAAATTTTAGCTTGTGATCATGATATACAAGTAGATGAGATTGTTGAACACAGTTATCTGTTTTTGAAAGTGCAACTTCATCTTTCTACTATGCCTCCTCATAGTGGAATACTTCATGGAACCATGATTGGTTTGTGTCATACCGCACCCTTTATTAGAGCTTTGGTCATTCCTTTTTTTCCTTTTCCATCTAACAGATCAGTTCATATATATCTTGTGGCAAGTCAAGAGGTGTAGCTCATGAACTTGTGTCTAGGATTTGGCTTGCTGTTCTTGATAATTTGGAAGAAAACCACCACATCTTTTGCTTATTTAAACGCTTTGTACACGAAGGCGATGTAAGTTTTAGTTACAGTCTCATTTGTCAAAGTTCAATGGAGGGTATTTGAGAAGCTTTTTACTTATTTTCGTGATTGCTTCAACCATGTAGATTATTATGATAGATATGTTAAGATGTGCTGAGAGTAGGTTTCAGCCAATACCATCCAATTGGTTAGGTTATTACTAGCAAACATGACATCCTCAAAGCATCATATTAAATGTCATTGGAGTGCAAGGTGTGTATTGTGGTAAATTATATTTATGCAATAAACAAAATCCTCATATTTTAACACCATAGCAACTACTATAACTAATTATTCGCATGGCCTGATGTCCACAATTAACATTTGCAAATGGATATTCATTGTATTCTTATCTGTATGGAAATCGGGTAGGCTTAGTTCAACATATACTTTCTGAAACGAATTCTACAATAAAGTTAAAAGTCAATTTTTTGAACTTTTAAGATGCAAAATTATTTATTAAATTATTATAATCAATTTTATTTAATAATTTTTTCAACCGACTATAAAATTGACTCATTTAATCTTTTTGAGACATTGTTGATTTTAATGATTTTTTAATATATGAAGTAGTATAATAATACACAAAATTTCTTATACTTAGAAAGTGATTATTAAGAAGACACGCGGACAACAAGATTCAATGTTAATTATTTTAAATGATAATTTTTTATATTTATTTAATTAAGAACTACAACTATAGATCTAAGAAACACACGATTGCTATATATGATCGTTAAAATTCTTTGTAAAAGATTCTTTGTATTTGCTACTAAAAAATCAAAAGTTTCAAATTTAAATGCTATAAAAATACTTTAATTGTTAAAATACGTTTTCTCGTGTTTGACCAATTTACTTGAATCATATTTGAGGGCTCATTGTCCCATGTTAAAAACCCTCAATCCTTGAGTTCATAAGTGGTATAGTCTAAGTTAAGTTCACACATGCATATTTGTACCGGTATATATACTAGAACATCTACTGGACTAAGTGTCAATCTTTTTTCATGTGGGTCGGTCAAGAAGTTCATGGTTGCATCTTTCTTCACTAATACTCCATATCTCCTAAATATATCAAAAATGACATTTTTTAACAAAATCATTTTGTTATTTGAAGTTTGGAAGCTCCTTGTAATGAATTTTGTGCTCTCCAAAGATATCTAGGTACGCCTTACGGTAAACAAGACAAACATCATCAGTAAAAATAATGTAATCATGAGGCGATCCCTAAGACATTGTAGTACTTTACTGGTGACATATGTTTATCTGACACATCAATAGAAATAACCAGAAGAAAATTGTTTGGACTGGCCCAATGACTAAGCAGGGCCCAATCCACTTTCGCATGTGAGACGGCCCAATAAGCTCAGTCCAATAAACTATGAAGGATAAAGGCCACTTTGTCTCTTCTGTTCCTCAACCGAGGAGCTCTGTCCGGCTGACCACCAGAGTCTACACGATTACCTATGCCCGCTCATACAAGCTATTTCCCCATCCTGCCTAACCACACGAGGATAGCCACCCAAGAACGAGCAGAAATCATGCTTTCCCGTTGTTGTACCCCAAAATTTGCCCTCTCATTTCTCTAGAAGATCTTCAACGCCTCAAGTTTGCGCAAGTATCGACTAGGTCAAACAATCTCCTCAACATTAATGCCTCAAATTAGGGTTTGAGTTTGTACAAAGGAAGTCATATTTCTAATGTTTCAAATGACTTTCATGGATCATTATGGACCCTCAGGATTACTTCTGTCAAGTTTGAAGTCTTGGATCACGATTTTTCAAGAAAGTCATTCAAATTATATAAAGGGTAAAATGGGCAAAGTTAGGGTTTTGACTGAAAATGACCGAACTCCGATTTTTTGACCTAATACCAGACTTGTTGGTTGGAAGCATGATCTCAAGGATTCAAGAATGTCATTTTTATCTAATCGCATATTTCAATTCATCTCCTGAGATCAGTGGATTGATAGACGAAATTCGGTCAACTAGTGGAAAAAGTCGACTGTACACTAAAAAGTCAAACTTTGACTTTTTGACCAAAATTGAGTCCCAAAAATCACATTTCATCAAGACATCCTGTGATATGGTGGGTGAGCTGACTTGGTTGTTTTGCATTTTATCGCAAATGTTGCGGTTAACAAGAGTCGCCACCGACTTTTCTTTTATCCAAAAGGAAAGGCTGAAAAGAACAGGAAAGACCTTTGAGATGTTTTCTTGAGTTCGGGGGATAGATTATAAAAGGAAAGGTATTAACACCCTTTTTATCCATGGTTTTCCATGGGCTCTTAGTTACTTGCTAGATCACTTGGTTTTGTTTGAAAATGTGATTTGTGTGGTTTTTGAAAGTATTTTAAAAAGGTGTCATCGTTTGGGAAAACTTTGTAATGATTCTCGCTCGTAAGAATGTATACAAAGTGTTGATCTTTTGAAAATGTTTTTCGAGTTTGAAAGTGTTGGTGTTTGTTTTGAAAATAGCAAGGATGTTTTGTTTTGAAAGTGAGCAAGCAACTATGAACAATCTACCTACTCAAAAGTCTTTCATGTTTATTTCCTCTTTCCTTTGACATTGTCATCTTACCATTGATTTGGTAAGTAACCCTATCTTTGGATGTAAACGGGACGGGCATGGATCATCGTATAACCATGATTAACAATGTTGTAAGGTATCTTATCATCTTTCTTTTAGGGACTAAGATCATTTTGAAAAGGCAACATAGATAGCATCATCGAGGGACTATGATCTTGTATTTTTTGCTAAGATACCTCACATGCATAACATGGTCATTTTTATAAGGCAACCAAGTGGATTTTACCCTAGGGGTGCTTGTGTGCAAGTGTACTAATTTTCATGCTTTGTTTAATCTTTGATTAGGGTTTGCTACTTGTTGATTTTATCTTCTCATACAAACCCTAATTACTAACATTTATATAAAGCGATAAATTGCGAAAAGTAAAATTACTACGCTATTACATCATTAGGGTAGGGGGTGTATAAATTTACAAATGGGGATTGCAAGAAAATTAAACCTAATTATCTATTACAACCATATTGAATATTGTACAAAATTGAAAATAAAATGCAAGAATATAAATGGAAAAAGAAATGATTTTTGTTGTTTTTTATGAAAGAGGTTTTGTCTTGACCTAATTAAAGAAAATGATTAATTAAAATTAAATAAAATTAACTTAAACTAATTAAGAAAATAAATTAATTTTTAAAGGATTTTTAGGGTTTTTTATGAAAAGATTTTAAATTAATGAAAATAAAATGAAGATTAATTAATTAAAATAACCTAAGTTCTAAATTAATTTTAACTAAGAAAATAGATAATTAAACCTATGTCTAAATATTTATTAATAAAAAGGAAATTAATTTATTTAAGAAAGTATTTTTAGTCATTTTATTTTTTATAAGGAAAAATAAAATGTATAAGTATGAATAATAAATAAAAACGTTTTCTCACGTGAGTCGGTCAAGAAGTTCATGGTTGCATCTTTCTTCACAAATACTCCATATCTCCTAAATATATAAAAAATGACATTTTTAACAAAATCATTTTGTTATTTAAAGTTTGGAAGCTCCTTATAATTAATTTTGTGCTCCCCAAAGATATCTAGGTACGCCTTACGTCAAACAAGACAAACATCATCAATAAAAAATAATTTAATCATGAGGCGATACCTAAGATATTGTAGTACTTTACTGGTGACATACGTTTATCTGACACATCAATAGAAATAACCAGAAGAAAATTGTTTTGGACTGGCCCAATGGCTAAGCAGGGTCCAATCCACTTCCGCATGTGAGACGGCCCAATAAGCTCAGTCCAATAAACTATGAAGGATAAAGGCCACTTTGTCCCTTCTGCTCCTCAACCGAGGAGCCCTGTCCGACTGACCACCAGGGTCTGCACGATTACCTATGCCGGCTCATACAAGCTATTTCCCCATCCTGCCTAACCACACAAGGATAGCCACCCAAAAACGATCGGAAATCATGCTTGCCTGTGAAACACTTCTCTGTCCACTGTAATGGCTAGTTTCGAGCATCTCTTCCCGTTACAACAGTTAGTTCCTCACAGTTACCTATTTTTAAGGAACCTGATATCTAGGCTAAAAAATAAGAACAAATGGCCAAGCGTCAGGGACACTATATAAACCTTCACATTTGTGAGGGCCATGTATCCAATATTCACTCTAAAAACCCTAATCTATTTCTTGTATCTATTTACACTCTTTCTTACTTGAGCGTCAGAGTGTCTTGCAAGTACACCCCCTCATCTCCTTCAATTCCAGCCTAGCAGATGTCATATTTTGGCCTAATTTTAGATTCTGATCAACCGGTAAGATCAGCGGCGCCGTCTGTGGGAAATTTGTCTTCCCCATCTTTCTTTCTCCGAAATTAAAGGTCAAAGCGACATTCAAAGACTCATATCATGGTCGATCATGATGATAACCACCTTTTTGGAAAAATTGTTCTCTCCCCTCTCTGCAAGCTAGACGAAAATGAAGAACCACCTTCCCTCGAGGATATCCCCGACACCAGAGAAGGTCGGACCGTGTCTCCCGACTCGATCGATGCTGATCGCGACGACATTCAATTCTTGGAGAATCAGAAGTCCAAGAAATCCACCGAGGAGCCCCCAGTGATTCTCCAACCAGTTCCATTTCCACCCAACGCCGACCTAGCCATGGCAGTACCATCCAAGTCACCACGACTGAAGAAATGAAGAAGTACCTCCTCGAACGAGGATTACGACCCTGTAAAGACTTTGCCATAGCAGTTGGCATAAAAACTTCTGCAACACTGAATGCCCTCCTGCTCAAGGCACAAGCATACATTTAGTACGAAGAGAAAAAAATCTGCTAATAACACGCGAGACTCACGACATCGTGAGAATGAAAATGTTTCGAAAAATGATGAGCCCTCGACATCCTATTGAGGAGCATAGAAGAGGAGGGAGGATAATCCCCGCGAGTCACGATACTACAAATGGCCAACTGGTCGCTTCTATGAGTATATACCCCTAAATGCCTCGCGCGAGCGAAACCTGATCGATTGTGAAAATTCCGAGTTCCGTCAAGTCGGGGTCCGCTTTCTCCGATAGACTCCGTCCAAACCAAGGACAGACAAGACCAAATACCGCCAGTTCCATAAAAGCCACAGGAACGTGACATAAGACTGCATCCACCTGAAGATTGCTTTCCAACACTTCCTTTACCTTCTGTTTTTGAATTCGACAATAGTAATTATAGTTCTGATCCTCTTCTTTTTTGTGTAGTCTGCTAAAGTCAATTGAGGTATCATATATTTCATTAAATAAGTTGTGGAAATGCGTCTTCGACCTATCCTTTATATATTTTTCCTACACCAAAATGTTGCCTTCTTCATCCTTAACTCACTTCACTTGATCCAAAGAGGATAAAACGACTAAAGAAGCACTACTATGACATGAGAATGACTCTCTATACAAGAAATATATTCTTAATGGTTTGACTGCTGAATTCTATTATTATTACATTACCTAATATATTTACAAAGACATATGCAAAGCTCTGAAGAAGAAGTATGACACTGAAAAAGTTGGTGCAAAAAATATGTTATTAGGAGCCTGCAAAGCACTATTGATGATATTGGTCACAACAGCTGCAAATAGCAATATTGTAGTGGTACAATAGCAGTGCCATAGAGAGCTATATAATACATTTATTATAAATATTAATATTTTTCCATGTTTTATCTCCAAATTTTATTATACAATCAATCATTTACTTCAGTAACTTATGTCACAAAACTGTTTCTGAATCAAAATCAAAACTTTGGCGATATAATTTTATATGAATGAGGACTAGTGTACACCAGCTATGTATACGTAATAATGGTTAACTTATGTAGTGTACTTATCTCCTGCAGATATTGCAATATCTCCGTACTTTCAAAGCTCAAATTCTCGTGAGAGATCCAGGAAGGTATACGTATGATGTGCCACTGTTGAAATAGTTAAAGTGTCTTTATTGGAAAATTACACACATAATGCTCTTCTGAATTGTAGGAAAACGGTAGGAGGACTATATTACCTGCGTTATTTGGATGATAACATGCTTTTGGGTTATGTTGTTGGTGGAGAAGAAGTATTTGTGTTTACAAGAGCCGAATCACTTTACAGATGAGAATTGACCATCAATTTAAGACTTGTACTGCTTGGTAGAAATGTAACAGGAACACTCGATGAGTCGTTGTTATGGAATTGGAAATACGGAAAGAGGAAAAAATAGATGTTGTTATGGAATTGGAAATGCGGAAAGAGGAAAAAATAGATTGGAGGTAAGTAGCCCACGCGAGATTCTCCTCACTAAACCATGATTTGTGTATCATACTCCACCCTTTATTAGAGTTTTATATGTTAGGAGTGGGATTTGAACCCACACTTTCTTACGAGAATCAGAACTTAAGTCTGACGCCTTAGACCACTCAACCATCCTGACAGATAGCAATTTCACACATTCATAGTTATTAATACAAAAAAAGAACGAATAAAATACAAGAAAAGAAGCTTGGTCTGTCATTGTGAAACTTTGAGCAAAGGAAAGGTTAATTTCCCTTCTAATTCATATTCACACACTCTTTTATTGATAATTTATGGCATAAATAATCCTAATATTTTATAGTAGTAATATTCCTATGCAACAAACAATCATAGGTTGGGCAAATCAAGTCTAGGGTTTCTTTGCCGTTGGCAGCTGTACTCACATTCTTTCCCTGCCTTCTTGTTTTCCATTGTTCTCCCCTGCCTTCTCCTCTATTTTGTTTGTTGCTTTGTTTTTTATTTAATAACAACCATGATATCATCATCCTCTTCCTCGGGAAGTGTGTAGGTGTTTAGGTATTGGCTTGCATTTTTGGTAAATCCCAAGTGTATGTGTGAATGTCATGACTGATGTCATAACATTCTAGTTTAGTTTGTACTGACTCATTAGGTACCTTTGCAGAAAAATATTGTAAGTCAAGTACTGATGTTTATAAGTGTGTATCTGAGCATTTTGCAAAATGATCACATTTTGCTAAATCAGTAGACAGGTTTTCTCAAATGTCATAACAGATGTTATGACATCCTGTTCTGAACTAACAGGATTGCAGGATTGGATAAGTCTGAGTTTTTTCAGGAAATAACTCAGTCCTTCCTGAACAGAATCCTGCGTTTTCTGAGGGGTAACCTAGCTCAACCCTAACCTGGTTAATAAAGTCATGTGACCTGGTCTTTAGGTCAAACGGAATTATCCCTAGGTTTTTGGAAACCCTAACTGAAGTTGCAGCTGCTATATATTCAACAGAGCTGCTGTTTTTCAAGGATCTCTCTTGATCGATCAGAAGATCATTTGTAATCTGTATAGATTTGATTATTGTACTCCAAGCAATTATCATTGTGATAAGTTCCTTGGAATAGGTTTCTAATTGTAAGGGTTGTGTAGCACTCAAAGCTTTGAAGCAAGAGTGTTTGAATGTTCCTTGACTAAAGCTGTGAAGCAGAGTCAAGTTAGTTGTGTGCATCACTCAAAGCTGTGAAGCACGAGTGATTGTGTTGCTTGATTAAAAAGCTGTGAAGCTTAATCAAGTGTTTGTTTTTGAAGAGTGTCTTCATCAATTCTTAAGTCAAATTGGTTTATGTATCACTGCTGTGATTGAGGGGGAATGAGTAGGAACTCAGGTTTAAGTTGTACTTAGATTGGAATTGCATTGGGTAGGTCTTAAGTGAAGGAGATAAAATGGTTGGTTTATTCCTAAATTAACATCTCTTATAGTGGATTTCCTCCCTGGCTTGGTAGCCCCCAGAGTAGGTGTTGTTGCACACTGAACTGGGTAAACAATTGACTGTGTTCTTTATTGCTTTTGTATTTACTGTCATATAGTAAGTCAGATACGGTGTCATAACATTGAACGTGACATTGAGTATCTGCAGCCAGAATTTCAATTGGCATCAGAGCAGGCACCCTGCCTGTATTACTGGGTGAGATCTAGGGATATCACTTTCTGGCACTATGGACAAAGAAGGAGTTTTTGGAAATAGACCACCCATTCTGGACGGAACCAATTATGACTACTGGAAACCTCGTATGATTGCCTTCCTAAAATCTCTGGACAAAAAGGCTTGGAGAGCTGCTGACAAAGGATGGATTCATCCCACCATAACTGAGATAGATGGGACAATCAGTCTGAAGCCTGAGGAAGATTGGAGTAAAGAAGAAGATGAGTTAGCTCTGGGAAACTCAAAAGCTTTAAATGCCTTGTTCAATGGAATTGATAGAAACATTTTCAGACTAGTACATCAATATGAACTGGCCAAGGAAGTTTGGGACACTCTCAAAACTACTCATGAGGGCACTTCCAAAGTAAAAATGTCAAGGCTTCAGATGTTGACTACCAAATTTGAGAATCTAAAAATGATGGAAGATGAAACCATTCATGAGTTTCACATGAACATCTTGGAGATTGCCAACACCTCAGGAGCACTGGGAGAAAAGATGTCAGAAGAAAAACTGGTGAGGAAGATTCTCATATCCTTTCCTAAAAGATTTGCAATGAAGGTAATTGCCATAGAGGAAGCCCAGGACATTAGCAAGTTGAAAGTGGATGAACTTATTGGGTCTCTTCATACTTTTGAGATGGGGATCACTGATAATGGTGACAAGAAGAACAAAAGCATAGCACTTGTATCCAACACTGATGTTGAATACAAGGAGGATGAAGAAGAAAACATATCAGAAGCTATTGCCATGCTTGGAAGACAGTTCAACAAGCTCATCAAAAGAATGGACCCAAAGTCAAGGTCTAATGTTCATAACATTCCCTCTGACATTGACAGTTCCAGCAGAAGACCAAGGTCAGAAGATAAGGGAAACCAAGGCAGAGGTATTCAATGCCATGGATGTGAAGGATATGGACATATTCGAGCTGAATGTCCTACCTTTCTTAAGAAACAAAATAAAGGAATGACTGTTACTTGGTCTGACTATGATTCAGAAAGTAATTCTGAAGAAGAATCTGCCAAACTAGTTACTGCCCTAACTAGTGTTTGTACTTCTGAAAGTGACACTAGTGATGAAGAAGTGACATTTGAAGAACTGGCTGATACCTACAAGAAATTGTGTATCAGAAGTGCTGAAGTCTGTGTGCAGAATGAGAAACAATCAAAACTCATTATAAAGCTGGAGGCTGAAAAAAGGGCAAATCTTGAAACTATAAGTCATCTAGAAGGAGAAGTTCAATTGCTGAACTCACAACTAAATCAAATGACCAAATCTGTCAAGATGTTGACAAATGGAACAGACAAATTGGAAGAGATCCTTCAGGTTGGACAAAATGTGGGAAATAAATCTGGACTAGGATTTATGGAAGCAAAGAAATCTGGTACTGGTAAGCAAATGTCAAAACAGATGTCTCAACACAACTCTCAACATCAGGAACAGAGACATATGAAGAAAAGGTACCAAAGATGGAAATGTCATCATTGTGGGAGATATGGTCACATAAAGCCCTTCTGCTTCAGACTACATGGATATCCTAATCAGAACTCAGGTGTCAAACCTAAGTCTAAAAGGGTACCACATGCTCCTAAATGGAAGAAAAAGGCTACTGCACTGATAGCTCACACTTCCCTGAGGGTCTCTGCAAAGGAAGATTGGTACTTTGACAGTGGATGTTCCAGACACATGACTGGATTCAAAAATCTCCTCAATAATGTTATGCCTCACACCACCAGTTTTGTGACCTTTGGAGATGGTGCTAAAGGTGAAGTCAAAGGAGTTGGTAATTTGGACTGCCCTGGAGTTCCAAGTCTGAATGAAGTACTGCTGGTAAAAGGGTTGAATGCTAATCTCATTAGTATCAGTCAATTATGTGATCTAGGATTCAAGGTCAACTTCTCAAGATCTGAATGTCTAGTAATTAATGAAAAACTAGTAGTTGTAATGAGAGGAATCAGATCCAAAGATAACTGTTACGTGTGGCAGCCTGAGAACACTGATATCTCCACTATGTGTCAAATCATCAAAGAAGAAAAAGAGATGAAACCGTGGCAGCATAAGCTTGGTCTCCTTCATCTAAGAGCTATTTCTATGGAAGCTGTCAGAAGAACTCCAAAACTACAGGTTGATAATATTTGTGATGTGGCAAATAAACTTGAAGAAAGATGTGTTGTCAGAACCTTAAGTCATCTTGACAAGGATGTTAGAAATAACAAGTCTAATAAATTCTGTTCTCAAAACATCTGGTCAAAACAGATGCTCCCTGAGTACAATGTTACACAAGATGTTGTGACATTGTGTTGTGACAATCTGAAAACAATCAACATTTCCTTGAACCCTATTGACTCTGAAGAGAAGAAGTCATTTAAACTGGAACATAGTTTCTCTAAGCTTCAGCTAACTGATTCTTCTACCAAGGCTCTTGTTGGAAATAAACTTGAAAATTTGAGGGGCAGGTTGGGTATTCACCAACATGAGAAATTATAGCAATTAATTTTGCTTAAAACAAAGGTTGGAGGGATTAATTTTATTAAGTCTATATTTAGTGGGTTAATCATATTCTTTCACAATTCCTTCAAAATCTTTAAGAAGTTGAAGAGACTCCCTTTTACCTCCTACCTCTCTCATCCTTGCAACCTGTTTCCTCCTCCCAATCAAAGATTTTTCTCAAACTGCTACCATTACTCAAAGTCAATCAAAATGTCTCAGACATCGTCTTCAACCATGGCGACTTCGTCATCCTCATCATCGTCATCATCTGACCAAGATTCTAGGGCAATCACTACATGCATAGAATCTGAAGTTCTTGAGGTCACTCCTCTCAGGGAGATGGCAACTGACCCAGCCAGAGTCAAAAAGCTCAGAACCAGACATGCAGGGAGAGCTCAAGCTACAGCCTCTGGTAATTCTTCTCATCCTTCGTCTTCTGTACCTAATAGAGAAGGATCAGTTCAAGTTCACCAAGCTATTGCTAGGCTGGTTACTAGTATACTGAGTGGCAACCAATCTGTACCGGGGATTTCTATCCCTTTAAATCAATCAGAAAGTCCAAATGTGGAAGTTTCTGAAAATGTAGATGTCACTGAGAATGTTGTGACACCAAAAGACAACATTCAGAACCCCTCTGAAAAGGCTGCTGATCCACCTATCATTGATGTGGATGAAGATTACTCAGATAATGAACTGATTGCTAATGTGAACCCTAGCATAGCTAGGAGATTGATGAAAAGAAAGAGTAGTCAGAATGATAAACCTGATGCTAAGAAATCCAAGAAAAGTATTCAGACAAAAGGGAAGAAGGCCCAGGTGCATACTGCTAGACAACCAATCTCTAAGAAGAGTAAAGAACCTGAAACTTCTGATTCTGATGAGGAATCAGAATTTGAGATTGATATTGAAGAAACTCCCATCAGAAGGAAGCTCCCCTCCAGCAAGATTGCTAGAGTGCCTGAAGTGCCAACAGACAACATCTCTTTTCATCATCCTGACAATGCAAACAGATGGAAGTATGTTTGCTTAAAGAGAATAGCCTTAGAGAGAGAACTCAACAATGATGCCTTGGAGTGCAAAGACATCATGGACCTGATCAAGAATGCTGGGCTAATGAAGACAGTGATAAAGTTTAACAAATGTTATGAAAATCTGGTCAAGGAGTTTGTAGTGAACTTGTCTAATGATTGTGCTGATGGAAGGTCAGCTGACTTTGAAAGTGTGTTTGTTAGAGGAAGAAGGGTCAAGTTCTCTCCATCAGAAGTCAACAAGTTTCTTGGAAGAACAAATGAGGACTGTCCTGATCTAGAGGCAACTGACAATGAAGTTTGTCTAACCATCACAGCCAGGCAAGTAAAGAGCTGGCCCTTGAAAGGCAAGCTGAATGCTAGTAAACTCAACATGAAATTTGCCATCTTGCATAAAATAGGTGCAGCCAACTGGGTGCCTACAAATCATAAATCAACTATATCCACAGGATTGGGGAGATTTATCTATGCTGTGGGAACCAAGACTGCTTTTGACTATGGGAGGTACATCTTTGAACAAACTTTAAAGCATGCTGGCAGTTATGCTGTCAAAGGACCAATTGCCTTTCCCTCCCTCCTTTGTGGAATCATCCTTGCACAATACCCTGATATCCTTGTGGCAAGAGATACAGTCTGCAAAAGAGCTCCTGCCCTTGGCCTGCACTACAAACTGTTTCAGGGATCTCATGCTCCAGACATTGTCATAACATCAGCTGAGACATCGTCTGTAAAGACCCAGTCCAAGACATCAGATGTCATAGCTGTTTTAAAAGAAACTTGCAAAGAGCTGGATGCTAGAAAAAGGACCCTAGAAATTCTAATTGCCAGGCTAGAAAAGGAGGAAGTTGAAGAAAACAGAAGGGAAGAAGGTGTAGAAGCTGAAGGACATCTCAACATTGAAGAAACTAGCTCCTCTGAGTCTGATGACAGTGCTTGAAGGTTGATTGCTGTTTGGTGGTGTTGCTGGTTGTTGCTGATATCTGGTGGAGTTTGGAAGTGTATTCAGTTGTTTTCTGCTGCTGCTCTTATTATTTTGCTCTGGATAACTGTATAATTTTATGAACATGTATCTTTGGCCCATTTGTGGCTAAAGAGGGGGAGAATATTTTGGTACTTACTTAATTAGTACTTGACATTCTATTTTTCTGCTGTCACTTATTTCTGCTGCTATCTATCTCTGATTGTTTCGGGTCTTTAGCCAAAAATCTGCCAAAGGGGGAGTTTGTAGGTGTTTAGGTATTGGCTTGCATTTTTGGTAAATCCCAAGTGTATGTGTGAATGTCATGACTGATGTCATAACATTCTAGTTTAGTTTGTACTGACTCATTAGGTACCTTTGCAGAAAAATATTGTAAGTCAAGTACTGATGTTTATAAGTGTGTATCTGAGCATTTTGCAAAATGATCACATTTTGCTAAATCAGTAGACAGGTTTTCTCAAATGTCATAACAGATGTTATGACATCCTGTTCTGAACTAACAGGATTGCAGGATTGGATAAGTCTGAGTTTTTTCAGGAAATAACTCAGTCCTTCCTGAACAGAATCCTGCGTTTTCTGAGGGGTAACCTAGCTCAATCCTAACCTGGTTAATAAAGTCCTGTGACCTGGTCTTTAGGTCAAACGGAATTATCCCTAGGTTTTTGGAAACCCTAACTAAAGTTGCAGCTGCTATATATTCAACAGAGCTGCTGTTTTTCAAGGATCTCTCTTGATCGATCAGAAGATCATTTGTAATCTGTATAGATTTGATTATTGTACTCCAAGCAATTATCATTGTGATAAGTGCCTTAGAATAGGTTTCTAATTGTAAGGGTTGTGTAACACTCAAAGCTTTGAAGCAAGAGTGTTTGAATGTTCCTTGACTAAAGCTGTGAAGCAGAGTCAAGTTAGTTGTGTGCATCACTCAAAGCTGTGAAGCACGAGTGATTGTGTTGCTTGATTAAAAAGCTGTGAAGCTTAATCAAGTGTTTGTTTTTGAAGAGTGTCTTCATCAATTCTTAAGTCAAATTGGTTTATGTATCACTGCTGTGATTGAGGGGGAATGAGTAGGAACTCAGGTTTAAGTTGTACTTAGATTGGAATTGCATTGGGTAGGTCTTAAGTGAAGGAGATAAACTGGTTGGTTTATTCCTGAATTAACATCTCTTATAGTGGATTTCCTCCCTGGCTTGGTAGCCCCCAGAGTAGGTGTTGTTGCACACTGAACTGGGTAAACAATTGACTGTGTTCTTTATTGCTTTTGTATTTACTGTCATATAGTAAGTCAGATACGGTGTCATAACATTGAACGTGACATTGAGTATCTGCAGCCAGAATTTCAAAGTGTAAAACCAACTTCCAGCATCAAAAGTTGTTTTAAACCTATTGGTGACAACCTTGATCTTGGTTGGTAGGTATTTATGTATGTTGTTGGTATTTATATTTCCTATGTACATTGTTTTGTAGTCTTCACAGTAACGGTTATTTCGCTATATGTTATGCCTCATCTCCAAATTTTATCATACAATCATTTATAAGTTTGTAGATAAATCAACCTTAATTTTGTCTCTTGCATTTTTAATTTGAATGCACACTCTCTTACTAGAACTCAATTATTTACTTCAGTAAGTAACTTATGTCACAACTATTTCTGCATCAAATCCAAAACTTTAGCGTTATAATTTTATATGAATGAGGACTAGTGCAGACCAACTATGTATAAAACATAATATTCATAACTTATTTAGCATACTTATCTCTTGCAGATCTTGCAATATCCCCTTACTTTCAAATCTCAATTTCTCGCGAGGGATCCAGAAAGGTAAATGCATAATGCACCACTTTGTTGAATTAGCCAACATGGCATTCTCAAAGCATCACATTAAATGTCATTGGAGTGAAAGGAATGTATTGTGATTAATTATAGTTATGCAATAAACAAAATCCTCATATTTTAACACCATATTAACTACTACAACTATTGATATTTTAACACCATATTAACTACTACAACTATTGATTCGCATGATGAGAGAAGGTTGTCCACCATTAACATTAGCAAATGGATGTTCACCGTAGTCTCTTATACTTATGGAAATCATGGTCGGCTCACCACATATTATACTATGTTCCGTAATAAATTCTACAATGAAGCTAAAAGTCAAATTTTCAAACTTCTAAGATAAAATTATTTATTAAATTATGGTAATCAATTTTATTTAATATTTCTTTTTCAACCGATTATAAAATCAACTTGTTTAATTTTTTTGAAATATTGTTGATTTTAATGATTTTTTAATATATAAAATAATGTAACATAAAACTTTCTAATAATAAAGAAGTGATTATTTATGAAAGAAGGCATGTGGACAACAAGATGCAGTGTTAATTTTTTTTAAATGACAAAATCAATCATCTTAAGAATTATATTAATAGAATTGAGAGACACACCATTGATATCCATGATCCTTTAAACTATTTTTAAAAGATTCTTTGATTAACTCTTCAGGTATCTTAACCTAAGTTCTACAAATGGGATCACTTTATTGGACTACCCGGTGCTAGCTTTGAGGGCAGACTCCCTGTTAACACGAAAAGATATAGCATTTTTCACCCGAATTATATTGGTTAATTCTTCGATTATTATGTTATGTTTTATCCCTTGTTGTAGTTTTTGGAACATATTTCAAGTACTTAGCATTTGCAAGGCATAAATAAGAAAATGAAGAAAAAGAATGGAAAATGAAGAAGAAATGGCTTTAAAAAACAGCAAAAATACATTTATGTAGCAGAGAAGCGCGTCGTCCGCCACAAAGGCATTACGACCGACACAAGTTAAGTTTATGTGCCCCTCGGCACACTCACGTTACGACTGGGACAAACATGGATTATGTGCCCCACGTCACTCACCATACCACGCTCGCCACGATCCAAGCAGTTACGAAGACTTCGCCAATGGAGCGTACTCAACGTATATTCTTGGATTTTCTCCATGCTTCAGCAACGTAAATCATGGGACGTTACCTATTTTTCCTCAACAAAATAGACTCTGCATATGGAGGCAGTTACCAACAATTGGAGCTCTCTCTGCTCCCTCTCATTTTGATCTCTCTCCGGCACTTTGAACAATTATGCAGTATTATTATTTTTAATTCCATTCTCTTTGTTCAACAATTATTTTATTGCATTCCGTTATTGTATTTTCCAGTTTTAGAATTTCAGCATTAATTTTCCAGTCGTAGAACCACTTAGGCAATAAAAACCTCACCGTCAAAGCAGTATTTTCCATATTGGAGAAATACTGCAACATTACTTTGGTTCAAGGCTTCCAGAATTTGTTTAGGATTACTTTAATTGTATTCAAGCTATTTTTACACCAAGTCAATCCTGTCGGCTTGTGGAGGACACATGCTTTATTGGAGTTAATCACTGTCTCATTCACTTTTCAGGTTCTTATTCTAAATAGCATAATTTATTTATTTCTTACTATGTATGAGATATTGAATTTACACTTTAATTTTTTGATATTCTGCAATAATATCATGTCTGGCTAGATTCCCTATATCGGTATGTAAAACTTGGCTAAAAGGATTCGGTAATTAATTGACATTATTATTTTTTTACAAAAATACTTTTTTAATTTTAATTCCTAATTGAATATTTAATTGTTTTTGTACGGAAGTAAAAAACAGTCTAAGGTTAAAACCAATAGAACGGAAGTTTGAGGTTTTGTTCGGATAGTGGCTATTGAAACATTAATTTTAAAAACAGCGAAAGCGCTTTAAAGTTAATTGGAAATTATTTGTTTTCAAAAAATACTTTTGAGTTTTAAATGAAACAGTGAAAGTGCTCATTTCGAGCTTAACTGATATGATCTAATTCAATAGAACGAAAGTTTGAGACGAGGGTTTTTAAACGAATAGTTTCACCAAAACCGTGTTTTAATACTAAAAGCAAATGCAATGACGTACTGAATGCCTTAGGTTAACGAAATACATACTGGTATCCCGTCATTAATGATTAAATTCTAGTTAATTCCTGATTAAATCCAAACACGCAAATTTATAATTAGCCTTAGCTTTACATAGTAACCTTTAGATAATAGTAGTTCTGACCATCAGTCCTTGTGGGTTCGATATCTTTTAAAACTACACGATAGACCGTGCACTTGCATTCACTACACAATTAACATTTGCAAATGGATATTCATTGTATTCTTATACATATGGAAATCAGGTAGGCTCAGCTCAACACATACTTTCTGAAACGAATTCTTCTACAATGAAGTTAAAAGTCAATTTTTTGAACTTTTAAGATGCAAAATTATTTATTAAATTATTATAATCAATTTTATTTAATAATTTTTTTCAACCGATTATAAAATTAACTCATTTAATTTTTTTGAGACATTGTTGATTTTAATAATTTTTTAATATATGAAGTAATATAATAATACACAAATTTTCTTATACTTAGAAAGTGATTATTATGAAGACACACAGACAACAATATTCAATGTTAATTATTTTAAATGACAAATTTTTTTATTAATTTAATTAAGAACTACAACTATAGATCTAAGAAACACACCATTGTTATACACTATCGTTAAAATTCTTTGAATTTGCTACTAAAAGATCAAAAGTTTCAAATTTAAGTGCTATAAAAATACGTTAATTGTCAAAACACGTTTTCTCATGTTTGGCCAATTTGTTTGAATCATATTTGAGGGTTCATTGTCCCATATTAAAACTCTCAGTCCTTGAGTTTACAAGTGGTATAATCTAAGTTAAGTTCACACATGCATGTTTGTACTGGCATATATACTAGAATATTTACTGGACTAAGTGTCAATCTTTTCTCACGTGAGTCGGTCAAGAAGTTCACGGTTGCATCTTTCTTCACAAATACTCCATATCTCCTAAATATATAAAAAATGACATTTTTAACAAAATCATTTTGTTCTTTGAAGTTTGGAAGCTCCTTATAATGAATTTTGTTCTCCCCAAAGATATCTAGGTACGCCTTACGACAAACAAGACAAACATCATAAAAAAAATAATGTAATCATGCGACAATACCTAAGATATTGTAATCAAGAGATGATTAGACTTTTAAACCTATAAACGCATCCGAAAAATGTTTGAAATCATTTCTTCTAAAATGTTAAAGGTTCTTACTTAATTGAACAAAACGCTTTCGCTCTCTTTGAGCAATTAAGACTAACCAAGCTTATCAATGGTTGGACGACTTTCGATCTTACCCAACAGAAAATAAAGTGCAGAAAACTTGTGTTAAAAACCAAAACAGCCCCTAAAGTATTCCTACAAATGCAATGTTTAGACAGTTGCCTTAACCATGATCATTACATTCTAACCCTAAAGGAAATTAGCCATACATGGAAATAAACTTATTAAAGCAAATCATGTTTAAGCATAAAGTAAAAAGGTTAAAAGATAAGTAAATGCGATGCGAAAAAATAAACAAAGTAAAGCAAGTGCAATGCGAGAAAATAAACAAAGTAAAGCAAGTACGAGGAAATAAGTGCGATAAATGCGGAAACTTAAATACAAACCTGCTCCAAACGGAGGGCTTTAAAGCAACTTGTATGGAAGTTAAATTTTACTTAAATAAAGGAAAATTGAATTAAAATGGCGGCAAGATTGTAAAGTGCTCCAAACTTGATTTCCATAAGTATAAGGGACTACAATGAACATCCATTTGCTAATGTTAATGGTGGACAACCTGCTCTCATCATGCGAATCAATAGTTGTAGTAGTTTCTATGTGTTGTACCTTAAAATTGGTCCTCTCATTTCTCAAGTAATCTCTCACAAGATCTCCTTTGGTTCAAGACTGCACAAGGGTTGATCAGCTCAAGACACCTCCTCAAGCACTGATGACTGAAAATTAGGGTTTGAGATTGCACAAGGACAAATGGACTTTTAATGCCTCATATTACTTTCATGGATCATTTTGAACCCTCAAGATTGCTCATGTCAAGTTTCAAGTCTCGGATCACTTTTTTGCCCAGTCAATTGATCAGTTGACCTTAAATCAGTTGTATTGGGGGAAAAATCAATTGTGGTCAAATGCTTCATTTTGACCTAGTGACATGGCTCAAAACATCTCTCAAGATCAATTGGTTGATAGTTGAATTTCAGTCAACTGATGAAAAGTCAACTGTACACTGAAAAGTCAAACTTTAACTTTTTGGTCAAAATCAAGTATCAAAGATCACAATTCATAAAAAAATTTCAAAATATGAAACTTGTTCATCAAGAAATCAAAAACTCAAGATTTCATTTTGAAAAGTCAAAATTTCTAAAATTAGAAAATTTTCAAAGTGTTGAAAATTTCATATTTTTTCACAACTTTGAGCCAATTTTTCACCATGATGCAAGATCATTCAAAGGAAACTTACAACATTAAAGTTTTATATCTCAATGAGATCTAAAACATTGTAGAACACAACTTCTTCTAGAAATTCATGGATTTCAAGTTATGATTTTGTGAATACATGTTCATGAAACTTGGAAACTTAGTGAAATTTTGCCCTAGTTTAGGCAGGATTTTGACCTAACTTCATGGAAATTTATCACATAGTTCCAAGATGAATTTTAAAAAATGTCCAACGTAGGGGTTGCAGAGGATGTTACAAGCTTTTCAAAATTTCCAAGAACTCATTAAGATCATACTTGAGCAAGGAGAATCGAAGGCAAGAAGTTAGGGTTTCATTCTTGAATTACAAGTCATTTCTTGATGAGCACATATTTGAATTTCAATGTTAGGCTGCATAATCTTACTTTGCAGGCCTTATAACTTTTGTATATATCCATCATTAATGGATTACACAAACTTTTGAGCTATAATCCCAGTGGTTTAAGCTTTATCCAATTTACATTGCCATTTTGGGAAGAAAGTGAAGAATGCCATTCTTGAAAAGCAAGCTTTATACACAAAGTCAATTCTTGAGCCTCTAACTTCATCCCTCTGATCACACTCCATCTACAAAATCATAAGCAAGTGTGTTTAAAGCATAACCACTCTATCTTATCAAGTACACAAGACTTTGAAACTTGGATTTCTCAAAAATCACATGTTATGCTTAAACTTGTGATTTTGAATTCTTATCAACAACAAACTTCCAAACTTGTTGCTTATAAATAGAGGCACTATTTGTGAGCTAGAACACGAGCTTGAACACCTTGAAACGCTCCCAAACTCCCTCTAGCCAGAAATTGCTTCAAAACACCATTGTTGTGCAAGTTCTGACTTTACAGATCAAACTTCCATTTCCCTCGTGCGTTTCTTGGCCTTTTAGTTTCAAAAGCTTCCTCATATCAAATATAACTTATCCCCATCCTATTTCTAGAACTGTAACACCATTTACCATAACCTCCAAAACCAAAAATGGAGCATTGCAGTTGGACTTCTCCAGGCCATTTCAGCCGCTCTCAACTCAAGCTAAGCATTGCATTAGCTTCCTAGAGACTCGAGGAAGCTAACCTGATCATTGCAGCACCTTGAATCAAGCTCAAACTCATTTCACAATTTCCAGTTTTGAGGTATTTTTCTTGAACTTCTATCTTCTCATCTAGGCATTGTTAGGCTTGCATTTGTGAAGATAAAATATAGACATCATTGCCCTGAAACTATACATGTCCATAGATTTCATTTATGTTGCTTGAGTAGGGAGAATTTTGAGTTTGAACCTCTGAAAATATTTAGGTCAGAATTTGGTACTGTTAGAAATTCATGCTCATCTTTGACAATTAGCTTAAGTTATTTACATATTCAGAATCGTGAGGAAATTTCTAACAAGTTTGATGTTGGAAATTTTGTGAATGGATGAGAAATGAATGAGTTACAGGTTCTCTGGCTGGAGGTTGAAGATGAAGTTCATTCAGGACTTGATTTATGTTACATATTTATTGTTTTGTTTATATCAATGGATGTATAGCCACCCCAGTGGTAAAACGCGCGCATGTTAACCTTTGGGACTTGGGTTTGAGCCCCAGTGATACCCTTTTGTTCTTTTTCACATTTTTCTTCCATATTTTTTGTTTCCGCAGGCGCCTGGGCCCTTTTTGTTGGGCCTTCCATTTTTTTTTTGCTTTCTCTACCCCCCCCCTTGTTTACTATTGTATGCTGGCCCAATCCTTTTATATTTTTATTTTCTTTTTCTTATTTGATTTTTATTTTCAGTTTTATTATTTTTATTATTATTATTATTAATATTATTTTTATTTTTATTAACAAAAAATCCAAAAATATTTTATTTACTTATTTACATATTTAAAAAATACTCATTTATATTTTATTTTTCTTTATAAAACAAAAAAAGACTAAAAATATTTTCTTGATAAATTTAATTTCTTTTTAATAACTAATATTTAGATAATTAGGTTTAATTATTATAGTATTCTCTTGTAAATTAAAATTAATTTAGAACGTAGATTTCTCTTAATTAATTAATTTTCTCATATTATTTTTATTAATTTAAAACCTTTTCATAAAAAAACCCTAAAAATCCTTTTTAAGTCAATTTCTTTTCTTAATTAGTATAAGTTAATTTTATTTAATTTTAGTCAATTCTATCTCTTAATTAGGTTAAAACCCTTTCATGGAAACCAAACAAAATCATTTCTTTATCCATTTATATTTGTACGTTATTATTTATTCAATTCTTGCACAATATTCAATATGGTTGTAATAGTTAATTAGATTTAATTTTCTTGCAAAATCCCCATTTGTAAATTTTTATACCCCCTCCCCCAATGATGTAATAGCTTAGTATTTTTACTTTCCGCAATTTATCGCTTTATATAAATGCTAGTAAATTAGGGTTTGTATGGAAAGACTAAAATCAACAAATTAGCAAACCCTAATTCAAGACAAAACAATGCATGTAAATCAACACACTTGCACACTTGCACCCTTAGGGTAATTCCACTTTGTTGCCTTACAAAAATGGCCATGTATGCATGTGGGATATCTTAGCAAAAACAAATCAAAAATACAAGATCATAGTCCCTCGATGACGCTATCGATGTTGCCTGTCAAATGATCTTAGTCCCTCAAAGAGAAATGCTAAGATATCTTACAACATTTCTATCATGACTATACGATGACCCATGCCCGTCCCTTTACATCCAAAGATAAGGCTTTTTACCAAATCAATGGTAAGATAACAATATCAAAGGAAAGGAATAAATGAATTAAGACTTTTGAGTAGGTAGAATTGTTCCTAGTTGGTTGCTCAATTTCAAATCAAACACTCTTGCTTATTTTCAAAAACAAACACCAACACTTTCAAAACATTTTCCAAACATGACACATTTTCAAAAGATCAACACTTTGTATACGTCCTTACGAACGAGAACTATTTCAAAGTTTGCCTAAACGATGGCGCCTTTTCAAAATACTTTCAAAAAACCACACAAAGCATATTTTCAAACAAAAGCAAGTGATCTCGCAATCAACTAAGAGCCCATAGATAACTATGGATGAAAATGGTGCTAACACCTTCCCTTTTCATAATCTACCCCCCAAACTCAAGAAATAATCTAAAAGGTATTTCTTGTTATTTTCATCCTTTCCTTTTGGATAAAAGAAAAGTCGGTGGCAACTCTTTCTAACCGTAACATTTGTGATAAAATGTAAAACACCCAAGTCAGTTCTCCCACCGTATCACAGAACTGGAGACTCTACTGGGAAGATCTTAAAAGTGGGGTTACCTTAGGGATATATCACCTTTACTTTATTTCATTAATTGATTTGTTTGCTTTACATTTTGGTTCCTTGTTTGGGCTTGTTTAAATCATCTACCCGGATTTGGGATACCTTATAGGTAAGTAGAAATACGTTGTGAAAACTGTGCGGGGTATACCGACATGGTCTAAGAAATAGCTACGTTAGTGTGACATATTTGTAGGTGTTGTACCCCAAAAATTTTCCCTCCCTTTCCTCTAAAAAATTTCTCTTCTAGGGTTTCTCAAATGTTCAAAACTTTTCAGATCTCCGAACATGTCATTAATTCTCCCAGGATTCGAGTTTGCAAATGCTCAAAGTTTCTGAGTGTTTAACACATGTGGTGATCAAGAGTCATAAATCTTTATCTTCTTTTCACCTCCGCTCAAGGGTTTCTCCCTCATGGAACTAAGGTTTAACCTGGGATGTCATTGGTCAAAAATTAGGGTTTATATGGCTTTGATGGCTCTCATCTTTGCTCAAGTGTAAATTAGTTAGTTTTTTATCTGAATTTGATTCATAGAATTAAGAAGGTATTTTACCATTGAGAATGGTTTTGATCTAGGGATTGCACAAGGTTTACAAGATGTTTGAACCATTTTCAAATTCAAAGTTTGCATTTGATCTTATCCTAAAACCTAAAGTTCAAGTATTCTTATGGAAGATTAGGTTTTTTTTATTTGAAGATAAAACAAGTTAAAGGTATTTTGAGAAATTTAGAAAGATGGAAATTTGACTTTGTTTCATGCACCATTCTTAAAGCAATTCTAATACACCATTCAAGATTTGTTTTGGGTTGTTAAAGATTCAAGAATTTTTAGGTTTGTGATTAAGATTGGAAATTAGAATTTCATTTTGATCGTGTGCCATTCAAAGTTCTTAAGGTCCAATTACAAACTCAATGGTTCAAAGCCCATATCATTTCTTTCATTATCTTTTTCAATTTTCATGTAATTCAACAATTGCTGCCAATTTGTCTTACCATTCTCAAGTCAAAACCATACATTCCTCAAATTATTGTTCAAAATACATCCCACAAATTGTTACATTCCTAAAGTCCTAAACTCTATTGGTCTTCAAATTCTCTAAGTCCTTGTAAGCAAGCTACGACTTCATCACATCTCCAATGCTTTGACATCTTCGCCCACTCCTCATTGATAACACATGAAACAAAATCAAATAAGAATTAGTGATCAAGTAAATTCAAAATAGATAAAATTACAATTGATTTAAAATTCATCATTAGGGTGGTTTTTTGAATCAGAAAAAGAAAGAGTTTGTTTATGTGCTAAGGCCTCAAATTTTCAGTTTTATCATGGGCCAAGTTTCTATTGCAAATCTCAAAGGAATTGGTTCACAATAGACAAAAAGGTGCAAACAGAATTTCAAGTCCAACATAATTCAGCCCAACAGAATTTCAAGCCCAAAAATCAAGCCTCATACATGTTGTTTCACAAAAAATCAGGATCATACATCATTGGCTAGGGGTAGTCTTTTTCAAATCTCAATATTTGGTTCACAAAAGATAAAGAAGAATCCATGAAAATCAGAATAAGCATCATGTTTCACGCAAAGAAGAAAGAAGCCTCATGTTGTTTCACTTCAAAGAAAAGTCATAGTTTCCAAGTCACTTTATTGCAAATCTCAAACAAATATATCTTGTTCACAGAAAAGGGACAGAAGAAATTCAGAAAAGTACAGTAAAAGTACAGCAGGTGCAGCCCCAAAAACCAGCAAAGTCACAAAATCAGTAAAAGAAACAAGCAACCATAAAGCCAGCTTTTATCACAAATAAATGAACAGCCTAGCAAGAAAACATTCATACAAGCAACAAGTACATCAACCAGTACAAAAAAGCAGCAAGTACAAAAGCCAAAGTAAACGATACAGTAAGCAAGGACAGTAAAGGCCACAATATAAAAGGCAACAATGTTGTTCGAAAGAAAGAGAGAGTTTTGGGGAGGGTCCAAACAAAAACTATACAGCAACTAACAAAACCAAACTTTGTTCAAATAGGAACCGAGCCATCACACAAAAAAACCCCTTCTTTTTCACAAAAAAATATACAGAGGCTGAGCCCTAGAAAACCGAAGGCAACATTATCTTCTAAAAAAAATCTTTTTCCAGCAAGATTATACAGAATACAAACCGCATGCAAACAACAACAAAACCCTAAAGAATCTTATCATCATTTTCCAACAACATACACCCTTCAGAAATTCGTTGAAAAAAGAAAAGGAGAAAAGAAAGATCTCACTCAGAATCAACTGAATCAGAGATAGGATGTCCAAACGAAGAACATGAAATGGCGAGGAAGATGAAGCAGAGAGCACGATCACACCAGCAAGAGAGATAAAGAGGTGCCTCTTGCCTCTGTTTGTTTAGGGTTCACAAACGCTTTCCTTTGTTTATTTACATTTTAAGAGGTGGGTCTTTGGTCGACCCGGTTCGGCCCAAGCCCACCATATTTTTTTTCAAAGACATAACTTTTTCTTTTATATATTATTGGATTCATAATATTAACAGATAGAAGAGTATGACGCAATGGTGAAGATGTTGTTTGGCGAATGAAAAGACATGGGTTCGAGACCATCTAAGACATTTTTCTATTTCCAATTTCCTTATGTTTTATTTTGATTTCAGCATCATTGGGATTAGTTCCTAGGCCCAGCGCCCCATTCATGCATATACCCCTATTTACTAACCTCCGCGCAGGCCCAATTCTTTTTTTAATCATTTTTTTGTTTTACAAAAAAACACTATTGGGCCTAATATTCAAACCAAACTTCTTTTACTTTCAAACTCCATTTTCATTTTAAAACCCCCATGACTTTAATTTTGTTTATTTTATTTTCTTTATTATTTTCATCATTATTATTATTATTATTATTATTATTATTATTATTATTATTATTATTATTATTATTATTATTATTATTATTATTATTATTATTATTATAATTACCATCATTTTTATTAATCAAAACCCCAAAAATATTTTATGTTTATTATTTATATATCTAGTGTACTTATATTTTTATTTCCTTCTCTAAGCTAAAAAACACAAAAATATTTTTCTTAAACAAATTTAGTTCTTTTCTTAAATAAATTAGTAATTAGACTTAGGTTTAATTTATTTTTTTTAAATTAAAAATTAACTTATAACTTAGGTTTTCTTTTAATTAATTAGTTTTTATACTAGTTTAATCTAATTAAAACTTTTTCACAAAAAAACCTAAAAAGAAAACTTTTCTTTAATTAAATCAATTTCTTTTTTAATTAACTTAGGTTTAATTTTTCTTAGTTTAATTAATTTATTCTCTCTAATTAATTAGGTCAAAAAACATCTTTCTTAACAAAATCCAAAACAAAATTCATTTATTTTCCATTTATACTTGTGTACTTATTCATTTCAATTCTTGTACATTATTCAAATTCAATATGGTTGTAATAGATAATTAGGTTTAATTTCTTGCAATTTCCATTTGTAAATATGTATACCCCATCCCCCAATGATGTAATAGCGTAGGACATTTAATTTCCGCAATTTATCGCTTTCATATAAATACTAGTAATTAGGGTTTGTTTGGAAATATAAAAATCATTCTTAGACCACCTTAATCCAAGACAAAAAGGGCATGCAATCAATACACTTGCACACTTGCAACTTTAGGGTAAACTCCACTTGTTGCCTTAAGAAAATGGTCATAATATGCATATGAGATGCCTTGGCAAAAATAAAAAAATACAAGATCATAGTCCCTCGATGATGCTTCGAATGTTTCCTTACAAATGATCTTAGTCCCTCAAGAGAAATGCTAAGATATCTCGTAACATTGTTATTCATGACCATACGATGACCAATGCCTGTCCCTTTACATCCAAAGATAAGGCTTCTTACCAAATCAATGGTAAGATAACAATATCAAAGGAAAGGAAGAAATGAACTAAGACTTTTGTGTATGTAGATTGTTCCTAGTTGCTTGCTCAATTTAAAATCAAACACTCTTGCTTATTTTTAAAACAAACACCAACACTTTCTAAAACACTTTCAAAACATTTTCAAAAGATCAACACTTTGTATACGTTCTTACGAACGAGAACTATTACAAAGTTTGCCTAAACGATGACGCCTTTTCAAAATACTTTCAAAAAACCACACAAAGCACATTTTCAAACAAAAGCAAGTGATCTAGCAAGCAACTAAGAGCCCATAGATAACTATGGATGAAAAGGATGCTAACACCTTCCCTTTTCATAATCTACCCCCCGAACTCAAGAAATAATCTCAAAGGTATTTCCTGTTCTTTTCAGCCTTTCCTTTTGGATAAAAGAAAAGCCGGTGGCGACTTTTGCTAACCGCAACATTTGCGATAAAATTCAAAATATCCCAAGTCAGTTCTCCCACTGTATCACAGAACTGGCAACTTTGTTAAGGAATTAACTTAAAATTGGGGTTACCTTAGGGCTAGATCACCTTTACTTGCTTTCTTTGTTTGACTTGTATGCTTTACATTTTGGTTCTTTGTTTGGGCTTGAATCCTCTACCCGGATTTGGGATACCTTATAGGTAAGTAGCAATACATTATGAAAACTGTGTGGGGTATACCGACACGGTATAAGCAATAGCTATGTTAGTGTGACATATTTGTGGGTACTGGTAGCTCTTGAGTAGTCAAGGAGAATACAGGGCCGTTGAGTGATATCATGAAGCACTAAATGACTTTTAGAACCTTTACTTGACTAACTTGGCCATTAGGACGTAGTGAGATGACCGACTTTGGTGCAGTCCGAAGTTGGTAGATACTCGATAATACACTCATTGAGGTTTGGATTTTTGGGATATTTCGATCGCCGTGAAAGAGGCTTGCACTAAAACAATGCCCGAGAAGACAAATCAGTGATATTGAGATCCCTTAGAACCCGGTTACTATTGCTAGGACAGGTTGAGCCAACTAAACTTCAAGAGGGTACTTACCTACAAACTCCATGCAAGCCTAAACCTAAGGATTTGTGTACTTTGTGCGAATATGATTATTTGTACTTGCTTACTTTGCATACTTGTACATAACATCATACCATAACATTTTCAATAACCATTTCAAGGATCTCAAGGGCCTATAATGCAGGGTCACGTTGAACCCAACGTCTATCAAGGGACAAGAGGATTTATTTTCCTTTAACCAAACACCGTCAAAGATCAAGTACAAAAACTTGAGTCAAGGGCTATGACCCACTTGACATGGTGAGCTTAATTCTCGTGGAAGGACATCCACCGATATAAATTTCCCCAATCGAAGTTGTTGATCAAAGTTTAACTTCTAACATTCTTTTGTGTTTACCCCGTGAGATCCTTGAAAACATGCATCCACATACCATGCATCATATCATGACAGGTTTCTCCCACACAGGCCTCCTTATCTTCCTACTGTTTATTTCAGTAAGATGAATATGGAACAAACCGTGAAGGATCTCCAAGCACAAAATGCTCAATTCCAACAAATGTTCCTGGCTTTGGCTAAGGGGCAAGAGGACCTGAAGACTCTTCTTATCAAATACAAGAAGAAAAAGTCCAAGAAGTCAGTAGGCATCCTGAAATTGGGAAGAAGAATTAAAGGACCAGTCAAGGGAGCTATAGATCTTATAACTCCATCCAACATGGGGGATAATCATGAAGAAGACAACAATCTGGAGATTGATGAAGTCGAAGCTGACTACTCTGAGGAGCAATATCCTTCTGCTGATGGCAAGTACAAATAGTTGGAGGATCGCGTCAATGCTATGGAGATTCAACAGATACCTGGCTTGGATTTATGAGACATGGGGTTGGTTTATGGGGTGGTCATACCGCCAAAGTTCAAAATCCCTTCCTTTTCCCTGTACGATGGAGTCTCTTGCCCTAAGATGCACTTAAAGTCTTATGTCCGCAAGATTCAACCATACACAATTGATCTGAAGCTTTGGATCAATTTCTTCCAAGAGAGCCTAGTAGGGACTCAACTTGAATGGTTCTATCAATTGGAGAGTTCTCGCATATGCACCTGGGAGGATTTAGCTGCTGCTTTCTACAAGAAGTACCAGTACAATGTTGATCTTGCACTAACTCGTGTGCAATTGCAGAACATGACCATGGGTTCCAATGAGAGTTTCAAAGGATACGCCCAAAGGTGGAGAGACCTGGCTGGTAGGGTGCATCCCTCTTTAACTGATAGGGAACTGATTGACATCTTCATGGGAACTTTGACAGGACCTTTCTTCAAACACCTAATCGGAAGCTCCTCGGCCGGGTTCACTGAGCTAATATTGATGGGCGAAAGGGTCGAAGCTGGAATCAAAAGCGAAAAGATCCAAGGAGCTATACCCTCTGATGCTCAAAAAATTCCATACAATGGGAAGAAAGAGTCCAATGTTGTGTATGGTCAAAAGAGTCGTCATGACCAACACGTAGGAGCAATCTTGATCTCTAATCATATTTCTGCTCAATAAAGACAGGGGCATCAGCGTAAGGAGGTCGTGCCTAAAAGAAAATTCACTAAGATCAACATGTCGCTGGCTCAAGCACTATAACACATGTTGAAGGCAGAACTGATTATGTTAAAGGCTCCTCTCCGGAACCCAAACACTTCCGCTTCTACGTATCATCCCAATGAAAGGTGTGCATACCACTCTGATAGTCCAGGACACGACACAAATAACTGTTGGGCTCTGAAGAACAAGGTCCAAGACATGATTGATGCCAAGGAGATTGTAATGCCCGTAATTTAATTAATTATTTAATTAAGTCATTTTTGGAATATTTGTGAAGATGTGTTATAATTAAATTGGGTTTATTTTATTAAGTGGAGAAATAATATTAGAGATATAATATTATGTGGTGAAATAATATTAGAAGTGTAATATTATTTAAGGTGGGCCTATTTTGAGAGAGTAGAAGTAATAAGGGGGTGTAGGTTTGGAGCCCAATAAAGAATAATAGAATATTAGGTTATTTTATTATTTGTGAGAAGGTAGAGAAGAAATAAGCAGTAGAAGAAAATAAGGATTTGGAAGAGAACGTGAAGCTGCTGGAAAAAGTGGAAAACGACAAGAACAAAGGTTCAACCCGGAAATTGTAGAGCGACCTTCAATCCAAGGTAAGGGTGGGGTTCTGACTTTATAATTGGGTTCATGATGTTTGATATGTGGGGTTAGAGATGATTGTTGTTTTGTTCTTGAATTGGATGCATTATGAATGATGTATGATTAAGATTGATGAATTTTAGATGAATAACGATGCTATGATGTTGTTTAATCAATGTAGTATTATAGGTTGAGGTTAGGTGATGATTTATCATGTTTATGATAAGGGTTGTAGGGCTGTAATATGATTCTCGTAGTGAAAATACAGAGGAAAACGCAGAAATTATGCAGACTGTAACAGGATGTGTCGACCCCAAACTGGATGTGTCAATACATGAAGGCTGTAAGACACAGGATGAGTCGATACAAGAAGGGCTTGCATCGATGCATGATAGTTGCAAGACTCAGGATGAGTCAACACGAAGAAAGAATGCGTCGATACATGAGTGTGTGAGACTCAGGATGAGTCGACCAGTGAGATACATGTATTGATACATGCTGTGTTTAAAGCCAGGATGAGTCGATCCATAGGGTTTTTTATCGACTCATGTTGTACAGGTGAAGCAGTTTGCGTCGATCCAAGGAGTTTTGTGTCGATACATAATGTCTGATTTTTGACAGATTCAGTTTTAAAGTGATGTAACTTGGGTTTTAGGATGCTGTTTGATATGCCGTTCGAAGCGTTGATTAGCTAACATGATGAGCTTTATTCTAGGCGATTAAATGATGGATAAGAAGTGTAATCCTAGCAGATAATGCATGATTTAGAATTAATTTCCGTAGATGACCGTTGTGCTGATTTTTGGATAGAACGATGAATAGTAGATGTTTAGAGGCTGGTGTTAGAATTATGGCAGTAGGATTAGTGACAGTAACGATATAAATTAGCAGAATAATAGTATGGATTACCGTAGTATTAATATACAATTGAGTATTAGTGAGATGTTATTGATGAAGTTGCGTTCGATGATTTTGTGATAGTAAATGATGTTTAATAAATTATTTTGATGTTATGAGATGTTGTTAATTGAGATGTTGTTGTGTTGAGATGATCGAGATGTCGTTGTTTTGAGATGATTGAGATGTTTTGAGATGATTGATATGTTTTGAGATGATTTGAGATGTTGGTAATTTGGGTGTTGTTATTACATTCATGATGAGTCGCATACATTGCATTTTTGAGATGGAGCTTATGCTCGTTGAGATGGCCTGGATTGGTAAATTTTGAGATGAAGGATATGCCTTGTTGATGCCTCTATTAATTGGCAGATTTTTGAGATGGGAGTTCTGCTCCAATGGTACCACATGCATTTGCATAGTTTTGAGTCGCATTATATGATTGAATAATGAAATGTATTTAATGTTGATGAATGAGTATATATGCTGTAATTATTGTTGATTATGAGATGAGAAGTGGTGATATTATTGATCTAATTTAATCTATTAATTATCATGCGCTTTATTATATTGTTAGATATCTCACCCCTTCTGTTTGAATGTTGCCCTTATGTTGGTAACGTGCAGGTAATCGCGAGTGAAGGTTGTATACCTTCAATAGTTTGAGTCGGTGTCATTGCTCTGATATGTAACACTCGAGGGGATGAACGCTTTCTGATTTTTGATTGTTGATTTTCAGTTTTTGAGTTTTGAATTGATTATTATTAAATATGAGATGTTTCGAAGTTGCTGTTTTATTTAGAGAGGTTATTGAAGAATTCCGCTGCGTGGTTGTTGAATTATTTTATTAAAGATGTTATGACGATGGTTCATCGGATGTTTTAAAAGTGTTATATATCCATGATGAATGCAATGAATTTGTTAGAAGAATTTGTGACGTCCCGATTCATCTGTATGATTGAAATTTTATAACTCTGATTTATTTTGCATAATTTTCTTGGGGTAGAATTGGGGTGTTACAAAGTTGGTATCAGAGCAAAAGGTTGGTCCGACCTTGTTGTCGAGTCGTAGTTGTCTAACAATCGAGTATTGTTATTTTGATGTTCTAGCCGTTTTTTATGTTGTAGTAAGAAGTTGAGATGGCTGGAAGGAGTGATGCTGCTCTTGCTGCTGCTTTAGAAGCAATGGCTCATGCGATGGAAAATCAGTCGAATGCTGACGGGAATGCTGGATCTCGTAGCTTGGCGACTTTCCAGATAGAAAATCCACCTACGTTCAAGGGAAAGTATGATCCTGACGGAGCTTTGGAATGGTTGAAAGAGATAGAGAGAATCTTTCGCGTGATGGATTGCACTCCAGCGCAGAAGGTTCGATATGGTACTCATATGCTGGCAGTCGAGGCAGATGACTGGTGGCTAGAGACTTGTCAGAAGTTGGAAGCTGCAGGTGAGAATGTCACTTGGGCTATGTTCCGTAGGGAATTTTTGAGGAAGTATTTTCCTGAAGATGTCCGTGGTAAGAAGGAGATTGAGTTCCTTGAGCTGAAGCAAGGAAATCTGTCTGTTGTTGAGTATGCTGCCAAGTTTGCTGAGTTGGCTAAGTTTTATCCGCATTACGCTGAGGAAAATGTTGAGTTTTCAAAGTGTATTAAGTTTGAGAATGGGTTGCGCCCGGAGATTAAGAAAGCAGTTGGATATCAGAAAATCCGTGTCTTTGGTGATCTGGTTGATAGCTGCAGAATTTATGAGGAAGACAATAATGCTCATTACAAGATTATCAGTGAGAAGAGGGGTAAGCACCCACAGAATCGTGGTAAACCTTATGATGCCCCAGCTAGTAAGGGTAAGAAAAGAGTTGCTCATGGACAGTGGACTAGTGGGGGAGATGCTCCTGCTGGTGTGATTTGCTTTAAGTGTGGGAAGCCTGGGCACAAGAGTAATGTGTGCACTACTGAAGTGAAGAGGTGTTTCCGTTGTGGCAAGAACAGACATGTTGTATCTGAGTGAGAACACAAGAATGTGGTTTGTTTCAACTGTAAAGAAGAAGGGTACATCGGTAGCCAATGTCCGAAACTGAAGAGGGCTCAGTCAAGTGGAAAAGTGTTTGCTTTGGTTGAGGATCAGACAGCTGCTGAGGACAGACTTATTAGAGGTACATGTTTCATTAATAATACTCCTTTAGTCACTATTATTGATACTGGTGCTATGCATTGTTTTATTGCTGCTGATTATGTTGAAATATTGGGTCTTGTGTTGTCTTCTTTGAATGGAGAAATGGTCGTCGATACTCCAGCCAAGGGTTCGGTGACTACTTCTTTTGTGTGTGCTAAGTGTCCCTTGTCGATCTTCGACAAATACTTTGTTGTTGATTTGGTTTGTTTGCCGTTAAGAGGTTTGGATGTAATTCTTGGTATGAACTGGTTAGAGCATAACTGCGTTCATATTGACTGTTATGACAAGTCAGTGAAGTTTTCTACTCGTGAAGAAGAGGAAGACGGTTTGTTGTCTGCTAGATAATTGAGAAAGTTGATGCAAGAGGAAGCACATATGTTTTCGCTGATGGCGTCGCTATCTGTAAAGACTCAAGCTATAATTGAGGAATTGCAGGTGGTGTGTGAATTTCCTGATGTTTTCCCTGATGAGATTCCTGATGTACCGCCTGAGAGGGAAGTTGAATTTGCTATTGATCTTGTACCTAGTACCATACCTGTGTCTATTGCACCATACAGGATGTCTGCGTATGAGTTGTCGGAGTTGAAGAAGCAATTGGAAGAGTTACTTGAGAAGAAGTTTGTAAGACCAAGTGTATCGTCGTGGGGTGCTCCAGTGTTGTTAGTCAAGAAGAAAGATGGAAGTATGAGGCTTTATATTGATTATAGATAGTTGAACAAGGTGACGATTAAGAACAAGTATCAGCTTCCAAGAATAGATGACTTGATGGACCAATTAGTGGATGCCTGTGTGTTTAGTAAGATTGATTTAAGGTCGGGTTACCATCAGATTAGAGTGAAGGATAAAGATATTCAGAAGACGGATTTCAGAACGCATTATGGACATTATGAGTATTCGGTGATGCCTTTCGGTGTTACTAATGCATCGGGAGTATTCATGGAATATATAAATTGTATCTTTCATACTTATTTGGATCGGTTCGTAGTGGTGTTCATTGATGATATTTTGATTTACTCTAAGTCAGAAGAAGAGCATGCTGAACATTTATGAGTAGTATTGCAAGTTTTGAAAGAGAAGAAGTTGTATGCAAAGCTGTCCAAGTGTGAATTCTGGCTGAAAGAGGTTAGTTTTCTTGGTCATGTGATTTCAGGTAGTGGCATTGCTGTAGATCCATCAAAGGTTGATGCTGTGTTGCAATGGGAAACTCCAAAGTCAGCTACTGAGATTAGAAGCTTCTTGGGATTAGCTGGTTATTACAGAAGGTTTATTAAAGGGTTTTCTAAGTTGTCACTTCCGTTGACTAAGTTGACTTGTAAAGGTAGAGCTTTTGTTTGGGATGTTCAGTGCAAAGAAAGTTTTACCGAATTGAAGAAAAGGTTGACGTCGGCTCTGATTTTGACGTTGCCTAATTCAGGAGAGCCTTTTGAAGTTTATTGTGATGCTTCCAAGATGGGTTTAGGAGGTGTGCTTATGCAGAATGGTAAGGTAGTTGCTTATGCGTCAAGGCAGTTAAGGACTCATGAGAAGAACTACCCTACGCATGATTTAGAGCTTACTGCAGTTGTTTTTGTGTTGAATATTTGGAGGCATTATCTTTATGGTTCTAGATTTGAAGTGTTTAGTGACCATAAGAGCTTAAAGTATTTATTTGATCAGAAGGAGTTGAATATGAGGCAACGAAGATGGTTAGAATTTCTAAAGGATTATGATTTTGGCTTGAACTATCATCCAGGAAAAGCGAATGTGGTAGCTGATGTGTTGAGTCGAAAGACTTTACATATGTCTGCAATGATGATTAAAGAATTGGAGTTGATTGAGCAGTTCAGGGATATGAGCTTAGTTTGCAAGGTTACTCCGCAGAGTGTTATGTTGGGTATGTTGAAGATTAATAATGAATTTTTAGTTAGTATCAGAGAAGCTCAGAAGTTGGATGTGAAACTGGTAGATTTGATGGTTGGGATTAATCAATCTGAGAACAATGATTTTAAGCTAGATGAGCAAGGTGTGTTGAGATTTTGTAACCGGATTTGTATTCCTGATGATGCTGAGATGAAGAAAGTGATACTTGAAGAGAGTCATAGAAGTAAGTTGAGTATTCATCCAGGAGCTACAAAGATGTACCAAGATTTGAAAGGTTTGTTTTGGTGGCCTGGGATGAAGAGTGATGTGGCTCGGTTTGTGTATGCATGTTTGACTTGTCAGAAGTCGAAAGTTGAACATCAGAAGCCTGCAGGATTGATGCAAACGTTAGAAGTTCCAGAATGGAAATGGGATAGAATTTCAATGGACTTTGTGACGGGGTTTCCTAATACTTTGAGAGGACATGATTCTATTTGGTTGATTGTTGACAGGCTTACGAAGTCAGCTCATTTTATTCCTATTAACATCAGCTTTCCAGTATCAAAGTTGGCTGAGATTTACATTAGTGTGATTGTGAAGCTGCATGGTGTTTCTTTGTGCATTGTGTCAGATAGAGATCCAAGATTTACTTATGATTTTTGGAAGAGGTTGCAAGAAGCATTGGGTTCTAAGTTGAGGTTGAGTTCAGCGTATCATCCTCAGACAAATGGTCAGACTAAACGGACGATTCAATCGTTGGAAGACTTGTTGAGGGCGTGTGTTCTTGAGCAGGGAGGTTCGTGAGATACTTATCTTCCATTGATAGAGTTCACTTATAATAACAGTTACCATTCTATTATTGGAATGGCACCTTTTGAAGCGTTGTATGGTCGAAGATGTAGAACTCCGTTATGTTGGCATGAATCTGGTGAAAGTGTAGTACTTGGACCTGAACTTGTTCGTGAGACTACCAAGAAGGTGAAGTTGATTCAAGAAAAGATGAAAGCTTCTCAAAGTAGACAAAAGAGTTATCATGACAAGCGAAGGAAAGATTTAGAATTCCAAGCTGGTGATCATGTGTTTTTAAGAGTTACACCTGTGACTGGTGTTGGGCGAGCATTGAAGTCTAAGAAGCTCACTTCTCATTTTATTGGACCGTATCAGATTTCAGAGAAAGTGGGGAATGTTGCTTATATAGTGGCTTTACCTCCTAATCTTTCGAATTTGCATGATGTGTTTCATGTGTCGCAACTTCAGTGGTATATTTCAGATCCATCTCATGTGATTCATATGGACGATGTGTAAGTACGGGATAATCTTACGGTGGAGACGATGCCTGTACGGACCGCGGATCGTGAAATGAAGACTCTGAGGGGCAAAGAGATTGCATTGGTTAAAGTGGTTTGGCTAGGAGCTGCTGGTGAAAGCATAACTTGGGATTTGGAGAGCAAGATGCGAGACTCCTATCCTGAATTGTTTGATTGAGGTAAATTTTCGAGGACGAAAATATTCTAAGTGGGAGAGAGTTGTAACACCCGTAATTTAATTAATTATTTAATTAAATTATTTTTGGAATATTTGTGAAGATGTGTTATAATTAAATTGGATTTATTTTATTAAGTGGAGAAATAATATTAGAGATATAATATTATGTGGTGAAATAATATTAGAAGTGTAATATTATTTAAGGTGGGCCTATTTTGAGAGAGTAGAAGTAATAAGTGGGTGTAGGCTTGGAGCCCACTAAGGAATAATAGAATATTAGGTTATTTTATTATTTGTGAGAAGGTAGAGAAGAAAGAAGCAGTAGAATAAAATAAGGATTTTGAAGAGAACGTGAAGCTGCTGGAAAAAGTGGAAAACGGCAAGAACGAAGGTTCAACCCGGAAATTGTAGAGCGACCTTCAATCCAAGGTAAGGGTGGGGTTCTGACTTTATAATTGGGTTCATGATGTTTGATATGTGGGGTTAGAGATGATTGTTGTTTTGTTCTTGAATTGGATGTATTATGAATGATGTATGATGAAGATTGATGAATTTTAGATGAATAACGATGCTATGTTGTTGTTTAATCGATGTAGTATTATAGGTTGAGGTTAGGTGATGATTTATCATGTTTATGATAAGGGTTGTAGGGCTGTAATATGATTCCCGTAGTGAAAATACAGAGGAAAACGCAGAAATTATGCAGACTGTAACAGGATGTGCCGACCCCAAAATGGATGTGTCGATACATGAAGGCTGTAAGACTCAAGATGAGTCGATACAAGAAGGGCTTGCATCGATGCATGATAGTTGCAAGACTCAGGATGAGTCGACACGAAGAAAGGATATGTCGATACATGAGTGTGTGAGACTCAGGGTGAGTCGACCGGTGAGATGCATGTGTCGATACATGATGGGTTTAAAGCCAGGATGAGTCGATCCATAGGGTTTTGTGTCGACTCATGTTGTATAGGTGAAGCAGTTTGCATCGATCCAAGGAGTTTTGTGTCGATACATAATGTCTGATTTTTGACAGATTCAGTTTTAAAGTGATGTAACTTGGGTTTTAGGATGCTGTTTGATATGCCGTTCGAAGCGTTGATTAGCTAACGCGATGAGCTTTATTCTAGGCGATTAAAAAATGGATAAGAAGTGTAATCCTAGCAGATAATGCATGATTTAGAATTAATTCCCATAGATGACCGTTGTGCTGATTTTTGGACAGAACAATGAATAGTAGATGTTTAGAGGCTGGTGTTAGAATTATAACAGTAGGATTAGTGACAGTAACGATATAAATTAGCAGAATAACAGTATGGATTACCGTAGTATTAATATACAATTGAGTATTAGTGAGATGTTATTGATGAAGTTGCGTTCGATGATCTTGTGATAATAAATGACGTTTAATAAATTATTTTGATGTTATGAGATGTTGTTATTTAAGATGTTGTTGTGTTGAGATGATCGAGATGTCGTTGTTTTGAGATGATTGAGATGTTTTGAGATGATTGAGATTTTTTTAGATGATTTGAGATGTTGGTAATTTGGGTGTTGTTATTACATTCATGATGAGTCGCATACATTGCATTTTTGAGATGGAGCTTATGCTCGTTGAGATGGCCTGGATTGGCAAATTTGAGATGAAGGCTATGCCTGGTTGATGCCTCTATTAATTGGAAGATTTTTGAGATGGGAGTTCTGCTGCAATGGTACCACATGCATTTGCATAGTTTTGAGTCGCATTATATGATTGAATAATGAAATGTATTTGATGCTGATGAATGAGTATATAAGCTGTAATTATTGTTGATTATGAGATGAGAAGTGGTGATATTATTGATCTAATTTAATCTATTAATTATCATGCGCTTTATTATATTGTTAGATATCTCACCCCTTCTGTTTGAATGTTGCCCTTATGTTGGTAACGTGCACGTAATCACGAGTGAAGGTTGTATACCTTCAATAGTTTGAGTCGGTGTCATTGCTCTGATATGTAACACTCGAGGGGATGAACGCTTGCTGATTTTTGATTGTTGATTTTCAGTTTTTGAGTTTTGAATTGATTATTATTAAATATGAGATGTTTCGAAGTTGCTGTTTTATTTAGAGAGGTTATTGAAGAATTCCGCTGCGTGGTTGTTGAATTATTTTATTAAAGATGTTATGATGATGGTTCATCCGATGTTTTAAAAGTGTTATATATCCATGATGAATGCAATGAATATGTTAGAAGAATTTGTTACGTCCCGGTTCATCTGTATGATTGAAATTTTATAACTCTGATTTATTTTGCATAATTTTCTTGGGGTAGAATTGGGGTGTTACAGAGATCGAGTTTGACCCTCTAGAGACTCCAAACGTGATCACTACTCCTATGACGAATCATTGAAAGCTTTTGTTCATTTGAATTTTCAAGTTGTAATCTCTTTCATTGTTCATACACTTATCTATTAATGTTAAACTCTGTTTCATTAATTCTTTGCATATGTTTGTCTTGGTTTAATCCACTCGTTTTCGTTATATTTAAACTATGCTTTTTACTCCCTTTATGATATTTAACTCTTGTTTCAAAAAGTTGCAATCCTTTAGAGGGAGGATGACGAAACAATTCCATAATCTCATACAGTATGCTTTTGAACAGACCTTGCTAATGATGTACATGCATTCTTTCAAACCCTAAACACTGGAGTTATAAGGAAGATAATCCCTAGTCAACCCCTTCGAGCCAAAGAAGTAAAAGTTTTCTTTTTACACAAATTGAAACCTTTTATTAAAACCTAGGGCAGGGTAGTCTCTCAGTTAATTCAAATGCGCGTTCAAATTACGAACTCTCATCTCGTAATACAACGAATGACATCAAAAACATTCCTCCGGAATCAAAAGACGGTAATAGTTCCCTAACGAATAGGCAGTCATTATCTCCCAAGGAAAAGCCCACTAAGTCAAAACCTACAAAGGAGACTTAAGAAAAACTGGGGCATCCCGCTGATTGTAATCTCAAAACAAGAACAGTCAGACAAAAATTAGGGATAACAAATCAAAAGAAAGAGGTCACTACAAATCCTGGAAAACATGAAAAATGTTAAAAAAATGACTGCCTTCCGACAAACTTAACTTGTCTGAACTATCCCTAAGACGTCATTTCAGACGTCATTGGAGTTCAAACACACAATTAACTGAGTTTAGGACTGAAGAGCATCACGAAGAGAGGGTGGGTACAAATACACTTTGAGCCTTATCCTTTGTTTTTTTTAAACCGCGAACCAAGCCACGCTACAACCCTTCAAAAGTCCTAATTGAAGCATGGGTTAGTTCGAAAGCATACTATTACAAAAGGTATCCTGACTCCTGTAAGGCTTTACTCTAAATCCTGAGTTAAATTTTTCTTACAAAATTTCTTTACTTGCTAAAATGCATTTTCAAAATTTCAAGATAAACATAAACTTTGCATTACTTGAATATCGCTGTTTGCATATGGCTATTTTTTTGACAGCGAAGAAATTCACACAACGAATATCCAGTGAATGAAAGCTCTCTCAGTAAACAAAATCACTTCAAATGGAAAGACGCTTCCAATGACAAATATCTCATAATCAAGGGGCACGACACGACCATTGTCCAACATATCTGGGGCAGTCAAGTCGAGATTCAAAGAATCTCTCAAAGAATTGTTGAATAATCAGGGGCAAATCTCCATATGTATCACTCAAGGGGCAATGTTACATTGATCATGGGTTTGAACAAAATCCACTATGAATACTTCCAGTACCATCAAATTGCTTATCTGTACCAATAGTATCAAATGGTGTCAGTATCATGTCTTCGGATCCTCCCATGACAGTTCTTAGAAAATTCTTAGACTTGACCAAAGATCTTGGGTACCACTAATTTGTTCGTCTGTGCCAGTAGTATCAGATGGTGTCAGTATCAGGTCTTCAGTTTCTTCCACAAAAGTCTTATAAAATATCTCTAGGAAGTTCAGGGCTACCGAAAATGTGATCAAAATCTCAAGCGTCAAGGTGCATCAGATTAACTCTGGGGGCAAACAGGCTCCCACATAAAGGGTCATGTGTGACCAAGCAAACATTTTCTGGAATTACTACAAAACTTACTACTAGGGGTAGTGACAAATCCCCCCAAGATCCTTCTCATAGGATGACTCCCAGCCAAGGTTTCAATCTCTAAAAACTTCTCACCAGCTGAGTCGACCTCAAGAACCCTCGAGGATTTTCCCTAGTGAAGAAGACACCTCTCCAACAGACCGACAACAAGGTTTATTTCCCCAACAAACTACAGATTCCCCAGTTTGAGTTTGCCTCTTCGACTACTACAAATCAAAGGACCACAACTCCTCTTCCCCAGTAGACTACTCTACAATCCCCAACAAGTTACTATAAAGCATGGGCCCGACCATATATCAGTTCAACTTCGACTCCCCAGTAGAGCAACGAACAACTAAAACTCCTGAACTCTTTTTCCCCAAGCAAGAATTAACACTCTCCACTGAGTTTTCAATATTCCCCAGTAAAGCTCTCCTCAAACAACAAAACTGGAATCCTTGGTGGAAATATTTTAAGAAAAATTTGAAGACTCACCTACTCTTCAATAACAGTCCAGGATTTAATGACTCCCCATCATTTGTCAAGGATTTATTTTCCCAGACAAAGATACATTCAAATAACGTTTAACCCTTCATGCATCATATTACGTACATGACAAGTGCATACGACACAATCTCATTTATTTTGAGAACATCATTGCACCATGCATTTCATACATCATGACATTGCATACAGCTAACGTTTTACCTTTTTCAGGAAAAGGTTAATCAATAGATGGCTATTGTCAATAATCTTCAAAAGGTCAGAAATTAATACCTGTAGAAAGCCAGGGAAATTATCTACACGACCAGCTGAAGCAATCCTACATGGGATCCTTCCCATACACTCTTCTAGAAGCAGTTCAAATGCAATTTAGATACGACTGGCATTCTGACACTTATTCCAGATTCCTTCTAGAAACAGTTCAGATGTAATCCAGATACGACTGCCATTCTAACACTTATTCTAGATTCCTTCTAGAAACAGTTTAGATGGGATCCAGATATGGCTGACATTCTGATACTTACTCCAGATTCTCTTCTAAATACAGTTCAGATACGATCCAAATTCGGATGTCATTCTGTCACTAATTCAAAATACAGTCCAGATACGATCCAGATTCGGATGTCATTTTGTCACTCATTCAAATACGGTCCAGATACGATCCAGATACAGATATCATTCTGATACTTCTTTCATCATACCTTTCCAATACAGTCCAGATACGATCCATATTCAGATGTCATTCTGTCACTCATACAAAATACAATCCAGATACAATCCAGATTCAGATGTCATTCTGTCACTCATTCAAATATGGTCCAGATACGATTCAGATACGGATATCATTCTGATACTTATTTCAGCATACCTTTCCAATACAGTCCAGATACGATCCAGATACGGATGTCATTCTGACTCTCATTCAGTACATCTCTTAGATATGATTCAGATACAATTCATTTATGAATACTATTTTGTTTCTCATCCAAGACCTCTGCTGGTTCAGTTTAAATCTCTCAACGGTTTATCCTGATTCTTTCCGGTGGACATTTTTTATTTTTTCTGGTTCAGTTGAATCAATCCTAAGATTCTTCTGATTTCCATTCCAGTCAAAGTTAATTCAAGATTTTTATCTAGTTCAGTTAGATCGGCACTAAGATCTCTCTGATTTCTATTCCAGTTGAAGATAATTAAAGACCTTTACTGTTTCAGTTAAATCAACATAAAGATTTATTCTGATTCTTCTCCAGACCCCTGTTGGTTCAGTTTAAATCTCTCAGCGATTTATTCTGATTCTTTCCCATATACGTCTTCTTTGGTTCAGATAAATCGCTTCAAGATTTATTCTGATTCTTATCCAGACCCCTGCTGGTTCAGTGTAAATCTCTCAACGGTTTATTCTGATTCTTTCCCGCATACGTCTTCTTTGGTTCAGATAAATCACCCCAAGATTTATTCTAATTCTTCTCCAGACCTCTGCTAGTTCAGTTTAAATCTCTCAATGGTTTATCCTAATTCTTTCCTAGTAGACACTTTCTCTGGTTCAGATAAATCGCTCAAAGATCTATTCTGATCCTCCCCAGTTAAAGAATACCCAAAACCTCTTTTGGTTCAGTTTAAACCTCTCAATGGTTTATCCTGATACTTTCCAAATAGACATTTTCTCTGGTTCAGATAAATCGCTCCAAGATTTATTCTAATTTCTTTCTAGTCAAACAATATTCAGGACTTCTGCTAGTTTTAGTTTAAATCGACCAAAGGTTTACTCTAATTCTTTTCCCAGTTGAAGCCAAGTTCAGAATTAGTCTAATTTCTGTCAACAATTACTTTTGGATGACATCTATAAGCCCATCTCTGACAAATCTCCATCATTTCTCCAAATGGCATCTTTAAGTCCATTCCCTAAACAATCAACCAACACACCATCGAGTGCAAATTTCCGGGCACTCTAGTGTTCAATCATCTTCCACCTTAAAGCTACGAGCAACGACATGCCATTCTCGCTTTTCAGGTTTAAGAAAATTGAACAGGGGCAACTGTTGTACCCCAAAATTTTCCCTCCCTTTCCTCTAAAAAATTCTCTTCTAGGGTTTCTCAAATGTTCAAAACTTTTCAGATCTCTGAACATGTCATTAATTCGCCAAGGATTCGAGTTCGAAATGCTCAAAGTTTCTAAGTGTGTAACACATGTGGTGGTAAAGAGTCATAAAGCTTTATCTTCTTTTCTCCTCCGCTCAAGGGTTTCTCCCTCATGGAACTAAGGTTTAAGCTGGGATGTCATTGGTCGAAAATTAGGGTTTATATGGCTTTGATGGCTCTCATCTTTGCTCAAGTGTAAATCAATTAGTTCTTTATCTGAATTTGATTCATGGAATTAAGAAGGTCTTTTACCATTGAGAATGGTTTTGATCTAGGGATTGCACAAGGTTTACAAGATGTTGGAACAATTTTCAAATTCAAAGTTTGCATTTGATCTTATCCTAAAACCTAAAGTTCAAGTATTCTTATGGAAGATTAGGTTTTTTTATTTGAAGATCAAACAAGTTCAAGGTATTTTGAGAAATTTATAAAGATGGAAATTTGACTTTGTTTCATGCACCATTCTTAAAGCAATTCTAATACACCATTCAAGATTTGTTTTGGGTTGTTAAAGATTCAAGAATTTTTAGGTTTGTGATTAAGATTGGAAATTATAATTTCATTTTGATCGTGTGCCATTCAAAGTTCTTAAGGTCCAATTCCAAACTCAAGGGTTCAAAGCCCATATCATTTCTTTCATCATCTTTTTCAATTTTCATGTAATTACACAATTGCTACCAATTTGTCTTACCATTCTCAAGTCAAAACCATACATTCCTCAAATTATTGTTCAAAATACATCCCACAAATTGTTGCATTCCTAAAGTCCTAAACTCTATTGGTCTTCAAATTCTCTAAGTCCTTGTAAGCAATCCACAACTTCATCACGTCTCCAATGCTTTGACATCTTCGCCCACTCCTCATAGATCATACATTAAACAAAATCAAGAAAGAATTAGTGATCAAGTAAATTCAAAATAGACAAAATTACAATTGATTTAAAATTCATCATTAGGGTGGTTTTTGGAATCAGAAAAAGAAAGAGTTTGTTTATGTGCTAAGGCCTCAAATTTTCAGTTTTATCATGGGCCAAGTTTCTATTGCAAATCTCAAAGGAATTGGTTCACAATAGACAAAAAGGTGCAAACAGAATTTCAAGTCCAACATAATTCAGCCCAACAGAATTTCAAGCCCAAAAATCAAGCCTCATACATCTTGTTTCACAAAAAATCAGGATCATACATCATTGGCTAGGGGTAGTCTTTTGCAAATCTCAATATTTGGTTCACAAAAGATAAAGAAGAATCCATGAAAATCAGAATAAGCATCATGTTTCACGCAAAGAAGAAAGAAGCCTCATGTTGTTTCACTTCAAAGAAAAGTCATAGTTTCCAAGTCACTTTACTGCAAATCTCAAACAAATATATCTTGTTCACAGAAAAGGGGCAGAAGAAATTCAGAAAAGTACAGCAAAAGTACAACACGTGCAACCCCAAAAACCAGCAAAGTCATAAAATCAGTAAAAACAACAAGCAACCATAAAGCCAGCTTTTATCACAAATACATGAACAGCCTAGCAAGCAAACGTTCATACAAGCAACAAGTACAACAACTAGTACAAAAAAGCAGCAAGTACAAAAACCAAAGTGAACGATACAACAAGCAAGGACAGTAAAGGCCACAATATAAAAGGCAGCAATGTTGTTCGAAAGAAAGAGAGAGTTTTGGGGAGGGTCCAAACACAAAACTATACAACAACTAACAAAATCAAACTTTGTTCAAACAGGAACCGAGCCATCACACAAAAAAAACCCTTATTTTTCACAAAAAAAATATACAGAGGCTGAGCCCTAGAAAACCGAAGGCAACATTATCTTCTCAATTTTTTTCCCAGCAAGATTATACAGAATACAAACTGCATGCAAACAATAACAAAACCCTAAACAATCTTATCATCATTTTCCAACAACATACACCCTTCAGAAATTCGTTGAAAAAAGAAAAGGAGAAAAGAAAGATCTCACTCAGAATCAACTGAATCAGAGATAGGATGTCCAAACGAAGAAGATGAAGTAGCAAAGAAGATGAAGTAGAGAGCACGATCACGCCAGCGAGAGAGATGAAGAGGCGCCACTTGCCTCTGTTTGTTTAGGGTTCATAAACCCTTTCCTTTGTTTATTTTCATTTTAAGAGGTAGGCCTTGGGTCGACCCGGTTCAGCCCAAGCCCACCATATTTTTTTATTTTTTATTTTCAAAGACATAACTTTTTCTTTTATATATTATTGGATTCATAATATTAACAGATATAAGATCATGGCGCAGTGGTGAAGATGTTGTTTGATAAATGCAAAGACCTGGGTTCGAGACCATCCAGAACATTTTTCTATTTCCAATTTCCTTATGTTTTGTTTTGATTTCAGCATCATTGGGCTTAGTTCCTAGGCCCAGCGCCCCATTCATGCATATACCCCTTGTTTACTAACCTCCACGCAGGCCCAACTCTTTTTTTAATCATTTTTTGTTTTACAAAAAAAACACTATTGGGCCTAATATTCAAACCAAACTTGTTTTACTTTCAAACCCCATTTTCATTTTAAAACCCCCTGAATTTAATTTAATTTATTTTATTTTACTTTCTTTTCTTTATTATTATTATTATTATTATTATTACCATCATTTTTATTATTCAAAACCCCAAAAATATTTTATGTTTATTATTTATATATCTAGTGTACTTATATTTTTATTTCCTTTTCTAAACTAAAAGACACCAAAATATTCTTATTAAATAAATTTAATTATTTTCATAACAAATTAGTAATTAGACTTAGGTTTAATTTATTTTCTTTAAATTAAAAATTAATTTAGAACTTAGGTTTTCTTTTAATTAATTAGTTTTTATACTAGTTTAATCTAATTAAAATTTTTTAAAAAAAAAAACCTAAAAAGAAAACTTGTTTCTTTAATTAAATCAATATCTTTTTTAATTAACTTAGGTTTAACTTTTCTTAGTTTAATTAATTTATTCTCTCTAATTAATTAGGTCAAAAAACATCTTTCTTAACAAAATCCAAAACAAAATTCATTTATTTTCCATTTATACTTGTGTACTTATTCATTTAAATTCTTGTACATTATTCAAATTCAATATGGTTATAATAGATAATTAGGTTTAATTTCTTGCAATTCCCATTTATAAATATATATACCACATCCCCCAATGATGTAATAGCGTAGGATATTTTATTTCCGCAATTTATCGCTTTCATATAAATGCTAGTAATTAGGGTTTCTATGGAAAGATAAAAATCAATCTTAGACCACCTTAATCCAAGACAAAAAGGGCATGCAATCAATACACTTTCACACTTGCACCTTTAGGGTAAACTCCACTTGTTGCCTTAAGAAAATGGTCATAATATGCATATGAGATGCCTTGGCAAAAATAAACAAATACAAGATCATAGTCCCTCGATGACGCTTCAAATGTTGCCTTACAAATGATCTTAGTCCCTCAAGATAAATGCTAAGATATCTCGCAACATTGTTATTCATGACCATACAATGACCCATGCTCGTCCCTTTACATCCAAAGATAAGGCTTCTTACCAAATCAATGGTAAGATAGAAATATCAAAGGAAAGTAAGAAATGAACTAAGACTTTTGAGTATGTAGATTGTTCCTAGTTTCTTGCTCAATTTCAAATCAAACACTCTTGCTTATTTTCAAAACAAACACCAACACTTTCTAAAACATTTTCCAAACATGAAACATTTTCAAAAGATCAATATTTTGTATACGTTCTTACGAACGAGAACTAGCAAAGCATATTTTCAAACAAAAGAAAGTGATCTAGCAAGCAACTAAGAGCCCATAGATAACTATGGATGAAAAGGGTGCTAACACCTTCCCTTTTCATAATATACCCCTCAAACTCAAGAAATAATCTCAAAGGTCTTTCTTGTTCTTTTCAGCGTTTCCTTTTAGATAAAAGAAAAGTCGGTGGCGACTCTTGCTAACCACAACATTTAAGATAAAACGCAAAACTTCCCAAGTCAGTTCTCCCACTGTATCACAGTGGGTACCGGTAGCCCTTGAGTAGTCAAGGAGAATACGGGGCCGCTGATGTCATGAAGCACTAACTGGCTTTAGAACTTTTATTTGACCAACTTGTCCATTAGGACATAGTGAGATAACCGGATTTGGTGCATTCCGAAGTTGGTTGATACTCGATACTACACTCATTGAGGTTTGATTTTCTGGATATTCTGGTTACCGTGAAAGAGGCTTGCGTTGAAACAATGCTCGAGAAGACATATCAGTGATATTTAGATCCTTTAGAACCCGATTACTATTTCTAGGACAGGTTTGAGCCAACTAAAATTCAAGAGGGTACTTACCTATGAGACTCCATGCAAGCCTAAACCTAAGGACTTACTTTTCCTTGTTTGTATATACTTACTTGTACATGACATCATAAACATCATAACATCATACTCATTCTCACTAACCATTTCAAGGATTTTTTGGGATTTATCTTTATTCTATTTTGTAGGACATGGCTTCTATCCGCAGGAATACTATCCAAGTCAATCTCATAAGGGTTCCTCCTCAACTCAAAGAGTTAGCATCAAGGGTTCCTGAGAATTCTCCATTCACCGAAAGACATGGTCGCCTCCTAAGCTTGGTTACCTCAAACACTGATGAAGATATGATGAAGGTGTTGTTCCAATTCTTTGATCCTCTACACCATTGCTTCACTTTTCCCGATTATCAACTTGTGCCTACTCTAGAAGAATTCTCTCAACTCTTGAAGATTCCCATTCTCAATCAATTACCCTTCAACAGTATAGAAAGAGATCCAAAAGTTGAAGAGATTGCCCAAGCACTACACTTATAACAATCTGATATCACAACTAATTGGGAAACAAGGAGTGGTGTCAAAGGTTTCTTAGCCAAGTTCTTGTTTGAGAAAGCTCAAGATTGTTGGAACTCTTTGGACTTACAAGATTTTGAAGAAATCTTGGCCTTTCTCATCTATGGTATGGTTTTGTTTCCAAATCTTGATCAACTCATAGATGTAAATGCTGTCAAAATCTTCATGTCTCGTAATCCGATGCCTACCTTGTTGGGAGATATCCTACATTCTTTTCATTCTCGCACTATGAGGAAGAGAGGGATCCTCATGTGTTGCACTCCTCTCTCGGCAAGATGGTTTATTTTGCATCTTCCCCGATCCATGTTGAAGAACGAGCAAGGTTCAAGATGGTCCCATAGGTTGATGACACTCAAACATTCAGATGTTTATTGGTGTTCTCGATCCTTGGAGAACATTACTATCATCAACCATTGTGGTAAATTCCCCAATGTACCTTTACTTGGCATTAGGGTAGGTATCACTTACAACCCCTTATTAGCCTTACAACAGTTTGGTTACGCCCGAAGGGATAGTCCACATGAGATGCTCATTCAAGGAGTGGTATTCGACTATAAAAGCAACGATCAAAGCTACCGTCAAAGGTTTATCCGAGCTTGGAGGATGGTAAGTAAAACGGATAGTAAGACGCTAGGACACAAGAATTCCAATCCTCGAGCCTTATCTTAAGTGGGTACGAGCTCGTGCTCAGAAACTTGTGATGCCTTATCCTTCCATCTTACCGGTTATCATGAAGCCTGTGGTTGAAGGAGATGTTCCATACACTATCCTCCATTCTGACATGCCTACTTCTCTCAAAGACTTGCAAAAAGGTTGGATTCAGCTAAAGGAAGAACAATATACTTTCAAAGCTCAATTCTACACTAGCGAGAAGAGGGTCTTGGAGCTTACGAAGAAGCTACAAGAAGAGCAAAGTGTGAACGCCTACCTTGCACCGAAGAGGATACACTCAGTCTTTTTATCTTAGAAAGTTATTTTGTAAGCCCAAGAGGCATGATGTAATCTCTTTTGAACTAATTAGTGAAAACTGACATTTGTTCATTCTTTTGTCTATGCAAATTTAAATTCCATAAATCCTTGAAATCATTTGCATATACATCTTCCATGCATCATGACATGACAGGTTTTCATACAACATGTTTCCTTATCTTTCTGCTGTTTATTTCAGCAAGATGGATCTAGAGAAAACTGTGAAGGATCTTCAGGCAAAAAAATCTCAATTTCAAAAGACTCTACTGGCCCTAGCCAAGGGGCAGCAAGATATGATGGTATTGCTGGAAGTTAAGAAGAAGCATGTGATATGGTGGGAGAACTGACTTGGTTGTTTTGCTTTTGATTGCAAATGTTTCGGTTTAGCAAGAGTCGCCACCGACTTTTCTTTTATCCAAAAGGAAAGGTGAAAAAGCACAGGAAATACCTTTTGAGATGTTTTCTTGAGTTCGGGGGGTAGATTATAAAAAGGGAAGGTATTGGCACCCTTTTCATCCATGGTTTTCCATGGGCTCTTAGTTACTTGCTAGATCACTTGCTTTTGTTTGAAAATGTGCTTTGTGTAGTTTTTGAAAGTATGTTGTAAAGTGGCCTTTGTTTAGGCAAACTTTGTATGATTCTCGTTCGTGAGAATGTATACAAAGTGTTTGATCTTTTGAAAATGTTTTCAAGTTTGAAAGGTGTTTTGAAAGTGTAGGTGTTTGTTTTGAAAATAGCAAGGATATTTTGGTTTTGAAATTGAGCAAGTAACTAGGAACATTCTACCTACTCAAAAGTCTTTCATATTTATTTCTTCTTTCCTTTGACATTGTTATCTTACCATTGATTTGGTAGGTAACCCTATCTCTGGATGTAAAAGGGACGAGCGTGGGTCATCGTATAACCATGATTGGCAATGTTGCAAGATATTTTAGCATTTTTCTTTAGGGACTAAGATCATTTTGAAAAGGCAACATAGATAGCGCCATCGAGGGACTATGATGTTGTCTTTTTGCTTGTTTTTGCTAAGATACCTCACATGCATAATATGGCTATTTTTGTAAGGCAACCAAGTGGATTTACCCTAGGGGTGTTTGTGCGCAAGTGCATTAAATTTCATGCTTGATTTGTGTGATACGGTGGGAGAACTGACTGTGGTTTTGCGTTCGTATTCGCACTTGTGCGGTTGAGCAAGAGTCGCCACCGACTTTTTATTTTATCCTAAAGGAAAGGTTGAAAAAGCACAGCAAAAACCTTTTGAGATATTTCGTGGGTTCGGGGGGTAGATTATGAAAAGGGAAGGTATTAGCACCCTTTTCATCCATGGTTATCCATGGGCTCTTAGTTACTTGGTTTTTTAGATCACTTGCCTTGATTTTCGATTGCTTGAAATTGTGGTGTGTGTATGTGTTTTGAAAATGTTTTTGAAGAGATGCCTTGTCTTAGGCGACCAATGTATTTGACTTGTGTTTGAGTGTTTTACAAAAGTGTGGATCTTTTCGAAAAGATGTTTCAAATGTTTTTGAGAGTTTGTTTGAAAGTGTTGTGGATTGTGGTTTTTGAAAAGAAGGCAAGCGTTTTTGCAAGTTGATCTCAAGTAACTAAGAGTTTTGTCTACCCTATTGTACTCAAAAGTTTTTGTTATGTTTTAACCCTTTTTAACAATTTTGTTCCACCATTGAATTTGGTGGACAATCTTGCGTTTAGGAAGTTTATTCGGGACGGGCGCGGGTCATCGTATGGACCATGAATGCAATGGTGCCAAGTGTCTTTGGCAATTTGCTTTGAAGGGACTATGATCATTCCGTTTAGGCAACATTCGACAGCGTCATCGAGGGACTTATGATCATTTGAATTTGTTTTGCCAAAGATACTCGACGTGCAAGCATGGCCCATTTTGGAAGGCAACATGTGGGATTACCCTAGAGGGTGCAAGTGTGATTGTTTATTGATTTCATGTATTTGTCTTGTATTAGGTTATCTAGCGTTTGATTTTATGTACATGCAAACCCTAGGTCTAACCATGGTATAATTGAAAGCGGTAAATTGCGAAAGTGTAAAGTCTACGCTATTACAAAATAAGTATCCGGGAGTGGGGGTACAAATTTATGATTGGGGATGAGACTTAGGAATATAGTATCCAATAAGTTACAACCAAATCGAATTTGCGATCAAATGTAAATGACGTATATCAATGTATAGGATAAGCAAATGTGTATAGGAGCAATGTAAATGTATTTGTATTGTGTAAGTGTGAGATGTATTGTGTAAGTAATTATTTACAGGTGCGACAATGTGAAATTGATGTGTATTGTTAAGTATTGTTTTATCTTAAAGAATTTAAATGTTTATTTAATTAATAATCTTGTATTTTCTTAATATGCACAAAAGAAAATGTTTTAATCAAATGCTTTAAATTCTAATCAAATTATGTATAAAAATGTATCTTAGTTTATTATATACAAAAAGAGAATATTTTAATTAAATGTTTAAAATTTAAATTAATGCAAAAATGTATTTATCTATTATGTACAAATAGAAAATTTTAATTAAAGGAAAAGAAAAATGTTTTCAATCTTAATTATATTGTGTAATAAATATATTTTTATGTATATGTGTTTAATATAATAATATAATAATACATAAGAAAAATACTTTAAGTTAAAGGAAAAATATATTGTGTTTGAAATTGTAATTTTGGTAAAGAAAAAATCAAGATTTGATATATAAAAAAAAAGATTATGTTAATTTATGTATATAAAAGGATATGATGATAAATAAAAGGTTTGGAATAAGTTAGAAATGGGCTCAAAGAGGGGGGGGGGGTGTGAATTGGAACAGGTTTTGGGCTTAGGCATTCAGAAAGGAGCGAGGCCCACGTTGCCATAACAGACTTTAGGGTTTGAAGTTTTTGTTTCAATTGGGAATACGTTTAGGGTTTGAGACAGCGACGGCGTTCGTGTTTCTCGTTCTCGTCTTCTTCGCGTCCTTCTTCATTCGCTTCTGAGTTCTTCAGCCCAAGGCCACCAGCTTCCTCCATTTCCTCTTCCCTCCAACGACAAAGTTAAGGCGACAGAAATAGGTAACAATCTCAATTTTAATTCGTTAGGGCTTGTTAAGATTGTGCATGTCGCGGTTTATGTTCATTTCGGATTCTTATTCTTATTGCAATGATTGTTGAGGTATCATGAAAGAAAAGTGAGGGTGAAATACTACCTGGAGAAGGAGGAAGGAAGGCGAGGAAGGCTAGGAGGCCAAGGGCGGAGGGAGAGGCAGAGGCGCGATGCTGGACTCTTTGAGCTTCCTGGTATCTTTGTATATTTCTTTTGTTTATTGGGTTTAATGATGAATTGAAAACCTAATTTTGATATTCGCTTCTTTCTTCTTTTCTTTTACTGCCTTGCTATGATTTTGTTGTATGCTTTATTGTCTTTGAAACGCTTGTTGCCCTCTTCGCCCCTTCTCCGAGTTTCCTGCCTTATTGCTTCTCTGACTTTCTTCTTTGCCCCATGATGAGCCTAGGGCTCTGAGGGCCTGTGGGTTTGACTTTGAATGTTCTTGGTTGCCTTGAACGATTTGCCCTTCTGTACACTTCTGAATGCCTTTGCCTTTTGTATGCTTTTGAATGTTGGTTTTAGCTCAATGATGGTTTTTTTACTGAGGGCTTTTGCGTTTGACACTGAGTTGCCTCTTTTTGATGATGGTTGATACCTTTGCCTTTTGAATATGCTCTCTCTTCTCTTTCTGGCCTGTGTTGCCTTGGTTGCTTATTGCTTTTGGAATGTTGGCTTAGGATGGTTCTTGGAATACCCTATGGTGATGTAAATCTGAGGGTTTGTGGGTTTGACTTTGAGTTGTTTTATCTGGCTATTTGTTTGGATAGTTTATGGTTTAGACTTGAGGCTGGACTGGTTTAGGCCCTAACAGGTTTAAATGGCTTAGCAGGTTATGCTTGGATTGAATGGTAAGTGTTTTTAGGCCATGTATTGCTGGGTTATGCTTAGGCAGTTTTGACTGGTTTTATGGCCTTAACAGTTTTTTGCTTGAGGTTCAGCAGGTTTGAACTGGTGATATTTCACAGGTTTGAGCTTTAGCAGGTTTGGCATATGCAGGTTAATGATGTTTGGTGTATAGTTTAGGTGTTGGGGATTCTGAACTGGTTTATGGCTTCATGTTAGGCTTGCTTCAAAGCTTTAGGTAGAATGATGCTGAGGCAGGTTTCAGGTTGTTATGGTTTTGGCAGGTGCAGGCTTATGAAGTCTTAAGGCTTCTGCTTCAGTAGCTTGTATATTTTTCTTTTTTACCTTGGTCAATGTTCAGCTTCCTCTGCATCTGTTGGTATGGCCCCTTCTGTTGACAGGATATCAGGTTATGCTTTTAAGGCATAGTTATTCTGTCCTGCTTGACAGGTTCAGCAGGCTTTTGATACTTCCCTCTCTTTATCCATTGTGCTCATCTTTTGTTTTATATGTTTTCTTTCTATCTCTCAAGCCTAAAGCCTAAGCCTGCTCTTCTATCTCTCCTCTTCCTCTCTCTCTAGTACAGTCTTGCATTAAATATTGTTTATGCTTTTGTACTTTCTGAAAGGGCCACATGGGGAAATGATGAAAGTGTAGTTGCTTGCATATCCCATTTTCTCTGCATATCTTCTTTGGCCAGCTTGATATCTTTGTGACAGTATGCTTTATATTTTTGGCAGAAAGTTGTACTTTTGGATTTTTTAGTTTGATTTGAACTTGCTTCTGAACTATGCAGTTTGACACTTTGAATTGTGCAATTTGACTTTTGTGCATTCATATTTCAGCAAATAAAACTCGTCCCTCTTTGTGAACCGGGAGAAATCCCATGATTTGCAGAGAGGGTTAACTGATCCCCATCAGTGGCCCTTAATGATGACTGCAATTTTATCTGTCTTTCTAACTGTTATTTGACTTTCTCTTTTCTTTTGCAGATAAAAAATGGAGCACTGGAGCGAGGGATAGCGGATGAAGATTTGAAGATTAGAAAAATAATTAGGATAGTTTTTATTTAGCTTTAAATAAATGTAACATTATTTTTGTCAACATTTTGTAAACAAAAACAATTATACAAATGACTTAAAGATAAATAAAAAGTCCTTTTATTTAATTAATTCTTCTCTTCTTCAATTGTTTATTTATTATTTATAGTTCTTTAAATTAAATAAATTGAAAATAAATTCCAACTTATTTAATCTTTAGAATAATAAATAATTAACTAAACAATATTTCACTATTGATCAATTAATAAACTTGACGCTTCCAATGTTCAAGGCAAAATAACAGTTAATCACAACAATTGATCAGACGCATTCCCCCTTTTCACTGATTCTTACCAAACACTGTAAATCCAAACTGCATATATCTTTTGACTGGTTCAATCAAACGAACGTGAATTCAAACCAACTGCCTTCTTTTACTGATTAAATCAAACAATGCGAATTCAAACCGAATCTCGGAATAACTTGCAAAGTGCTGTGGAATTTCAATTCTTCTGAGAACGTGCCCACAAAACCCTAATTCCTGATTAAATGCCAAAGAGCATTCTCCTGATCGAAATTGAGCCAAAATCAAACAAAACCCTAAGCCAACTGTTTGAAGCATTTCAGAGCCCTGAAAATCAATAAAACCCTAATTTTTGTTTGACTGACGAGAAAAGTCTGTTTGTACGATTCTTGAGCCAATCTGAAAAATCAGGAAACGCCTGAAGCTGTGATTTCTTGATAAAAATGCGAGGGCAAATTTTGGGGTACAACAGTTGCCCCTGTTCAATCTTCTTGGACCTGAAGAGTGAGATTGGCAAGTTTGCCTTTCGCGACTTGAAGGTAAAAGAAGATTGGACACTAAAGTGCCCAGAAAATTTGCGCTCGTCGATGTGATGGTAGAGGTGAATGGGCTTAAAGATGGCATTTGGTGATGGGCTTAACGATGCCATCTGATGCGATAGAATCTTGTCGGGGGATGGGCTTAGAGATGCCATCTGATAATGGGCTTAAAGATGCCATTTGGTGACTGCTGGTAGGAGGATGGGCTTATAGATGCCATCTGGAAATGTTGAACTGTATGTCAATGGTGAGTGGACAAGTATCAGAAAGCCACCCATGTTTTGGAACATCTCTGAAGTGGAGGTCCGAATAAGCAATAGATTGACATCCATGTCTGGAGAATCCGTAAACTATTTTCAGGCGTTGAGATTGAATAAGCAATAGAGCAGCATCCGTTGTTGGGAAGCGCCCGTAAACTGTTTTCAAAAATTGCATCTGAACAAGCTGGTAGATTAACATCCGTTGCTGGAGAATCCGTAAACTGTTTTCAAAAGTCTTGAAGTTGAAGAGGAACCGGTGTATGGTTTCCTGATAATGCGTTTGAATGGATCAGGAATAAGTATCAGAATGTCGCCGTGTCCGGGTCACATCTGAACTATTTCTGGATGAATCTCGGGAGATGATCTTTGTCTGTCGACTGATCTTACCTGAAAAAGTAAAGGGTTAGTCGTATGCAATGTCATGATGCATGATGCAATGTATGTGACATCAATGTTTATGACATGAATGTGATGAATGCACATGTAAGTTGATGAGCTATCTTGCTGAGGATAAATGAATCTGAGATGGCTGAAGATAAAAACATCTTGACTGCTGCCCGGGAGAATAATTCTCTGGCTGCTGCCGTGAAGGAGAATTCCTGATGACCTCTACAGGGGAGTTCCAAACTAGTAGACTCATGCTGGGGAGGTAAGATTGAGGATCTTCAGCCCGGTGGGAAGTAACTCTGGCGACTTCACTGGGGAACTCAAGATTTGCCCTCCCAAAACTCTGTGGGGAGAAGGTTCATTAGTCTGGCTCCGCTAGGGATTGATAATTTGAAGTTTTAGCTTCGCTGGGGATAATGAAGCTTGACTCTGAGTGGAGTTAGCTTGAGAAGAATCTGAACAAGCGATAGGTTAACATCCGTTACTTGGAGAACCCGTGAACTGTTTTCAGAAATCTTGAAGTTGAAAAAGCAATAGAGCAGCATCCGTTGTTGGGAAGCGTCCGTAAACTGTTTTCAAAAAATGCATCTGAACAAGTTGGTAGATTGACATCCGTTGTTGGGAAGAATCCGTAAACTGTTTTCAGACGTCTTGAGAAGAATCTGAACAAGTGATAGGTTAACATCCGTTACTTGGAGAACCCGTGAACTATTTTCAGAAATCTTAAGATTGAATAAGCAATGGAGCAGCATCCGTTGTTGGGAAGCGTCCATAAACTGTTTTCAATGGTTGCATCTGAACAAGTCGGTAGATTAACATCCGTTGTTGGGAAGAATCCGTAAACTGTTTTCAGAAGTCTTGAAGTTGACTAAGCAATAGAGCAACATCCGTTATTGGGAAGCGTCCGTAAACTGTTTTCAAAAGTTGCATCTGAACAAGTTGGTAGATTAACATCCGTTGTTGGGAAGAATCCGTAAACTGTTTTCAGACGTCTTGAAGAGGAACCGGTGTAGGGTTTCCTGATGATGAGCTCGTGTAAAGCTGCATTTGGATTTTGAACACTTTTGACATTCGAATGCCCCAAGTGGTGATGTAGATAATTTCCTGGCTTGTTACAGGGGTTGGTCTACAATCGGTCGTCCACAGATGTTTTCCTGGCTTGTTACAGGTGTTGATCTGGAATTCTTCAGACGTGCCCTGGCTGGATACAGGAATCGAATCTTCAATCTTCAGACGTGCCCTGGCTAGATACAGGAATCGAGTCTGGAAATGTGGTCAACAGATATGCCCTGGCTGGATACAGGAATCGAATCTTCAAACTCTTCAGACGTGCCCTGGCTAGATACAGGAATCGAGTCTGGAAATGTGGTCAACAGATATGCCCTGGCTGGATACAGGAGTCGAATCTGGAATTGTAATAGTTGATTTGTTGAACACTTTTGACATTCGAATGCCCCAAGTGGTGGTGAAGGAGTCTTGAATCAGATTACTCTACATATTGAGAGATTTCTTGAAATCTTGACTGGACTGCCCCAGGTTAACTGAACTTTGAAAGATCTGTTGGACCTTGACTGGACTTCCCCAGGTTAATTGAATTGTGACATGTCATGCCCCTTGCGGATAGGAGATTTGTAAAGGAAGTGTCGTCCCTTTGAAGTGATCTTGCTCACTGAGAGAGTTTTCGTTCTTCCGAACATTCGCTGTATGAATTTCTTCGCTGTCAAACAAAAAGCCAAATGCAGACAGTGATATTCAAATAATGCAAAGTTTATGTTTGTCTCGAAGTTTTTCAAAAATGCGTTTTTTAGCAGAAAACTTTTTATAAGACAGATCAACACAAGATTTAGAGCAAAGCCCTACAGGAGTCAGGATACCTTTTGTAATAGTATGCTTTCGAACTAACCCATGCTTCAATTAGGACTTTTGAAGGGTTGTAACATGGCCTGGTTCACGGTTTAAGAAACAAAGGATAAAGGCTCAAAGTATATTTGTACCCACCCGCTCTTCGTGATGTCCTTCAACCTAAGCTCAGTTAATTGTGCGTCACACTCTGTTTTGAGTTTTGAACGACTTTTGGGCGATGGTTCACCAGTTTGAATTTGGGGAGACAGTCATCATCTCCTCTTTCTTTTTTTTCAACATTTTTCATGTTGTTGAGGATTTTGTAATGACCTCACTATTTTGATTTTGATTTGTTATCCCTAACTTTTGCCTGACTGTTCCCATTTTCGAGATTATTGTCAGCGGGATGCCCCAGCTTTCTTAAGCCTCCTTTATAGGTTTTGGCTCAGTGGGCTTTTTCTCTTTTTGAGAGATTGACTGTCTATGTGATAGGGAACCACCCTTGTCTTTTGATTCCAAAGGAATGCTTTCCTTTTTTGACATCGTTCGTTGTATTAAGAACTGAGAGTTTGCCACTTCAATGCGCATTTTATTTTGAATTAACTGAGATACTACCCTGCCCCAGGTTTATATCAAAGGTTTTGATTGTTTAGAACAAAAAACTCCTACTTCTTTGGCTCGAAGGGGTTGACTAGGGATTAACTTCCTTATAACTCCAGTGTTTGGGAATTGAAAAAAATGCCTGTACATCATCAGCAAGGTCTGTTCAAAAGCATACTGTATAAGATCATGGTATTGTTTCGTCATCCTCCCTCTAAAGGCTTACAACTTTTTATCAAGAGTCAAATATCATAAAGAAAAGCATAAGAGTAGTGAAACGAATGGATGAATTCAAGACAAACATATGCAATGCATTTAACGAAAACAGAGTTTAACATCAACAAATAATTGTTTGACAGCAAAAGAAATTGGAACTTTGAAAATTCAAAAAGAAGCAAAAGTCTTTCAGCTTGAGCTTCGTCACTTCAAGTGGAGAACCCTTTAACGGAAGATTTTCATCTCGCCGTCTGGCATGAATTCCAGCACTCCCATGTCGATCAGATCTTGAATCTTGTTTTTCAAGGCCCAACAGTCGTTGGTGTCGTGTCCTGGGCTGTAGGAGTGGTAAACACAAAATGCGTCGGGATGATAGTGGGGAGAGGAGGTATTGAGCTTCTGAGGAGGGTCCTTTACGGTAAGCAAGTTGACCTCCAACAGACGCTTCAGTATGAAGAATGATGGTATTTCAGTCTCCGTGAACTGTCTTCCCGATGTTTCTTGCTTACGCCAATTACCCCGTTGACGCTGGCGAGGTTGTTGATGGGCTTGTGACCCTGAAGCAAGCAAATGAGCTTTCCCCTTGTCTTCTTGAGTGGATGGAGGCTGAGCGGTGACTTGCTCTTCAACCTCAGATGTTTGCCCCAGTTGGTTATTTAGAAGCAGTTGGCGGACAAGAACTCTGAGTTCCTCTTGTCTTTGAGATAGGTCTTGGATGAGAGCCATCTGGCCCACCAACTGTCCCATCACTTGAGTCCTCAAGGTTGTTAGATCAAACTGCAGCTCCACAAGCTGATCGCTCCTGGCGTTGTTGGAATTCTCCAAGCTCTTTGTGAGGAGAGCTTTCATCTTTTCTTGCCCCAGAGACAAGTTTAGGAACATCTCCTGCAGTTGAGCCGTCTGGTCTTGGATGTCTTTGACAGACCTTTCTAGAGCCATCTCTTGCTGAAATAAACAGCAGGAGAGTAAGGGAACCTGAAAAAGGAAAGACTGTCAAAATGCAATGCATGATATGTGGATGCATGCTTTCAAGGATCTCTTGGGGTAAACACAAGAAAATGTTAGAGGTTGAACTCCGCTCTTGGATTGGAGATCTCTGCACCGGTGGACGTCTTTCCATGAGAATCAAGCTCACCATGTCAAGTGGGTCATAGCCACTGATTCAAGTTGTTGCACTTGATCTTTGTCTTGAGAACTTTGTATCGGTGGATGTCTTTCCACGAGAATCAAGCTCACCATGTCGAGTGGGTCATAGCCACTGATCAAGTTGTTGTACTTGATCTTTGATGGCATTTGTTTAGAGGAGAAACCTCTTGCCCCTTGGTAGATGTCTGGTTCAACATAACCCTGCGTCAAAAGAACCCTCGAGATCCTTGAAATGGTTATTGAAAATGCTATGGTATGATGTCATGATGTCATGTACATGTATGCGAAAAGCAAGTGAGTGTATATACAGGCAAACATATTCACACAAAGCAAACAAGTCCTTAGGTTTAAGCTTGCATGGGGTTCAGGTACTACCCTCTTTCAGTTCGTTGGTTAAAACCTGTCCTATCAAAAGTAACCGGGTTCTAGAGGATCTCAAATCATTGGCTACCCTCGATCGGTCATAACTCCAACATCGCTATCTTTTCTTGCGGCCGGAACCATCGCGAGAGTTTAGCCTCAATGAGTGTAGCATACTGCTACTGTTCTAATGGCCAAGTTGGGTTAATTTAGGGTTCTAAGGTCGGTTGGTGCTTAATGACTCCTTGGAAGACCCATATTCTCCCCGTTTCAACACGAGGGATATCGGTACAGACCAAGGCGCCACACCAACGTAGCCACTGCTTCACCCATGTCGGTATACGCCGGACATGTCCCTCACAGATTATGCTACCTAAAAGGGTTTCCCCCAGATCCGGGTTAGGATCTATAAAACTCCGATACAAAGCCCACAAATGTAAAAGCAAACAAAGCAATCAATTGAAAACAAAGGTGATCTAAACCCTAAGTTAACCCCACTTTGAGTAGTACTCCCCAGCAGAGTCGCCAGTTCTGTGATACAGTGGGAGAACTGACTGTGGTTTTGCGTTCGTATTCGCACTTGTGCGGTTGAGCAAGAGTCGCCACCGACTTTTTATTTTATCCTAAAGGAAAGGTTGAAAAAGCACAGCAAAAACCTTTTGAGATATTTCGTGGGTTCGGGGGGTAGATTATGAAAAGGGAAGGTATTAGCACCCTTTTCATCCATGGTTATCCATGGGCTCTTAGTTACTTGGTTTTTTAGATCACTTGCCTTGATTTTCGATTGCTTGAAATTATGGTGTGTGTATGTGTTTTGAAAATGTTTTTGAAGAGATGCCTTGTCTTAGGCGACCAATGTATTTGACTCGTGTTTGAGTGTTTTACAAAAGTGTGGATCTTTTCGAAAAGATGTTTCAAATGTTTTTGAGAGTTTGTTTGAAAGTGTTATGGATTGTGGTTTTTGAAAAGAAGGCAAGCGTTTTTGCAAGTTGATCTCAAGTAACTAAGAGTTTTGTCTACCCTATTGTACTCAAAGGTTTTTGTTATGTTTTAACCCTTTTTAACAATTTTGTTCCACCATTGAATTTGGTGGACAATCTTGCGTTTAGGAAGTTTATTCGGGACGGGCGCGGGTCATCGTATGGACCATGAATGCAATGGTGCCAAGTGTCTTTGGCAATTTGCTTTGAAGGGACTATGATCATTCTGTTTAGGCAACATTCGACAGCGTCATCGAGGGACTTCTGATCATTTGAATTTGTTTTGCCAAAGATACTCGACGTGCAAGCATGGCCCATTTTGGAAGGCAACATGTGGGATTACCCTAGAGGGTGCAAGTGTGATTGTGTATTGATTTCATGTATTTGTCTTGTATTAGGTTATCTAGCGTTTGATTTTATGTACATGCAAACCCTAGGTCTAACCATGGTATAATTGAAAGCGGTAAATTGCGAAAATGTAAAGTCTACGCTATTACAAAATAAGTATCCGGGAGTGGGGGTACAAATTTATGAATGGGGATGAGACTTAGGAATATAGTATCCAATAAGTTACAACCAAATCGAATTTGCGATCAAATGTAAATGACGTATATCAATGTATAAGATAAGCAAATGTGTATAGGAGCAATGTAAATGTATTTGTATTGTGTAAGTGTGAGATGTATTGTGTAAGTAATTATTTACAGGTGCGACAATGTGAAATTGATGTGTATTGTTAAGTATTGTTTTATCTTAAAGAATTTAAATGTTTATTTAATTAATAATCTTGTATTTTCTTAATATGCACAAAAGAAAATGTTTTAATCAAATGCTTTAAATTCTAATCAAATTATGTATAAAAATGTATCTTAGTTTATTATATACAAAAAGAGAATATTTTAATTAAATGTTTAAAATTTAAATTAATGCAAAAATGTATTTATCTATTATGTACAAATAGAAAATTTTAATTAAAGGAAAAGAAAAATGTTTTCAATCTTAATTATATTGTGTAATAAATATATTTTTATGTATATGTGTTTAATATAATAATATAATAATACATAAGAAAAACACTTTAAGTTAAAGGAAAAATATATTGTGTTTGAAATTGTAATTTTGGTAAAGAAAAAATCAAGATTTGATATATAAAAAAAAAAGATTATGTTAATTTATGTATATAAAAGGATATGATGATAAATAAAAGGTTTGAAATAAGTTAGAAATGGGATCAAAGAGGGGGGGGGGGTGTGTGAATTGGAACAGGTTTTGGGCTTAGGCATTCAGAAAGGAGCGAGGCCCACGTTGCCATAACACACTTTAGGGTTTGAAGTTTTTGTTTCAATTGGGAATACGTTTAGGGTTTGAGACAGCGACGGCGTTCGTGTTTCTCGTTCTCGTCTACTTCGCGTCCTTCTTCATTCGCTTCTGAGTTATTCATCCCAAGGCCACCAGCTTCCTCCATTTCCTCTTCCCTCCAACGACAAAGTTAAGGCGACAGAAATAGGTAACAATCTCAATTTTAATTCGTTAGGGCTTGTTAAGATTGTGCATGTCGCGGTTTATGTTCATTTCGGATTCTTATTCTTATTGCAATGATTGTTGAGGTATCATGAAAGAAAAGTGAGGGTGAAATACTACCTGGAGAAGGAGGAAGGAAGGTGAGGAAGGCTAGGAGGCCAAGGGCGGAGGGAGAGGCAGAGGCGCGATGCTGGACTCTTTGAGCTTCCTGGTATCTTTGTATATTTCTTTTGTTTATTGGGTCTAATGATGAATTGAAAACCTAATTTTGATATTCACTTCTTTCTTCTTTTCTTTTACTGCCTTGCTATGATTTTGTTGTATGCTTTATTGTCTTTGAAACGCTTGTTGCCCTCTTCGCCCCTTCTCCGAGTTTCCTGCCTTATTGCTTCTCTGACTTTCTTCTTTGCCCCATGATGAGCCTAGGGCTCTGAGGGCCTGTGGGTTTGACTTTGAATGTTCTTGGTTGCCTTGAACGATTTGCCCTTCTGTACACTTCTGAATGCCTTTGCCTTTTGTATGCTTTTGAATGTTGGTTTTAGCTCAATGATGGTTTTTTTACTGAGGGCTTTTGCGTTTGACACTGAGTTGCCTCTTTTTGATGATGGTTGATACCTTTGCCTTTTGAATATGCTCTCTCTTCTCTTTCTGGCCTGTGTTGCCTTGGTTGCTTATTGCTTTTGGAATGTTGGCTTAGGATGGTTCTTGGAATACCCTATGATGATGTAAATCTGAGGGTTTGTGGGTTTGACTTTGAGTTGTTTTATCTGGCTATTTGTTTGGATAGTTTATGGTTTAGACTTGAGGCTGGACTGGTTTAGGCCCTAACAGGTTTAAATGGCTTAGCAGGTTATGCTTGGATTGAATGGTAAGTGTTTTTAGGCCATGTATTGCTGGGTTATGCTTAGGCAGTTTTGACTGGTTTTATGGCCTTAACAGTTTTTTGCTTGAGGTTCAGAAGGTTTGAACTGGTGATATTTCACAGGTTTGAGCTTTAGCAGGTTTGGCATATGCAGGTTAATGATGTTTGGTGTATAGTTTAGGTGTTGGGGATTCTGAACTGGTTTATGGCTTCATGTTAGGCTTACTTCAAAGCTTTAGGCAGAATGATGCTGAGGCAGGTTTCAGGTTGTTATGGTTTTGGCAGGTGCAGGCTTGTGAAGTCTTAAGGCTTCTGCTTCAGTAGCTTGTATATTTTTCTTTTTTACCTTGGTCAATGTTCAGCTTCCTCTGCATCTGTTGGTATGGCCCCTTCTGTTGACAGGATATCAGGTTATGCTTTTAAGGCATAGTTATTCTGTCCTGCTTGACAGGTTCAACAGGCTTTTGATACTTCCCTCTCTTTATCCATTGTGCTCATCTTTTGTTTTATATGTTTTCTTTCTATCTCTCAAGCCTAAAGCCTAAGCCTGCTCTTCTATCTCTCCTCTTCCTCTCTCTCTAGTACAGTCTTGCATTAAATATTGTTTATGCTTTTGTACTTTCTGAAAGGGCCACATGGGGAAATGATGAAAGTGTAGTTGCTTGCATATCCCATTTTCTCTGCATATCTTCTTTGGCCAGCTTGATATCTTTGTGACAGTATGCTTTATGTTTTTGGCAGAAAGTTGTACTTTTGGATTTTTTAGTTTGATTTGAACTTGCTTCTGAACTATGCAGTTTGACACTTTGAATTGTGCAATTTGACTTTTGTGCATTCATATTTCAGCAAATAAAACTCATCCCTCTTTGTGAACCGGGAGAAATCCCGTGATTTGCAGAGAGGGTTAACTGATCCCCATCAGTGGCCCTTAATGATGACTGCAATTTTATCTGTCTTTCTAACTGTTATTTGACTTTTCTCTTTTCTTTTGCAGATAAAAAATGGAGCACTGGAGCGAGGGATAACGGATGAAGATTTGAAGATTAGAAAAATAATTAGGATAGTTTTTATTTAGCTTTAAATAAATGTAACATTATTTTTGTCAACATTTTGTAAACAAAAACAATTATACAAATGACTTAAAGATAAATAAAAAATCCTTTTATTTAATTAATTCTTCTCTTCTTCAATTGTTTATTTATTATTTACAGTTCTTTAAATTAAATAAATTGAAAATAAATTCCAACTTATTTAATCTTTAGAATAATAAATAATTAACTAAACAATATTTCAGTATTGATCAATTAATAAACTTGACGCTTCCAATGTTCAAGGCAAAATAACAGTTAATCACAACAATTGATCAGACGCATTCCCCCTTTTCACTGATTCTTACCAAACACTGTAAATCCAAACTGCATATATCTTTTGACTGGTTCAATCAAACGAACGTGAATTCAAACCAACTGCCTTCTTTTACTGATTAAATCAAACAATGCGAATTTAAACCAAATCTCGGAATAACTTGCAAAGTGCTGTGGAATTTCAATTCTTCTGAGAACGTGCCCACAAAACCCTAATTCCTGATTAAATGCCAAAGAGCATTCGCCTGATCGAAATTGAGCCAAAATCAAACAAAACCCTAAGCCAACTGTTTGAAGCATTTCAGAGCCCTGAAAATCAATAAAACCCTAATTTTTGTTTGACTGACGAGAAAAGTCCGTTTGTCCGATTCTTGAGCCAATCTGAAAAATCAGGAAACGCCTGAAGCTGTGATTTCTTGAGAAAAATGCGAGGGCAAATTTTGGGGTACAACAATTTGTCTTTGATTAGAGTTTGCAATTTGTTGGTTTTAGTCTTTCCATACAAAACCCTAATTACTAGCATTTGTATATAAAGTGATAAATTGCGGAAATTAAAATTACTACGCTATTACATCATTTAGGGGAGGGGTATACAAATTACAAATGGGAAAAATGGGAAGAAATTAAATCTAAATAATTATTACAACCATATTGAATTGAATAAATGTACAAAATGGATAAATAAAGTGCAAGAATGTAAATGTGAGAATGAATATGATTATTATTTTTTTTTTATGAAAATGGTTTTTTTACCCTAATTAACAAAAATAAAATAATTAACTAAAAAAGAAAATTAAGATTAAGTTAATAAAAATAATTAATTTAAGGAAAAGTATTTTTTAGGGTTTTTGTGAACTTAATTAAACTAGTAAAGAAAAATGATTAAATAAAAGATCCTAAGTTCTAAATTGATTTTAATTTATAATAAAATAATATAATATTTTAAAATTAAATCATCTAAGTAGTATTAAAAAAAAGAAATTAATTAAAGAAAAATGTTTTTGTTCTTTTTATTTTTGTAAAGAAAAATAAACTAAAAATATAAATAATAAAATATAAATATTTTGGATTTTTATTATTAATGAAAATAATAATAATAATAATAATTATTATAATATAATAATAAATAAAAGATTAAAAAAGTAAAATAAAATAAAATAAAAAATAAAGTCAGGGAGTTTAAATAGTGAAATAGGGAGTATGGTAAGAAAAAAAGTCAGGCCTAAACTACTGGCCCAAGCGCTGCAAAAAAACAAGAAAATGTCAAAAAATGAGAAAAAAAATGCAAAAAGGTCACGCTGGGGCTTGAACCCAGGACCTCATGGTGACAGGCGCGCGCTTTAACCACTGGGGTGGTGATACATCCGTTAACTTATGTAAAACAACAAATATATATTAGAAATTGCTTCAAGGAAATAACTTCATCTTCAACCTCTGGCTGGACCACCTGCATCTTGTTCATTTCTCATCTATTTGCAAAAATGTCAACATGAAACTTGTGGCAAATTTGTTCATGATTCCAGAAATGTAAATAACTTAAACTAATTCTAAAAAATGAGCATGGATTTTGAATGGTACCAAATTCTGACCTAACTTTTCCAAGATATTCAGATTCAAAATTCTAATTACTCAAGCAATATAAATGGAATCTAAAGACATGGTTAGCTTCAGGACAATGATACCTACATTTCTTGTTCACAAATGAACTATTAATGATGTCTGTATGAAGAGTTCAAAAGTCAGAAAACTCACCTTGCAAGAGGGTATCGTGTTTTGAGTTTGAGCAACTTTTAGTGAGTTACAATGATTGGATTAGCTTCCTCAAGTTCCCAGGAAGCTAATGTGATGCTTAGCTTGAGATGAAAGTGCCTGAGGAGTTTTGGAGAAGTCAAGGTGCAAAGCTCTGTTTTTGAAAATGGAGGATGGTGTTAATGGTGTTATAGTCTTGTAACAGGGTGTGGGATGAGTTCTAAATGATGTTTAGATGCTTTAGGAACAAAAAGGCTTGAAAACGCACGAGGGAGATGTGAGTTTCAAACTTTTGGTCAGGTTATGCAAGAATGGAGGTATGTGATGCAGTTCTGAGTTTTTGGGAGTTTTGGGGCTCAAGCATGCGTGTGTTTTATTGCCAAGGACTTGTGTATGTATAAGCAAAAGGTTAGAGAAATCTTGCACAAAGTATTTGAGTTATAGAGTTATGGCTAGGTTGCTTGATTTTGAAGAAAAGTGAATGTATGGTTCCAAAATGAAGTAAAAGCATGGGGTGAGTAATTGTAAGGCTTGAGACAAACTTCTCTTGAGTTATAGGACGTGTATGATCAGAAGAAAACAATTGCAAGGCTTAAGAACAAGTTTTGTGCATAAAGCTACTTTTTCAAAATGGTATTGTGCACTTTCTTCCTAAAATGGATATAAAGCAAGGCATTGCATTGAATGCTTGAGTTGAGACCTCTAACAGCTGTGCAAGCAATTAATTATGGAGTGCCTACCAAATTTGAGGCCCGCAAAGCAAATATTATGCAACATAGGTTTGAGATTTGAATTTTGTTCATCACAAAATTTGCCTTGTAAAACAACTTGAAACCTCAACTTCTGACCTTCGATTCTCCTTGCTCACAAATTATCTCAAGAAGTTCTTGGACATTTTGAAAAGCTTGTAATGTTATCTATAACCCCTCTTTGAATCACTTTTGTAAAATCCTAATGGAACTAGGTGAAACTTGGGTCAGAAGTTAGGTCAAAATCTTGACAAAAAATGTTCAAAATTTCACTAAATGTTTAGTTTCAAGACCATGACTTCATGAATTATTAACTTGAGATCCAAGAACTTTTAGAAGAAGTTGTGTAAAGAAATGTTTTAGATTTCATGGTGATCTACAACTTTCATGTTGAAAGTTTATTTTGAATCATCTTGCATCATGGTGAAAAATTGGCTCAAAGTTGTGAAAAAACATGAAGTTTTCAACACTTAGAAAAATTTCTAAGTTTGAAAACTTTGACTTTTCAAAATGAAATCTTGACTTTTTGATTTCTTGATGAACAAGTTTCATATTTTGACATTTTTTGATGAATTGTGATCTTTGACACTTGATTTTGACCAAAAAGTCAAAGTTTGACTTTTCAGTATACAGTTGACTTTTTGATCAATTGATTGAAATTCAACTATCAATCCAATTGATCTTGAGCAATGTTTTGAGTCATGCCATTAGGTCAAAATGGTGCAATTGAGCTCTTGAGATCATGCTTCAAACCAATTGACCATTTGCCAGGTCAAAAATCAGAAATTGCCCCTTCTTAGTTAAAACCCTAATTTGACAATTTTGCCCTCTTGATGATTTGATCAAATTTCTTGAGGAATTATGGTCCAAACTTGATAAAATGATACATATGAGTTTATAATGTTGATGTGGATAAAAAATTATGAAGTTTGACTGTAAACTAGCCACATTTGACTTTTCCCCAATACAACTGATTTTTAGGTCAACTGGTCAACTGACTGAGCAAAAATGTGATTCAAGGCTTGAAACTTGACATGAGTAATCTTGGAGGTCCATAATGATCCTTGAAAGTCATATTAGGCATTTAAAGTTCAATTATCCTTGTGCAATCTCAAACCCTAATTTCAGTCATCAGTGCTTAAGGAGGTGTCTTGATCTGATTAATCCTTGTGCAGTCTTGAGCCAAGAGAGATCTTTGTTAGAAAATATTGAATAAGTGAGAGGGAAAATTTTGGGGTACAACAGCTTCCCCTATTCAATATTCTTAAACCTGAAGAGTTAGAATGGCGGATTCGCCATTCGTGACTTGAAGGTGGAAGAGGATTGGACACTAGAGTCCCCAGAAATTTGCACTCGAGGATGTAATGGTTGATGGTGTAGGGAATGGGCTTAAAGATGCCATTTGGAGAGGTGATGGAAATTTATTGGAGATGGGCTTACAGATGCTATCCAAAAATGATTATTGGCAGGAATGGAAGAAGTGTCAGAATGAATCTCTGGTTGATTTATACAGAAATAGTGGACGTGTTGGGTTGAGTACCAGAATAATATCCATAAATGGATTGTATTTGAACCGTATCTGAAATCTGAAACTGAATGAGTATCAGAACGGCGTCCGTATCTGGAGCGTATCTAAATTGTATTTGAAAGTTGAATCTGAATGAGTATTAGAATGACATCCATGTCTGGAGCATATCTGAACTCTATCTGAAAGCTGAATCTAAATGAGTATCAGAATGGCGTCTGTATCTGGAGCGTATCTGAACTGTATCTGAATGAGTATAAAAATGGCATCCATGTCTAGAGCATATCTGAACTGTATCTGAAAGCTAGAACTGAATGAGTATCAGAATGACATACGTGTCTGGAGCGTATGTGAACTATATCTGAATGAGTATCAGAATGGCGTCCGTGTCTGTAGCGTATCTGAGCTATCTGAAAGCTGAAACTGAATGATTATCAGAATGGCATCCGTGTCTGGAGCATATCTGAACTGTATCTGAAAGCTGAATCTGAATGAGTATCAGAATGTAGTTCGTGTCTGTGGCGTATCTGAATTGTATCTGAAAGCTGAAACCGTGTAGGATTTCTTCAGCTGGTCGTGTAGGTAATTGTCCTGGCTTGTTGCCGGTATCAATCTCTGACCTTTTGCAAATTGTTGATGATAGCCATGTGCTGACTGATCTTTCATGAAGAGATGAAAGATTAGTTGTATGCAATGTCATGATGTATGAAATGTATGATGCAATGATGTTCTAACAAATGAATGCAATTATGTTGTATGCATTCGTGTCATAGGTGTTTATGACATATGGATGCGATGTATGGGTATGTGAGCTATGCTGCTGTGATACTGTTGGATTAGGGAAAATAAATCCCAGACCGCTGTTGGGGACGTGGAGTGTAGGTCTTCACGTTTTGATGAGTTAATGAACTTATATTTGTTAGAGAAATAAACTCTGTTGTAAGGGAAACTCTGTGTGTTGCTTGTGAAATTCTGTTGGGGAATCTTGAGAAATTAGGCGAATTTTACTGGTGATTGATAACTGGAAGTTTTGTTCCGCCGGGAGTATGAGAGAGCTTGATATCAATAAGCTGCACACTGTGGGGGATTTTATGGAATAGTCTAAAGATATTATCCTATTTCTTAAATCCATTAGTGATTGTCTTCTATTTCTGTTCCTTTTTGTTCATTTGTAAACAGTAATTATGTTCAAATGCATATGTTTAAAAATAAATCATTGGACGTTTTTGTAAACAAAACACAGAAATAAGGAAAAACAAATAGTTTTGCACTTTCAAAGGAATATCTTTGTATTAACTTGAATAAGTATTTAATACAATGAGACGAACATCCTAGTAAGAGAATGTCATCGTAAAAATGAAAACTTGATACAAAGACAAGATAGCTATGTGCAATAATCCCATGGGATTCCCAATCTGCTATGGTCTTCGTCTCTCTGAGCGTCTTGTCCACTTACTGCCTTGTCCAAAGTTGATTGGATTGATTAGACCCGTTGATTCGGTCAGTCGAAGCTAAAGGTTGTCTGTAAGGTGATCAACGGGACATAGTCATACACTTTAATACCCTAACTTTTTCATGGACCACCCTTTCGGGTTTTCAGTCCACCGGGATACCCTTTTTTGCCCAAGTCGCCCTTTCGGGTTTTCAACTTGTCGGGTGTAAAAAATTTTTTTTATCCCTAATTTTTTCCCGAACCGTTTTGGTTCGCCGGGATGCCCTTATTTTTCCTAGGTGTGTCAACCTAGCGGGTCTCTTATGAGTAGCATCTTTTGACTATGTCTGTGTTTACAGGGTGCAGCAGGTCGTCGCCATCCATAGTGGTTAATATCACCCTGCGGCAGTATGGTGCGTTTGATCACCAGATCCTCGACTTGATACACTTGGCGTCTGACCATTTGGTTGAAAGCCTTGATCATCCGTTTTTGATATATTTGACCATGAAAGACAACAATAAGCCTTTTCTCATCAATCAACTTCAGTTGATAAAGTCGAGTTTGGATCCAATCATCTTCATTCAACCCTGCATCCTTCATGATTCTCAGAGAAGGGATCTGGACCTCGACAGGCAAGACAACTTCAATAATGTATACCAGAGAGTAAGGTGTTGCCCCGGTCGATGTGCGCGTCGTGGTACGGTAACCATGGATAGCGAATGGTAGAATCTCATGCCAGTCTTTGTAGGATACTGTCATTTTCTGTATTATCTTTTTGATGTTTTTATTTGCGGCTTCGACAACACCATTCATCTTTGGCCGGTAAGGGGAAGAATTATGGTGCTGGATTTTGAACTGCGCGCACAATGCAGTGATCATAGTATTGTTGAGATTCGTACCATTGTCTGTGATGATCCTCTCTGGGATACCGTACCGACAGATGAGATTCTGTTTGATGAACTGGGCGACAATATTCTTGGTAAAAGAAGCGAAAGAAGCCGCCTCAACCCACTTTGTGAAATAGTCAATGGCCACCAAGATGAAGTGGTGTCCATTAGAGGTTGTGAGCTTGATTTCTCCAATCATATCAATGCCCCACATCACGAATGGCCAGGGAGCAGTCAGGACATTCAGAGGAACTGGAGGTACATGAAATTTGTCAGCATAGATCTGACACTTGTGGCAGGTTCGAGAGTGCTGATAGCAATCTGCTTCCATGGTAGACCAGTAATACCCTGCCCGCAGGATCTTCTTTGCCATCGTATGCCCACTGGAATGGGTGCCAAAATATCCCTCATGCAGATCAACCATGATCTTTTCTGCCTCAAACTTGTCTATGCAACGAAGCAAAATAGAGTTATGGTTGCGTTTGTAGAGGATGCCATTACTGATGAAGAAATTAGCAGAGAATCTCCTTAATAACTTCTTATCATTGACTGAAGCTCCTTCCAGATACTCTTGAGCCTCGAGATACCTTTTGACTTCATGGAACCAAGGCTGGTCTACTACTTCTTCAGTATTGATCTCGTGACAATAAGCTGGTTCATCCATCTGTTCAATGGTGATTTGGGGAGCCTCGTTATCCCATTTGAGTTTAAACATGGATGACATTGTGGCTAGCGCATCGGCTAGTTGATTTTCCTCTCGTGGAAAATGCTCGAAGGCAATTTCTTAAAAGTAGGGGATTAATGTCAACACATGTTCTTTATAGGGCATAAGGTTAGGGTGCTTCGTGTCCCACTCTCCTTTGATCTGACTGGTGACCAAAGCTGAATCTTCGAATACACTTAAGGATTTGATCCCCAAATCTATGGCAGCTTTGAGACAAAAAATGCATGCTTCGTACTCTGCCGTATTACTTGTACAATTGAAACAGAGTCTTGCAGTAAAGGGAGTATGACATCCTTCAGGAGATATGAGTACAACACCTATGCCATTGCCGAGTGCGTTGGACGCCCCATCAAAAACAAGGGTCCATCGAGATCCTTGTTCAGGTCCTTCATATGGTCTGAGTTCTTCACAATTGTTTACCATCATGATATCTTCATCTAGGAATTCGAACTTCATGGACTGGTAGTTATCCACAGCTTGATGAGCAAGGTGATCGGCTAGCACACTGCCCTTTATTGCTTTCTGGGTAGTGTACTGAATGTCATATTTCGTCAGGATCATCTGCCATCTCTCTATTCTCCCAGAGAGGGCAGGTTTCTCGATTATGTATTTTATTGGATCCATCTTGGATATCAATAAGGTAGTATGGGTTAGCATATACTGTCTTAGCTGGCGAGCAGCCCATGCCAAAGCGCAGCAAGTTTTCTCGAGCAGTGACTATCTTGTTTCATAGTCGGTAAACTTTTTGCTCAGGTAATAAATAGCAAGCTGTTTTTGGCCAGACTCGTCATGCTTCTCCAGCACACATCCCATTGAATTTTCCAAAATAGTTAGATACATGATCAAGGATCTTCCCTCGACTGGTGGCATCAAAACAAGAGGCTCTTGTAGGTACTCTTTGATCTTGTCAAAGGCAGTCTGGCACTCATCATTCTATTTGACGACTTGATCTTTCTTCAATAATTTGAAGATTGGTTCACAAGTAGCGGTTAAGTGAGAAATGAATTGGGCAATGTAGTTTAGCCGTCCTAAGAATCCTCTGACTTCCTTAGTACGGGGAGCAGGAATTTCTTGTATTTTTTACCTTGGCGGGATCCACTTCGATATCTTTACCGCTGACGACAAAGCCTAGGAGTTTACCGGACCTCACCCCAAATGTGCATTTATTCGGGTTCAACCTCAGCTTGTATTTCTTCAGTCTCTCAAATAGTTTATGCAAATGGTCAAGATGTTCCTCTTCAGTTTGAGATCTGGCTATCATGTCATCCACATAGACCTCTATTTCGTGATGTATCATGTCGTGAAATAAAGCTACCATGGCACGTTGATAGGTTGCCCCATCATTTTTTAACCCGAATGACATAACCTTGTAACAGAATATGCCCCACAGTGTGAAAAAGGTCGTTTTCTCCATGTCCTCAGGCGCCATTTTGATTTGGTTATAGCCTGAGAAACCATCCATGAAGGAAAACACCTTATGTTGTGCTGTATTGTCAACCCGAATATCGATGTGAGGAATTGGGAAATCATCCTTAGGGTTTGCCCTATTCAAATCTCTGTAATCCACGCACATTCGTACCTTACTGTCCTTTTTAGGCACGGGAACAACATTGGCGACCCATTGTGGATAGGAGGTAACAGCTAAGAATCCGATGTTGAATTGTTTCATGACTTCAGCATTGATCTTCTCTGACATGTCTTGTCGCATGCGAATGACTTTCTGTTTTACCAGAGGGCAGTCTTCTTTTGTTGGTAGACGATGCACTACGATATCAACATCAAGTCCTTGCATATCTTCGTACGACCAGTCAAAAACCTCAACATAATCATGTAGCAACTGAATCAGGCGCTTCTTGACACTAGATTCTAGATTGGCACCCACCTTGCTTCTTTCTTGTCCTCTCTTCTTGTTGTAGTAACCTGGCTAGTTCCCCTGGCACTTCACAATCTTCCTCACCTTCGTCTTCATCTTGGTAGATTAGATTTTCAGAGTCACAAAAGGCCATAGCAGAATTGTTACCCATGGGATCCTGAGTGGATGTAGACCTGCATTTTGAATGTGAGTGTGTGTAAGAGTATAGCTATCTTTGAAAGAAAGTAAAATGTAGAAAAGAAAGACAAAGAGCACAAAGTTTGTATGAAAAAACATCCATGATTCATTGATGACATATGAAAATGAGGTAACAACCCTTACAAATGGACCGTTGTGCCTCGGGTAAGACACAAGGTTTTAAAAGTCTGAATTGTTTAATTATTACAGGTCCGACAAAAATTTAAAGACAATTAATGTTGGATAAAAGTAATTGGGACAAAGTCTTTAGCTTCCCAGTTGCTGAGTCCTCCGTTGACAGTTGGGAAAATCCATTCCTCTAGGTCATAGTTGTCCTCATCATCCTCTATAGCATTGACTCCGTGGTTGCTGATCTTCAAGGGTGGTCCCCCGGAACAAGCACGACGTACAGCTTTCTGGGCTCCTGAAGTGAAACCCAAATCGAATTTGTCAGATTTGTATGGGAAATCTGGGAGTTGGCCCCAAATAGTGCACCCACCTTCTACGATCACTGCCTTGGCATCTTTTAGGGAAGACATCTTTAGCGGAGGTCTTGTAATCTTAGGGATTTAGGAAACAACCTTGGTTACTGCCACGGTTGGTGGGACTTCCTCAAAATGCTGAAATGGAGTTTCAATGAATTCACCATCCAATTCCACGTATCTGAAGGAGTTTAAGTGACTGACCATATATTCCTCTTCTCCATGGACAATAATGATTTTCCCCTTGGTTGGGTATTTCAGCATTTGATGTAATGTAGAGGTGACGGCACCGACATTGTGAATCCATGGTCGGCCCAATAAGTAGGAGTAGGAAGGGCGAATGTCCATCACGTAAAAAGTTGAATCAAAGGTTTGAGTTCTCACTTTTATAGGGATGTCCACCTCCCCATGCACCATTATTTTTGAACCGTCGAAGGCCCTTACCACTATGTTGCTGGGTTTCAAGGTCAAACCTTCACAATCGAGTCTATCAAGAGCCTTCTTAGGCAGCACATTTAAAGACGAACCAGTATCAACCAAGACATGGGCAAAAGTTGTGCCCCGAAATTCAACAGAGATATGCAATGCCACATTATGCTTCCTCCCTCTAGGTGTCAAGTCAGCATCAGAAAAACCTAAACTATTGTCAGCAGTTAAACTGGCTATACAGTCTTGGAACTGATCAGTAGATGTTTCTTGTGGTACATGGGCAGTTTTAAGAAATTTCACCAAGGCCTTCGCATGAGCCTCGGAGCACAACAATAAAGCCATCATGGAAATCTTTGAAGGAGTCTGCCCTAACTATTCGACTACGTTATATCCGCTTCTCTTTATAATTTTCAGAATTTCTTCCATCTCCCTTTGGGAGGCCTCAGGGATAGATACTGTTTGTGCCTTCATCCGGATAGGTTCAACCAGAATGCCTTTGCCCTGAGTCTCGGTTGACTCGACAGTAGGAGTGTCATCATGGGTAACCAAAGGGATTGTAGTAGTAGTAGTGTCGACAGGAACAGGAACATGGATGATCACAAGACTGATAATAGTCTTCGAAGGAGCAATCTCTGGAGATAAAATTATTCCACTTCGGGTTATCTTGCTGGTTCTCGCGATGTTGCTGATGTTGGGGCCAGCTATTGTCCCCCAAAATTTTCCCTCTCACTTATCAAGGATTTCCTCACAAGATCTCTTAGACTCAAGGCTGGATTAGGGTTTGACCAGCTCAAGACATCTCCTCATGCACTAATAACCAAAATTAGGGTTTGAGTTTACACAAGGATTTTTGGTCTATCAATGCTTCATATTAATTTCAAGGATCATTAGGGACCCCCAATATTATTCATATCAAGTTTCAAGCTTTGAATCACACTTTTGATTAGTCAATTGGACAATTGACCTAAAAATCAACTTTATTGGGGGAAAAGTCAACCATGGCCAATTTACAGGAAAACTTCATAATTTTTGATCCACATCAACATCTTAGACTCATATGTATCATTTGATCAAGTGTGGACCATAATTCGTCAAGAAATTTGATCAAATCATCAAAAGGGCAAAATGGTCAAAATTAGGGTTTTGACTGAGAAAGGGCAATTTCTGATTTTTGACCTAGAAAATTGTCAATTGGTTTAAGCATGGTATCAAGACTTCATTTGAATCATATTGACCTTATTACATTGTTCAAAACATTGAAAATCCATTGGATTGACAGATGAATTTTCTAGTCAACTGATCAAAAGTTAACTGTATACTGAAAAGTCAAACTTTGACTTTTTGGTAAAAATTAAGTGCCAAAGATCATAATTTATAAAAACATGTCAAAATGTGAAACTTGTTCATCAAGAAACCAAGGACTTAAGATTTGGTTTTGAAAAGTTGAAGAATTTTAACTTAGAAAATTTTCTAAGTATAGAAAATTTCTTATTTTTTCTCAACTTTGAGCCAAATTATCACCATGATGCAAGATGATTCAAAGGAAACTTCCAACATGAAAGTTGTGGATATCCATGAAATCTACAACTTTTCTTCACACAATTTCTCCTAAAAATGCTTGGATCTCAATATATAATTTTGTGAATACATGCTCATGAACTAAAATAACTTAGTAAAATTTTGCCCTAGTTAGGCAGGTTTTTGACCTAACTTCATGCCAATTTTTCACATAGTTACAAGGATAATATTTGAAAGAAATTCAAATATGAGTTTTAGAGCACATTTGAAGCTTTCCAAAATGTCCAAGAACTCCTTGAGATCATTCTTGAGTAGAGAGAATCGAAGAGATGAAGTTGGAAATTCCTCACTTTGATTTCAAGCCATTTCATGATGAACCAAAATTCAAATTCAAGCCTAGGCTGCAAAATATTTGCTTTGCAGGCCTCAAACTTGTTTCTCACTCCATAATTAAATGTTTACACATCTGATAGAGCTTTAATCTAAGCATTAGAGCCTTTGTCAAACCTATAATTCCATTTATGGCACAAAGTTGCCATTTCCATTTTGATAAAGCATAACTTTTGCAATTGTCAACTCATTAAGCTTTGCACTTGTTCTTTATGCACACACAAACCCTATAAACCAAAAGCAATATGTCTAAGACCTCTACCAACTCAGATCAGGCTTGTACAAGCACATAGAGACTTGTCTCTTCACTTTGCTTCAAAAGCAAGTTATAGAGCCAAAAGGCTATAACTCAGAAATCTTGAGAAAGCTTGATCCCTAATCCTTTCCATACATATACACAAATGTATTACAACCTAGAACACGAATGCTAAAGCTTAGAAACTCTCCAAAACACTCTATCACTGAAAATCTGCCATAACTTGCAGTTTTGCACCTTACATAGAAATCTCAAAAACCACTCGTGCGTTTTGAGTTTTAACCACTTAACCACTTAATATACATCATATCTAAGTGTTCCAGACCCCTGTTCCCTCACTATAACTCCTCCTTCTCCATCTGCCATTTTTACATTTCAAGCTTGCAGGTTGATTTGAGTAGGGAGATTCAAAGACTTTCAGGACAAAGTAAGCATTGGAATACACTCAGGGAAGTCCAGGCAAGCTAAACAGATCCTCAGGCCTTCTCAAAACTTGCTCAAACTCCATTCACGATCTCAACTGAAAGAGGTAAAAACTCAAACTTCTATCTCTTCATAAAAGCATCCTTTGGTCTTGATTTGTGAAAACAAAATGTAGATATCCTTGCACTAAAGCCAACCATGTTCATAGATTTCATTTATATTCATTGTGTATAGAGAATTTTGGATTTGAAATTTCTGTAAAAATTAGGTTTCAAATTAGGGCCAGTAAAATTAGCTTTGATCTTTGACTTTTAGTTTACATGAATTATATGGTTGAAATCGTGGGAAGAAACACTGTAATTTTCATGTTTGAACTTTCCATTTTTATGGAGAAATGAGAGAGATACAGGTGGTCCGACCATGGCTCAAGGTTGAAGACGAAGTTGCCTTCAGGGGGCGTTTTCTAATATATATTTATCTTTGTGTTTCTATAAACGAATGTACAACCACCCCAATGGTAAGGCAGCGCACAAAAATGCCATAGGTCATCGGTTCGAGCCTTGGCACCTGCCTTTTGCAATTTTCCATATTGTTTCCACCTTTTTTTGTTGTTTTTGCAGCGTGGGCTTCAGACTTTGGGCCTTGTGTTTTTTTGCTAACCTCCTGCCTCCTCTTTGCTTGCAGCACCCCTGACCCATATTAATTTTACTTATTTATTTTACCTTTCATTTAATTTTAATTAAATATATTTTCTTAATATTAAAAATCACAGAAAATATAAAAATGATAGATTTTATTTTGACTTATTTTATTTCATTTTTCTCAATAAAAAATATTTTCTTTAGTTATATATATTATCTATTTTTATTAAATAACTTTGTAAATTAATTTAGAATTAGTTTAATGTTTATTTATTTTTCTTCACACCCATTAAGCATATTATTTAATATAAAAAGACCAAAATATCTCATAATGCTATAAATATTTTCAAGAGAAAAAATGCAAAAATACTTACTTTTTCTCAAAGAAATTTATTCCCTTTTAATAAAATAGAATTAGGGTTTAATCAAAATCCTTTCTAAAAATAATTTCCTTTCCTAATTAATTTGAGTTTAATTTTGATTTATTTATTAGGTTTAGGTTAAAAAAAATTTCACATAAAAAACCAAACAAAATCTTCTTTTGCATTTACATATCTTTGCATATTTAATTTATCTTGTACATTATTCCAATATTTGTAAAAATTCAATTTGGTTGTAATAGATTAATTAGGTTTATATTATTGCAATTCCCATTCATAAATTGTATACCCCCCCCCCCCCCCCCCCCCCCCCCCCCCCCCTCCCACAAAATGTTGTAATAGCATAGTAATCTTTAAATTTCACAATTTATAGCTTTTATATAACATGCTAGTAATTAGGGTTTGTATGGCAAGATAAAACCAATCAAATAGAAAACCCTAATCCAAGATAAAATCAAGCATGAAAATGACACACTTGCACAGAAGCACCATTAGGGTTACTCCACTTGATTGCCTTATACAAAAAATGGCCATATTACGCATGTAAGGTATCTTAGCAAAACAAATAAATACAAGATCATAGTCCCTCGATGACGCTATTCAAGTTGCCTTACAAAAATGATCTTAGTACCTCAAAAATAATGCTAAGATACCTTGCAACATCACTAATCATGGTTATATGATGACCCACGCCCATCCCGTCTACATCCAAATATAGGGTTGCTTACCAAATCAATGGTAAGACAACAATATCAAAGGAAAAGAAAATGAACAAGAAAGACATTTGAGTAGGTAGTTTGCTCTTAATTACTTGCTCCATTTCAAACAAATATCCTTGCTATTTTCCAAACAAACTCACACATTTTCAAACATCTTGCAAACATTGAAAACATTTTTCAAAAAGACAAACATCTTTGTATACATTCTTACGAACGCGAATCATTACAAAGATTGCCTAAACAATGGCCTCTTTTACAAAATACTTTCAAAAACCACACAAAGCACAATTTCAAACAAAAGCAAGTGATCTATAAAGTAACAAAGAGCCCATGGAAAACCATGGATGAAAAGGGTGCTAATACCTTCCCTTTTCATAATCTACCCCCCGAACTTAAGAAACAATCTCAAAGGTCTTTCCTGTGCTTTTTCACCTTTCCTTTTGGATAAAAGAAAGGTCGATGGTGACTCTTGCTAACCGCAACATTTGCGATAAAACACAAAATCATCAAGTCAGTTCTCCCACTGTATCACAGAACTGGCGACTCTGCTGGGGAATATTCAAAAAGTGGGGTTATCTTAGGGATAGATCACATTTACTTGCTTACATTGTTTGACTTGTATGCTTTACATTATGGTTCTTTATTTGGGTTTGAATCCTCTACCCGGATTTGGGATACATTATAGGTAAGTAGCAATATGTTATGGAAACTGTGCGGGCTATACCGACATGGTCTAAGAAATAGCTACATTAGTGCGACATATTTGTGGGTACCGGTAGCCTTTGAGTTAATCAAAGAGAATACGGGGCCGCTGAGTGATGTCATGAAGCACTAATGAACTTCTAGAACCTTTACTTGACCAACTTGGCCTTTAGGATGTAGTGAGATGACCGGCTTTAGAGCAGTCCAAAGTTGGTAGATACTCGATACTACACTCATTGAGGTTTGGTTTCTTGGGATATTTTGGTCACTATTAAAGAGGCTTGAGCTGAAACAATGATCAAGAAAACAATCCAGTGATATTGAGCTCCTTAGAACCCGGTTACTATTACTAGGATAGGTTTAAGCCAACTAAACTTCAAGAGGGTACTTACCTATAAAACTCCATGCAAGCCTAAACTAAGGACTTGTTTGCTTTGCTTGTATATGCATACTTGTACATAACATCATGGACATCATGAACATCATATTCATCCACTAACCATTTCAAGGATTTTGGGATTCATCTTTGTTCTTATTTTGTAGGATATGGATTCACTTCGCAGGAAAACTATTCAAGTCAACCTTGTGAGAATCCCTCCACAACTTAAGGAGCTAGCTTCAAGGATCCCTGAGAACTCTCCATTCACCGAGAGACATGTTCGTCTACTCAAATTGGTCACCTCTAACACAGATGAGGATACGATGAAGATGCTCTTTCAGTTCTTTGATCCTTTGCACCATTGCTTTACATTTCCCGACTATCAACTTGTGCCTACTTTGGAAGAATTCTCCCAACTCTTGAGGATTCCCATTCTCAATCAACTACCTTTCAACGGTACGGAAAGAGATCCAAAGCCAGAAGAGATTGCTCAAGCTCTACACTTGCACTCATCTGATGTCACAACCCATTGGGAGACTAGGAGTGGTGTCAAAGGTTTCTTAGCAAAGTTCCTGTTTGAGAAAGACCAAAGCTGTTGGAATTCCTTAGACTTGCAAGCCTTTGAGGAAATTGTGGCTCTCCTTATTTATGGGATGGTTTTGTTTCCAAATCCTAACCAACTCATAGATGTGAACACCGTCAAAATCTTCATATCACGCAACCCGGTGCCTACATTGCTAGGGGATATCCTACACTCTTTTCACACTCGCACAATGAGGAAAATAGGTGTCCTTATGTGTTGCACTCCTCTCTTGGAAAGATGGTTTATTTCTCATCTTCCCCAATCAGTCTTAAAGAATGAGCAAGGTTCAAGGTGGTCACAAAGGTTGATGATGCTCAAATATTCAGACATTCATTGGTGCTCTCGATCCAAAGAGAATGTTATCATCATCAACCGTTGTGGAGAATTCCCTAATGTCCCTTTGCTTGGAATTAGGGGAGGTATCACCTACAACCCATGTTTATCCTTAAGACAGTTTGGTTATGCTCGAAGGGATGGCCCGCACGAGATGCTGATTCAAGGTTTGGTATTCGAATACGACAACGACAATCAAGATCTTCGCCAAAGATTTATCCGAGCTTGGAAGATGCTAAACAAGTTGTATAGAAAGACTTTGGGGCACAAGAATTCCATCCCTTTTGAGCCTTACATAAAATGGGTACGAACTCGCGCTCAGAGTCTTATGATGCCTTACCCCTCCATTCTCCCGGTAATCATTGAGCCTGTCAAGGAGGGAGATGTTCCATACACTATCCTACATCCTGACATGCCCACATCTCTTGAAGACATACAAAGGGATTGGATACAACTCAAAGGAGAGCGAGATACTTTTGAAGCCCAATTCTACGCAAGCGAGAAGAAGGTTTTGGAGCTCACTAGGTTACTTCATGAGGAGTGGACCCTAAATGCCTACATTGCACCGAAGAGGATGCGTACTACTTTTTTATCTTAGAGTTTTGTACTATTTTATCCAAGGGGCATTGATGTACTCAAACTTTATCTTATTAATATAACATGTGCTTCTTTTTGTCTAAAACAAACTTGAATATTTTGAAATCCTTGAAAACATTGCATATGCATATATCGTTCATCATAACATAAACAAGTCTTTTGAAACAAGTCTCCTCATCTCTCTACTGTTTATTTCAGTAAGATGGATCTCAAGCAAACAGTGAAAGATCTCCAAGCTCAGAATACGCAGTTTCAACAATTGCTCATGACCCTAGCCAAGGGGCAAGAAGAGTTGAAGACTCTCTGGCTGAAGAGAGGAAAAAGAAAACAAAGAAGGTAACCGAAGTTTTAAACATGTGGAGAAGATTTCATGGGCATACAAGAAGGATTTTGGACTTTGCAACAACATCCAGTGAAGGAGAAGGGAAAGGCAAGGAAACAGTTGTCCCGTCAGAATCAAAAGAGGAAGAAGAAGAAGAAGTCTACTCTGAGGAACAATATCCTCCAGCTGATGACAAGTACAGACATCTTGAAGAGCGGTTGAGCGCGATGGAAATACAAAATGTGCCAGGCTTAGACTTTGAGGAATTGGGACTAGTGTCGGGGATTGTGATTCCTCTGAAATTCAAGGTGCCTATGTTTTCCAAATATGATGGAGTGTCATGCCCTAAAATGAATCTCCGGTCATATGTGAGAAAAATCCAACCCCACACCGCTGATAAAGACTTATGGGTGCACTTTTTCCAAGACAGTCTGTCTGGAACACAACTCGACTGGTTTTACCAACTAGAAAAAGCCAACGTCCATAATTGGGAAGATCTTGCCGCAAATTTCTACAAGTAATATCAATACAATGCTGATTTGGCGCCTACCCGTACTCAACTCCAGAGTATGGCCATGGCTTCCAATGAAGGTTTCAAGGATTATGCACAAAAATGGAGAGATTTGGCTGGAAGAGTTCAACCCCCTCTGCCTGAAAGGGAATTGCTAGACATGTTCTTAGGCACCTTATTTGGTCCCTTTTTCAAGCATTTAACCGGAAGTTCATCTGTAGGCTTTACTGAACTAATATTGACCGGAGAGAGAGTGGAAGCTGGCATAAAAAGTGGAAAGATTCAGAAGGATTCATCTTCTTCAACAGCTGTAAGGAAGTCTTTCATCGGTAAGAAAGAGATAGCTGTTGTATATCCGCAAAGAAACCAAGAGAGGACCGAACACCGACCAATGATATGGGCTGTTATTATTCCAAAGCCTACGTCTAATCAACAAAGAAGTAATCAACCAAGGGTGGAAAGGCCAGTCAGGCAATTCACCAGAATTAACATGACTCTGTCTCAAGTATTACCGCATCTTCTGAGATCTAACTTGGCAACCTTGAAAGAAGCTCCAAAAACCCCCAATACAACGTCCCCCCATTATCATCCCAATGCCCGTTGCGCATATCACTCTGAAAGTCCTGGTCATGATACTAATAACTGTTGGGCCTTGAAGAACAAAATACAAGACCTCGTTGAAGCAAAAGAAATTGAGTTTGATGCGCCCAAAAAACCAAATGTCATTTCTGCTCCTATGCCCAGACATGGTAACAATACCAATGCCATTGAAGAAGATTTGTTTATCACCACAGTTGATGAACTCATAACCCCACTTCGAACCATTAAGATAAACTTGTTGAAAGTCGGTGTGTTCCCGGGCTGTAATGAAGTTTGCCATCTCTGCTTATCATCACCAACTAGTTATTCTTTGTTGAAGACAGGCATTCAGTGTCTGATAGATAACAAAGAGATTTTGTTTGAAAAGACTCCTGTTTCACCTATTCCTGTTGAAGATGTTTCTATCATTACCATTTCCGCCAAATCTTCCAGGGTCTCCACCAAAAGACCCGTTAGAATTACATCAGTTTCGAAAGCAGCTCCTTTAATAATCACAATGCCTGGGCCAGTCCCATATGAGTCAGACAAAATCGTGTCGTGGAATTACAGAGGGGACATTTACTACCATGGCATCAAATAAGACTGGCCGGGCGCCGAAGAGATAAAGTCCAAAGAAGAAGATTCTGACATCAACAATATTTCCAGAACTAGTAAAATTACCCGAAGCGGTAGGATCTTTTCTCCAGAAATTGCTCCCCCAAAAGCAGTTTCTGGACCCGTGATCATCCCTGTGGCTGCTCCAAAGGTTACTTCCGTACCCATAATCATCTATGTAAGTGCTCCTATTGATGAAACCGTTACAACCCCTATTATCATTCCAACCAACACTTCCACTATTGAAGCTCGGGGAAAGAGTATTCAAGTGGAGCCTGTCCAGACGAAGGCTCAATCACTGACTATCCCTGAGACATCCAAGAAAGAAATGGAGGAGATCCTAAAAATTATAAAGAGGAGCGACTACGATGTAGTTGAAAAATTGGGGCAAACTCCCTCCAAAATCTCCATGCTGGCATTACTACTGTGTTCCGAGGCACATGCGAAAGCCTTGGTGAAGTTCCTAAAAACAGCCCATGTGCCTCAAGAGACGTCTGCTGATCAGTTCCAAGACTGCGTAGCCATCTTGACATCGGATAATGACCTAGGTTTCTCAGATGCTGATCTAACATCGAGGGGAAGAAAACACAATGAGGCATTGCACGTCTCAGTGGAGTGTAGGGGCACAACTTTAGTCCATGTCTTGGTGGACACTGGCTCATCTTTGAATGTATTACCGAAAAAAGCTCTTGACAGACTTGACTGCGAGGGACTGACGTTAAAGCCAAGCAACATAATAGTAAGGGCATTTGATGGCTCGAAGAGGATGGTGCACGGGGAAGTGGATATCCCCATAAAGGTTGGAACCCAAACTTTCAATTCAACCTTTTATGTAATGGACATCCACCCTTCGTACTCTTGCTTGCTAGGCCGGCCATGGATCCATAATGCTAGCGTTGTTACCTCTACATTGCACCAGATGCTGAAGTATCCAGTTCAAGGGAAGATTATCACTATCCATGGAGAGGAAGAATACATGATCATCCATCTCAATTCCTTCAGATACGTGGAATTGGACGGTGAATTCATTGAAACTCCATTTCAACACTTCGAAGAGGTCCCGCAAGAGGTGGCAGTGACCAAGGTTGTGTCTCAGGTTCCCAAGATTACAAGACCTCCACTCCGGATGTCATCTCTGAAGGATGCCAAAGCAGTGGTAGAGGAAGGTGGATGCACTATCTAGGGGAAACTTCAAGATATCCCATATAAGTCTGACAAGTTTGGCCTAGGCTTCACTACAAGTGCTCAAATGGTTGTACGTCATGCCCGTGCTGGAGGACGACCCCTGAAGATCAGCAACCGTGAGGTCAACGCGGTAGAAGATGGTGAAGATGATTGCAACCTGGAGGATTGGATCTTTCCGACTGTCAATGGAGGGCTCAACAATTGGGAGGGCTCAACAATTGGGATCTTACCCGAGGCACAATGGTCCATTTGTAAGGGTTATTATTTCATCTTCATATGACATCAATGAATCATGGACATTTTCGCATACAAACTTTTGTGCTCATTATTTTTTCTTTTACATTTTATTTTCTTTCAAAGATAGATATACCCTTACACACACCCACACTCACAATGCAGGTATCCATCCATTCTGGATCCCATGGGTAACAATACTGCTATGGCCTTTTATGACTCTGAGAATCTAATCTACCAAGCCGAAGATGAAGGTGAGGAAGATTGTGAAGTACCAGGGGAACTTGCCAGACTGCTACAACAAGAGGAGAGAACCATTCAGCCTCACGAGGAACCTGTGGATACAATCAACCTGGGTACTGAAGAAGACAAAAAAGAGGTCAAGGTGGGTGCCAATCTGGAACCCAGTGTCAAGGAGCGTTTGATTCAGTTGTTGCACGATTATGTTGAAGTCTTCGCCTGGTCATATGAAGACATGCCGGGACTTGATACAGATATCGTGGTACATCGTCTGCCTACGAGAGAAGACTGTCCGCCAGTAAAGCAAAAGGTTCAGCGCATGAGACCTGATATGTCAGAAAAGATTAAAGCAGAGGTTATGAAACAATTCAATGCTGGATTTTTGGCTGTCACCTCTTACCCTCAATGGGTGGCCAATGTTTTTCCCGGACCCAAAAAGGACGGCAAAGTGCGAATGTGTGTGGACTATCGAGATTTGAATAGGGCAAGCCCTAAGGATGATTTCCCACTCCCCCATATTGATATCCTAGTTGACAATACGGCACAACACAAAGTGTTCTCCTTCATGGACGGATTCTCAGGTTACAACCAGATCAAAATGGCACCTGAGGACATGGAGAAAATAACATTTATCACACAGTGGGGCACATTCTGCTACAAGGTGATGCCATTCGGACTAAAGAATGTTGGGGAAACCTATCAGCGTGCCATGGTAGCTTTATTTCGTAACATGATACGTCATGAAATAGAGGTCTACATAGACGATATGATAGCCAAATCACAAACAGAAGAAGAGCATCTTGATGACTTACAAAAGTTTTTTAAGAGACTGAAGAAGTACAAGCTGAGGTTGAATCCAAACAAGTGCACATTTGGGGTACGGTCTAGTAAACTCCTAGGCTTTCTCGTCAGTAACAAGGGTATCGAGGTCGATCCTACCAAAGTTAAAGCAATATAAGAGATGCCTGCTCCTCGCACTGAGAAGGAAGTCAGAGGATTCTTGGGGCGTTTGAACTATATTGCCAGATTCATTTCTCACCTGACAACTACTTGTGAGCCAATCTTCAGGCTCTTGAAGAAAGATCAAGTAGTCAAATGGAATGATGACTGCCAAGTTGCTTTTGACAAAATCAAAGAATACTTATAAGAGCCTCCTGTATTGATGCCACCAGTCGAGAGAAGACCATTGATCATGTATCTGACTGTTTTAGAAAATTCAATGGGGTGTGTATTGGGGCAGCATGACGAGTCTGGCCAAAAAGAGCACGCTATTTACTACCTGAGCAAAAAGTTTACCGACTGTGAAACCAGATATTCACTGCTCGAGAAAACTTGCTACGCTCTGGCATGGGCTGCTCGCCGGCTAAGACAGTATATGCTGACTCATACTACCTTGTTGATATCTAAGATGGATCCAATAAAGTACATCTTCGATAAGCCTGCTCTTTCTAGGAGAATAGCAAGATGGAAAATGATCCTAACAGAGTACGACATACAATATACTACCCAGAAAGCCATAAAGGACAGTGTACTAGTTGATCACCTTGCTCACCAAGCTGTGGAAGACTACCAGTCCATGAAGTTTGAATTCCTGGATGAAGACATCATGACATTAGACAACTGTGAAGAAATCAGGCCATATGACGGACCTGAACAAGGATCCCAATGGACCCTGTTCTTTGATGGAGCATCCAATGCGCTTGGAAACGGTATCAGTGATGTACTCATATCTCCGGAAGGGTGTCATACTCCCTTTACTTCCAGACTTTGCTTCAATTGTACAAACAACATGGCGGAATACGAAGCGTGCATCTTCGATCTCAGAGCTGCCATAGACTTGGGAATCAAATCCTTAGATGTATTTAGGGATTCAGCTTTGGTTATCTGCCAGATCAAAGGGGAATGAGACACCAAACACCCTAACCTTATCGCTTATAAAGAACATGTTTTGACATTGCTACCACATTTTGAGAAGATTACCTTCGAGCATTTCCCGCAAGAAGAAAATCAGCTAGCAGACGCACTAGCCATAATGTCATCTATGTTTAAACTTAATTGGGATAACGAAGCTCCCCAGATCATCATTGAACGAATGGATGAACCAACACACTGTCACGAGATTAATACTAAAGAAGTAGTGGACCAACCTTGGTTTCACGAAATCAAGAGGTATCTCGAGGCTCAAGAATATCCAGAAGGAGCTTCAATCAATGATAAGAAGTTATTAAGGAGATTCTCTGCTAAATTCTTCCTTAGTAATGGCATCCTGTATAAACGCAATCATGACTCTGTTACTTCGGTGCATAGATAAGGTTGAAGCTGAAAGGATCATGGCTGAATTGCATGAAGGCACTTTTGGTACCCATTCCAGCGGACATACGATGGCATAGAAAATTCTACGGCAGGCTATTACTGGTCTACCATGGAAGCATATTGTTATCAACACTCTCGAACCTGCCATAAGTGTCAAATTTATGCTGACAAAGTACATGTACCTCCGGTTCCTCTGAATGTCTTGACAGCTCCTTGGCCGTTTGCTATGTGGGGAATTGATATGATTGGGGAAATCAAGCCGACAGCCTCCAATGGACACCACTCCATCCTAGTGGCCATTGACTATTTTACAAAGTGGGTTGAAGCAGCCTCCTTCACCTCCGTTACCAAGAACGTTGTTTCCCGTTTCATCAAGCAAAATCTCATTTTCCGGTACGGTATCCCCGAAAGGATCATTACTGACAATGGTATAAATCTCAACAACACTATGATCACCGCATTGTGCGAGCAATTCAAGATTCAACATCACAATTCTTCTCCCTATCGGCCAAAGATGAATGGTGTTATCGAAGCTGCAAATAAAAACATTAAAAATATCATACAGAAAATGAAGGTCACATACAAAGACTGGCATGAGATGTTACCATTCTCTCTCCACGGATATCGTACCACAGATCACACATTAACCGGGGCAACACCCTATTCTTTGGTTTACAGCATGGAGGTTATCTTGCCTATTGAGGTTCAGATCCCCTCTTTGAGAATTATGAAAGATGCAGAGTTAAACGAAGACGATTGGATCCAGACTCGACTTGATCAACTGAATTTGATTGATGAAAAGAGACTTACTGTTGTTTGCCATAGTCAAATGTATCAAAAACGGATTATCAAGGCTTTCAATAAGAAAGTCAGACACCAAGTATATCAAGTTGGGGATCTAGTGATCAAACGCATCATCTTGCCACAAGGTGATCCCAGGGGCAAATGGACTCCTACCTATGAAGGACCATTTATAATCAAAAACATTTTCTCTGGTGGGGAATTAATCTTGACCACCATGGATGGCGACGACCTGCTGCACCCTACAAACGCGGACATAGTCAAAAGATACTACGCATAAGAGACCCGCTAGGTTGACATACCTAGGTAAAACAAGGGCATCCCAGAGAACCAAAAAGGTTCGGGCAAAAATTAGAGATAAAACAAAAAAATCTGTACACCTGGAAAGTTGAAAACCCGAAAGGGCAACTTGGGCAAAAAGGGTTTCCCGGTGGACTGAAAACCCGAAAGGGCGATCCAGGAAAAAGTTAGAGAATTAAAGCGTATAACTATGTCCCGTTGGATCACTTTATGGACAAACTTTGGCTTCCACTGACAAAATCAGAGTTTCTGATCAATTTAATCAGCTTCGGACAAGGCAACAAATAGACAAGACGCTCGAAGATACGAAGGCTATAGCAGAATGGAAACCCCATGGGATTGTTACACATAGCTATCTTTTCTTTGTATCAAAATTTTCTTTTTTTTTACGACAACATTCTCTTACTAGAATGTTTGTCTCTTTGTATTAAAATACTTACTCAAAGTCAATACAAAGATATCCCTTTGAAAGTTCAAAAACTATTTGTCTTTTTCTTTACACTTGTGTTTTGTTTACAAAAACGTCCAATGATTCATTGTTGAGCATATGCATTTGAACATAATTACTGTTTACAAATAAACGAAATGAAAAGAGACAAATTACTGATAGATTGAAAGGATAGGAAAATATCTCTAGGACATTCCATAAGTAATCCCCTGCAGTACGTCATTTAAATCCACAGCGGAACAAAGTTCAAATTATTGATCCCCAGTAGAAGTTTTCAACTTTCTCAGGACTCTCCAACAGATTCTAAAAGCAGTACATGGTACTTCCCTTACAACACAGTTCGTCTCTCTCGACAGAAATTCATCAATACTTAGACTTCACAACATGAAGACTTACATATCCTCAGCAATGTTCAGGGATTTATTTTCTTCAATCCCACAGCAATGCAGCAGATTATCTCACACACACATACATTGCATCCATATATCATAAACATTGATAAAGCAAATACATTACATCATACATTTCATGCAACATGACTTTGTATTTTAGCTAACATTTTACCCTTTTCAGGATAAGATTAACAGCTACTGTTAACAATTTTCAATCTTGATACAGTTCAGATACGCTCCAGATACGGATGTGTTGTACCCCAAAATTTGCCCTCTCATGTTTCCCAAAGTCTTCCCCCTACATGGTTGATCACAAACTCTTTCCTGAGAAAAAGGAAAATTTTTTAGTGTTGCTTCAAGTACATTTCGATTGGCATTCTGAAAGACTCTTCGATTGGTGTTCTGAAGGAGCCTTTCGATTGGCATTCTGTCAAGCTCTTTCGATTGGCATTATGGACAAGCGCTTCGATTTGCATTCTGAAGGACTCTTCGATTGGTGTTCTGAAGGAGTCTTTCGATTGGCATTCTGGACAAGCCTTTCGATTGGCAGTATGGACAGGTACTTCGATTGGCATTATAACAGTGTCCTTCGATTGGAATTCCAAAAAGGTCCATTCGAAGAAGCATTCAAAGGGTCCATTCGAAGAAGCTTTGGAAAGCATTCGGAGGCCATCAGCCCATTCGAAAGGGACCATTCGAAGGAGGTCATCAAGAGGGCACTCAAGTCAAAAGCGTCCTGGTTCATTCAAGAGACACAAATGTTTCAAAAGAGGAAAACTTTTAATGTGTCCGTTTCTTGTCTCATGGCATTTAATGACCTGTTTAATGGCTGTCTCCTGCCATTACTGCACTCTCACACCCCTATAAATACAGAGGCCAGCATACATACCGAGGACACGAAAATTAAACACGAACCAGCATTAAAAAACAATCAGTTCTCATTCCCACCGATCACAGAACTGGCGACTCTGCTGGGGATAGATAAGTGAGGTATACCTTAGGATTAGATCACTTATGTTTTCAATTGTATTGCTTTGTACGCTTTTAATTTTGTGGGCTTGTATCGGAGTTCTCTAGATCCTAACCCGGATATGGGGGGTACCCTTTTTAGGTAAGTAGCAATAAACTGTGAGGGATATGTCCGGCATAGACCGACACGGATGAAGCAGTAGCTACGTTGGTGTGACACCTTAGTCTGTACCGATATCCCTTGTGTTGAAACAAGGAGAATATGGGTCTCTAAGGAGTCATTAAGCACCAACTGACCTTAGAACCTTAAATTGACCAACTTGGCCATAGAACAGTAGCAGTATGCTACACTCATTGAGACTAAACTCTCGCGATGGTTCCGGCCGCAAGAAAAGGTTGCTCAGCTGGAATTATGACCGATTGAGGGTAGTCAGTGATATTGAGATCCTCTAGAACCCGGTTACTATTTTTAGGACGGGTTTTGAGCCAACTACACTCAAGAGGGTAATACCTATGAAACCTCATGCAAGCCTGAAATCTAAGGGCTCTTATGTGTGACTTGTGTGCCTTCAAACTTGAACTACTTGCACATTCTTATTATCTGACATCATGAGTTCCTTGCATGTTTTGTTTACAGTCCTTATCCAATAACTTGGATTTATTGCAGGGCTTACTTACATCACCTCACATTTGTGCTTAAACGCATAGCATACACATCATAACATCATGCCTTAACATTTCTTTAACCATTTCAAGGATCTCAAGGGTCTGTGATGCAAGTTATGGTAAATCAGATGTCCAGCAAGGGGCAAAGGGGATTTATTTTCCTCTAGCCAAGGTTGTCTAGAAATCCAAACACGACAACTTGAGTCAGGGGCTATGACCCACTCGATATGGTGAGCTTGACTCTTGAAGAAGGACTCACAGCAACATGAAGTTCCTTCAATCAAGCTACCAGATTCAGATTCTAACAGTTTCTTGTTTACCCCGCGAGATCCTTGAAAACGTTGCATACATATATCATACATATCATTGCATAACAGGTCTCCCAGTACAGGTCTCTTATCTTCTTCGCTGTTTATTTCAGCAATCATCATGTCTACTGAACCTTCAACCGAGCAAGCTATCAAGGCCCTCCAGGCCCAGAATGCCCAATTTCAAGAGTTGGTCATGAGCCTAGCTAAAGGTCAGCAGGACCTGAAGACCCTGATTCTGAAAGAGAGGAAGAAGAAGAAGAAGAGGACCATCCTGTTCGACGCTGGACGCAGGTTTAGAAACGGGTTGCAGAATGAAATTGATCTGGCCACCCCATCTGGAGAGAAGGATAGTCCACAAGAAAGGAGGGCTGCTAGCCCTATGGTCTCTGACAATGAGACAGACTATGTTGAAGAACAGTATCCTCCTACTGAGGATAAGTACAAACAACTGGAAGACCGTTTGAACGCTATGGAAATATAGAAGGTGCCTAGTCTGGACTTCGGAGATCTAGGTCTATCCTCTGGGGTAGTGATTCCCTATAAATTCAAGGCACCTTCCTTTGCCAAGTACGACAGAGCTTCCTGTCCAAAGTTGCACCTCCGGTCATATGTGAGGAAGATCCAACCTTACACTGCTGATAAAAACTTGTGGATCCATTTCTTTCAAGACAGTCTCTCAGGGGCTCAGCTTGAATGGTTCTGTCAACTGGAAGGAGCTAACATCCACAACTGGGAGGACCTTGCTGCTGCTTTTTACAAGCAATACCACTATAATGCCGACCTTGCTCCCACGCGTACTCAGCTTCAGGGTATGTCTATGGGTACAGGCGAAGGCTTTAAGGACTACGCTCAGAAGTGGAGAGATCTTGCTGGAAGAGTCCAACCCCCTCTGTCTGATAGGGAGTTGGTGGACATGTTTCTTGGGACTTTGTCTGGTCCCTATTTCAACCACTTAATCGGAAGCTCTTCAGCCGGGTTCACCGAGCTAATACTGACCGGCGAAAGGGTCGAAGCTGGCATCAAAAGTGGGAAGATTCAAGAAGCTGCGCCTTCTGATGCTCAGAAAAAGCCCTACAATGGGAAGAAAGAGTCAAATGCTGTGTATGGTCAAAAGAGTCGTCATGACCAACACGTAGGAGAAGTCTTGATCTCTAATCCTACGCCTGCTCAACAAAGACAGGGGCATCAGCGTAAGGAGGTCGCGCCTAAAAGACAATTCACTAAGATCAACATGTCACTGGCTCAAGCGCTAAAACGCCTGTTGGAGGCAGAGCTGATTACATTAAAGGCTCCTATCCGGAACCCAAATACTTCCGCTCCTACCTACCATCCCAATGAAAGGTGTGCATACCACTCTGACAGTCCGGGACATGACACGAACAACTGTTGGGCTCTGAAGAACAAGGTCCAAGAAATGATTGATGCCAAGGAGATCAAGTTTGACCCTCCGGAGACTCCAAACATAATCACTGCTCCTATGCCAAATCATTGAGAATGCCTTTGTTTCATTTGAATTTTCAAGTTGTAATCTCTTTGTTGTTCAAACAATTATCTATTAATGCCAAACTTTGTTTCATTAATGCATTGCATATGTTTGTCTTGATTTGATCCACTCATTTTCATTTAAACTATGCTTTTTACTCGCTTTATGACATTCAACTCTTGCTAAAAGTTACAAGCCTTTAGAGGGAGGATGACGAAACAATGCCATAATCTCATACAGTATGCTTTTGGACAGACCTTGCTGACGATGTACATGCATTTCTTTCAAATCCTAAACACTGGAGTTATAAGGAAGATAATCCCTTGTCAGCCCCTTCGAGCCAAAGAAGTTGGAGTTTTTCTTTTCACAAATTGAAACCTTTGATTAAACCTGGGGCAGGGTAGTCTCTCAGTTAATTCAAATGCGCATTGAAGTCGCAAAACTCTCAGTTCATAATACAACGAACGACATCAAAAGCATTCCTCTGGAATAAAAAGACAGTGGTGGTTCCTTATCTCACAGGTAGTCAATCTCTTAAAAGAAAAAAGCCCACTGAGCCAAAACCTATAAAGGAGGCTTAAGAAAGTTGGGGCATCCCGCTGACTGTAATCTCGAAAACAGAAACAGTCAGGCAAAAGTTAGGGATAACAAATCAAAAGAACGAGGTCATTACAAATCCTCGACAACATGAAAAATGCAAAAATGAAATGATGACTGCCTTCCAACAAATTCAACTTGTGTGAACCATCATCAAAAACGCCGTTCCAGACTCATTTGGAGTTCAAATGCACAACTAACTGAGTTTAGGATTGAAGAACATCACGAAGAGCGGGTGGGTACAAATATACTTTGAGCCTTTATCCTTTGTTTCTTAAACCGTGAACCAAGCCACGTTACAACCCTTCCAAAGTCCTAACTGAAGCATGGGTTAGTTCAAAAGCATACTGTTACCAAAAGGTATCCTGACTCCTGTAAGGCTTTGCCCTAAATCTTGTGTTGAATTTATAAAAAGTTTTCTGCTAAAAAATGCATTTTTCAAAACTTCAAGACAAGCATAAACTTTGCATTATTTGAATATCACTGTTTGCATTTGGCTATTTGTTTGACAACGGAGAAATTCACACGACGAATATCCGATGAACGAAAGCCCTCTCAGTGAACAAAATCACTTCAAAAAGGATGACACTTCCATTGACAAATTTCCTATCAACAAGGGGACTTGACATGTCACTATCCAGCACACCTGGGGCAGTCCAGTCAAGATTCCAGGAAATCTCTGAAGAAGTGCAGAGTAACCAGGGGAAAGTCTTTATCTCCGTCACTTGGGGCATTGAACATCAATCTCAGTGAAGGGTTACGTACAATTAAACATTTTCTGGCAATGTCACAAACACTTGCTACTAGGGGAAATGACAAATCTCCCCAAAATCCTTCTCATAGGATGACTCCCAGCAAGGGTTTAATCTCTGAAAACCTTTCCCCAGCTAAATCAACCTCAAGAATCCTCGAGGACTTCCCCCAACGAAGATGTTACCTCTCTAGCGGACTGACAACAAGGTTTATTTCCCCAACAACACTAGGACTCCCCAACTTGAGTTTGCCTCTCTGACTACTACAAATCAAAGGACCACAACTCCTCTTCCCCAGTAGACTCTGGAAGCTTGTCCCCTGCGAAGCTCAAATAAGTCTCCTCAGCCAAATTCAGAGATTATCCTCACAAGAGTCTAGCCGGGTTATCCTCAGCAAGTTGCAACTGAAAGATCATCCACAGCGAAGTTCTTTCTATCCCCAGCGGAGTTCATCATCAAAATCCCCAGCAAGTTATTGCGAAACCTGGACCCGACAAGATATCAGTTCAACTTCGACTCCCCAGTAGAGCAACGGACGACTAAAACTCCTAAACTCTTTTCCCAAGCAGAAATAAACATACTCCCCACAGAGTTTTCAATATCCCCCAGCGGAGTTCTCCTCAAACAACAAAGCAGGGATCCCCGGTGGAGACATTTTGAGCAAAGTCTAAGCCAAAATTACACTTCAACAACATTCATAACATATGCATACGTATGACGCAAATCTCATTTTATTTTGAGAACATCATTACACAATGCATACATCATGACAATGCATACATCATGACATTGCATACAACTAACTCTTTACCTTTTCAGGAAAGATCAATCAATAGGCAAAGATCATCATCTTCTGAGATTCCTTCTAGAGACAGTTCAGATGCGACCCAGATATGGCTGACATTCTGATACTTATTCCAGATTCCTTCTAGAGATAGTTTAGATGCGACCCAGATATGGCTGACATTCTGATACTTATTCCAGATTCCTTCTAGAGATAGTTCAGATGCGACCCAGATATGGCTGGCATTCTGATGCTTATTCCAGATTCCTTCTAGAGATAGTTCAGATGCGACCCAGATATGGATGGCATTCTGATGCTTATTCCAGATTCCTTCTAGAGATAGTTCAGATGCGACCCAGATATGGCTGACATTCTGATACTTATTCCAGATTCCTTCTAGAGATAGTTCAGATGCGATCCAGATATGGCTGACATTCTGATACTTATTCCAGAATCCTTCTGGAGATAGTTCAGATGCGACCCAGATATGGCTGACATTCTGATACTTATTCTAGATTCCTTCTAGAGATAGTTCAGATGCGATCCAGATATGGCTGACATTCTGATACTTATTCCAGACTCCTTCTAGAGATAGTTCAGATGCGACCCAGATATGGTTGACATTCTGATACTTATTCCAGATGCCTTCTAGAGATAGTTCAGATGCGACCCAAATATGGCTGACATTCTGATACTTATTCTAGACTCCTTCTAGAGATAGTTCAGATGCGACCCAGATATGGATGACATTCTGATACTTATTCCAGATGCCTTCTAGAGATAGTTCAAATGCGACCCAGATATGGCTGACATTCTGATACTTATTCCAGACTCCTTCTAGAGATAGTTCAGATGCGACCCAGATATGGCTGACATTCTGATACTTATTCCAGATGCCTTCTAGAGATAGTTCAGATGCGACCCAGATATGGCTGACATTCTGATACTTATTCCAATAGTTCAGATGCGATCCAGATATGGATGACATTCTGATACTTATTCCAGATTCCTTCTAGAGATAGTTCAGATGCGACCCATATATGGCTGACATTCTGATACTTATTCCAGACTCCTTCTAGAGACAGTTCAGATGCGACCCAGATATGGCTGACATTCTGATACTTATTCCAGATTCACTCAAAATACAGTCCAGATACGATCCAGATTCGGATGTCATTCTGTCACTCATTCAAATTGCAGTCCAGATACGATCCAGATTCGGATGTCATTCTGTCACTCATTCAAACCACAGTCCAGATACGATCCAGATTCGGCTGTTATTCTGTCACTCATTCAAATTACAGTCCAAATACGATCCAGATTCAGATGTCATTCTGTCACTCATTTCAAATTACAGTCCAGATACGATTCAGATTCGGATGTCATTCTGTCACTCATTCAAATACATTTCAGATACACTCCAGATGCAGACGCAATTCTGACAATCATCCAGACTCAACTCTATTCTCCAGCAGCTCCGGGATTTATTTTTCCTGCTAAAATATTACACTTCCCTACGTCATAGTGTGGACAAGTACTATAACCTCAACGGTATACTCCCATTAAGCACGAGTCAGTTCCTAGATCTTGATGTTTTCCTCCGTCATAGTGTGGACAATTTCTATAACCTCAGTGGTATACTCCCGGTGGGCACGAGACAGTTCCTAGATCTTGATGAAGATGTTTCCCTACGTCATAGTGTGGACGAGTACTATAACCTCAACGGTATACTCCATTGAGCACGAGTCAGTTCTTAGATCTTGATGTTTTCCTCCATCATAATGTGGACAAGTTCTATAACCTCAACGGTATATTCCCGATGGGCACGAGACAGTTCCTAGATCTTGATGAAGATGTTTCCCTACGTCATAGTGTGGACGAGTACTATAACCTCAACGGTATACTCCATTGAGCACGAGTCAGTTCCTGGATCTTGATGTTCTCCTCTGCCATAGTATGGACAAGTTCTATAACCTCAGCGGTATACTACGTTGAGCACGAGACAGTTCCTAGATCTTGATGAAGATGCTTCCCCCCAATTGAATTATGGACAGATTCCTAAAACTCAACTGGAGCATACTCTCAGTTGAAGTACAGGCAGGTTCCTAAATCTCAACGAAGTTAGACTTCCCCAGTGGAATCTTCTACAACAACAGGTATGCAAGTTCTCGCTAAGGAATCTCTTATGCGATCGACACTCCTGCAGATGGCATCTATAAGCCCATCCTCCTACGAACAATCTCCAAATGGCATCTGTAAGCCCATTCTTGACATCACAGTGCTGATACTACACCATGCGAGTGCAAATTTCTGGGCACTCTAGTGTTCAATCATCTTCCACCTTCGGATCACGAAAGGCACACAAGCCAATCTACATCCTCAGGTTTAAGAAGATTGAACAGGGGAAACTGTTGTACCCCAAAATTTGCCCTCTCATGTTTCCCAAAGTCTTCCCCCTACATGGTTGATCACAAACTCTTGCCTGAGAAAAAGGAAAATTTTTGAGTGTTGCTTCAAGTACATTTCGATTGGCATTCTGAAAGACTCTTCGATTGGTGTTCTGAAGGAGCCTTTCGATTGGCATTCTGTCAAGCTCTTTCGATTGGCATTATGGACAAGCGCTTTGATTTGCATTCTGAAGGACTCTTCGATTGGTGTTCTGAAGGAGTCTTTCGATTGGCATTCTGGACAAGCCTTTCGATTGGCAGTATGGACAGGTACTTCGATTGGCGTTATAACAGTGTCCTTCGATTGGAATTCCAAAAAGGTCCATTCGAAGAAGCATTCAAAGGGTCCAATTGAAGAAGCTTTGGAAAGCATTCGAAGGAGGCCATCAGCCCATTCAAAAGGGACCATTCGAAGAAGGTCATCAAGAGGGCACTCAAGTCAAAAGCGTCCAGGTTTATTCAAGAGACACAAATGTTTCAAAAGAGGAAAACTTTTAATGTGTCAGTTTCTTGTCTCATGGCATTTAATGGCCTGTTTAATGGCTGTCTCCTGCCATTACTACACTCTCACACCCCTATAAATACAGAGGCCAGCATACATACCGAGGATACGAAAATTAAACGCGAACCAGCATTAAAAAACAGTCAGTTCTCATTCCTACCGATCACAGGATTCCATCATGATACTCATTTAGATTCAACCTTTTGATACAATTCATATATGCTCCAGATACGGATGCCATCCTGATACTCATTCAGATTCAACCTTTTGATACAGTTCAGATACACTCCAGATATGGATGCCATCCTGATACTCATTCAGATTCAACCTTTTGATACAGTTCAGATACACTCCATATATGGATGCTATCCTGATACTCATTCATATTCAACCTCTTGATATGGTTCAGATACGCTCCAGATACGGATGCCATCCTGATACTCATTCAGATTCACCTTTCAGATACGGTGCCGATACGCTCCAGACGCGGATGTCATTCTGATACTCATTCAGATTCAACTTTTAAATACAGTGCAGATACGCTCCAAATATGGATGCCATTCTGATGTTCATACAAACAAGGTTTTTAGTTACAGTATAGATATGCCCCAGACACGAACGCCATTCTGATACTCATTCTTTCAGCTTACAAATTACAATTCGGCAATCACTCTTGGATTGCATCTTTAAGCCCATCTTCTACAGCTTTCTATCACCTCTCTAAATGGAACTTGTAAGCCCATTCCTTCTATCATCACATCATCGAGTGCAAATTTATGGGCACTCTAGTGTCCAATCATCTTCCACCTTCGAGTCACGAATGGAAAAACTCGCCAGTCTAACTCTTCAGGTTTAAGAAGATTGAACAGGGGAAACTGTTGTACCCCAAAATTTCCCCTCTCACTTATGAAGGATTTCCTCATAAGATCTCTTGGACTCAAGGATGGATTAGGGTTTGACCAGCTCAAGACATCTCCTCATGCACTAATGACCAAAATTAGGATTTGAGTTTGCACAAGGATTTTTGGTCTATCAATGCTTCTTATGACTTTCAAGGATCATTAGGGACCCCCAAGATTATTCATATCAAGTTTTAAGCTTTGAATCACACTTTTGATCAGTCAATTGAACAATTGACCTAAAAATCAGTTGTATTGGGGAAAAAGTCAACCAAGGCCAATTTACAGGCAAACTTCATAATTTTTTATCCACATCAACATCTTAGACTCATATGTATCATTTGATCAAGTGTGGACCACAATTCGTCAAGAAATTTGATCAAATCATCAAAAGGGCAAAATGGTCAAAATTAGGGTTTTGACTGAGAAAGGGCAATTTATGATTTTTGACCTAGAAAATGGTCAATTGGTTTAAAGCATGGTCTCAAGAGTTCATTTGAATCATCTTTACCTAATGACATTGTTTAAAACATTGCAAATCCATTGGATTGACAGATGAATTTTCCAGTCAACTGATCAAAAGTCAACTGTATACTGAAAAGTCAAACTTTGACTTTTTGGTCAAAATTAAGTGCCAAAGATCATAATTCATCAAAAAATATCAAAATGTGAAAATTTTTCATCAAAAAACCAAGGACTTAAGATTTGGTTTTGAAAAGTTGAAAAATTTTAACTTAGAAAATTTTCTGAGTATAGAAAATTTCTTATTTTTTCTCAACTTTGAGCCAAATTATCACCATGATGCATGATGATTCAAAGGAAACTTCCAACATGAAAGTTCTGGATCTCCATGAAATCTACAACTTTGATTCACACAATTTATCCTAAAAATGCTTGGATCTCAAGATATAATTTTGTGAATACATGCTCATGAACTAAAATAACTTAGTAAAATTTTGCCCTAGTTAGGCAGGTTTTTGACCTAACTTCATGCCAATTTTTCACATAGTTCCAAGGGAAATATTTGAAAGCACTTCAAAGATGAGTTGTAGAGAACATTGCAAGATTTCCAAAATGTCCAAGAACTCCTTGAGATCATTCTTGAGTATGGAGAATCGAAGAGATGGAGTTGGAAATTTCTCACTTTGATTTCAAGCCATTTCATGATGAACCAAAATTCAAATTCAAGCCTAGGCTGCATAATCTTTGCTTTGCAGGCCTCAAACTTGTTTCTCACTCCATAATTAAATGTTTACACAGCTGATAAAGCTTTAATCCAAGCATTAGAGCCTTTGTCCAAGCTACAATTCCATTTATGGCACAAAGTTGCCATTTCCATTTTGATAAAGCACAACTTTTGCAATTGTCAACTCCTTGAGCTTTGAACTTGTTCTTTCTGCACACACAAACCCTATAAACCAAAATCAATGTGTTTAAGACCTCTACCAACTCAGATCAGGCTTATACAAGCACATAGAGACTTGTCTCCTCACTTTGCTTCGAAAGAAAGTTATAGAGCCAAAAGTCTATAACTCAGAAATCTTGAGAAAGCTTGATCCCTAATCCTTTCCATACATATACAAAAATGTATTACAACCTAGAACACGAATTCTAAAGCTCAAAAACTCTCCCAAACACTCTATCACTGAAAATCTGCCATAACTTGCAGTTTTGCACCTTACATAGCAATCTCAAAAACCACTCGTGCGTTTTGAGTTTTAACCACTTAAACACTTAATATACATCATATCTAAGTGTTCCACACCCCTGTTCCCTCACTGTAACTCCTCCTTCTCCATCTTCCATTTTTACATTTCAAGCTTGCAGGTTGACTTGAGTAGGGAGATTCAGAGACTTTCAGGACAAAGTAAGGATTGGAATACACTCAGGGAGGTCCAGGAAAGCTAAACAGATCCTCAGGCCTTCTCAAAACTTGCTCAAACTCCATTCAAGATCTCAACTGAAAGAGGTAAAAACTCAAACTTCTATCTCTTCATACAAGCATTCTTTGGTCTTGATTTGTGAAAACAAAATGTAGATATCCTTGCACTAAAGCCAACCATGTTCATAGATTTCATTTATATTCATTGTGTATAGAGAACTTTGGATTTGAAATTTCTGTAAAAATTAAGTTTCAAATTAGGGCCAATAAAATAAGCTTTGATCTTTGACTTTTAGTTTACATGAATTATATGGTTGAAATTGTGGGAAGAAACACTGTAATTTTCATGTTTGGACTTTCCATTTTTATGGAGAAATGAGAGAGATACAGGTGGTCCGGCCATAGCTCAAGGTTGAAGATGAAGTTGCCTTCAGGGGGCATTTTCTAATATATATTTATCTTTGTGTTTCTATAAACGGATGTACAGCCACCCAAGTGGTAAGGCAGCATGCAAAAATACCATAGGTCATGGGTTCGAGTCTTGACGCCTGCCTTTTGCAATTTTCCATATTTTTTCCACCTTTTTTTGTTGTTTTTGCAGCGTGGGCTTCAAACTTTGGGCCTTGTGTTTTTTTGCTAACCTCCTGCCTCCTCTTTGCTTGCAGCACCCCTGGCCCATATTAATTTTATTTATTTATTTAACCTTTCATTTTATTTTAATTAAATATATTTTCTTAATATTAAAAATCACAAAAAATATAAAAATGATAGATTTTATTTTGACTTATTTTATTTCATTTTTCTCAATAAAAAAATATTTTCTTTAGTTATATGTATTATCTATTTTTATTAAATAACTTTGTAAATTAATTTAGAATTAGTTTAATGTTTATTTATTTTTCTTCACACCCATTAAGCATATTATTTTAATATAAAAAGACCAAAATATCTCATAATGCTATAAATATTTTCAAGACAAAAAATGCAAAAATACTTACTTATTCTCAAAGAAATTTATTCCCTTTTAATAAAATAGAATTAGGATTTAATCAAAATTCTTTCTAAAAATAATTTCCTTTCCTAATTAATTTGAGTTTAATTTTGATTTATTTATTAGGTTTAGGTTAAAACTTTTTTCACATAAAAAACCAAACAAAATCTTCTTTTGCATTTACATATCTTTGCATATTTAATTTATCTTGTACATTATTCCAATATTTATACAAATTCAATTTGGTTGTAATAGATTAATTAGGTTTATATTATTGCAATCCCCATTCATAAATTGTATACCCCCCCCCCCCCCCCCCCACAAAGTATTGTAATAGCGTAGTAATCTTTAAATTTCACAATTTATCGCTTTTATATAACATGCTAGTAATTAGGGTTTGTATGGCAAGATAAAACCAATCAAATAGAAAACCCTAATCCAAGACAAAATCAAGCATGAAAATGACACACTTGCACAGAGGCACCCTTAGGGTTACTCCACTTGGTTGCCTTATACAAAAAATGGCCATATTACGCATGTAAGGTATCTGAGCAAAACAAACAAATACAAGATCATAGTCCCTCAATGACGCTATTTAAGTTGCCTTACGAAAATGATCTTAGTCCCTCAAAAATAATGCTAAGATACCTTGCAACATCGCTAATCATGGTTATACGATGACCCACACCCGTCCCGTCTACATCCAAAGATAGAGTTGCTTACCAAATAAATGGTAATACAACAATATCAAAGGAAAAGAAAATGAACAAGAAAGACATTTGAGTAGGAAGTTTGCTCTTAATTACTTTCTCCATTTCAAACAAATATCCTTGCTATTTTCCAAACAAACTTACACATTTTCAAACATCTTGCAAACATTGAAAACATTTTTCAAAAAGACAAACATCTTTGTATACATTCTTACGAACGAGAATCATTACAAAGATTTCCTAAACAATGGCCTCTTTTACAAAATACTTTCAAAAACCACACAAAGCACAATTTCAAACAAAAGCAAGTGATCTAGCAAGTAACTAAGAGCCCATGGAAAACCATGAATGAGAAGGGTGCTAATACCTTCCCTTTTCATAATCTACCCCCCGAATTCAAGAAACAATCTCAAAGGTCTTTCCTGTGCTTTTTCACCTTTCCTTTTGGATAAAAGAAAAGTCGGTGGCGACTCTTGCTAACCGCAAAATTTGAGATAAAATGCAAAACCATCAAGTCAGTTCTCCCACCGTATCACACCAGCCTTCTTAAAAATTGAGTCTTCATCAGCCAGCCAATCTTGCTTGACGCCGTGATAGTAGACGCCGCCCCCTTAATTCCATGGGACAGTTTTATCTGATGAGTACGGGATTGGACCTTCCATAGTAATTATCAGTGGAGCCACTTTAGGAACAAATGTAATCCTAACGGGTCTTTTGGTGGAGACCCCAGAAGGATTGGCGGAAATGGCTACTATTGAAACATCTTTGTAAGAAACGGTTGTAACAGGAGTCTTTTCAAACAAAATCTCTTTGTCATCCATTAGACGCTGAACACCTGCTTTCAATAAATGACAACTAGTTGGTAGAGATAAGCAGAAGTGGCAGCCTTCATCATAACCCGAAAATAAACTGGCCCTCAATAGGTTCTTCTTGACGGTCAGGAGAGGAGTAACAAGTTCATCAACAACAGTAACAAATATATCATCTTCGACAGTGTTAACACCACGACCATGCTTGGGCATAGGAGCGGTGATAACATTTGGGATCTCAGGAGCATCAAACTCTATTTCTTTTGCTTTAAGAAGGTCTTGCACCTTGTTTTTCAAAGCCCAATAGTTGTTGGTATCATGGCCTGGGCTTTCTGAATGGTAAGCACAACGAGCATTAGGATGGTAGTGAGGAGAAGTTATGTTAGGATTCTTTGGATCTTCCTTCAAAGTTACCATATTAGATCTCAACAAATGTGGCAGGACTTGAGATAGTGTCATATTAATCCGGGTAAATTGTCTTACTGGTCTTTCTGTTCTAGGCTGATCGTTCCTTTGTTGAGTAGGAGCAGGCTTAGGGATCATGACAACCCCTACCATTGGTCAGCGTTCAGTTCTATCTTGATTTTTTGAGGATACATAACACCAACTTCTTTCTTCCCCATAAATGGTTTTATTATAGCGGCGGAGGATGCGTCTTTTTGGATCTTCCAGCTCTTAATCCCAGCTTCCACATTTTCCCCGGTCAAGATTAATTCAGTGAAGCCTACTGAGGAGCTTCCAATTAGATGATTAAAGAAAGGACCAGACAAGGTACCCAGAAACATGTCTACTAGCTCCCTTTCAGATAGGGGAGGCTGGACTCTTCCTGCTAAGTCCCTCCATTTCTGAGCGTAGTCTTTGAAACCTTCACTTGAAACCATATCCATACTCTGGAGTTGAGTACGGGTAGGAGCAAGGTCTGTGTTGTACTGATACTGTTTATAAAAAGCAGCGGCAAGGTCTTCCCAATTATGAATATTGTCCCTTTCCAGTTGATAGAACCAATCAAGCCGAGTTCCAGATAGACTGTCTTGAAAGAAGTGTACCCACAAATCTCTATCAGTAGTGTGAGGCTGTATCTTCCTCACATAGGATCAGAGATGCATCTTGGGACACTAAAATCCGTCGTACTTAGCAAATATTGGTGCCTTGAATTTTGGTGGAATGACAATCCCAGACACCAAACCCAACTCTTCAAAGTCTAGCCCGGGCACTTTCTGAATTTCCATTGCGCTTAGTTGTTCTTCTAGATGCTTTTATTTGTCGTCGACTGGGGGATACTGCTCCTCAGAGTAATCCTCTTCTTCTTCCTCTTCAGATTCTAGCTGGACAACCGCTTCCTTGCCTTTCCCTTCTTGATTATCTTTTTCACCAGATGACGTTGCAAAGTCTAGGGTCCGTCTGGGTTGTCCTTGGAACCTTCTTCCCATATTTAGAACTCCGGTTATTTTCTTTGCTTTCTTCTTCTTTTCTTCAACCAGCAAAGTTTTCAAATATTCTTGTCCTTTGGCTAGAGTCAAGAACATATGTTGAAAATGAGCATTCTGTGCTTGGAGGTCTTTTACTGTCTGCTCGAGATCCATCTTACTGAAATAAATAGTAGAAATATAAGGAGACTTGTTGTAAGAAACCTTCTTATGTTATGATGAATGGTAAATACATATGCAATTATTTCAAGGAAATTAGAGATTTAAATTTGCTTTAGACCAAAAAGGAACACACGTTATATTAATAAATCAAAGTTTGAATACATTATTCCTCTTTGGGCTTACTAAGAAAGTACAAAAAACTTTAAGATAAAAGAGTTGTGCGCATCCTCTTTGGCGCGATGTAGGCGTTCAGACTCTGCTCCTCATGAAGCTGCTTGGTGAGTTCCAAAACCTTCTTCTCGCTGGCGTAGAATTGGGCCTCAAAAGTGTCTCGCTCCCCTTTAAGTTGTATCCAATCTCTTTGCAAGTCTTCAAGAGAGGTGGGCATGTCAGGATGCAGGATAGTGTATGGGACATCTCCTTCCACAATAGGCTCTATAATAACTGGGAGAATAGAGGGATAAGGCATCATAAGACTTTGAGCACGAGCTCGTACCCATTTGAGGTAAGGCTCAAGAGGGATGAAATTCTTGTGTCCCAGTGTCTTGATATCAACTCTATGTACCATGCCCCAAGCTCTCATGAACCTCTTGCGATAATCCTGAGCATCATTCTCATAGTCGAAAATGATTCCTTGAATAAGTGCATCATGAGGACCATCCCTTCTTGCGTATCCAAACTGTCGTAGCGCCAAACAAGGATTGTAAGTGATTCCTCCCCTAATGCCTAAGAGAGGAACTTTAGGGAATTCACCACAGCGATCGATAATGGTAACTGTGATGCGGTGGGAGAACTGACTTGAGGTTTTGCGTTTGTGTTTGCAAATGTTGCGGTTTAGCAAGAGTCACCACCGACTTTTATTTTATCCAAAAGGAAAGGTAAAAAAGCACAACAAAGACCTTTGAGATTGTTTTTAGGTTCGGGGGGTAGATTATGAAAAGGGAAGGTGCTAACACCCTTTTCATCCATGGTTTTCCATGGGTTCTTAGTTACTTGTTTAGATCACTTGCTTTGCTTTGACAATTGTTTGAAATGGTGCTTTGTGTGGTTTTGAAAGTATTTTGAAAAGAGGCCTTTGTTTAGGCAATCTTTGTAATGATTCTCGTTCGTAAGAATGTATACAAAGATGTTTGTCTTTTGAAAAATGTTTCAATGTTTTGAAAGTTGTTTGGAAAATGTTTTGAAATGTGTGTATTTGTTTGAAAATAGCAAGGATTGTTTGCAAATTGATCAAGTAACTAGAAGCTTATCTACCTACTCAAAAGTCTTTCTTGTACATTTTTATTCCTTTGACATTGTTGTTTTACCATTGCATTTGGTAAACAACCCTATCTTTGGATGTTAAACGGGACGGGAGTGGGTCATCGTATGACCATGATAGCAATATTTCCAAGTATCTTTAGCAAGTTTTGAGGGACTAAGATCATCTTTGTTTAGGCAACCTTTTTCATAGCGTCATCGAGGGACTATGATCTTTTGTTTTGTTTGATTTTTCCAAGATACCTAGCATGCATACCATGGACATTTAAATTAGGCAACCAAGTGAGTGAAACCCTAGAGGTGCTTGTGTGCAATGTGTTGTCATTTTTCATGCATTTTTGTCTTGTATTAGGTCATGCTATTTGTTTTGATTTTAGTCTTATCATACAAACCCTAATTTACTAAACATGCATATAATGCGATAAATTGTGTAAAGTAAATCTAAACTATTACAACAATATTATGGGAGGGGGATACAAGTTTGAATGAGGTTATTTGCACAAAATAAAACCCTAATTCACTATTACAACCCAATTCAATTTATTGTACAATAAATAAATAAACAATTATTTAAATATGCAATAAAGTGTAAATATGCAAAAATGTTTTGTAATTGTTTTATGTATGAGAAAATAAAATTGTCTAAGTCCTAAAAATTAAGAAAAAAAATAATGTTATTATTTTTGAGAGGGGAAACCCTAGTTTTTTTGTTTTAAAAGAAAATACGTTTTATATTATTTTATTCATTTTTATGTTTAAGAAAAAAAAATATTATATACAAATATTTAAAAATTAAATATCTATGACAAATAAATATTTAATATGTATAAAATAAAAATATTTAAGTATTCTTATTATTTATAAGTTTATTTAAGAAAATAAAACCTAATAAACTATTTTTATGCCAAAAAATAATAAAAAAATAATAAAATAAAATTCAAAAAATTAAGAAAATATTTTTGGATTTTTTAATATTAAAAAAAAATAAAAATAAAGTCAGAAATATAAAATATGCAAAAAAAATAGAAAAAATATTAAAAATATGCAAAGGGGGGGTGCAAAAGTAAAATGGGGGGTGTGAAAAGAAGAAACAAAAAAGGCCAGAAACAAAAAAGCCCAAGACATCATCTTCATCCCTGTCCTCCGTCCCTACGCGCGTTTCTGAGCTTGATTCTGTTCTTGCTCATGCTTGCATGAAATCAAAAACTTACAACATGAAACTTATAGCATTTTTAATCACGATTCCAACCATATCCATTCTGTGACCTAACTCTAAGAAACCAGGGAGAATTTCAGTGGCCCTAATTCTTGGCCTAATTTTTTCATGAACTTCAACAATCAAATACTCTTAGCTCAGTTAATATAAATGGAAAGTATGCATATGTACAACTCAAGCAAGTTAGGGACTACATTTTTGCTTCACAAACCTAAGCTTAAGGATGCCTAAATAGAGAGATAGAAACTTAAAAAACACCTTGTTCAGTCGAGTTTGGATATGGCAATGTGGGAACTTTGAGTGAGGCCTGAAGTTCTTGTGAGCTTCCTTGAAGTTCCCTCAAGCTTCTCCAATGCTCAGCTTGCCTTATAGATGCTTGAAACTTGTTGCACGAGTCAACCTGCAAACCTTCAAAATGAAAATGGTGAAGCTTGAAACAGGGCACACAGTTGCAAGAAAAGGGCCTGGACAATTTAGGTATGATGTATGGAAGGTGTTTCAAGGGTTGAATCATGAAACGCACGAGCCAATATTGATTTGGCTTGAGATTTGCAGAAGCTGCCCTGTTTTGGGTAGAAATGTGATTTTTTTGTGTTTTGGAGTGTTTGAGATGTTAGCAATTCGTGTTTTGGCTTGCAACAAAGTTCTGAAGTTCTTTGAAATGAAGCCAAGGATTGCCTTTATCAGATGGATGAGTTGTATTGACTTTTGCAAGTTTGCTTGCTTTTGAAGAAAAGTTGAAGTGACAATGCCCAAAAGCTTGTACTTACTAGTTCCTTAGCTGATAAGAGTTGGTAAACATGCCTGATAACTGTGGACCTTGCTTGTGACAAAGAAACATGTTCAATGCTCAAGGAATGCAAAGTTGGAAAAAGCAAGCTTTATGAAAATGGTATTGAGAACTTTATGCCATAAATGGATTAATTCTTTGTGCAAAGCTCCATAGGTCAGAATAAAGCCAATATCCAATGTGTTAGAATTCAATTGTGGAGTGTAGAAAGGATTAGGATCTGTAATACCAAGTACAAGCATGTTTGAAACTGATTTGCAACTTGTAACATTGTGAAAATGCCTTGCACAAAAGTGATAAATTTCCAGTTTCTCTTCTTCGATTCTCCCTAACCACAAATGATCTTGGAGTGTTCTTGGACATTTTGGAAATCTTGTAATATGCTCTATAATCCATCTTTGAAATACATTTTGATATTCCTCTTGGAACTAGGTGAAAAGTTACCATGAAGTTAGGTAAAAAATCTGCCAAAACTAGGGCAAAATTTCACTAAGTTAAAAAGTTTATGGACCCCTATTCACAAAATCATAACTTGAGATCCAAGCATCTTTTGGGAAAACTTTATGAATAAAAATTGTAGATTTCATGGAGGACTACAACTTTCATGTTGGAAGTTTTCTTTGAATCCAATTGAATCATGGTGAAAAAGTTGTGGAAAGTTGGGAAAAATATAAGAAATTTCCATAACTTAGAAAAATTCTAAGTTATGAAAAATTTCAAACTAAAACCCTAATTTGCAATTTTAGGTTTCTTGGTCAACAAGTTTCACATTTTAACATATCTTGATGAATTATGACCCTTGGAACTTGATTTTGACCAAAAAGTCAAAGTTTGACTTTTCAGTGTACACTTGATTTTTGATCAGTTGACTGCAAAATTCACCTGTCAATCCTATGCATTTGAGATCTTTTGAACTATGTGATTAGATAAAGATGATGATATTGAGTCCTTGAAATCATGCTTGAACCCAATTGGTCATTGGCTAGGTAAAAAAAATCAGAAATTGCCCTTTCTCAATCAAAACCCTAATTTTGACCATTTTGCCCTTTTGATGATTTGATCAATATTTTTGAGGAGTTGTGGTCCAAACTTGATCAAATGGTACATAGGAGCCTAAAATGTTTTTGTGGATAAAAAATTATGAAGTTTGACTGTAAATTGACCATGGTTGACTTTTTCCCTAATACAGTTGATTTTTAGGTCAACTGTCCAATTGACTGGGCAAAAATGTGATTCAAGGCTTGAAACTTGGTATGAGCAATCTTAGGGGTCCAAGATGGTGTATGAAAGTCACATGAAGCATTGATGGTCCAAAAATCCTTGTGAAAACTCAAACCCTAATTTCAGGTCATCAGTGCAAGAGGAGGTCTTGAGATGAGCAAAATTTAATCCTATCTGGTGTCCAAGAAGTCTTGTGAGGAGAATCTTGATAAAATGAGAGGGAAAATTTTGGGGTACAACAGTAACATTCTCCGAGGACCGGGGAAACCAATGAATGCCTGAATGTGTAAGAGTTATCAGCCTTTAAGACCATCTCAAACCTTGTTCATTCTTCGAGACGGATCAGGGTAGGTGCGAAATAAACCACCTAGTCAAAAGAGGTGTGCAACACAAAAGGGTTCCTCTCCTCTTTATAGTGCGAGTATGCAACGAATGTAGGATATCTCCAAGCAGAGTAGGTACTGGGTTACGTGACAGGAAAATCTTAACCGCATTCACGTCTATGAGCTGGTCCGGATTAGGAAACAGTACCAAACCATAGATGAGAATGGCTAACACCTCTTCAAAAGCTTGTAAGTCCAAGGTATCTCATAAATGGTGAGCTTTCTCGAACAAGAACTTAGCCAAAAAACCTTTGATACCTCCCCTGGTTTCCCAATTTGCCACAACGTCAGACCGTTGTAAGGATAAAGATTTGGAAATATCTTCAGGTTTAGGGTCTCTTTCCATACCATTGAAAGGTACCTCATTAAGGATAGGCACCCCCAACTACAGAGAAAACTCCTCCATAGTATGCACTAATTGGTAATCTGGGAAAGTCAAGCAGTGATGGAGAGGGTCAAAGAACTGAAAGAGCACTTTTAACATTTCTTCATCAGGGTTTGAAGTAACCAAGTTGAGAAGTATACCATGTCTTTCTGTGAATGGAGAGCTTTCGGGAACCCTTGATGCCAATTCTTTAAGCTGAGGAGGTACTTTTACCAGACTGATTTGGATAGTGAATCTGCGGGCGAGAGCCATGTCCTACAAAACAAGACAAAAATAAACCCTAAGAATCCTTGAAATTATTAGTATGACATGTTATGTTATGATGTCATGACTATTCTAAGATATAGCAGATAAGCACAAGCAAGTCACACAAAGACCTTAGGTTTAAGGCTTGCATGGGTTTTAAGGTGATACCCTCTTGAAGTTGGATCGGTTCAGCCTGTCCTAAATATAGTAACCAGGTTCTAAGGGATATCAATATCACCGGTCTTTCCCCTAATTCTCGTTCCGATAGACAATTGACTTGCCACCGAACAAAATTCAAGGGTCAAACCTCAATGAGTGTAGTATCGAGTATCAACTGACTTTAGGTTTACACCAAAGACAGCTATCTCACTACGTCCTAAAAGCCAAGTTGGTCAATTAAGGTGCTAAAGTCAATTTACACTTTATGACACCACGCGGTGGCCCCGTATTCTCCTTGATTACTCAAGGGATACCAGTACACACCAAAGTATCGCATCAACGTAGCTACTGTTTCAACCGTTTCGGTATACACCACACAATTCTCTCACAGTTTGTTGCTACTTACCTAAGAAAGGTGCCCCAAATCTGGGTATAGGATTAAAACAAACCCACACAAGGAACCATAATGTAAAGCATGCAAGTCAAACAAAGAAAGCAAATAAAATGTGATCTAGCCCTAAGGTAACCCCACTTTTATAAATCTCCCCATCAGAGTCCCCAGTTCTGTGATATGGTGGGAGAACTGACTTAAGTGTTTTTGCATTTTATCACAATTATTGCAGATAGCAAGAGTCACCACGTACTTTTCTTTTATCCAATAAAGGAAAGGGTAAAAATAACATGAAAGACCTTTGAGATTTTTTCTTGAGTTCGGAGGATAGATTATGAAAAGAGAAGGTATTAGCACCCTTTTCATCCATGGTTTTCCATGGGCTCTTAGTTACTTGCTAGATCACTTGCTTTTGTTTGAAAATGTGCTTTGTGTGGTTTTTGAAAGTATGTTGTAAAGAGGCGTTTGTTTAGGCAAACTTTGTAATGATTCTCGTTCGTGTTTGATCTTTTGAAAATGTTTTCAAGTTTGAAAGGTGTTTTGAAAGTGTAGGTGTTTGTTTGAAAATAACAAGTATGTTTTGGTTTTGAAATTGAGCAAGTAACTAGGAACATTCTACCTACTCAAAAGTCTTTCATGTTTATTTCTTCTTTCCTTTGACATTGTTATCTTACCATTAGTTTGGTAAGTGACCCTATCTTTCGATGTAAAAGGGATGGGTGTGGGTCATCGTATAACCATGATTGGCAATTTTGCAAGATATCTTAGCATTTTTCTTTAGGGACTAAGATCATTTTGAAAAGGCAACATAGATAGCGTCATCGAGGAACTATGATCTTCTATTTTTGCTTGTTTTTGCTAAGATACCTCACATGCATAATATGGCTATTTTTGTAAGGCAACCAAGTGGATTTACCCTAGGGGTGTTTGTGTGCAAGTGCATTAATTTTCATGCTTGATTTGTCTTTGATTAGAGTTTGTTGTTTGTTGGTTTTAGTCTTTCCATACAAAACCCTAATTACTAGCATTTGTATATAAAGCGATAAATTAAGGAAATTAAAATTACTACGCTATTACATCATTTAGGGGAGGGGGTATACAAATTACGAATGGGAAAAATTGCAAGAAATTAAATCTAAATAATTATAACAACCATATTGAATTGAATAAATGTACAAAAGGGACAAATAAAATGCAAGAATGTAAATGTGAAAACGAATATGGTTTTTGTTTGTTTTTTATGAAAAGGGTTTTTTTACCCTAATTAACAAATATAAAATAATTAACTAAAAAAGAAAATTAAGGTTAAGTCAATAAAAATAATTAATTTAAGGAAAAGTATTTTTTAGGGTTTTTGTGAACTTAATTAAACTAGTAAAGAAAAATGATTAAATAAAAAATTCTAAGTTCTAAATTGATTTTAATTTATAAGAAAATAATATAATAATATTTTAAAATTAAATCATCTAAGTATTATTAAAAAAATAAATTAATTAAAGAAAATGTTTTTGTTCTTTTATTTTTGTAAAGAAAAATAAACTAAAAATATAAATAATAAAATATAAATATTTTAGATTTTTATTATTAATGAAAATAATAATAATAATAATAATATATAATAATAATAAATAAAAGATAAAAAAAGTAAAAATAAAAATAAAAATAATAAATTCAGGGAGGTTAAATAGTGAAATAGGGAGTATGGTAAGAAAAAAAGTCAGGCCCAAACTACTGGCCCAAGTGCTGCAAAAAAACAAGAAAATGTCAAAAAATGCAAAAAGGTCACGTTGGGGCTTGAACCCAGGACCTCATGGTGACAGGCGTGTACTTTAACCACTGGGGTGGTGATACATCTATTAACTTATGTAAAACAACAAATATATATTATAAATTGCTTTAAGGAAACAACTTCATCTTCAACCTTTGGCCGAACCACCTGCATCTTGTTCATTTCTCATCCATTTGCAAAAATGTTAACATGAAACTTGTGGCAAATTTGTTCACGACTCCAGAAATGTAAACAACTTAAACTAATTCTCAAAAATGAGCATGAATTTTGAATGGTATCAAATTCTGACCTAACTTTTCCAAGATATTCAGATTCAAAATTCTAATTACTCAAGCAATATAAATGGAATCTAAAGACATGGTTAGCTTCAGGACAATGATACCTACATTTCTTATTCACAAATGAACTATTAATGATGCATGTATGAAGAGTTCAAAAGTCAGAAAACTCACCTTGCAAGAAGGTATCGTGTTTTGAGTTTGAGCAACTTTTAGTGAGTTCCAATGATTGGATTAGCTTCCTCAAGTTCCCAGGAAGCTAATGTGATGCTTAGCTTGAGTTGAAAGTGCCTGAGGAGTTCTAGAGAAGTCAAGGTGCAAAGCTCTGTTTTTGAAAATGGAGGGTGGTGTTAATAGTTTTACAGTCTTGTAATAGGGTGTGGGATGAGTTCTAAATGATGCTTAGAAGCTTTAGGAACAAAAAGGCTTGAAAACGCAAGAGGGAGATGTGAGTTTCCAACTTTTGGTCAAGTTATGCAAGAATGGATGTATGTGATGAAGTTCTGAGTTTTTGGGTGTTTTGGGGCTCAAGCATGCGTGTGTTTTCTTGCCAAGGACTTGTGTATGTATAAGCAAAAGGTTGGAGAGATCTTGCATAAAGGATTTATGAGTTATAGAGTTATGGTTGGGTTGCTTGATTTTGAAGAAAAGTGAATGTATGGTTCCAAAATGAAGTTCAAGCATGGGCTGAGTGATTGTAAGGCTTGAGACAAACTTCTCTTGAGTTATAGGATGTGTATGATCATAAGAAAATAATTGCAAGGCTCAAGAACAAGTTTTGTGCATAAAGCTACTTTTTCAAAATGGCATTGTGCACTTTCTTCCTAAAATGGTTATAAAGTAAGGAATTGCATTGAGTGCTTGAGTTGATACCTATAGCAGCTGTGCAAGCAATTAATTATGGAGTGCCTAACAAGTTTAAGGCTTGCAAAGCAAAGATTATGCAGCATTGGTTTGAGATTTGAATTTTGTTCATCACAAAATTTTCCTTGCAAAATGGTGAAGCTTGAAACAGGGCACACAGTTGCAAGAAAAGGGCCTAGACAGTTTAGGTATGATGTATGGAAGGTGTTTCAAGGGTTGAATCAAGAAACGCACGAGCCAATATTGATTTGGCTTGAGATTTGCGGAAGCTGCCCTGTTTTGGGCAGAAATGTGGTTTTTTGTGTTTTGGAGTGTTTGAGATATTAGTGTTGTACCACAAAATTTGCCCTCCCATTTCGTCAACATTTTCTCACCCCAAGACCCTTGGAGCTCAAGATCCAGTTAGGGTTTGCTCTGCTCAAGACTCCTCCTTGCACTGTTGACCCAAATTAGGGTTTGAGTTTGCACAAAGATTTTTTGACCTAAAAGGTCCAAAATGACTTTCATGCTTCATGTTGAACTCACAAGTTTATACATACCAAGTTTCAAGCCTTGATTCCAATCTTTGCCCAGTCAATTGGACAGTTGACCTAGAAATCAGCTGTATTGGGGAAAAAGTCAAATGTGACCAATTGACAGTCAAACCTCATGATTTTTGACCCACATCAACATTATGAACTCATATGGATCATTTGATCATGTTTGGATCACAATTCCACAAGAAATTTGATCAGATCACCAAAAGGGCAAAATGGTCATTTTTAGGGTTTTGACTGCACAAAGGCAATTTTTGACTGTTTGACCTAGCCAATGGCAAACCAAGCTAACATATGGACTTAAGGACTCAATGGCATTGTCTTGACATGTTCAACAAGTTCAAAAGATCCCAAATGCACAAGATTGACAGATGAATTTTCCAGTCAACTGAGGCAAAATTGACTGTATACTGAAAAGTCAAACTTTGACTTTTTGGTCAAAATCAAGTGTCAAGATTCATTTTTCATCAAAACATGCCAAATCATGAAACTTGTTCATCAAGAAATCAAAAATCAAAAATTAGGGTTTAAAATGAAGAATTTTCATAACTTAGAAATTTTCTAAGTTATGAAAATCCCTAATTTTTTCCTAACTTTGTCCCATTTTTTCATCAAGATACATTTGGATTCAAGGAAAACTCAAAACATGAAAGTTATAGTGAATTTCAAAATCTATAACTTTTATTCACAAAGTTTCCTTAAAAGAATCTTGTAGCTCAAGTTATGATTTTTGGAACAAGGGTGCAAAACATTCTTAACTTAGAAATTTTTTGACCTATTCTAGGCAGGATTTTTGCCCTACTTCATGGCCACTTTTCACATGCTTCCACTTGGAATCTCAATTTTCATTACAAAGATGGATTGTAGTACATATTCCAATCTTTCCAAAATGTCCAAGAACTTCTCAAACACCCTTGTGGTTAAGGAGAATCGAATTTGGCAATATGGGCAAAACTCACTTTGTTCATAAGCCATGTACATGTCCATAACTTGTGCATTTTTGAAATCAGCATGTGCAAGCTACATTACAGGCCTCTAATCTCATTTACACTCAAAAATTAAATGCTAAACCATTGTGCCAAGATGTTATTCTATGCATTTGGTCATTACATGGAAGTTTAATCCTTATTTGGAAAAAGCATTTTAGCCATTTTGATAAAGCATGACTTTATGTCAAAACACAAATCAAGAAGTACAATGCATATCTTTTGGGCACAAGATTATGGACTAATCCAACTGATCAAGGGAAGATTATGCAGCATGCTTGAGGGACCTGCCTTTCCCTATAACCAAGTTGACAACTTTTTCTTTCAAAGGAAGAAACTTGGCATTTTGTATCACATCTCACATTTCTGCCAACACAAGCCAAGACAAATTTGTTGAACACATTCCATACATCATAACTGAGCTAAGGCACGACCTAACCACCTTCCAAACCTCACCAAACATCAAAACACCATTTTGCTGCACAAAACAGGGCATCCCTGCAGATTGAGTGGCACAACTCATTTCCATCGTGCATTTTCATCCAAACCACTTCATACACCTTCCATAACATCCATACAAACTGTCCCAAGCATTAAACTGGAACTGTAACACCTCTAACCATTTTTGCCATTTTCACTTTTCTCTCTTGCAGGTTGACTTTTGTAGCTTGATACAGCAAGATTCAAAGCACACCAAGCATTGGAGAAGCCTCCCTGAACTTCAAGCAAGCTGTACAAGTCTTCACCTTGCCTTGAAAGCACCTCCATTGTCATACACGATCCAAGCTGAACAGGTAAGTTCATGGACTTCTATCTCTCAATCTAGGAAGAGTTAGGTTTAGGTTTATGAATGAAAAATGCTCCACTCATGGCCCTGAAACTACACATATAGTTACCTTCCATTTATATTGCATATGCTGAGAGAATTTGGAACCTGAACATTAGAAAAAACTTAGGTCAAGAATTAGGGATGAAGAAATTCCCTTTCATTTCTTAGAGTTAAGTCAAGTTCTTTATATGTCTGGATTCGTCTCTTGATGCTCTACATTTTTGGTGTTATGAGTTTTGCTTGAAAGTCCAGGAATCAGGAGTTAGGAAACGCGTGTTGTTGTTGTTCAAACCAGTCTGGAGGTTGAAGACAAGTCCTCTTGGGTTGGGCCTGAGTTTGACTTTCTATTTGCACCACTCATTTTCCACTTGCACCCCCTTGGCCCATTGTGTTTATTTTTATCATTTTTTGACTTTTTCTTTTTATTTCTGACTTGTTATTTTTTGTTAAAATATAAAAAACGTTAAAAAATATTTTTCATCTTCTTTTTGTATTTTTTAGGCATTTATTTGTTTCATTTAGTTACATATGTAAATAAATAGATATTTACCTTTTATTTTAAAAATATAAAAATAATACAAACCATTTTTATTTTCTGATTTTATTTTATTTTATCTTTTGAAAACATTTTATAAAAAATATACTTTTTTTGTAAATATTAAATATTTTATTTTTGTACATATTTAATATATTTAATACATAATATAAATATATATATATATATTTAGAATATTTAGGATAAAAAATACAAAAATAATACATTCTTACTTTTATTAATATTTGACCTCAAAAAAATACTTTTTTACAATATACTTCCTTTTATTTATTTTTTGTACATAACTAATAAATATTGTATACATTAAATAATTAATACATTTTACTTAGCAAAATTAGGGTTTTGCCCTAACCATGAAAAATCCAAAAATTAATCTTTTTATTTTTGTTTATTTATCACATGAAAATACCTTTTTTATATACATATAAAAAAAATCATTTTTTGCATCTTGCATATTTATTTTATTTTTATTTAATTTGTGCAATTAAATAATTTGTATATTCCATTTTGGATTGTAATAGCTTAGATTTTAATTTCTTGCTAAATATCCCCATTTGAACATTTGTACTCCCCATCCCATAATTGTGTTGTAATAATTTAGGACCTTTAAATTCCGCATTTAAAAGCTTTCTAAATATGCCATGATAGACTTAGGGTTTTGTATGCAAAAATCAACCAAACAAATAGCTTGACCTAATTCCAAGATAACAAAGCATGAAAATGGACAAACACCAATCACACTTGCACCCCTAGGGTTACTCCACTTGTTGCCTTCAATAATGGGCCATGTTGCATGTTAGGTGTCCTTGGCAAAAACAAAACAATTCAAATGATCATAGTCCCTCGATGACGCTTTCGAAAGTTGCCTAAAAATGATCAAGTCCCTTAAAGAATTGCCCAAAGACACTTGGCACCATTGCAATCATGGTCTAAACGATGACCCGCGCCCGTCCCGTTCATATCCTAACACAGGATTGTCCACCAAATACAATGGTGGAATAAAATTGTTAAAAGGGTTAAAACATAGCAAAGATCTTTGAGTAAATTTAGGAGTAGACAACTCTTGGTTACTTGACAACTTGCAAAACAAAAACACTTGCCTATTTTTCAAAACCACACATCACAACACACTTTCAAAAAACAACTTTCAAAAACATTGAAAACTTTTCAAAAGATAGTACACCTTTGTATACATCCCAACATGGATCATTGCAAAGGTTGCCACCACATTGGCCTCTTTTCAAAACATTTTCAAACCCACACACACACAAAGCACCATTTCAAACAATTGAAAATCAAGGCAAGTTGATCTAAGCAAGTAACTAAGAGCCCATGGATAACCATGGATAGAAAGGGTGCTAATACCTCCCCTTTCTATAATCTACTCCCCGAACCCAAGAAAACATCTCAAAGGTTTTTGCTGTGCTTTTTAACCTTTCCTTAGGATAAAATAAAAAGTCGGTGGCGACTCTTGCTCAACCGAAACATTTGCGAAAACAAACGCAAAACCCAAGTCAGTTCTCCCACCGCATCACAGAACTGGCGACTCTGCTGGGGAAAACTCTAAAAGTGGAGTAACCTTAGGGCTTAGATCACCCTCTTGCATGACTAATTGTTTGATTTGATTGCTTTACATCTTGGTTCTCTTGTTTGGGCTTGAAATCCTACACCCGGATTTGGGGAAACATTCATAGATAGCAATACGTTGTGGAAACTGTGCGGGGTATACCGACACGGTTGAAGCAATAGCTATATTAGTGCGACATATTTGTGAGTACCGGTAACCCTTGAGTTCAATCAAGGAGAGTACGGGGCCGCTAAGTGATGTCACTAAGCACTAATGACCTAGAACCTTACTCGACCATCTTGGCCTTTCATTAGGGGTAGTGAGATGACCGGCTTTGGTGCAGTCCGAAGTTGGTAGATACTCGATACTACACTCATTGAGGGTTGTTTTCTTGGAATATTTTGGTCGCTAGTTAAGTGGCTAAAATAAAACAATGAACATGGAAAACAATCCAATGATATTGAGCTCCTTAGAACCCGGTTACTATTTATAGGACAGGTTTTTAAGCCAACTACACTCAAGAGGGTACTTACCTATGAAACCCCATGCGAGCCTGAAACTAGGGTTTTGTGTGATTTGCTTGTACATATGTTTGTGCATACATCATGAGCATCATGAAACATCATATGCATCCACTAACCATTTCAAGGGTTTAGATCTTCATCTTTGTTCTTGTTTTGTAGGTCATGGAAATTCTTCGCAGGAAAACCATCCAAGTCAACCTTGTGAGAATCCCTCCTCAACTTAAGGAGCTCACATCCAGGATTCCGGAAAGCTCTCCTTTCAGTGAAAGACATGGTAGACTGCTCAGCCTAGTCAACACCAGCATTGAAGAGGACATGGTAAAGGTGTTGTTCCAGTTCTTTGACCCCCTTCACCACTGTTTCACTTTCCCCGACTACCAATTGGTGCCCACTTTGGAGGAATTTTCTCAACTCCTGAGAATTCCTATCCTTAATCAACTACCCTACAACGGTACGGAAAAGGAACCAAAGCCTGAAGATGTTGCTCAAGCACTACACTTGCAACCATCTGACATCAAGGGGCATTGGGAAACTAGAAGCGGTGTCAAAGGCTTCTTGGAAAAATTCTTGTTTGAGAAGGCACAAGAGTGTTGGAATTCATTGGATCTACAAGCCTTTGAAGAAATTGTGGCACTCCTCATTTATGGGTTGGTCTTATTCCCAAATCCTGACCAGTTTGTGGATGTCAACGCCATCAAAATCTTCTTATCCAGAAATCCAATACTAACATTGCTCGGGGACATTCTTCACTCATTTTACACACGAACAATGAGAAAGAGGGGTGTTCTCATGTGCTGTACTCCTCTCCTTGCAAGGTGGTTTATTTCGCACCTTCCACAATCTGTCTTGAAGAATGACCAAGGTCTAATGTGGTCACAATGGTTGATGACCCTCACTCACTCTGATGTACATTGGTGTTCTCGGTCCAGAGAAAATGTCATCATCGTCGATCATTGTGGAGAGTTCCCTAATGTTCCATTACTTGGCATTAGAGGAGGCATTACCTACAACCCTTGTCTAGCTTTGAGACAATTTGGATATGCACGGAGGGATGGCCCTCACGACATGTTGATTCCTGACCTAGTTTTTGACTTAGACAACGATGCGTAAGGACTTCGCCAAAGATTCATCAGAGCTTGGAGGATGCCCAACAAGGTAGACAGCAAGACACTGGGGCACAAGAACTCCATCCCTCTTGAGCCTTATCTCAAGTGGGTACGAACCCGAGCCCAGAGTCTGATGATGCCTTACCCTCATGTTCTCCCTGTGATTAAAGATCCCGTTAAGGAAGGAGAGGTTCCCTACACCATCCTATATCCTGACATGCCTACATCGTGGGAGGAGATGCAGAAGAGTTGGATCCAACTCAAGGAGGAACGAAACACTTTTGAAGTCAGCTTCTACGCTAGTGAGAAGAAGGTTTTGGAGCTTACCCGCTGACTCCATGAGGAAGAGACCCTCAACACCTACATTGCACCAAAGAGGATGCGCAACGTCTTTTTACCTTGAGAAGTTTTTTGTAATATTTGGCCCATGGGGCATTTATGTACTGACAAATTTCTTCTTATTAATATGACGTGTGTTCTTTTTGTTTGCAACAATTTTGAACTTTCTAAATCCTTGAATGCATTGCATACATAAGCATATCATTCATCATGCGCATAAGCAGGTCTCCACACCAGGTTTCCTTATCTGTCTGTTGTTTACTTCAGTAGGATGGATCTCGAACAGACGGTTAAGGACTTGCAGTCTCAAAACTCAAAGTTTCAACATCTCCTGATGACCTTGGCTAAGGGTCAGGAGGATCTGAAAGCCCTGCTTGGGAACAAAGAGCAAGTGAAAAAGAAGAAGAAGAGAGTCGGGGTGGCTACCCTAGGAAGAAGGTTTGAGGGCGAAGCCAGAAGAGTTCTTGAATTTCCCCCTACATCTGAAGAAGGAACCAGTAAAGGGAATGCGGCTGCGGTACCTTCCGAATCCGAAGTTGAAGAAGGAGAGGCTGAAGAAGACGAAGACTACTCAGAACAACAATACCCGCCCGCCGATGATAAGTACAAAGGCTTGGAAGACAGGTTGGCAGCTATGGAGCTGCAGAGAGTTCCCGGCTTAGATTTCGAAGATTTGGGATTAGTTGCTGGAATTGTGATCCCCCCGAAGTTCAAAGTGCCAGTTTTTGCAAGATATGACGGGATGTCCTGCCCCAAAATGCATCTCAGATCATATGTAAGGAAGATCCAACCTTACACTGCAGATAAGAACCTGTGGATTCATTTCTTTCAGGATAGCCTTTCTGGGGCTCAACTCGAATGGTTCTATCAACTGGATGGAGCCAGTATCCGAAACTGGGAGGACTTGGATACTGCCTTTTATAAACAATATCAGTATAATTCTGACCTTGCTCCCACACGTACCCAACTCCAGGGTATGTCACTGAGGACGGGCGAAGGATTCAAGGAGTATGCGCAAAAGTGGAGAGACCTGGCTGGCAGGGTGCAGCCACCGCTAACTGACCGTGAACTTGTGGACATGTTCTTAGGGACCCTTTCTGGTCCATTCTTCAACCATCTGATTGGTAATTCCTCTGCTGGGTTTACAGATTTGATCCTTACTGGTGAGAGAGTAGAAGCTGGTATCAAGTCGGGGAAGATACAGAAAGGTGCCTCCGCAAGTACTGAGAAGAAGCCCTTCAAGAAGGAAGCCAGTGTTGTTTATGGTCCCAGAAGACAAGTTAAGCCGGAACGCCTCCAAACTGTCAATGCGTTGGTAATTTCAATGCCTGTTGCTGCTCCTCAGCAGTTTAACCAACAAAGGGGTGAGAGACCCAAGAGGCAGTACACTCGGCTCAATATGACCCTGTCTCAGATATTGCCGCAACTACTGTCAACCAATCTGGTAACTGTCAAGGAAGCTCCGAAGGTAGTGAACACAACCTCTCTAAAGTACAACCCCAACGCCTGCTGCGCTTATCACTCTGATAGCCTGGGGCATACTACTGATGATTGCTGGGCTCTGAGGAATAAGGTTCAAGACCTTATTGATGCTAAGGAAATACAGTTTGAGGCGCCTGAAAGGCCCAATGTTGTGACTGCTCCCATGCCCCAACATGGGGTGAATGCCGTGGAAGAAGACCGGTATGTAGCCTCCGTGGAAGAGATTGTTACTCCGTTGTTGACTGTCAAAAGGAACCTGTTGCTAGCCGGTTTATTTTCGGGATGTGGTAAAGGTTGCCTTCTATGTGATGTTTCGCATGTTGGTTGTCCTTTGCTGAAATCAGATATCCAAAGCCTGATGGATAGCAAAGAAATCTTGTTCGAGAAGATTGTCGTTCCTGCTGTCCCTGCTGAAGAAGTTTCTATTGTCACTATTTTCAACAACCCTCCTAAGGCTCCTTCGAAGAAGCATGTCAAAATCATGTCCACTCAGAAGATTGCTCCTATCATCATCACTGTTCCGGGGCCTCTCCCTTATACATCTGACAAAGCTGTCCCATGGCACTATGGGGCAGATGTTTATGTGCTTGGAGTTAAACAAGAGTTTGATACCAGTACCGGTGTCAGCAACATCACCGGGCCTGCCAAGATCACTCGCAGTGGTAGGCTATTCTCACCAGATATTGCGCCACCAGTTATTCAAAAACCTCTTATCATCACACCTGCAAGTGTGCCTGCTTCCCTTCCTGATCAAGTTCCTATTTCTACCCCTGCTGCCGAGTCATCTGATGCTCGGGGCAAAGGGATTGCTACTGATTTGCCTGCCCGGACGGAGGCACCGAAGACAACCACTGTTGAGGCTTCCCAGCAAGAGATAGAAGAGATTCTCAAGATCATCAAGAAAATTGATTTCAATGTAGTTGAGCAATTGGGGCACACCCCATCAAAGATTTCTATGCTATCACTGTTGTTGTGTTCAGAGGCCCATGCCAAGGCCCTGATTTCCTTCCTGAAGATGGCCCATGTGCCACAAGAAACGTCTGCTGATCAATTCATCGATTGTGTGGCCAATTTGACTTCTGATAATGGTTTGGGCTTCTCTGACGCCGATCTGACTGCAAAAGGGAAGAACCATAACGACGCCCTGCATGTCTCCATTGAATGCAGGGGCACTACTCTTGCCCATGTGTTGGTAGACACTGGTTCTTCATTGAACGTGTTACCCAAAAAGGCTCTAGACAGGGTGGATTGTGAGGGTCTAGAGCTCAAGCCAAGTAACATTGTTGTCCGGGCCTTTGACGGTTCGAAGAGGATGGTACATGGTGAAGTTGACATTCCAATCAGGGTTGGTTCTCAAGTCTTTGATTCTACTTTCTATGTGATGGACATCCGTCCATCCTACTCTTGTTTGTTGGGTCGTCCATGGATCCACAAGGCTGGAGCGGTGACCTCCACACTACACCAGAAGCTTAAGTACCCGGTCAGGGGGAAGATTGTTACAGTTCAGGGGGAAGAAGAGTATATGGTCAGCCACCTTAACTCGTTCCGGTACATAGAAATGGATGGGGAATTCATTGAAACCCCCTTTCAACACTTTGAAGAGGTGCCTCAGACATTGGCATCAACTGAAACTGTGATTGAAGACCCTCCTTTGAAGATGGCTTCCTTGAAGGATGCCCGGGCTGTTATTGAGAAAGGTGATTGCGCAAACTGGGGCCGACTTCCTGACTTTACTCCAAAGACTGACAAGTTTGGTCTAGGTTTCACTGCAGAGGCTCAAAAGGCTGTTCGTAAGGCAAGGATTGGCAAACCTCCTGTGTTCATCACCAACCCGGGAGTGAATGCTATTGAAGACGACGTGGAGGAATCTGAATTCGACAGCTGGATCTACCCAACAACCGACGGTGGACCAAGCAACTGGACTGCCAAAGACTTCACACCTATTACTTTTGTCACTCAGTAATGAACTCTTTTGTTTTCAATTTGTAACAAACAATATGTTGAAACTTTTATGGCTCGGTGTCCTACCCGGGGCACCGTGGCTTCATTTGTGAGGGCTTTTTGTGTGTCATTTTCATATATCATCAATAAAGACATTGGACGTTTGTTGCATTTCAAAATCTTGCGCTCCTTTTCTTTCTTTATTATATATTGCAAAACAGCTATATTTACACACACTCACTTATACAGGTTCCAATCCACTCTGGATCTCACTGGTAACGACTCTGCTACTGCCAGTTATGACTTTGAAAATCCGATCAACTTAGCCGAAGACGAAGGTGAAGATGATTGCGAAGTGCCTGGTGAACTTGCAAGACTGTTACTCCAGGAAGAGAGGGCCATTCAGCCACATGAAGAGCCAGTGGAAATGGTAAATCTGGGTACTGAGACAGACAGAAAGGAAGTCAAGATTGGTGCCAATCTAGAGCTCAGTGTGAAACAACGGCTGATTCAGATGCTGTATGACTATGTGGAAATCTTTGCTTGGTCTTACGAAGAATGCCTGGGTTGGATACCGACATTGTGGTTCATCACCTGCCTACCAAGGAAGATTTCCCTCCGGTAAAATAAAAGGTCCGCCGTATGCGTCCAGAAATGTCCGAGAAAATCAAAGCTGAGGTTATGAAACAATTTGATGCCGGATTTCTAGCAGTGACTTCTTACCCTCAGTGGGTTGCCAACGTGGTCCCAGTGCCGAAGAAGGATGGTAAGGTCCGAATGTGTGTTGATTACAGGGATTTGAATAGGGCGAGCCCTAAGGATGATTTCCCTCTGCCTCATATCGACGTCCTGGTTGACAACACTGCTTAGCATAAAGTATTCTCCTTCATGGACGGTTTCTCCGGTTATAATCAGATCAAGATGGCTCCTGAAGACATGGAGAAGACCACCTTTGTTACTCAGTGGGGAACCTTTTGCTACAAGGTCATGCCTTTTGGGTTGAAAAATGTTGGGGCAACCTACCAACGTGCCATGGTTGCTTTATTTCATGATATGATCTATCACGAGATAGAAGTATACGTCGACGATATGATTGCAAGGTACCAAACTGAGGAGGAACACCTTGACCATTTGCGGAAGCTGTTTGACCGTCTAAAGTTGTACAAGCTGAGGTTGAACCCAAACAAGTGCACCTTTGGGGTGAGATCTGGAAAATTGCTAGGCTTCGTCGTAAGCGACAAAGGTATCCAGGTGGACCCTGCCAAAGTGAAATCCATACAAGAGATGCCAACTCCCAAGACAGAGAAAGAAGTCAGAGGCTTTCTAGGACGTTTGAACTACATTGCCCGATTCATCTCGCATCTAACTGCTACCTGTGAACCAATCTTCAAGCTGCTGAAGAAAGATCAAGTAGTACGTTGGAACGATGAATGTCAGGCCGCTTTCGAAAAGATCAAAGAGTATCTCCAAGAACCACCTATTCTTATGCCACCGGTTGAAGGGAGACCTCTAATCTTATACTTGACAGTACTTGACAACTCAATGGGGTGTGTGCTGGGGCAGCATGACGAGTCTGGCCGAAAAGAACACGCCATTTATGACCTTAGCAAAAATTTTACCGACTGTGAGACCCGATACTCACTGCTCGAGAAAACTTGTTGCGCTTTGGTATGGGCTGCTCGCCGGCTGAGACAGTATATGTTGACTCACACCACTTTGTTGATTTCAAAAATGGATCCAATAAAGTACATCTTCGAAAAGCCCGCCTCGTCCGGAAGAATAGCAAGATGGCAAATGATCTTGACGGAATATGACATCCAGTACACGACTCAAAAAGCAATCAAGGGGAGTGTATTGGCAGACCATTTGGCGCATCAGGCAGTGGACGACTATCAGTCGATGAACTTTGAATTTCCAGACGAGGATATCATGGTAGTGACTGATTGTGAAGTCCCTGGACCGGATGAAGGACCTGAGGAAGGATCCCGATGGTCTATGCACTTTGACGGAGCCTCAAACGCTTTGGGTAATGGTATCGGCGCTGTGATCATATCCCCTAAAGGCACTCATACTCCACTCACCGCCCGGCTATGTTTCAACTGCACCAACAACATGGCGGAGTATGAAGCATGTATCATGGGTCTTCAAGCTGCAATTGACTTAAGGATCAAGTTTCTGAGTGTCTTCGGAGATTCCGCTCTTGTGATCAATCAGGTCAAAGGCGAGTGGGATACGAAACACCCAAATCTTATTCCTTACAAGGAGTATGTATTAACGTTGCTTCCCCACTTCGAGGAAATAACTTTTGAACACTTCCCAAGAGAGGAGAATCAGTTGGCGGACGCATTAGCTACGGTGTCTTCTATGTTCAAAGTCAAATGGGACAATGAGGCTCCCCGGATCATTATCTGGAAGTTGGATGAACCTGCATATTGCTGCGATCTTGAGGCTGAAGAGGTAACTGAAAAACCCTGGTATCATGAAGTGAAAAGGTACTTGGAAGCTCAAGAATACCCCGAAGGCGCATCTGTTAATGACAAGAAGTTCCTGAGAAGGTTTGCGGCAAAGTTCTTCCTCAGCAACGACATTCTCTACAAGCGAAACCATGATTCAACCCTACTGCGTTGTGTGGATAAGACTGAAGCAGAAAAGATCATGGCAGAGCTACATGAAGGTACCTTCAGAACACATTCCAGTGGACATACCATGGCAAAGAAAATCCTTCGGGCAGGATATTTCTGGTCCACAATGGAAGCCGACTGTTATCAGCATTATCGAACTTGTCATAAATGCCAAATCTATGCAGATAAGGTGCACATTCCTCCGGTTCCTCTAAACGTCTTGACAGCACCTTGGCCTTTTGCAATGTGGGGCATTGATATGATCGGCGAGATCAAACCTACGGCATCCAACGGGCATCGCTTCATCTTGGTAGCGATTGATTACTTCACAAAGTGGGTAGAAGCAGCTTCCTACACTACCGTAACCAAGAACGTCGTGGCACGTTTCATTCGGCACAACCTGATCTGTCGATACGGTGTACCTGAGAGGATCACTACGGATAATGGTACCAATCTTAACAACAAGATGATCACTGAGCTCTGCGAGCAATTCAAGATACAGCACCATAATTCTTCTCCCTACCGGCCGAAGATGAATGGGGCTGTAGAAGTGGCGAATAAGAACATCAAGAAGATTGTGCAAAAAATGACAGTGACCTACAAAGATTGGCACGAAATGTTACCGTTTGCTCTTCATGGGTACCGTACCTCAGCACGGACGTCAACAAGGGCAACTCCCTTTTCCTTGGTCTATGGCATGGAGGCAGTCTTGCCTATTGAAGTCCAGATACCCTCCCTCCAGATAATGAAGGATGCAGGTTTGAGCGAAGATGACTGGATCCAGACTCGGCTTGATCAATTAAACCTAATTGACGAAAAGAGACTCACTGCTATTTGTCATGGTCAGACGTACCAAAAACGAATGATCAGGGCATTTAACAAGAAAGTAAGACGACAAGAGTATCAAGTCGGAGACCTGGTAATCAAGCGCATCATTCTACCTCAAGGTGACCCCAGGGGAAAATGGACCCCTACGTATGAAGGGCCATTTGTGGTTAAACACATCTTCTCAGGAGGTGCGATGACTCTAACCACCATGGATGGTGACGACCTTCCTCACCCTGCCAATGCAGACATAGTAAAAAGATAATACGCATGATCAAAGACCCGCTAGGTTGGCACACCTAGGCAAAAATAAGGGCTTCCCGGCGAACCAAAAGGGTTCGGGCAAAAATAAGGGATGAAATGAAAAAAATCTGTACACCCGGCGAGTCGAAAACCTGAAAAGGCGGCTTGGGCAAAAATGGGTATCCCGGTGGACTGAAAACCCGAAAGGGTGGTCCAGGAAAAAATTAGGGATAAAGCGTAATACTATGTCTCATTGGATCACCTTGCATCCAGAATTCAGCATCAACTATCAGATTCAGATGACTCCAATTAATCAGCTTCATCTTCAACTAAACAGCAGAGTGATGAGACGCTTGAAGACATAAAGGCGATGGCAGAGTTGGAACCCAGTGGGATTACTTTTCACATAGCCGTTTTGTTTCCTTTTCAAAATTGTATAAACTCTATGTTGCTCGGCGGTGTTCTCTTACTGGGACGTCAACCTCTTGTACATAAAAACGCCTATTTACAGGCAAATTTCAAAATCAATACAGGTTCAATTTTTCAGACAAATTACCCATCGTTTTTTCCTTTTTCTGTTTTGTTTTGCAAAGAACGTCCAATGTTCATTTTTTATATATGCATTTGACATTAATTGCTAATCATGAATATTTGCATGCGAAACAAAGGACTAATTACAGATGACATCAGAAACAGGGGCAATAAAGAGTTGTCCAAACGATCTAGTTGCTCTGTCCACCAAGGTACCAAGGTAGGTTCGACTGAAGAATGTAACCAAGTTACCTCAACTCCCCACAGAGTAAGACGAGATTCAGCAGTACTCTCCCCAGGAAGAGTTGATCTCCCATCAGCCCCGAAAAGCCACATTGTTCCCCTAGCAAGTCATCATTACTCTCCTCAAGCAGAGTTAGTCTACTGTCATCCTTAAGAAAGTTGGGTATCCCCAGAAGATCTCAACATTCCCCAGCGGAGTATAGACATTCTTCAACAAGCATCCCCGGCAGTCTTAATCTAAGATTGTTCCCCGGCGGAATACCAGACATCCAGTGGGACCATTCCCCAGTACAATCCAAAGTTTCCCCAGGAGAGTGGAATCCATATCCCCAGCAGGTCTTGAGGCTTATCCCCAGTAGATTCTGGAAGCTTATCCCCTGCAGAGTACGAACGCGTCTCCCCGGTTTCATTCAAAGGTTATTTCCCATCAGGGCTTATAACTGGGTTATCCTCAGCTAATTACCACGGAAATATCGTCCTCGACGAAATTCTTCCTATCCCCAGCGGAGTTCATCAAATTCCCCAACATAACATATCAGTGGATTCCCCAGCGGAGCTCTCATCAAAACCTCAGCGAAGTATCTCTTCCCACAGAGTAATACCCCACAGAGTAATCTCTTCACCTATTTTATTCCCCTCAGAGTAATCTCTCCAACAAGTTTATCCCCCGATGGAGTTATCTTCTCCTACCGGTTTATTCTTGCAACCATCATTCCCAGCGGAAACGAAGAACTCTACTCTTCAAATACCGGCCCAGGATTCAACAAGCTCCCGGGACTTGTCAAGGATTTATTTTCCTAGACGAAAATACGTTCATAGGCATTTCACATAATTACACATCCTGCTTACATACATGATAAAGTGCATACAACACTATCTCATTTTGAGCATCATGACATCATGCATCTCATACATCAGGACATTGCATACAACTAATGTCTTGCCTTTTCAGGAAAAAGGACAATCCAAAGATGATTACTATCAACTATCACAATTCCAGATTCGATACCTGTATCTAGCCAGGGCACATCTGTGAGTGATCGATTGTAGATTCGATTCCTGTATCTAGCCAGGGCATATCTGCATGAAGAGTTTGAAGATCAACCCCTGTAATAGGCCAGGAAATTATCTTTCATTCTCAGGTCAAAGGTTTACACCTGAATCCAGCCAGGAAAGCTATCTCTACCAACCTTTTAAAGCTCTAGATTCGATTCCTGTATCCAGCCAGGGCATATCTGCAGACGACAAATTCCAGATTCGATTCCTGTACCCAGCCAGGGCACATCTGTAGACGACAAATTCCAGATTCGATTCTTGTATCTAGCCAGGGCACATCTGAGAGTAACTGATTGTAGATTCGACACCTGTATCTAGCCAGGGCACATCTGCATGAAGGGTTTAGAGATTCGATACCTGTATCCAGCCAGGGCATATCTGTAGACGACCCAATTCCAGATTCGACACCTGTATCCAGCCAGGGCATATCTGTAAGCAACATTTGGAAGTTCCAGATTCGATTCCTGTATCTAGCCAGGGCACATCTGTGAGCAACTAATTGTAGATTCAATACTTGTACCTAGCCAGGGCATATCTGCATGAAGATTTTGAAGATCAACACCTGTAACAGGCCAGGAAACCATCTTCCTTTCTCAAGTACGCAAGTTCTCGCTAAGCCCATTCCCAAATGGCATCTATAAGCCCATTCCCAACAAGTTTCTGTCACATCTCCAGATGGCATCTATAAGCCCATCCCCCTATCCACCATCTCTCCAAATGGCATCTGTAAGCCCATTCCCGACATCACATTGCTGACACTCCATTATGCGAGTGCAAATTTCCGGGCACTCTAGTGTCCAATCTCCTTTTACCCTCGAGTCGCGAAAGGCAAACTTGCCAATCTAACTCTTCAGGTTCAAGAAGATTGAACAGGGGCAACTGTTGTACCCCAAAATTTGCCCTCCCATTTCATCAACATTTTCTCACCCCAAGACCCTTGGAGCTCAAGATCCAGTTAGGGTTTGCTCTGCTCAAGACTCCTCCTTGCACTGTTGACCCAAATTAGGGTTTGAGTTTGCACAAAGATGTTTTGACCTAAAAGGTCCAAAATGACTTTCATGCTTCATGTTGAACTCACAAGTTTATACATACCAAGTTTCAATCCTTGATTCCAATCTTTGCCCAGTCAATTGGACAATTGACCTAGAAATCAGCTGTATTGGGGAAAAAGTCAACTGTGACCAATTGACAGTCAAACCTCATGATTTTTGACCCACATCAACATTATGAACTCATATGGACCATTTGATCAAGTTTGGATCACAATTCCACAAGAAATTTGATCAGATCACCAAAAGGGCAAAATGGTCATTTTTAGGGTTTTGACTGCACAAAGGCAATTTTTGACTGTTTGACCTAGCCAATGGCAAACCAAGCTCAGATATGGACTCAAGGAATCAATGGCATTGTCTTGACATGTTCAACAAGTTCAAAAGATCCCAAATGCACAAGATTGACAGATGAATTTTCCAGTCAACTGAGCCAAAATTGACTGTATATTGAAAAGTCAAACTTTGACTTTTTGGTCAAAATCAAGTGTCAAGATTCATTTTTCATCAAAACATGCCAAATCATGAAACTTGTTCATCAAGAAATCAAAAATCACAAATTAGGGTTTAAAATGAAGAATTTTCATAACTTAGAAATTTTCTAAGTTATGAAAATCCCTAATTTTTTCCTAACTTTGTCCCATTTTTTCATCAAGATACATTTGGATTCAAGGAAAACTCAAAACATGAAAGTTATAGTCCATTGCAAAATCTACAACTTTGATTCACAAAGTTTCCTCAAAAGAAGCTTGTAGCTCAAGTTATGATTTTTGGAACAAGGGTGCAAAACATTCTTAACTTGGAAAAATTTTGACCTATTCTAGGCAGGATTTTTGTCCAACTTCATGGCCACTTTTCACATGCTTCCACTTGGAATCTCAACTTGCATTACAAAGATGGATTGTAGTACACATTCCAAGATTTCCAAAATGTCCAAGAACTTCTCAAACACCCTTGTGGTTAGGGAGAATCGAATTTGGCAATATGGGCAAAATTCACTTTGTTCATAAGCCATGTACATGTCCATAACTTGTGCATTTTTGAAATCAGCATGTGCAAGCTACATTACAGGCCTCTAATCTCATTTACACTAAAAAATTAAATGTTAAACCATTGTCCCAAGATGTTATTCTATGCATTTGGTCATTACATGGAAGTTTAATCCTTATTTGGAAAAAGCATTTTAGCCATTTTGATAAAGCATGACTTTATGTCAAAACACATATCAAGAAGTACAATGCATATCTTTTGGGCACAAGATTATGGACTAATCCCACTGATCAAGGGAAGATTATGCAGCATGCTTGAGGGACCTGCCTTGCCCTATAACCAAGTTGACAACTTTTGCTTACAAAGGAAGAAACTTGGCATTTTGTATCACATATCACATTTCTGCCAACACAAGCCAAGACATATTTGTTGAACACATTCCATACATCATAACTGAGCTAAGGCACAACCTAACCACCTTCCAAACCTCACCAAACATCAAAACACCATTTTGCTGCACAAAACAGGGCATCCCTGCAGATTGAGTGGCACAGCTCATTTCCATCGTGCATTTTCATCCAAACCACTTCATACACCTTCCATAACATCCATACAAACTGTCCCAAGCATTAAACTGAAACTGTAACACCTCTAACCAGTTTTTCCATTTTCACTTTTCTCTCTTGCAGGTTGACTTCTGTAGCTTGATACAGCAAGATTCAAAGCACACCAAGCATTGGAGAAGCCTCCCTGAACTTCAAGCAAGTTGTACAAGTCCTCACCTTGCCTTGAAAGTACCTCCATTGTCATACACGATCCAAGCTGAACATGTAAGTTCATGGACTTCTATCTCTCAATCTAGGAAGAGTTAGGTTTAGGTTTATGAATGAAAAATGCTCTACTCATGGCCCTGAAACTACACATATAATTACCTTCAATTTATATTGCATATGCTGAGAGAATTTGGAACCTGAACATTAGAAAAAACAGGTCAAGAATTAGGGATGAAGAAATTCTCTTTCATTTCTTAGAGTTAAGTCAAGTTCTTTATATGTCTGGATTCGTCTCTTGATGCTCTACATTTTTGGTGTTATGAGTTTTGCTTGAAAGTCCAGGAATCAGGAGTTAAGAAACGCGTGTTGTTGTTGTTCAAACCAGTCTGGAGGTTGAAGACAACTCCTCTTAGGATGGGCCTGAGTTTGACTTTCTATTTGCACCACTCATTTTCCACTTGCACCCCCTTGGCCCATTGTGTTTATTTTTATCATTTTTTGACTTTTTCTTTTTATTTCTGACTTGTTATTTTTTGTTAAAATATAAAAAACATTAAAAAAAAATTTTCATCTTCTTTTTGTATTTTTTAGGCATTTATTTGTTTCATTTAGTTACATATGTAAATAAATAGATATTTACCTTTTATTTTAAAAATATAAAAATAATACAAACCATTTTTATTTTCTGATTTTATTTTATTTTATCTTTTGAAAACATTTTATAAAAAATATACTTTTTTTGTAAATATTAAATATTTTATTTTTGTACATATTTAATATATTTAATACATAATATATATATATATATATATATATATATATATATATATATATATATATATATATATATATATATATATATATATATATATATATATATATATATATATATATATATATATATATATATATATATATATATATATATATATATATATATATATATATATATATATATATATATATATATATATATATATATATATATATATATATATATATATATATATATATATATATATATATATATATATATTTAGAATATTTAGGATAAAAAATACAAAAATAATACATTCTTACTTTTATTAATATTTGACCTCAAAAAAATACTTTTTTACAATATACTTCCTTTTATTTATTTTTTGTACATAACTAATAAATATTATATACATTAAATAATTAATACATTTTACTTAGCAAAATTAGGGTTTTGCCCTAACCATGAAAAATCCAAAAATTAATCTTTTAATTTTTGTTTATTTATCACATGAAAATACCTTTTTTATATACATATAAAAAAATCATTTTTTGCATCTTGCATATTTATTTTATTTTTATTTAATTTGTGCAATTAAATAATTTGTATATTCCATTTTGGATTGTAATAGCTTAGATTTTAATTTCTTGCTAAATATCCCCATTTGAACATTTGTACTCCCCATCCCATAATTGTGTTGTAATAATTTAGGACCTTTAAATTCCGCATTTAAAAGCTTTCTAAATATGCCATGATAGACTTAGGGTTTTGTATGCAAAAATCAACCAAACAAATAGCTTGACCTAATTCCAAGATAACAAAGCATGAAAATGGACAAACACCAATCACACTTGCACCCCTAGGGTTACTCCACTTGTTGCCTTCAATAATGGGTCATGTTGCATGTTAGGTGTCCTTGGCAAAAACAAAACAATTCAAATGATCATAGTCCCTCGATGACGCTTTCGAAAGTTGCCTAAAAATGATCAAGTCCCTTAAAGAATTGCCCAAAGACACTTGGCACCATTGCAATCATGGTCTAAACGATGACCCGCGCCCGTCCCGTTCACATCCTAACACAAGATTATCCACCAAATACAATAGTGGAACAAAATTGTTAAAAGGGTTAAAACATAGCAAAGATCTTTGAGTAAATTTAGGAGTAGACAACTCTTGGTTACTTTCCAACTTGCAAAACAAAAACACTTGCCTATTTTTCAAAACCACACATCACAACACACTTTCAAAAAACAACTTTCAAAAACATTGAAAACTTTTCAAAAGATAGTACACCTTTGTATACATCCCAACATGGATCATTGCAAAGGTTGCCACCCCATTGGCCTCTTTTCAAAACATTTTCAAACCCCCAAACACACAAAGCACCATTTCAAACAATTGAAAATCAAGGCAAGTTGATCTAAGCAAGTAACTAAGAGCCCATGGATAACCATGGATAGAAAGGGTGCTAATACCTTCCCTTTCTATAATCTACTCCCCGAACCCAAGAAAACATCTCAAAGGTTTTTGCTGTGCTTTTTAACCATTCCTTAGGATAAAATAAAAAGTCGGTGGCGACTCTTGCTCAACCGAAACATTTGCGAAAACAAACGCAAAACCCAAGTCAGTTCTCCCACCGCATCACAGTTAGCAATTCATGTTTTGGCTTGCAACAAAGTTCTGAAGTTGTTTGAAATGAAGCCAAGGCTTGCCTTTATCAGATGGATGAGTTGTATTGACTTTTGCAAGTTTGCTTACTTTTGAAGAAAAGTTGAAGTGACAATGCCCAAAAGCTTGTACTTGCTAGTTCCTTAGATGATAAGAGTTGGTAAACATGCCTAATAACCGTGGACCTTACTTGTGACAAAGAAACAGGTTCAATGCTCAAGGAATGCAAAGTTGGAAAAAGCAAGCTTTATGAAAATGGTATTGAGAACTTTATGCCATAAATGGATTAATTCTTTGTGCAAAGCTCCATAGGTCAGAATAAAGCCAATATCCCATGTGTTAGAATTCAATTGTGGAGTGTAGAAAGGATTAGGATCTGTAATACCAAGTACAAGCATGTTTGAAACTGATTTGCAACTTGTAACATTGTGAAAATACCTTGCACAAAAGTGATAAATTGCCATTTTCTCTTCTTCGATTCTCCCTAACCACAAATGATTTTGGAGAGTTCTTGGACATTTTGGAAAGCTTGTAACATGCTTTACAATCCATCTTTGAAATACATTTTGAGATTCCTCTTGAAACTAGGTGAAAATTTTCCATGAAGTTAGGTCAAAAATCTGCCTAAACTAGGGCAAAATTTCACTAAGTTAAAAAGTTTATGGACCCCTATTCACAAAATCATATTTTGAGATACAAGCATCTTTTGGGAAAACTTTGTGAATAAAAATTGTAGATTGCATTGAGGACTACAACTTTCATGTTGGAAGTTTTCTTTGAATCCAATTGCATCATGGTGAAACAGTTGTGGAAATGGTGCTTTGACATGGTTTTCCATGGGCTCTTAGTTACTTGTTTAGATCACTTGCTTTGCTTTGACAATTGTTTGAAATGGTGCTTTGTGTGGTTTTTAAAATATTTTGAAAAGAGGCCTTTGTTTAGGCAATCTTTGTAATGATTCTCGTTCGTAAGATTGTATACAAAGATGTTTGTCTTTTGAAAAATGTTTCAATGTTTTGAAAGTTGTTTGGAAAATGTTTTGAAATGTGTGTGTTTGTTTGAAAATAGCAAGGATTGTTTGCAAATTGATCAAGTAACTAGAAGCTTATCTACCTACTCAAAAGTCTTTCTTGTACATTTTTATTCCTTTGACATTATTGTTTTACCATTGCATTTGGTAAACAACCCTATCTTTGGATGTTAAACGGGACAGGCGTGGGTCATCGTATGACCATGGTAGCAATATTGCCAAGTATCTTTAGCAAGTTTTGAGGGACTAAGATCATCTTTGTTTAGGCAACCTTTTTCATAGCGTCATCGAGGGACTATGATCTTTTGTTTTGTTTGATTTTGCCAAGATACCTAGCATGCATACCATGGCCTTTAAATTAGGAAACCAAGTGAGTGAAACCCTAGGGGTGCTCGTGTGCAATGTGTTGTCATTTTTCATGCATTTTTGTCTTGTATTAGGTCATGCTATTTGTTTTGATTTTTGTCTTATCATACAAACCCTAATTTACTAAACATGCATATAATGCGATAAACTGCGTAAAGTAAATCTAAACTATTACAACAATATTATGGGAGGGGGATACAAGTTTGAATGGGGATATTTGCACAAAATAAAACCCTAATTCACTATTACAACCCAATTGAATTTATTGTACAATAAATAAATAAATAAACAATTATTTAAATATGCAATAAAGTGTAAATATGCAAAAATGTTTTGTAATTGTTTTATGTATGAGAAAATAAAATTATCTAAGTCCTAAAAATTAAGAAAAAAATAATGTTATTATTTTTGAGAGGGGAAACCCTAATTTTTTTTGTTTTAAAAGAAAATATGTTTTATATTATTTTATTCATTTTTATGTTTAAGAAAAAAATATTATATACAAATATTTAAAAATTAAATATGTATGACAAATAAATATTTAATATGTATAAAATAAAAATATTTAAGTATTCTTATTATTTATAAGTTTATTTAAGAAAATAAAACCTAATAAACTATTTTTATGCCCAAAAATAATAAAAAAAATAAAAAAAATAAAATGCAAAAAATTAAGAAAATATTTTTGGATTTTTTAATGTTCAGAAAAAAATAATAAAGTCAAAAATATAAAATATGAAAGAAAATACAAAAAATATAAAAAATATGCAAAGGGGGGTGCAGAAGTAAAATGGGGGGTGTGAAAAGAAGAAACAAAGAAGGCCAGAAACAAAAAAGCCCAAGACAACATCTTCATCCTTGTCCACTGTCCTTGCGCGCGTTTCTGAGCTTGATTCTGTTCTTGCTCATGCTTGCATGAAATCAAAAACTTACAACATGAAACTTATAGCATTTTTAATCACGATTCCAACCATATCCATTTTGTGACCTAACTCTAAGAAACCAGGGAGAATTTCAGTGGCCCTAATTCCTGACCTAATTTTTTCATGAACATCAACAATCAAATACTCTTAGCTCAATTAATATAAATGGAAAGTATACATATGTACAGCTCAAGCAAGTTAGGGACTGCATTTTTGCTTCACAAACCTAAGCTTAAGGATGCCTAAATAGAGAGATAGAAACTTGAAAAATACCTTGTTCAGTCGAGTTTGGATATGGCAATGTGGGAACTTTGAGTGAGGCCTGAAGTTCTTGTGAGCTTCCTTGAAGTTCCCTCAAGCTTCTCCAATGCTCAGCTTGCCTTGTAGATGCTTGAAACTTGCTGCACGAGTCAACCTGCAAACCTTCAAAATGAAAATGGTGAAGCTTGAAACAGGGCACACAGTTTCAAGACAAGGGCCTGGACAGTTTAGGTATGATGTATGGAAGGTGTTTCAAGAGTTGAATCAAGAAACGCACGAGCCAATATTGATTTGGCTTGAGATTTGCAGAAGCTGCCCTGTTTTGGGCAGAAATGTGGTTTTTTGTGTTTTGGAGTGTTTGAGATGTTAGCAATTCATGTTTTGGCTTGCAACAAAGTTATGAAGTTGTTTGAAATGAAGCCAAGGCTTGCCTTTATCAGATGGATGAGTTATATTGACTTTTGCAAGTTTGCTTGCTTTTGAAGAAAAGTTGAAGTGACAATGCCCAAAAGCTTGTACTTGCTAGTTCCTTAGCTGATAAGAGTTGGTAAACATGCCTGATAACTGTGGACCTTTCTTGTGACAAAGAAACGGGTTCAATGCTCAAGGAATGCAAAGTTGGAAAAAGCAAGCTTTATGAAAATGGTATTGAGAACTTTATGCCATAAATGGATTAATTCTTTGTGCAAAGCTCCATAGGTCAGAATAAAGCCAATATCCATTGTGTTAGAATTCAATTATGAAGTGTAGAAAGGATTAGGACTTGTAATACCAAGTACAAGCATGTTTGAAACTGATTTGCAACTTGTAACATTGTGAAAATGCCTTGCACAAAAGTGATAAATTTCCATTTTCTCTTCTTCGATTCTCCCTAACCATAAATGATCTTGGAGAGTTCTTTGACATTTTGGAAAGCTTGTAACATGATATAAAATCCATATTTGAAATGAATTTTGATATTCCTCTTGGAACTAGGTGAAAAGTTGCCATGAAGTTAGGTAAAAAATCTGCCTAAACTAGGGCAAAATTTCACTAAGTTAAAAAGTTTATGAACCCCTATTCACAAAATCATAACTTGAGATCCAAGCATCTTTTGGGAAAACTTTGTGAATCAAAATTGTATATTTCATGGAGGACTACAACTTTCATGTTGGAAGTTTTCTTTGAATCCAATTGAATCATGGTGAAAAAGTTGTAGAAAGTTGGGGAAAAAATAAGAAATTTCCATAACTTAGAAAAAATCTAAGTTATGAAAAATTTCAAGCTAAAACCCTAATTTGCAATTTTAGGTTTCTTGGTCAACAAGTTTCACATTTTGACATATCTTGATGAATTATGACCCTTGGAACTTGATTTTGACCAAAAAGTCAAAGTTTGACTTTTCAGTGTATAATTGATTTTTGATCAGTTGAGTGCAAAATTCATTTGTCAATCCTATGCATTTGAGATCTTTTGAACTATGTGATTAGATCAAGATGATGCTATTTAGTCCTTGAAATCATGCTTGAACCCAATTGGTCATTGGCTAGGTTAAAAATCAGAAATTTCCCTTTCTCAGTCAAAACCCTAATTTTGACCATTTTGCCCTTTTGATGATTTGATCAAATTGCTTGAGGAGTTGTGGTCCAAACTTGATCAAATGGTACATAGGAGCCTAAAATGTTGTTTTGGATAAAAAATTATGAAGTTTGACTGTAAATTGACCATGGTTGACTTTTTCCCCAATACAGCTGATTTTTAGGTCAACTGTCCAATTGACTGGGCAAAAATGTGATTCAAGGCTTGAAACTTGGTATGAGCAATCTTAGGGGTCCAAGATGGTGTATGAAAGTCACATGAAGCATTGATGGTCCAAAAATCCTTGTGCAAACTCAAACCCTAATTTCAGGTCATCAGTGCAAGAGGAGGTCTTGAGCTGAGCAAACCCTAATCCTGTCTGGAGTCCAAGAAGTCTTGTGAAGAGAATCTTGATAAAATGAGAGGGAAAATTTTGGGGTACAACAGATGCCCTTGTTCAATCTTCTTGAACCTGAAGAGTTAGATTGGTGAGTTTGCCATTCGTGACTCGAAGGTAAAAGATGATTGGACACTAGAGTGCCCGTAAATTTGCACTCGTCAAAGTATAGTTGAGGAAATGGGCTTAAAGATGCCATTTGGAGATGCGATAGAATCTTGTTGGAGATGGGATTAAAGATGCCATCCAAGAATGTTTGCTGAGATGTATGTTGTAAGTCAGGAGAATAAGTATCAAAATAGTATCCGCGTCTGGAACGTATATGTACTGTATCTGGGGACTGGATCTGAATGAGCAAGGGAATATCATCCGTATCTGGAGCGTATCCAAGCTGTATCTGAATGTTGAATCTGAATAAGCAATAGAATAGCATCTGTGTCTAGAGCGTCTCTGAGCTTGGGGAAATCAGAATAAGTGATAGAATGGTAACCGTGTCTAGAGCGTATCTGGACTGTATCTGAAGCTAAGATCTGAATGAGTAGCAGAAGGACCTCCGTGTCTGGAGTGTATCCGTACTGTATCCAAATCGATAAACTGAATAAGGGGCCAGAATGGCATCCGCGTCTAGAGCGTATCTGAACTAGAATCTGAATAAGTGACAGAATGACTTCCGTGTTTGGAGTGTATCTGGACTTGAAACTGATAGTTGAATCTGACTGAGAAATAGAATGGCTTCCGCGTCTGGAGCGTATCTAATCTGTATCTGATAGTTGAAATCTGAATAAGTATCAGGATGGCATCCGTATCTGGAGCGTATCTGAACTGTATCTGAAATATGAACCTGAATGAGCAACATAATGATTTCCGCGTCTAGAGTGTATCTATACGGTATCATGATTGTATATTGTTAATGATAGCTTGTTAATCTTATCCTGAAAAGGGTAAAATGTTAGCTGAAACACAAAGTTATGTTGCATGAAATGTATGATGCAATAAATGTGTTTTATCAATGTTTAGGATACATGGATGTAATGTATGTGCATGTAAGCTGGTTTGCTGTCTTGCTGAGGAAAATAAATCCTTTATAGCCGGGGATAATAAAATCCTTGACTGCTGTCGGGGAAAATAAATCCTTGACCGCTGTTGGAGATTCAAAATCTTTGATTGCTGAGGACGAGAAATCCTGGGCGACTGTTGGGGATAGAAAAAATATTGACAACTTCTATGGGGATATAAGGATCATTCATGTCTTGAAGTTGGAGTAATGACAAAATCTGTTGTGAGAGTAATGCCAAACTGCTGGAGAAATCTGCTTGGGAAATCCAGAGAATTTTGACGACTTCTACTGGGGATTACACAATGGGAATCCTTACTCGGCTGGGGAATAGGGAAAACTATGATGATTTATGCGGGGAACTAAGAATGAGAATCTTCAATCTGTCAATGGGTAATGAAAACTTTGGTGACTTCACTTGGGAAATGAGAATGAGAATCTTCAATCTGCAGGGGAGTAAAAACTCTGACAAATTCATGCTGGGGAGTAATGAAGACTCTGTGGGGAATAGTTTATTGCTGGTAGTAGGTTCAGGAGTTTCGGCCGTCTGCCATTCTACTGGGGAGTTAACTGTTATCTGGTTGATTTCTAGGCTTCAAGATAACTTGCTGGGGAAATTGGAGACACTGAATGGTTTCCGCTAGGGATTAGAAGTCTTGACTCGACTGGGGATGAAGGTTTCAGCTCCGCTGGGGATCTATAACTCAAAGTTTTGGCTCCACTATGGATTGGGGGTTTGAAAACTTAACTCTGATGGGAATTAAGGGTTTGAAATTATAACTCCACTAGCGATATGTATTTCAAGGTTTTAGCTCCGCTGGGGATCTAGATGATGTACTGTAGGGGATTGCTCCTGGAATAGTCTAAAGACGTTTTCCTATCCTTTCAGTCTGTCAATAATTGTTCTTTTCCATCCTGTTTATTTGTAAACAGTAATTATGTTCAAATGCATATGTTCATCAATGAATCATTGGACGTTTTTGCAAATAAAAACACAAGTGTAAAAGAAAAAGGCAAATAGTTTTCTGTACTTTGAAAGAGGTATCTTTGTATTTACTTTGAATAAGTGTTTTGTACAAAGGGGACAGACATCCTAGTAAGAGGATGGTGTCATAAAAGTAAGAAAAATTTATACAAAGAAAGATAGCTATGTGTGTAAAAAATCCCATGGGGTTCCCATTCTACTATAGCCTTCCTATCTCTGAATATCTTGTCCATCCGTTGCTTCGTCTGAAGATGATTGGATTGATCAGAAGCTCAGAGTTTGTCAGTGAAGAGATTGTCCTTAAAGTGATCCGACGAGACATAGTCATACGCTTTAATTCCCTAACTTTTTCCTGGACCGCCCTTTCGGGTTTTCAGTCCACCGGGAAACCCTTTTTTGCCCAAGTCGCCCTTTCGGGTTTTCAACTTGCCAGGTGTACAAATTTTTTGTTTTATCCCTAATTTTTGCCTGAACCGCCCTTTCGGGTTTTCAATTCACCGGGATGCCCTTTTTTGCCTAGGTGTGTCAACCTAGCGGGTCATTTATGCGTAGTATCTTTTGACTATGTCTGCATTCGCAGGGTGCGGCAGGTCGTCGCCGTCCATGGTGGTTAAGATCATTGCCCCACCAGAAAATATGTTCTTGATCATAAATGGTCCTTCATAGGTAGGAGTCCATTTGCCCCTGGGATCACTTTGTGGCAAGATAATGCGCTTGATCACTAGATCCCCGACTTGATATGTCTGGCGTCTGACTTTCTTGTTGAAAGCCTTGATCATCCGCTTTTGATACATCTGACCATGGAAAATATCAGTAAGTCTCTTTTCATCAATCAAGTTAAGTTGATCAAGTCGGGTTTGAATCCAATCGTCTTCACTCAAACCAGTATCCTTCATGATTATCAAGGAGGGAATCTGAACCTCGATAGGTAAAACAGCCTCCATGCCATATACCAAGGAATATGGTGTTGCCCCAGTTGATGTGTGTGCCATGGTACGGTACCCGTGAAGAGCAAACGGTAGCATTTCATGCCAGTCCTTGTAGGTGACTGTCATCTTTTGTATGATCTTCTTGATATTTTTGTTCGCAGCTTCGACTGCACCATTCATCTTCGGCCGGTAGGGAGATGAATTGTGATGTTGAATCTTGAACTGCTCGCACAAGGCAGTGACCATAGTATTGTTCAGGTTTGTACCGTTGTCAGTGATGATCCTTTCGGTGATACCGTACCGGCAAATAAGGTTCTGCTTGATGAAGCGGGTAACCACATTCTTAGTTACGGATGCGAAGGAAGCTGCTTCGACCCACTTGGTGAAGTAGTCAATGGCCACCAGAATGAAGCGGTGTCCATTGGATGTTGTAGGCTTGATCTCTCCAATCATGTCGATTCCCCACATAGCGAATGGCCAAGGAGCTGTTAAGACATTTAGAGGAACAAGAGGCACGTGCACCTTGTCTGTATAAATTTGACATTTATGACAAGTGCGGGAGTGTTGATAACAGTCAGCTTCCATGGTAAACCAATAATAGCCTGCCCTTAGAATCTTCTTAGCCATCGTATGCCCGCTAGAGTGAGTACCGAAGGTACCCTCATGCAATTCAACCATAATTCTTCCAGCTTCAATCTTATCCACACAACGAAGCAGAATAGAATCGTGATTGCGCTTGTACAGGATGCCATTACTTAGGAAGAACTTTGCCGAGAATCTCCTTAAGAACTTTTTATCATTGGCTGAAGCTCCTTCAGGGTATTCCTGAGCCTCGAGTTACCTTTTGACTTCATGAAACCAGGGCTGGTCCACTACTTCTTCGGTATTAATCTCATGACAATGTGCCGGTTCGTCCATCCGTTCAATGGTGATTTGGGGAGCCTCATTATCCCAGTTAAGTTTAAACATGGATGACATTGTAGCTAGAGCATCTGCTAGCTGATTTTCTTCTCGCGGGAAGTGCTCGAAGGTAATCTGCTCGAAATGTGGTAACAATGTCAAGACATGTTCTTTGTAAGGGATGAGGTTTGGATGTTTAGTATCCCACTCTCCTTTGATCTGACTGATGACCAAAGTTGAGTCCCCAAACACATCTAAGGATTTGATTCCCAAGTCTATGGCAGCCTTGAGTCCAAAGATGCAAGCTTCATAATCTGCCATATTGTTTGTACAGTTGAAGCAAAGTCTGGCTGTGAAAGGTGTATGGCAACCTTCTGGGGAGATGAGTACCGCACCGATACTGTTGCCAAGTTCATTGGAGGCCCCATCAAAGTACAGGGTCAATCGGGATCCTTGTTCAGGTCCGTCATATGGTCTGAAATCTTCAATGTTGTCCAATGTCATAATGTCTTCGTCGGGGAAGTTGAACCTCATGGATTGGTAATCTTCGACAGCTTGATGGGCCAGATGGTCAGCTAGCACACTTCCCTTTATAGCTTTTTGGGTCGTGTACTGTATATCGTATTCCATTAGGATCATCTGCCATCTAGCTATTCTTCCAGATAGAGTAGGCTTCTCAAAGATGTACTTGATTGGATCCATTTTAGAGATCAGCAAAGTGGTATGAGTCAACATATACTACCTTAGCCGGCGAGCAGCCCATACCAAAGCGCAACAAGTTCTCTCGAGCAGTGAGTATCGGGTCTCACAGTCGGTAAACTTTTTGCTAAGGTAATAAATGGCATGCTCTTTTCGTCCAGACTGGTCATGTTGGCCCAGTATGCACCCCATTGAATTCTCTAGGACGGTCAAATACATGATTAGCGGTCTTCCCTCAACGGGTGGCATCAAGATAGAAGGTTCTAGCAAATACTCCTTGATTTTATTGAAAGCAATTTGACAGTCATCATTCCATTTAACTACCTGATCTTTCTTCAACAGCTTGAAGATTGGTTCACAGGTAGATGTTAGGTGAGAAATAAACCTTGCAATGTAGTTTAGGCGTCCCAAGAAACCTCTGACCTCCTTCTCAGTGCGAGGGGTGGGTATTTCTTGTATATCTTTGACTTTGGCAGGATCAACCTCGATGCCTTTGTTGCTGACAATGAAACCTAGAGGTTTATCGGACCAGACTCCGAATGTACACTTGTTTGGGTTCAATCTGAGCTTGCACTCCTTCAACCTGACAAACAACTTTTGCAAGTGATCAAGGTGTTCTTCTTCAGTTTGTGATCGGGCTATCATGTCATCTACGTAGACCTCTATCTCATGATGTATCATATAATGAAACAAAGCTACCATGGCGCGTTGATAGGTTGCCCTGACATTCTTCAGTCCGAATGGCATCACTTTGTAGCAGAATGCACCCCACTGTGTAATGAAAGTAGTTTTCTCCATGTCCTCGGGTGCCATTTTGATCTGGTTATAGCCTGAGAATTCGTCCATGAAAGAAAATACTTTGTGCTGAGCTGTATTGTCAACCAGGATGTCAATGTGCAGAAGTGGAAAGTCATCTTTAGGGCTGGCCCTGTTTAAGTCTCTGTAATCCACGCACATTCTCACTTTGTCGTCTTTCTTTGGCACAGGCACAATGTTAGCAACCCATTGTGGATAAGAAGTAACGGCCAGAAATCCAGCATTGAACTGCTTCATAACTTCTGCTTTGATCTTCTCGGATATGTCAGGTCTCATGCGGAGGACTTTTTGTTTCACTGGTGGACATTCTTCTCTGGTGGGGAGACGATGTACCACAATGTCTGTATCGAGTCCCGACATGTCTTCGTATGACCAGAAGAAGATTTCAACATAATCATGCAGTAGCTAAATTAGGCGCTCCTTGACACTCAGCTCTAGAATGGCACCTATCTTGATTTCCTTTTTGTCATCGTTAGTTCCCAAGTTAATTGTATCCAACTGCTCCTCATAAGGCTGGATTACTCTTTCTTCTTGCTGTAATAGTCTGGCAAATTCCCCTGGCACCTCACAATCTTCCTCACCTTCGTATTCAGCTTGGTTGATCAGATCTTCAGAGTCACTGAAGGCTATAGCAATATCATTACCCGTGGGTTCCAGAATGGAAGGGTACCTGCATTTGTGAGTGTGGGTGTGTGTAAGGGCATAGCCATCTTAAAACAACAAAATGTAAAAGAAAGACAATGAGCACAAAAGGTTTATATATGAAAAGCGTCCATGATTCATTAAAATGACATATGAAATGAAAATAAGAACCCTTACAAATGGACCTATGTGCCTCGGGTAAGACACAAGGTTGAAAAAGTACGAATTGTTTGTGAATTATTACAGTCCAACAGAAATGGAAAAGATAAATTACTGATTTATGAAAGTAATCGGAACAAAGTCTTTTGCTTCCCAGTTGCACAGTCCTCCGTCAACAGTAGGAAAAATCCAGTCTTCCAAGTTGCTCTCTTCTTCACTGTCCTCTAGTGCATTAACCCCTCGGTGGCTGATCTTCACAGGTGGCCCTCCGGCACGGGAGCGGCGCATGGCCTTCTGGCTAGCCGAAGTAAATCCCAAGCCGAATTTGTCTGATTTGAAAGGAAAGTCGGGAATCTGCCCCCAGATAGTGGATCCGCCTTCTTCCACTACTTCCCTAGCATCCTTGAGAGATGACATCCGAGGCACAGGTCTTGTGATTATAGGAGTTGAGGACACTGTTTTGGTCGCCGTTATCTCTTCAGAAACATCTTCAAAGTGTTGGAAAGGGGTCTCTATGAATTCGCCATCTAACTCCACATAACGGAAGGAGTTCAGATGACTAATCATATATTCCTCTTCGCCATGAACAATTATGATTTTCCCCTGGACAGGGTACTTGAGCTTTTGATGCAGAGTAGAAGTGACAGCTCCAGCATGGTGGATCCAAGGTCTTCCCAACAGGCATGAGTAGGAAGGATGGATGTCCATCACGTAAAATGTTGAATTGAACGTCTAGGTACCCACCTTGATCGGGATGTCCACCTCTCCATGGACCATCCTCTTAGAACCATCAAAGGCTCTGACAATGATGTTGCTGGGTTTCAGGGTTAAGCCTTCACAATCCAACCTATCCAAGGCTTTCTTTGGCAAGACATTTAGAGACGACCCAGTATCAACCAAAACATGAGCTAGGGTGGTTCCCCTACACTCCACCGAGACATGTAGTGCATCTTTATGCTTTCTCCCTTTGGAGGTCAAGTCTGTATCGGAGAATCCCAGGCCATTGTCAGCTGTTAAGCTAGCCACACATTCCTGGAACTGATCAGCGGAGGTTTCTTGTGGCACGTGGGCCCTCTTTAAAAACTTGACCAAAGCTTTAGCATGTGCCTCAGAGCACAGCAACAGGGCTAACATAGATATTTTGGAGGGGGTATGCCCCAGTTGTTCAACAACATTGTAATCACTTTTCTTAATGATCCTCAGAATCTCTTCCATCTCTTTCTGGGATGTATCAGGAATAACTAGTGACTGAGCCTTCGTCAAGACAAGCTCCTCTTGAACATTCTTTCCTTTGTCAGCAGAAGTAGGGATGGGAATTGCATTGTCATTGTTGGCGGGTACACTTGTAGGTACAATCACAGGGGTAATCTTTGGAATGGCCGCGGGTCCAAAGACTACTGTTGGAGGAGCAATCTCTGGAGAAAAGATTCTTCCACTACGAGTAACTTTGCTTGTTCCGACAATGTTACTGATGTCGGGATTATCTTCCTCAGAGCTTTCTTCTTTAATGGCCTGTTCAATCTGTTTGACACCATGGTAGTAGATTTCTCCACCATAGTTCCATGGTACCATTTTATCGGTCTTATACGGGGTTGGCCCGGGCATTGTTATCTTTAATGGAGTAGTCATAGGAGAGGAAGTAATCCTAACGGGTTTTTTAGGAACCCTGGAAGGATTGGCGTATATGGTTATTATTGAAACTTCTGGAACTTGAATGCGTGAGATGGGAGCTTTCTCAAACAAAATTTCCTTGTTATCAATCAATTGTTGGATTCCTTTCTTCAAAAGAGGACAGTAAAATGGGGAGGACAGGCAAGCATGGAAATCTTGGTCACACCCTGGGAACACCCCATCCTTCAACAAGTTTAACTTGATGGTTAGGAGAGGAGTTGACAGTTCATCCACAATAGAAACAAACAGGTCTTCTTCCACAGTATTGTCATTGTGCCCATGCCTCGGCATTGGTGCGGAGATTACATTCCGCTTTTCAGGAGCTTCAAATTCAACTTCCTTTGTGTCGATCAGATCTTGAATCTTATTCTTCAGGGCCAACAGTTGTTGGTGTCGTACCCTGGGCTTTCTGAATGATAATCACATCTGGCGTTGGGATGGTAATGTGGAGAAGTAGTGTTAGGATTTTTAGGGGCCTCCTTTAGCATGGCCAGGTTCAACTTCAAGAGATGTGGTAAGACTTGAGCAGGAGTCATGTTTATCTTGGTGAATCACCTTACAGGCCTTTCCACCCTTTGCTGGTTATTCCTCGGCTGATCATTTCTTGGCTGGTTATTTCTCGGCTGGTCTGATGCAGACTTCTGAATCATAACAGCCCCCACAGTTGGTCGTCTTTCAATTCTTCCCTGATTTCTCTGGGCATAGACAACAACAATTCCTTCTTTCCAGTGAAGGGCTTTTTTGAAGCATCAGAGGTAGATGCATCTTTCTGAATTTTCCCGCTTCTAATACCAGCTTCCACCCTCTCGCAAGTTAGAATCAACTCAGTGAAACCTGCAGAGGAGCTTCCAATTAGGTGATTAAAGAAAGGACCTGACAGAGTCCCCAAGAACATGTCCACTAGTTCTCTTTCTGACAATGGTGGTTGCACCCTTCTGGCTAAGTCCCTCCACTTTTGGGCGTAGTCTTTAAAGCCCTCATTGGTAGTCATGGCCATACTCTGTAGCTGAGTACGGGTTGGCGCCAAGTTGGTGTTGTATTGATACTGTTTATAAAATGCGGCTGCCAAATCTTCCAAATTATGCACATCAGACCTCTCCAACTGGTAGAACCAATCCAGCTGCGTCCCCGATATACTGTCCTGGAAAAAGTGGACCCACAGGTCTTTGTCAGAAGAATGTGGTTGAATTTTCCTGACATAAGATCGTAGGTGCATCTTTGGGCAAGACACCCCATCATACTTAGCAAATAGAGGTACTTTAAATTTAGGAGGGATTACAATTCCAGATACCAGCCATAACTCTTCAAAGTCCAGCCCAGGCACTCTCTGTATCTCCATAGCAGCTAGACGTTCTTCCAAGTTCTTGTATTTGTCATCGGCCGGAGGGTACTGCTGTTCAGAATAGTCCTCATCCTCTTCCTCTTCAGCTTCAAATTCAGATGGCACTGCAGTTCCTTTACCTTTTCCTTCCCCCTCTTCAGATGTTGATGGGAATTCCAAAGTCCGTCTGGTTTGTCCTTCAAACCTTCTGCCCAAGATAGCCACACCAGCTCTCTTCTTGTTCTTTTTCTCTTTTTCCTTCTCTAGTAGAGTTTTGAGCTCCTCTTGCCCCTTGGCCAGGGTCAAGAGTAGCTGTTGAAATTGTGAATTCTGAGCTTGTAAGTCTTTGACCGTTTGTTCAATATCCATCTTGCTGAAATAAACAACAAAGAGATGAGGAAACTTGGTGTGAAGACCTGCTTATGCATATGATGAATGATATTTATTCATGTAATGCATTCAAGGATTCATAAATTCAAATTTGTTTTAAACAAAAAAGAAACACACGTCATATTAATAAGATAGAATTTGTTAGTACATCAATGCCCCATGGGCAAAATAATACAAAATTCTAAGGTAAAAAGACGTTGCGCATCCTCTTTGGCGCAATGTAGGTGTTGAGATTCTGCTCTTCGTGAAGCAGACGAGTGAGTTCCAAAACCTTCTTCTCACTTGCATAGAATTGGGCTTCAAAAGTATCATGTTCTCCCTTGAGTTGTATCCAACTCCTTTGTAAATCTTCTAGTGATGTTGGCATGTCAGGATGTAGGAGGGTGTATGGAACCTCTCCTTCCATAGCAGGCTCTATAATCACAGGGAGAATGTAGGGGTAAGGCATCATAAGACTTTGGGCGCGGGTTCGTACCCACTTGAGGTAAGGCTCAAGAGCGATGGAATTCTTATGTCCCAAGGTCTTACTGTCCACCTTGTTGGGCATCCTCCAAGCTCGGATGAACCTTTGTCGGAGTCCTTGGTTGTTGTTGTCGAAGTCGAAAACTAAACCTTGAATCAACATATCATGGGGTCCATCCCTTCGGGCATACCCAAACTGTCTCAGAGCCAAGCAAGGGTTGTAGGTGATGCCTCCCCTAATGCCAAGTAGAGGGACATTAGGTAATTCTCCATAATGGTCAATGATAATAACATTCTCTTTTGATCGAGAACACCAATGAACATCTGAATGTGTAAGAGTCATCAACCGTTGTGACCACCTCAAACCTTGCTCATTCTTCAAAACTGATTGGGGAAGATGAGAAATAAACCATCTTGCCAGGAGAGGAGTGCAACACATGAGAATACCTCTTTTCCTCATTGTTCGAGTGTGAAAAGAGTGGAGGATATCCCCAAGCAATGTAGGCATCGAGTTGCGAGCCATGAAGATTTTGACAGCACTCACATCTATAAGTTGGTCAGGGTTAGGGAACAAGACCATCCCATAGATGAGAAGAGCTACAATCTCCTCAAAAGCTTGTAAGTCCAAAGAATTACAGCAACTTTGGGCCTTCTCAAACAAGAACTTTGACAAGAAGCCTTTGACACCACTTCTAGTTTCCCAATGTGTTGTGACATCAGAGGAGTGCAAGTGTAAGGCTTGAGCAATATCTTCTGGCTTTGGATCTCTTTCCGTACCGTTGAAGGGTAGTTGATTGAGAATAGGAATCCTCAGGAGTTGAGAAAATTCCTCCAAAGTAGGCACTAGTTGGTAGTCAGGAAATGTGAAGCAATGATGCAAAGGGTCAAAGAACTGGAAGAGAACTTTCAGCATATCCTCTTCAGTGTTGGTGGTGACCAAGTTGAGTAGACGACCATGTCTCTCGGTGAATGGAGAATTCTCAAGAATCCTTGAAGCTAGCTCCTTGAGTTGTGGAGGAATTCTTACAAGATTGACTTGGATAGTTTTCCTGCAAAGTGAATCCATAACCTACAAAACAGGAACAAAGATGAAAATCCAAAATCCTTGAAATGGTTAGTGGATGCATATGATGCTTTATGATGTCCATGATGTTATGCATAATTATATATGTACAAGAAAATTACACAAGTTCCTAGTTTAGGCTTGCATGGGGTTTCATAGGTAAGTACCCTCTTGAAGTTTAGTTGGCTCAACCTGTCCTAGAAATAGTAATCGGGTTCTAAGGAGCTCAATATCACTGGATTGTTTCCTTGTTCATTGTTTCAATTCAGCCTCTTTACTGGCGACCGAAATATTCCAAGGAACCAAACCTCAATGAGTGTAGTATCGAGTATCTACCAACTTCGGACTGCACCAAAGCCAGTCATCTCACTACATCCTAAAAGGCCAAGTTGGTCAAGTAAAGGTTCTAAAAGTCCATTAGTGCTTCATGACATCACTCAGCGGCCCCGTATTCTCTTTGTTTGACTCAAAGGCTACCGGTACCCACAAATATGTCGCACTAATATAGCTATTGCTTAGACCATGTCGGTATACTCCACACAACTTCCACAACGTATTGGTATTTACCTATGAATGTTTCCCAAATCCGGGTAGAGGATTCAAACCCAAACAATAGAAACAAAGTGTAAAGCAATCAAGTCAAGAAAGATAAGCATGTAAAGGTTATCTAAAACCCTAAGGTAACCCCACTTTTATATTATTCCCTAGCAGAGTCGCCAGTTCTGTGATACGGTGGGAGAACTGACTTGAGGTTTTGCGTTTGTGTTCGTAAATGTTGCCGTTTAGCAAGAGTCGCCACCGACTTTTATTTTATCCAAAAGGAAAGGTAAAAAAGCACAGGAAAGACCTTTGAGATTGTTTTTGGGTTCGGGGGGTAGATTATGAAAAGGGAAGGTGCTAACACCCTTTTCATCCATGGTTTTCCATGGGCTCTTAGTTACTTGTTTAGATCACTTGTTTTGCTTTGACAATTGTTTGAAATGGTGCTTTGTGTGGTTTTGAAAATATTTTGAAAAGAGGCCTTTGTTTAGGCAATCTTTGTAATGATTCTCGTTCGTAAGATTGTATACAAAGATGTTTGTCTTTTGAAAAATGTTTCAATGTTTTGAAAGTTGTTTGGAAAATGTTTTGAAATGTGTGTGTTTGTTTGAAAATAGCAAGGATTGTTTGCAAATTGATCAAGTAACTAGAAGCTTATCTACCTACTCAAAAGTCTTTCTTGTACATTTTTATTCCTTTGACATTATTGTTTTACCATTGCATTTGGTAAACAACCCTATCTTTGGATGTTAAACGGGACGGGCGTGGGTCATCGTATGACCATGATAGCAATATTGCAAAGTATCTTTAGCAAGTTTTGAGGGACTAAGATCATCTTTGTTTAGGCAACCTTTTTCATAGCGTCATCGAGGGACTATGATCTTTTGTTTTGTTTGATTTTGCCAAGATACCTAGCATGCATACCATGGCCTTTAAATTAGGAAACCAAGTGAGTGAAACCCTAGGGGTGCTCGTGTGCAATGTGTTGTCATTTTTCATGCATTTTTGTCTTGTATTAGGTCATGCTATTTGTTTTGATTTTTGTCTTATCATACAAACCCTAATTTACTAAACATGCATATAATGCGATAAACTGCGTAAAGTAAATCTAGACTATTACAACAATATTATGGGAGGGGGATACAAGTTTGAATGGGGATATTTGCACAAAATAAAACCCTAATTCACTATTACAACCCAATTGAATTTATTGTACAATAAATAAATAAATAAACAATTATTTAAATATGCAATAAAGTGTAAATATGCAAAAATGTTTTGTAATTGTTTTATGTATGAGAAAATAAAATTATCTAAGTCCTAAAAATTAAGAAAAAAATAATGTTATTATTTTTGAGAGGGGAAACCCTAATTTTTTTTGTTTTAAAAGAAAATATGTTTTATATTATTTTATTCATTTTTATGTTTAAGAAAAAAAATATTATATACAAATATTTAAAAATTAAATATGTATGACAAATAAATATTTAATATGTATAAAATAAAAATATTTAAGTATTCTTATTATTTATAAGTTTATTTAAGAAAATAAAACCTAATAAACTATTTTTATGCCCAAAAATAATAAAAAAATAAAAAAATAAAATGCAAAAAATTAAGAAAATATTTTTGGATTTTTTAATGTTCAGAAAAAAATAATAGTCAGAAATATAAAATATGCAAGAAAATACAAAAAATATAAAAAAATATGTAAAGGGGGGTGCATAAGTAAAATGGGGGGTGTGAAAAGAAGAAACAAAAAAGGCCAGAAACAAAAAAGCCCAAGACAACATCTTCATCCCTGTCCACAGTCCCTGCGCGCGTTTCTGAGCTTGATTCTGTTCTTGCTCATGCTTGCATGAAATCAAAAACTTACAACATGAAACTTATAGCATTTTTAATCACGATTCCAACCATATCCATTTTGTGACCTAACTCTAAGAAACCAGGGAGAATTTCAGTGGCCCTAATTCCTGACCTAATTTTTTCATGAACATCAACAATCAAATACTCTTAGCTCAGTTAATATAAATGGAAAGTATACATATGTACAGCTCAAGCAAGTTAGGGACTACATTTTTGCTTCACAAACCTAAGCTTAAGGATGCCTAAATAGAGAGATAGAAACTTGAAAAATACCTTGTTCAGTCGAGTTTGGATATGGCAATGTGGGAACTTTGAGTGAGGCCTGAAGTTCTTGTGAGCTTCCTTGAAGTTCCCTCAAGCTTCTCCAATGCCCAGCTTGCCTTGTAGATGCTTGAAACTTGCTGCACGAGTCAACCTGCAAACCTTCAAAATGAAAATGGTGAAGCTTGAAACAGGGCACACAGTTTCAAGACAAGGGCCTGGACAGTTTAGGTATGATGTATGGAAGGTGTTTCAAGAGTTGAATCAAGAAACGCACGAGCCAATATTGATTTGGCTTGAGATTTGCAGAAGCTGCCCTGTTTTGGGCAGAAATGTGGTTTTTTGTGTTTTGGAGTGTTTGAGATGTTAGCAATTCATGTTTTGGCTTGCAACAAAGTTATGAAGTTGTTTGAAATGAAGCCAAGGCTTGCCTTTATCAGATGGATGAGTTGTATTGACTTTTGCAAGTTTGCTTGCTTTTGAAGAAAAGTTGAAGTGACAATGCCCAAAAGCTTGTACTTGCTAGTTCCTTAGCTGATAAGAGTTGGTAAACATGCCTGATAACTGTGGACCTTTATTGTGACAAAGAAACGGGTTCAATGCTCAAGGAATGCAAAGTTGGAAAAAGCAAGCTTTATGAAAATGGTATTGAGAACTTTATGCCATAAATGGATTAATTCTTTGTGCAAAGCTCCATAGGTCAGAATAAAGCCAATATCCAATGTGTTAGAATTCAATTATGAAGTGTAGAAAGGATTAGGACTTGTAATACCAAGTACAAGCATGTTTGAAACTGATTTGCAACTTGTAACATTGTGAAAATGCCTTGCACAAAAGTGATAAATTTCCATTTTCTCTTCTTCGATTCTCCCTAACCACAAATGATCTTGGAGAGTTATTTGACATTTTGGAAAGCTTGTAACATGATATAAAATCCATATTTGAAATGAATTTTGATATTCCTCTTGGAACTAGGTGAAACGTTTCCATGAAGTTAGGTAAAAAATCTGCCTAAACTAGGGCAAAATTTCACTAAGTTAAAAAGTTTATGGACCCCTATTCACAAAATCATAACTTGAGATCCAAGCATCTTTTGGGAAAACTTTGTGAATAAAAATTGTATATTTCATGGAGGACTACAACTTTCATGTTGGAAGTTTTCTTTGAATCCAATTTCATCATGGTGAAACAGTTGTGGAAAGTTGGGAAAAAATAAGAAATTTCCATAACTTAGAAAAATTCTAAGTTATGAAAAATTTCAAACTAAAACCCTAATTTGCAATTTTAGGTTTATTGGTAACCAAGTTTCACATTTTGACATATCTTGATTAATTATGACCCTTGGCACTTGATTTTGACCAAAAAGTCAAAGTTTGACTTTTCAGTGTACAGTTGATTTTTGATCAGTTGACTGCAAAATTCATCTGTCAATCTTATGCATTTGGGATCTTTTGAACTATGTGATTAGATCAATATGATGCTGAGTCCTTGAAATCATGCTTGAACCCAATTAGTCATTGGCTAGGTTAAAAATCAGAAATTGCCCTTTCTCAGTTAAAACCCTAATTTTGACCATTTTGCCCTTTTGATGATTTGATCAAATTTCTTGAGGAGTTGTGGTCCAAACTTGATCAAATGGTACATAGGAGCCTAAAATGTTGTTTTGGATAAAAAAATTATGAAGTTTGACTGTAAATTGACCATGGTTGACTTTTTCCCCAATACAGCTGATTTTTAAGTCAACTGTCCAATTGACTGGGCAAAAATGTGATTCAAGGCTTGAAACTTGGTACGAGAAATATTAGGGGTCCAAGATGGTGTATGAAAGTCACATGAAGCATTGATGGTCCAAAAATCCTTGTGCAAACTCAAACCCCAATTTCAGGTCATCAGTGCAAGAGGAGGTCTTGAGCTGAGCAAACCTTAATCCTGTCTGGAGTCCAAGAAGTCTTGTGAGGAGAATCTTGATTAAATGAGAGGGACAATTTTGGGGTACAACAGTAACATTCTACGAGGACCGGGGACACCAATGAATGTTTGAATGTGTAAGAGTTATCAGCCTTTGAGACCATCTCAAACCTTGTTCATTCTTCGAGACGGATCAGGGTAGGTGCGAAATAAACCACCTAGCCAAAAGAGGTGTGCAACACAGAAGGGTTCCTCTCCTCTTTATAGTGCTATTATGCAACAAATTTAGGATATCTCCAAGCAGAGTAGGTACTGGGTTACGTGACAGGAAAATCTTAACCGCATTCACGTCTATGAGCTGGTCCGGATTAGGAAACATTACTAAACCATAGATGAGAATGGATAACACCTCTTCAAAAGCTTGTAAGTCCAAGGTATCCCATAAATGGTGAGCTTTATCGAACAAGAACTTAGCCAAAAAACCTTTGACACCTCTCCTGGTTTCCCAATTTGCCACTACGTCAGACCGTTGTAAGGATAAAGATTTGGAAATATCTTCAGGTTTAGGGTCTCTTTCCATACCATTGAAAGGTACCTCATTAAGGATAGGCACCCCCAACAGCAGAGAAACCTCCTCCATAGTAGGCACTAATTGGTAATCTGGGAAAGTGAAGTAGTGATGGAGAGGGTCAAAGAACTGAAAGAGCACTTTTAACATTTCTTCATCAGGGTTTGAAGTAACCAAGTTGAGAAGTCTACCATGTATTTCTGTGAATGGAGAGCTTTCGGGAACCCTTGATGCCAATTCATTAAGCTAAGGAGGTACTTTTACCAAACTGATTTGGATAATGAATCTGTGGGTGAGAGCCATGTCCTACAAAATAAGACAAAAATAAACCCTAAGAATCCTTGAAATTTTTAGTATGACATGCTATGTTATGATGTCATGACTATTCTCAGATATAGAAGATAAGCACAATCAAGTCACACAAAGACCTTAGGTTTAAGGCTTGCATGGGTTTTAAGGTGATACCCCCTTAAAGTTAGATTGGTTCAGCCTGTCCTAAATATAGTAACCAGGTTCTAAGGGATCTCAATATCACTGGTCTTTCCCCCAATTCTCGTTCCGATAGACAATTAACTTGCCACCGAACAAAATTCAAGGGTCAAACCTCAATGAGTGTAGTATCGAGTATCAACCGACTTTAGGTTTACACCAAAAATAGCTGTCTCACTACGTCCTAAAAGCCAAGTTGGTCAATTAAGGTGCTAAATTCAATTGACGCTTTATGACACCACGCGGTGGCCACGTATTCTCCTTGATTACTCAAGGGCTACCAGTACACACCAAAGTATCGCATCAACATAGCTACTGTTTCAACCGTGTCGATATACCCCACACAGTTCTCTCACAGTTTGTTGCTACTTACCTAAGAAAGGTGCCCTAAATCTTGGTATAGGATTAAAACAAACCCACACAAGGAACCATAATGTAAAGCATGCAAGTCAAACAAAGAAAGCAAATAAAATGTGATCTAGCCCTAAGGTAACCCCACTTTTATAAATCTCCCCATCAGAGTCCCCAATTATGTGATATGGTGGGAGAACTGACTTGAGTGTTTTTGCATTTTATCACAATTATTGCAGATAGCAAGAGTCGTCACCTACTTTTGTTTTATCCAATAAAGGAAAGGGTAAAAAGAACAGGAAAGACCTTTGAGATTTTTTCTTGAGTTCGGGGGGTAGATTATGAAAAGGGAAGGTATTAGCACCCTTTTCATCCATGGTTTTCCATGGGCTCTTAGTTACTTGCTAGATCACTTGCTTTTGTTTGAAAATGTGCTTTGTGTGGTTTTTGAAAGTATGTTGTAAAGAGGCCTTTGTTTAGGCAAACTTTGTAATGATTCTCGTTCGTGTTTGATCTTTTGAAAATGTTTTCAAGTTTGAAAGGTGTTTTGAAAGTGTAGGTGTTTGTTTTGAAAATAACAAGGATGTTTTGGTTTTGAAATTGAGCAAGTAACTAGGAACATTCTACCTACTCAAAAGTCTTTCATGTTTATTTCTTCTTTCCTTTGATATTGTTATCTTACCATTGATTTGGTAAGTAACCCTATCTTTGGATGTAAAAGGGACGGGCGTGGGTCATCGTATAACCATGATTGGTAATTTTGCAAGATATCTTAGCATTTTTCTTTAGGGACTAAGATCATTTTGAAAAGGCAACATAGATAGCGTCATCGAGGGACTATGATCTTGTATTTTTGCTTGTTTTTGCTAAGATACCTCACATGCATAATATGGCTATTTTTGTAAGGTAACCAAGTGGATTTACCCTAGGAGTGTTTGTGTGCAAGTGCGTTAATTTTCGTGCTTGATTTGTCTTTGATTAGAGTTTGCTGTTTGTTGGTTTTAGTCTTTCCATACAAAACCCTAATTACTAGCATTTGTATATAAAGCGATAAATTGAGGAAATTAAAATTACTACGCTATTACATCATTTAGGGGAGGGGGTATACAAATTACAAATGGGAAAAATTGCAAGAAATTAAATCTAAATAATTATTACAACCATATTGAATTGAATAAATGTACAAAATGGACAAATAAAATGCAAGAATGTAAATGTTAAAAGGAATTTGGTTTTTGTTTGTTTTTTATGAAAAGGGTTTTTTACCCTAATTAACAAAAATAAAATAATTAACTAAAAAAGAAAACTAAGGTTAAGTCATTAAAAATAATTAATTTAAGGAAAAGTATTTTTTAGGGTTTTTGTGAACGTAATTAAACTAGTAAAGAAAAATGATTAAATAAAAAATTCTAAGTTCTAAATTGATTTTAATTTATAAGAAAATAATATAATAATATTTTAAAATTAAATCATCTAAGTATTATTAAAAAAAATAAATTAATTAAAGAAAATGTTTTTGTTCTTTTATTTTTGTAAAGAAAAATAAACTAAAAATATAAATAATAAAATATAAATATTTTGGATTTTTATTATTAATGTAAATAATAATAATAATAATAATATATAATAATAATAAATAAAAGATAAAAAAAGTAAAAATAAAATAAAATAAAATAATAAATTCAGGGAGGTTAAATAGTGAAATAGGGAGTATGGTAAGAAAAAAAGTCAGGCCTAAATACTGGCCCAAGCGCTGCAAAAAAACAAGAAAATGTCAAAAAATGAGAAAAAAAATGCAAAAAGGTCACGCTGGGGCTTGAACCCAGGACCTCATGGTGACAGACGTGTGCTTTAACCACTGGGGTGGTGATACATCTATTAACTTATGTAAAACAACAAATATATATTATAAATTGCTTTAAGGAAACAACTTCATCTTCAACCTCTGGCCGAACCACCTGCATCTTGTTCATTTCTCATCCATTTGCAAAAATGTCAACATGAAACTTGTGGAAAATTTGTTCACGATTCCAGAAATGTAAACAACTTAAACTAATTCTCAAAAATGAGCATGAATTTTGAATGGTATCAAATTCTGACCTAACTTTTCCAGGATATTCAGATTCAAAATTCTAATTACTCAAGCAATATAAATGGAATCTAAAGACATGGTTAGCTTCAGGACAATGATACCTACATTTCTTATTCACAAATGAACTATTAATGATGCATGTATGAAGAGTTCAAAAGTCAGAAAACTCACCTTGCAAGAGGGTATTGTGTTTTGAGTTTGAGCAACTTTTAGTGAGTTCCAATGATTGGATTAGCTTCCCCAAGTTCCCAGGAAGCTAATGTGATGCTTAGCTTGAGTTGAAAGTGCCTGAGGAGTTCTGGAGAAGTCAAGGTGCAAAGCTCTGTTTTTGAAAATGGAGGATGGTGTTAATGGTTTTACAGTCTTGTAACAGGGTGTGGGATGAGTTCTAAATGATGCTTAGAAGCTTTAGGAACAAAAAGGCTTGAAAACGCACGAGGGAGATGTGAGTTTCAAACTTTTGGTCAGGTTATGCAAGAATGGAGGTATGTGATGAAGTTATGAGTTTTTGGGAGTTTTGGGGCTCAAGCATGCGTGTGTTTTCTTGCCAAGGACTTGTGTATGTATAAGCAAAAGGTTGGAGAGATCTTGCACAAAGGATTTCCGAGTTATAGAGTTATGGTTGGGTTGCTTGATTTTGAAGAAAAGTGAATGTATGGTTCCAAAATGAAGTTCAAGCATGGACTGAGTGATTGTAAGGCTTGAGACAAACTTCTCTTGAGTTATAGGACGTGTATGATCATAAGAAAACAATTGCAAGGCTCAAGAACAAGTTTTGTGCATAAAGCTACTTTTTCAAAATGGCATTGTGCACTTTCTTCCTAAAATGGATATAAAGTAAGGCATTGCACTGAGTGCTTGAGTTGAGACCTATAGCAGCTGTGCAAGCAATTAATTATGGAGTGCCTAACAAGTTTGAGGCCTGCAAAGCAAAGATTATGCAACATAGGTTTGAGATTTGAATTTTGTTCATCACAAAATTTTCCTTGTAAAATAACTTGAAACCCCAACTTCTGACATTTAATTCTCCTTGCTCACAAATGATCTAAAGGAGTTATTGGACATTTTGGAAAGCTTGTAATGTTCTCTAAAACCCATATTTGAATCACTTTTTCAAAATCCAAATGGAATTAGGTGAAACTTGGGTCAGAAGTTAGGTCAAAATCCTGACCAAAAATGTTCAAAATTTCACCAAGTGTTTAGTTTCAAGACCATGGCTTCATGAATTAATAACTTGAGATCCAAGCACTTTTAGAAGAAGTTGTGTAAATAAATGTTGTATATTTCATTTAGATATACAACTTTCATGTTGAAAGTTTCTTTTGAATCATCTTGCATCATGGTGAAAAATTGGCTCAAATTTGTGAAAAAACATGAAGTTTTCAACACTTGGAAAAATTTCTAAGTTTGAAAACTTTGACTTTTCAAAATGAAATCTTGAATTTTTTATTTCTTGATGAACAAGTTTTATATTTGGACATGTTTTGATGAATTGTGATCTTTGACACTTGATTTTGACCAAAAAGTCAAAGTTTGACTTTTCAGTATACAGTTGACTTTTTGATCAGTTGACTGAAATTCAACTATCAATCCAATTGATCTTGAGAAATGTTTTGAGTCATGCCATTAGGTCAAATGGTGAAATTTAACTCTTGAGATCATGCTTCAAACCAATTGACCATTTTCTAGGTCAAAAATCAGAAATTGCCCCTTCTCAGTCAAAACCCTAATTTTGACCATTTTGCCCTCTTGATGATTTGATCAAATTTCTTGAGGAATTATGGTCCAAACTTGATCAAATGATACATATGAGTTTATAATGTTGATGTGGATAAAAAATTATGAAGTTTGACTGTAAACTATCCACAGTTGACTTTTTCCCAAATACAGCTGATTTTTAGCTCAATTGCTCAATTGCTCAATTGATTGAGCAAAAATGTGATTCAAGGCTTGAAACTTGACATGAGTAATCTTGGGGGTCCATAATGATACTTGAAAGTCATATGAGGCATTGAAAGTTTAATTATCCTTGTGAAATCTCAAACCCTAATTTCAGTCATCAGTGCTTAAGGAGGTATCTTGATCTTATCAATCCTTGTGCAGTCTTGAGCCAAGAGAGATCTTTGTGATAAAATATTGAATAAGTGAGAGGGAAAATTTTGGGGTACAACAAAGCCCAAGAAGAAAGTTCTTATCAACATGGGTAGAAGGTTCAAAGAGTCGGTTCGTCAGATCCCAGTAGTGGAAGACTCATCTGAAGAGGACGAGAATCAGATTGGTGAGGTTAAGAGTACCCAGGCTGACTGTGTTAATGATCAAGCGTATGATGATGATTATTTTGACGAGAAGTATCCACCCGCCGATGTCAAATACAAGCAATTAGAAGACAGGTTAAAGGCTGTTGAGATCCAAGTTGTCCCCAGTTTAGATTTTGATTACTTAGGTTTGATCTATGGGGTTGTCATTCCCCACAAATTTAAAATACCAGTCTTTGCAAAGTACGATGGAGTTTCTTGTCCAAAACTTCACCTGAAATCTTATGTGCACAAGATACATTCGCACACTGCTGATAAGAAACTCTGGGTTCACTTTTTCCAAGAGAGCTTGACCGAAATGCAACTAGAATGGTTCTACCAGTTAGATGGTTCCTGTATCAATACTTGGGAATACTTAGCTACTGCATTCTACCATCAGTACCAGTATAATGCCAACTTGGCGCCAACAAGAGTTCAGTTGCAAGATATGACCATGGGGAAGAACGAAGGATTTAAAGAATATGCACAAAAGTGGAGGGACATGTCCAGTAGGGTTCAACCACCTTTGACTGATAGAGAGAACATTTACATGTTTATGGGCACTTTATCTGGTCCTTTCTTTAATTTGTTGGTAGGTTGTTCCTCTTCTGGATTCACTGGGATAATCTTAACCGGTGAAAGAGTTGAAAGCGACATCAAAAGTGGGAAGATCACTGTGGCGTCTGCCTCCACTTCAAATCCTGTAAAGAAACCTTTTTCTGCAAAGAAGGAAATCAATGTTATGTACGGGGCAAGGGCCCGTACCAAGAAGAGTGATCATCCATTTGTTAATGCTATCCGAATCTCCAATCCAACTCCTACTCAAGACCATCTGCTAATCATCAATGTTTTGAAACTCCGAGAAGACAATTTACGAGGTTAGGCATGTCACTGTCTCAAGCCTTACAACACTTGCTCAAGGATAATTTTGTGACATTGCGCGATCCTCCTGCCAACCCAGATACCTCTTCACCAAAGTATAATCCTAATGCTAAATATGCTTACCACTCAAGCAGCCCCGGGCATGAGACTGACCAATGCTGGGCCTTGAAGAATAAAATTTAGGATTTGATTGATAACAAGACTATTGAGTTCGATCCTCCCCCAACTCCAAATGTAATCACCGCACCTATGCCAAACCATTGCAAAGGTGTTAATGTTGTTGAAGATAGAATTTTCATTGACTCTGTTGAAGACTTGACTGCTCCTTTAAACATCATCAAAAAGAATCTGTTGAAAGCCGGGATCTTCCATGGCAGTGTGAAAGACTGTGTTTGTTGTACCAAACAAATCAATGGATGCGAAGGGCTGGAGGAAGGCATACAACGCCTGATGGATAGCCACAAAATTCCATTTGAGAAGTCTCCGCTTGCCAAAAGTTTGATTAGTAAATGTGAAGATCTCTCCATTATTACCATCTTAAACAAGCCTCTTAGGATCACCTCCAAAGGTCCTATTAGGATTTCAAATGAACCAACTGTTGCTCCCTTAATAATTACCAATCCTGGACCAATTCCCTACTCTTCAAACAAGGCAGTTCCATGGAACTATGGTGCTGAGGTATTTTACCATGGGATTAAACAAGACGCTTGGATCAAAGAAGAAAAAGATGATGATGTTGGTAACATAACTGGCTCAATTAAGGTAACTCGAACTGGGAGAATCTTTTCACCCAATATTTCACCACCAGTTGTTGCAAAGACACATGTCCGCATCTCTGCTGCTAAGCCAAGTACTGATACAAGAGGGAAGGAGAAAGTTGTTGAGCCGGTCGTGATAGAAGTACCCGCAAAGGACGTTACTGATGGAGAATCCTCCTCTCGTGATATGGACAAGATCTTGAAGATAATAAAAAGGAGCGACTTCAAGATTGTGGAACAGTTTGGGAAAACCCCTTCTAAGATTTATATGTTGTCATTACTACTCTGTTCCGATGCCCATGCACGAACATTAATCAAATTCTTGAAAAAGGCTCATGTCCCTCATGAGACCACAATGGACCAATTTGAGAATTGCGTGGCTAGCTTGACGGTTGATAATGGCTTGGGGCTTTCAGATGCTGACCTAACACTGCTTGGGAAGAACCACAATAAAGCTCTACATGTTTCTGTCGAGTGCAAGGGGACCACCCTAGAAAATGTGTTGGTCGAAACTAGTTCTTCTCTAAACGTACTACCCAAGGGGGCGTTAGACCGTCTAGACTGTGAAGGTTTAGTCTTGAATCCAAGTGATATCATTGTAAGGGCCTTCGATGGATCAAAAAGAACAGTTCATGAAGAAGTAGATCTTCCAATCAAGGTGGGATCCCAAATTTTCAACTCCACCTTCTACATCATGGATATTCGTCCTGCCTATTCTTGTTTGTTGGGTCGTCCTTGGATCCATAAAGCTGGGGCCGTAACCTCAACTCTCCATCGGGAACTCAAATATCCAGTCAAGGGAAGAATTGTCACCGTCTGTGGAGAAGAAGAGTTTATGGTAAGTCACCTCAACTCGTTCAAGTACGTAGAGATGGATGGAGAATTCATTGAGACCCCGTGTCAATCCTTTGAGGTTGTGCCACTAATGGTTGCTGCTACCAAATGTTCCTCTGATGAATCCAAAGTTGTTAAAGTTGTACTGAAGATGGTTTTAGTCAAGGATGCTCATGCTTCAATTGAAGAAGGAAATTGTGATACTTGGGGGCAACTCCTCGATATCCCATTCAAAGAGGACAAGTTTGGTTTGGGCTTCACCATCAAAGCTCAGAAGGAAGTGAGGCGTGCTCGTGCAGGAAAGCCACCTCTCCGCATTGGAAGCCATGAGGTTAATGCTGTAGGTGATTCTGATGAAGAAGCTGCATTTGAAGATTGGGTGTATCCTACTACAACGGAGCTGAAGAATTGGCATGCAAAGGACTTTGTGCCCATATCCTTCATTTAGGAGTAATCTACTTGTTATTGCGTTTCTTTCAATTCAAGAACATTTTGTCTGTAATATTTAACAATGACTTTTAAGCCATATGCCTGGCCCGGGGCACTATGGTCCATTTGTCAAGGGTTTTATTTATGTTCATTTAATCATATGATCATTCAATACAAATCATTGGACTCTTTTGCATTCAAACCTTTGTGTTCATTATCTTTCTTTTCTTCAAATACATTTTTCAAAAAAGCCATGTATCTTACATGCACACACACACACACTCTTGCAGGTCCTCATCCACTCTGGATCTTATTGCCAATGACTCTACTGTTGCCAATTATGACTTCGAATGTCCAATTAACCAACCCGAAGACGAAGGCGAGGAAGATTGTGAAATACCAGGAGAACTAGCCAGACTTCAGTTACAAGAGGAAAAATCTATTCAGCCGCACGAAGAGTCAGTTGAAGTCATCAATCTGTTTACTGAGGAAAATAAGAAGGAAATCAAGATCGGCGCTAACTTGGAAGACAGTGTCAAGAGCAGGTTGGTTCAGATGTTGCAGGATTATATGGAAGTATTTTCTTGGTCGTATGAAGATATGCCAGGGTTGGATACCAACATCGTGGTTCATCGTCTGCCGACAAAAGAAGACTGTCTTCCTGTCAAAAAAAAGTTCATCGCATGAGGCCTGATATGTCTGAGAAGATAAAAGCTGAAGTGATGAAACAATTTGATGTAGGGTTCCTAGATATGACATCTTACCCCCAATGGGTTTCCAATGTGGTGCCAGTACCGAAGAAAGATGGAAATATTCGCATGTGCGTAGACTATAGGGATCTGAATAGGGCAAGCCCCAAGGATGACTTCCCTCTACCACATATTGACGTCTTGGTCGATAATACTGCTCAGCATAAAGTCTTTTCTTTCATGGATGGCTTCTCTGGCTATAATGAAAAAAGGATGACTCCCAAAGACATGGAGAAGACAACTTTCGTTATGCAATGGGGCACCTTTTGCTACAAGGTCATGTCGTTCGAATTAAAGAATGCAGGGGAAACATATCAAAGGGCTATGGTAGCTTTGTTTCATGATATGATCCATCATGAAATAAGGTATACGTGGATGATATGATTTCCAGATCACAAACTGAAGAGGAACATCTTGATCACCTGTACAAACTATTCGAGAGGCTAAAAAAGTACAAGTTGAGGTTAAACCCTAACAAGTGCACATTTGGAGTACGATCTGGAAAGCTTCTAGGTTTTGTTGTCAACAATAAAGGAATTGAAGTTGATCCTTCCAAGGTAAAGGCCATCTAAGAAATGCTAGTCCCTCACTCTGAAAAGGAAGTTAGAGGATTCTTGGGTCGTCTCAATTACATCGCCCACTTCATATCACACTTGACTGCTACTTGTGATCTAATCTTCAAACTCTTAAAGAAAGATCAAGTAGTCAGATGGAATGATGAATGCCAAGTTACCTTCGACAAAATCAAAGAATATCTACAAGCGCCTCCTATTCTCATGCCTCCATTTGAAGGAAGACCCTTGATCATGTACTTGACAGTACTAGAGAACTCTATGGGGTGTGTTTTGGGCCAACATGACGAGTTTGGCTGAAGAGAGCATGCTATTTATTACCTGAGTAAAAATTTTACCGACTGTGAAACCAGATACTCACTGCTCGAGAAAACTTGCTGAGCTCTGGCATGGGATGCTCTCCGGCTAAGATAGTATATGTTGACTCATACCACCCTGTTTATTTCTAAGATGGACCCAATCAAGTACATCTTCGAGAAACCTGCACTCTTTGGACGAATAGCCAGATGGAAAATGATCTTGACTGAGTACGACATTCAGTACGCAACATAAAAGGTCATCAAAGGAAGCGTACTAGCAGATGATTTGGCCCACCAAGCTGTGGATGGTTATCAGTCTATGAACTTTGACTTCCCAGATGAGAGCATCATGCTGGTGACCGACTGTGTGAAACCTGGACCGTATGACAGACCTGAACAAGGATCGCGATGGACTATGGTCTTTGTTGGGGCTTCCAAAGCATTAGGTAACATAATTGGTGCTGTAATCATCTCTCTTGAAGGTTGCCACACTCCTTTCACTGCCAGATTATGCTTCAATTTCACAAACAATATGGCTGAGTATGAAGCATGCATTTTGGGTCTGAAAGCTACCATTGATTTGAGGATTAAGCATTTGAACGTGTTTGGGGATTCCTCTCTAGTGATCAGCCGAGTAAAAGGAGTTTGGGACACTAAGCACCATAATCTCATCCCTTACAAGGAACTTGTGATATCCTTGATTCCCTACTTCGAAGAGATCACCTTTGAACACTTCCCTAGGGAAGAAAATCAGTTGGCTGACGCCTTGGCAACCATGTCTTCTATGTCCAATGTCAGATGGGACAACGAAGCCCCCATGATTACAATTGAAATATTTGACGAACCTGCACACTGCTGTGAGCTTGACACTGACGCAGAAAAGCCATGGTACCATGAGGTGATGAGATATCTCGAAGCACAAGAGTATCCCGAGGGAGCATCTATCAATGACAGAAAGTTCTTACGAAGATTTTCAGCTAAGTTCTTCCTAAGTAACAGAATATTGTACAAGCGCAACCATGACTCTATTCTACTCCGATGTGTGGACAAGAAGGAGGCAGAGGAAATTAAAGAAGACATGCACGATGGTCTCTTTGGGACTCACTCAAGAGGACATAAGATGGCCAAGAAAATCCTAAGAGCTGGCTACTATTGGTCAACAACGGAGACTGATTGCCATCAACATTCAAGGACTTGTCACAAATGCAAAATCTATGCTGACAAGGTCCACGTGCCTCCTATCCCTCTAAACTTCATGACCGCTCCGTGGCCATTTGCAATGTGGTTCATTAACATGATTGGAGAAATCAAGCCCACCGCTTCCAATGGACATCACTTCATTCTTGTCGCTATCCACTATTTCACCAAATGGGTCGAAGCCGCTTCTTTTTCCTTAGTCACCAAGAATGTGGTAGCCAGATTCATCAAACATAACCTCATCTTCCTCTATGGTATCCCCAAAAGGATCATCACCGACAATGGAACTAACCTCAATAATGCTATGAGTACCGAGCTTTGCCTTTAGTTCAAAATCAAGCATCACAACTCTTCTCCATATAGACCTAAAGTGAATGGCGCAGTCGAAGCGGCCAACAAAAACATTAAGAAGATTGTGCATAATATGGTAGTAACCTATAAGGACTGGCATGAGATGTTACCGTTTTCTCTTCACGGCTATCGCACTTCAGCTAGAACATCAAATGAGGAAACTCCTTTTTCCTTAGTCTATGGCATGGAAGCTGTTTTGATAGTGGAAGTTCAGATTCCCTCACTAAGGATTATGAATGAAGCGGGCCTGGGCGAAGACGAGTAGATTCATACAAGACTGGATCAGTTAAATTTGATCGAAGAGAAGCGACTGGATATTGTTTGTCATGGTCAGACCTACCAAAAACGTATGATCAAGGCTTTCAACAAAAAGATCAAGCCTCGAGTATATCAAGTTGGTGACTTGGTGATAAAGCGCATCATTCTGCCACAAGGCGACCCCAGAGGAAAATGGACTCCCACCTACATAGGCCATTTGTTGTCAAGAGAGTTTTCTTTGGCGGTGCCATGATGCTGACTACCATGGATGATGAAGACTTCCCACATCCTATAAACGCGGACATAGTTAAAAAATACTACGCATAAGAGACCCGCTAGGTTGACACACCTAGGAAAAATAAGGGCATCCCGACAAACAAAAAGGTTTGGGTAAAAATTAGGGATATATGCAAAAGATTGTACACCCGGCAAGTCGAAAACCTGAAAGGGAGACTTGGGAAAAAATGGGTATCCTGGTGGGTTGAAAACCCAAAAGGGCGGTCCAGGCAAAAGTTAAGGATTGAAAGTGTATGACTATGTCCCGTGGAATCACCACAATCAACTTTATCACCAAGGTTCGAGTTCAAATGGTCCAAGATCAATCCAATCAACTTCTGTCAACGGCAAGGGGCATTCAAATACATTGGGGCAATAGTAGAGTTGGAATGCAATAAGATCATTCCCATATGGTTATTTGTTTTTCTTTCAATCTTTGTTTTCCTTTCGACGATTTCCTCTTACTAGGATCTCCGTCTCTTTGTACAAAAATCTTATTAATGGGCAAAATATCAATACAAATATACTTTGAAGTACAAACTTTCTGTTTTTGTTGTGAATGCAAAGTTCTCCAATGACTAAAATTGAACGAACATATTGTAGCGATAAAAAATGTAGCGGGGTAAATCGAAGATCGAGCTATTAATTAACTCGACTCACAAAGAAAGAGTCGCCACCATGCTTTATTATTTCCAAAGGAAAAAGGAAAAGAGTGAAATAAAACCCTTAAATGTGCAATCTAAAATAGTACTTAAAAGTAATGAAAATACAATGCGTTTTTGAAAAGAGATCTAGAGTTTGGGGCTTGGTTATGCAATGGGAAGGTATTAGTACCCAATGCATCTGCAGTACTCCGCATGAACCTTTTGAAATATCTGTTTTTTGGTTTAAATTGTTTGTTTGATTAAAATGGTTCGTTTGGCTAAAAATGGGTATGGACGAGATTTTGAAGATACGACAACCTAGTGTCGAAGATTTGACTTAAAAAATGTGAGTTTGAAAATTAAATCTTTTAGGAAAATCGACTTAAGTTTGGCAAAATAGTAAATAGAAAAAAAATGAATGAGGGTATTCGCACAATCATATGATATATTTTTTATGACATAAAGTCAACAAAATTAAAATATTTCCCTTGGAATTGAGATAGATGAAAAATAGAAAGATTAAACGATCAAGAATAAAGTTAATTATAGCGACAACTGAATAATTAAATAAATAACGAGAATTAAATTACTAGCATGCATTTTTAAACAAGAATTAAATAAAAGATTGGTAGCATGTTGACAAAAATTAAATAAAAATATAAATTTATAATAACATGTTTTTTATATTTTGTAATTAAATAATAATCATAGAATAAACTATATATAATCAAGTTTTAATGGAATTGAAAGAAAAAGAAAGGCAAAAGAGAAAAAAAATGCCCCCTACCAAGGATCGAACTCAGCCTTTTAGGTTATAGGTAACATGCTTCACCAACTGTACTAGGATGGTATTCGTTTATTAATAGGACAAAATTGATAAATAAGGAAACATGGTTGAGTGATTGGGCCAATAGGCCCAAAGAGTTTGACCCGGTTGGGAAAGAAATGAAGAAATTCTTTTGTAACCCTAAACTACAGCGCCGCGGGTTGGTGTTCACCTTGGAAATGAAAAACAGATTGAATTATTATTATTACTGTAAACTCTATTTTCTATAATCATCACAAAATAAAACAAGACTCTTTCTCTCTAACCTCTCATCAGTAACATTACCATCTTGAAGGAAAAATCCTCTCTAAACTTTACAACACCATTAGCAGCTTCAAACGCATTACAAACATTATCATGTGCTTCTCTTATCATCTTCTCGAATCGAACCCTAACGGAAGACATACAACTATCACGGTTTCCATCACCATCGCCTCCGTGGAGGAACGTATCCGGTCGCTTGGCTTGTCTCGCCAGATATTTGCATGTTCAGATCCAAGGACAAGGTAAATTTATTGAAAGAAACGATTAATACACATGTATAAAATATTAACAGTGCTATTGTGTGATGTTGCAGGGTGCAGATCTGTAGAAACAAAAATATAGATTCCACTACTTGAAGGTTGATGATTATGGAGGTGAGTCCTTTTGTGAGCTTCAAACACATGTGAGTTCAAAGGGACAATAATTTTGACTCGAGTACTCAAACTGGCTTTTGTATGAGTTGCCTGGATGTTTTTGCAAAGCTGGGAGTTTATGAGGTTTATGCATATATTCTCTATAGGTTCTATTTAGTGGTGTTTTAACAGGTTAGAGTTTTGGTTTAACATAAACATATTAATGGTTTAGTTTTGTTATGCAGGTTCTAAAGTTTTGTTAACAAGTTAACAGGTTTTGTTGTTATAGTTGTTGAGAAAGGCGTGGTAGAAGCGATATCTATAATTTCAGTTTTGATTTTTTCTTTCTGTTCAGATTTTTTATTCTAATTTCAAGAATGAATTTTATGTCTTTGGAATCTCTTTTGTTTGAGCAGAGTTGGTTGCAGGTTGTTATCGATTGGCGGCTGTTAGCTACACAGAGAGGAAGAGATAGAAGTTGTTGTTACGCGACAGAAGGAGTATGGTTATTTTATTATATTTATTGTGTTATTACTGTTATTATGAATTTATACATGTTTAAATGCTAACAACATGCAGCAACTCAAAGAAAATACAGCAAAAAAGGTATGATAAGGCAAGCATCGTATGGCAAAAAAATGGCGCAGAAAATGACTCAAACATGAATATATGCAGAAATAGATAGAGAGGAAGAAGAAAGAAAAAAATACCTATCAGAGCCTGGGGCTTCTAAAAGATAGTAAGTTTCTCTCCTTGAATTTGCTATGTTCTTCTGATTTTTCCTCTCTACTGAGTTTTTGTTGTTCTTCTCCTTTGAATTTTCTGTGTGTGTTTTTCTGATTTTTCTTCTCTTAATGTTCCTCTTCTGATTCTTAGTGTGATTCTGGGAAAAAAAATTCTCTGCTTTTCTGTTGATGAAGGCCTTTATTTATAGTGAAATATGTGGGGTTTTAGGGGGGAAAACAATAGAGATTTGAACTATTTTGGCAAGTTGTTTTCATGCTTTGTTCACACAATTTATTTTAACCATTTTGATGCAATTCTGTGGCTACTTTGATGCAGGTTGGAGCAGACTGTATAGCAGTTTACAACAGATTTTGGCAGCATTTGGGGCTGATATATGTTGCTGTTTTTTCCATGCTGTTTGTAGCATTTTACAACATCTTTTCCTTGGACTGCTATGCTGCATTTCTGGGCTAGTTTGTTGCCTTGTTGAGCAGTAAAAATACAACAAAATTGGGCTGGAAAATGGGTTGCAAAATGGACTGCATTAGCAACTTTGTTGGGCTGAATTTTTTAGTGTTGAAAATATATTTTATACAAACTTGTATCTTCTTTGAAACTTTGTAATAATAACTCAAATAAATTTGTAACACAAGTGGAATTTGTTCTCCAATATAATTCCTTCAATTCTTTGTAAAATCATGAACAACTTTGAATCTTCGATTGAAATTTAGAATTTTGATATGTCTTGATAAAATTCCAAGTCTTCCATTTGAATTTGGGAAATAATTGAATAATACTTGGATGAATTGTTGAATGATGAATAAACCAAAAATGCAAGCCTTAAGACTTCAATCTTGCATTTTGTAATAGAAATCCAAATAAATCCCATGAATTGATCTTGTAATAAAATAGCAACCATCATGTAATTAATCTTGTGATGAACGATTATTTGAATCGAATTTCTTTTTCCAACATCTTCTTGAATCAATGCTTCATGTGAATTCAAATGTTCATAATGTAAACCCACCAAAATAATCACACAAAATAATCTTGAATAAATATCTAATGCAGTGAATGATTATTCTTGAATGAGATCTCTTGGTAGCTTCTATTAACACTTGAGTTCAAATAAAGAAAATTCCAAGTATTTCGACTAAATTCTTCCAGAACGGTCTTGAATTTAATCATCCCCTTTTAATGAAATTCGCCCCGCGTCATGAGAAAACTTGCAGATGACTTTTGGTCGAAGGAGTCGGGATTGACTTACATAGCTTGATTTTTCTTGTATTTCAAGGCAATGCGGAACACACGCGAACCGATGGCAGTAAAACTCTGACTGTTTCATTCTGAAGAATTTCAGAGACACTTGAGGCCATCTGTTAGGTAGAGCATGGAAATAACACACGATTCTCTAAAAGTTCTTTTGATGAGCCAGTCTTTGAGAATAAACGATCGATTGCATCTCTGTTTTGAGACTCGAAACCCTATTGAGGTGTGACGTCTGATGCTCTTCTTTCAGACCTATTTCCTGCACATGAAATCAAAAAAATCGAACATACACTTCGTTCTTGATTAGTGGTTAGTCATTCATAAGATAAAATGCTCACAACACTCGATAATCTCTGCATAATCAAAGCTCGAAGGTGAAACGTTCGAAACCGACCATATTTTGCGACCTTGATGTATATATAAAATAATGCAAATGAAGATAGGATCTTAGGTCAAAAATTGGGGTATGACAGCTGCCCCTATTTAAGTTTCTTCTATCCGGAGATGTGAAGATTAAAATATTCGTCTCTACGCGATTGAAGGTGCTTAAATACAAAATACACAATTTTTGCTCTAAGATACTGCCATTGTGTTTATGATATGAATGTAGTATTTGAACTTTATGGAGAATGAGGCTGTATGAGACAAAATAATGCTGGAGAAACCAAGAACATGATAAAATAACCCAAAGGAACATAGATTATACACTAATGGGGAAATGAGCCATCGACTTCGAATGATAGACTCTTAACGGGGAATAAATTTGAGAAAACAACTTCCTGACCCTAATAAAGAAGACGCCTTGCATAGGCCACAGAAAAAAAGATGGTTATTGACCCAAGATGATGGTAAGTTCATAACTCAAGGCCAAAGATAAACAAAAGATGTATCAACTTTTGCTGATAGTGAACTACCGACTTTTACTGAAGGTAGAGATTCACAACAAACTTCTCTACGGGACTTTTCCGGAGAGATACCATTTGCTGCTGAAATAACATATGGTTGTAGATACACAAGCTGCTCAAATAAAGAGGCCACCACTTGTTGTCTTCAGAAGATATCAATAATACACAAGTTGTCATGAAGAGTCGCCGCTTGCTGTTTCTTCAAAGGTGTCAATAACACACAAGTTGCTCATGAAGAGACCTCCGCTTGTCGTTTTCCAAGGATGTCAATAATGCACAAGTTGCTCATGAAGAGACCTCCACTTGTAATTTTCCAAAGATGTCAATAACATACAAGTTGCTTATGAAGAGACCACCGCTTGTCGTTTTTCAAAGATGTCAATAATGCACAAGTTGCTCATGAAGAGACCGCCGCTTGTGGTTTTCCAAGGATATCAATAACGCACAAGTTGCTCATGAAGAGACCGCTTCTTTTCGTTTTCCAAAGATGTTAATAACGCACAAGTTCTTCATGAAAAGACCGCCGCTTGTCGATTTCAAAGGATGTCAATAACGCACAAGTTGCTCATGAAGAGACCGCCGCTTGTCGTTTTCCAATAACGCACAAGTTGCTCATGAAGAGACTGCCGCTTGTCGTTACGTCGATATTCCAGAAGAATGTTGTGATAACACTGCCAGGGAATAAAATTCTTCTTCAAAGGGAACCATAAATAGATCCTTCCTGAGGAGATCAAATACTTAAATGCACAAAATAAATGCGCCATTCATCTAGGTTGCCCAGCCTAGAGAAAAACACGAGGTAGCCTATGCAAGAGACAAAACTCAATCCATGAATAAACCAGAGAGAAGACAATCAAACAAGACTCCATCCAATGAGGAAATAACTCAATTGGGGATTCATCCTATCCAGAGATGGACAAGGAAGGCTAAATCAAAAATTCATCCATGAGGATTAGCTCAGTTGGGGAATTAGAAAGGAGGCGCATTTTTTTGCCTAAGTTAACATTCTATTTGGAAAGAACAGATACGTTGTTTGAATAGAAATAAACAAGGTATATGAACCCAATATCATCGACAAATGCGAATGTGCATGCATGATATAAGTGTAAATGAGTAAATGAATGTCATGTGTATGCTGACAAAATAGATAGAGGAAATAAATTGAAGATGATAAGTGTTGTACCCCAAAATTTTCCCTCCCATACTTCTCAAAACATTTCAAGAATGATACTCAAGGTAGTCTAAGGGTTGACTAGACAAGCTCTCTCCTAAGGCAGTCTACCTCAAATTAGGGTTTCATGTTACATCAAGATACTTGAGTCCAAAGGATCCCAAATTCTCACCAATTCCCTAATATGTTCTCAAGATCATCCATGTCAAGTTTCAAGCCTTGCAGAGGAAGTTTGCTCAGTCAATTGCTCAAAGGCCTGAAAATCGACTGTGCTAGGGCAAAAGTCAATTGTGGCCCACATACAGTCAAACTTCAATATTTTTGGTCAACATCCTCATTTTGAAGTATATTTCATCATTTGATCAAGGGTTGATCATGATTCATCAAGGATTTCTCATAATTCCTCAAGAATCAAAAGTTGCTAAATTAGGGTTTTGTAGGAAAAGTCAACTCAAATTTGACCAAGCATAACTTTCTCATACTTTAGGATAAATGACCCATCCAAAGATAATTTTGAAGAGGATTCCATGCTCTATAATCCATATTCAGATCCCAAGTTCAAAATATTCACTCACAAGAAGTTATGAATTTGGACATTATAGGTTATTTTGAAAAGTTAACAAAAACACCTTTTTTTTCAAAGCTTCATACATGAGCATGGAATATCAAACTGATATGGGACTAAATGGGTTGCTTATAGGACATCTAAAGCTTTCTAAAAAGTCCAAGAACACCTTCGAAGAGTCAAAATTGAGGAAGTTATGCATTGGTGAAGTTGACCTTTTTTGCAAAATTGCCAAAAGTCAACTATGCCTAAAACTTCAATTTTTGCCAAATGGGCCCAATCTTTTTCACTTGTTTTGAGTTGGCAACATAGTCCACGAGCTCTAGCCCTTGCCACTTGTCATTATCATGTTTTTATTATTTATTTTGATTTTTATTTGATTTAAATCAATTTTAATAAAAATAAATCATGAGAAAATCTAAAGCATTGAAAACTCAAGATTTCATACTTGTTTCAGGTCTCAAATCCAGTTGGCAAGTATTCAAATTAGTGTAAAAGCATGGTGTGGACAAAAAGATTGAATTAGGCTATTTTTTGAATGATATTCAAAGTGAATAAAATCAAGAATCAAAACATTGAAGGAAGAAGATTGTGTGCATTCTTTCAACCCTAATCCATTCCTTGATACATATAGAACGTGTGCAGACCCAAAACTAGGTGAGAGGGAGGCGTGTGAACCAGAACAAAAACTTGAAAAAACAAGAAAAAGTGCAAACACGAATTCCTATTTCCAGGCATCCTCAAGGCCTTCTAGCTATCCCAATCGATTCCTGGGAGTGTAAGCAAGCAAAAGCAATCAAAAGCAAGCATTTCCAGGTCCCATATCACGCTGTAAGTCATCCACGACATCCATGTATTCTTGAATTTGGTTTGCATGATTTAGGCATAATTAGCATGAATTAATCATATATTGTTGATCCATAGAACATTTGCAAGCTTTCTACATCGTTTAATTTCATTTATATGTCATGTACAAGATTTCACCATGGCTATTGTTTATAGCTTCGAATTAGGAGTTTTATGTGCAGGCAAAATTGGCCTATAAAAAGGTCATCGTGATATTCAGCAGGTCCATACGAATCCAACCATGGCATTAGAAGTCATTTATCTTGCTCATGGTGGATTTTAAGAGAACGCAGGCTGTAGCTACGACCAAGTGTCCGTAGGTAAAAGTTTGGAACTTTTACCAACAGATCCAAGGAAGAAGACAACCAACGTGGCAACCTCCCATTCACGTATTTGAATTTTCGCGCGTTTTGAATTCAGTGTTTTTCTTTTTATATATTATCATTATTATTTATTGTATATACAAACAGAAGCAAGTGGCGCAGTGGTAGTGGAGTGGGTGGATAGTGCATCAGGACCTGGGTTCGAATCCCAGGTCCCCCCTTTCTTTCATATATTTTTCCTTTTCAGGATCCATCGTGTATATGAGGCCAGCGACCACCATGGTCCATCATGATCCAGAGTGCCAAGTGTCATGAAGGCCAAATCCAAAGGCTATCAATGGAAGAACACCATGAGGCTCAGTCAATGCATTGCATAGGATCACAGAAAGTCAAAACGGACCTATTTAATTTTGGGCCAAGGCTTACTATTTGCACCCCCCTTCAGATTGCTTCTCAGGCCCAATCTCTTTCTCTATTCTTTTTTATATATTATATTTATTTCATTTAATTTATTTACTTATTTTACTAACAAATTAATTATTTTCTTTTTATCAAAAAATCATAAAAATAATACTTTTCACAAATTAGGTTTAGATTTTATTTTTCATACAAAAAAATTAAATTAATTTAATTAGGTTGTTAATATTAGATAATTTTAATTCCTTTTGTAAATAATAATTAGAAAATTAGGGTTTTGTCCAAATTTTATTTTATTTTCTTTTCTTAAAAATAACCAAAAACCACAAAATAGGCCATGTAATTATTTTCATGTACTAATTTAATTAATTAATTAATTTTTTTATTTTATTTAGAAAACTGTTGTACCCCAAAATTTTCCCTCTCATATTCCTCAAAACACTTCAAGAAAAATCTCCAAGTGGCTCAAGGTTGCTCAAGAGTGGGTCAGACAAGTCATCTCCTAAGGCAGTCAACCCCAAATTAGGGTTTTGTGTTGCATCAAGGTCCTTGAATCCAAATAACCTCAAGTGCTCCCCAATTTCCTAATATGTTCTCAAGGTCATCCATGTCAAATTTCAAGCCTTGCAGAGGAAGTTTGGTCAGTCAATTGCTCAAAGGGTCCAAAATCGACTATGCTAGGGCAAAAGTCAACTGTGACCTATAAACAGTCAAACTTCAAGATTTTTTGTCAAAATTCTCATTTTGAAATCATTTGATCAAGGGTTGATCATTATTCATCAAGGATTTCTAAAAATTCATCAAGACTCAAAAGTTGCTAAATTAGGGTTTTGTAGAAAAAGTCAACTCAACTTTGACCAAGCATAACTTTCTCATATTTTATGAGAAATGACCCATCAAAATCTCATTTTTAAGAGGATGCAATTTCCTACAATCCATCTTCATACCCCAAGAACAAAAAATGCACTCACAAGAAGTTATAAATTTGGACATTATAGGTCATTTTTGAAAGTCAACAAAAACACCTTTTTTGCCAAAGCTTATAACTTGAGCATGGAATATCAAAATGAGATAAGACCAAAAGGGTTAGTTATAGGACATCTCAAGATTTCTAAAAAGTCCAAGAACACTTCCAAAAGTTCAAAATTGAAGAAGTTATGCATTGTTTAAATTGGACATTTTTGCAAAATTGCCAAAAGTCAACTATCCTCATAACTTCAAATTTTGTCAAATGGGCCCATTCTTTTACACTTGATTTGAGCTTGCATCATTGTCCACGTGTCCTAGCTTCAGCCATGTGCCCATTTATCAATTTTATTATTTTATTTGATTTTTTATTGAATTATTTCATTTTAAATCAAATTAAATCAAATAAAATCCCAAACTTTGATTACATGAGATTTTTTTCTATTTTCAGGATTGGATTCTAATCAATATCATCATCAAATTCGTATCACACAAGATCATGTGCAAAAAGATGGTTTTTTTGACAAATTTGGCAAGTTTTCAAAAGTGAATCAAATCAAATATGGGTGCATTGATTTAGAGAGATTGGATTCATGATTCTTGACCTAATGCATTCCATGATACATATAGAAGCCAAAGGACACGAAATATGGGTTAGAGGCTGTGAGAATAAGCAAAACAAAACTTGAAAAAATGGTAAAAAGTTTGAAATCAAAATCGTGTCTAGAGGTGTTTTCAGAAGCCAAGAACGATCTCAATCGATTCCTTGACGATCACTGAAGCAGAACCAATCCCAAGAAAGCCTCCACGCACATCACAAAGCACTGTAAGTGTCACAAAAATACGCTTCTTTCTTGAATTCGTAAATCACCATTCTTACATCATTTAAGCAAATTCTTGGCATATTCATAATCATTATAGCATACTTTTGGAAATATTCAATTTCGTTTATATGGACTATAACCTCAGAATGCCATGGCTAGGGTTACATTTTGTGTTTTAGGGATTTTGTGTTTCAGGTGAAATTGATTCTTATAAAAGGCATGGTTGCACTCAGGAGAGGGAGACGAACCTAACCATGTTCTTGAAGGTCATTTTTATGGCCTGGAAGTGATTTTTGGATCGAGCTACGCATTTAGCTGCGGATCCAAATCCGCAGGAAATATTCCAGTGGCTAGAGGTAGGGGACGATGGCATGTCGCCTCCCCAGTGGCCAATTCAAACCATGGCACGTTTTTTTTATTTGCTGGCATATTAACGTATTTTCAGATATTATGTTTTGTTCTTATATTATTAACAAATGAAGCACAACAGCCAAGTGGTAAGTGTGCCTGCCAATGACCAACTGGACCTGGGTTCGAATCCCATGTCCCCCATACTCTTTGTTATTTTCCTCCTTCATGTAATCAGGTACACATCCAGGCTTGTGGCATACCATGCGTCTTCACACGTCCAACAGCCAGATGGCCAAAGGCAAGATCAGGTGGCCAAGGGATGATGGTCCACCATGGAACCAAGTCAACGTGCACCCACTGGATCTCACAAAGTCAGCAAAGGGCCAACTCGTTTGGGCCTAAGGATTGCTTCCCAAACACTCCAAAGCAGGCCCATGCCCCTCTCTCTCTCTCTATATTTTCTTTATTTTGTTTTTAATTATTTAGTTATTATTTCTATTTAATTAACTAACCAATCAAATTTTATTTTTCTTTATAAAATAAAAACCAAAAAATATTTTTCTGTATTAAATTAAATTTTAGTATTTTATTTTTTTTTAAAATCTATTAATTAATTTAGGCCATTAATTAGAAATAACTTTAATATATTTTTGTAAATAATTAAAAATAATTAGATTTTATTAGGTTTTACTAACATTAATTAACTTTATTTTCTTTCTTAAAATATCAAAATCCAAAAAAAATAATTTATTTTCATTAATTAATTAATTTAATTTAGTTTAATAATTAACTTAGGTAGTTTCTTTCTTAATTCAAAAACAACAAAAAAATCTTTTTTCTTTAACAAAGGGTCAAAACCCTACTTGCGCTCGATTTAATTTTCCCGAACGCGATCTATTTATTCAATATTGTACTTGTTCCCGAAATTTAATAGATAATTAGGACCATTTAATTATTTTTATCGCTTTATTTATTTTTCCGCATTTAAATTTCAAAGGGTTGCTTTTGGCGATGTAAATACCCGACGCCTTGTAATTTAATTTCCGCAATTTATTTTCCGCAAATTATAACTGCTAGATGTTTGATAATAGGAATGCATGACAAGAATGAATGATTTAACCTAAAATCAACTTAGATCACCATTGATATGTACAAAGATAAAATTAACTGAAAACGACACACTCGCACATGCGCACTCTTAGGGTACACCCCACTTGGTTGCCTTCGTACGCGGTCATTGAGTATAGGTCACTTTAGAGGTCGTCCACTTGTCTAAAGATCATAGTCGCCTTGAAACGGTTGCCTCGGATATTGTTGCCTCAAAACAAAATGATCTAAGACATTAGGGTTACCGCTAAGGCGTCCTAACATTGCTTTGGTGACCGTAAGTCCCGCATTCGAATTGACCCTTAAACTCCAACGACGACGCTACCTACTCATCAATAGTGGGATAGCATTGTCTAAAGGAAGATAGCATAGAACGATTCCTTTTTCGAGTAGGTAGATGGTTCTTAAGTACTTGCTCTTTTCAAAACAAAAACTCTTCACACTTACACTTTTCGAACAAAGTTTTCAAAAACACTTCATACGCTCTTGAGGACAGAAACAAGAGTTAAATCGAATATTCAAAATAAAAACTTTTTCAAACCCACAAGCACAAAGAAAGCAGTATTTTGAAAACAATATGAGCAAGTACCTAAGAGCCCGTGGATAACCACGGATAGAAAGGGTGCTAACACCTTCCCTTTCTATAATCTACCCCCCGAACCCGAGAAATATCTCGAAAAAGGAATTTTTCTGTGCTTTTTTCCTTTCCTTATTGGATAAAATAAAAGTCGGTGGCGACTCTTGCTTACCGCGACATTTTGCGAACAAAAAACGCAAAACGCAAACCAGCATTCCAAAAAACAGTCAGTTCTTTCCCACCGTATCACAGAACTGGCGACTCTGCTAGGGATGCTTAATAAGTGGGGTGTACCTTAGGAATAGTTCATATTGTTTTCAATTACTTGACTTGTATGCTTTATATTTGTGGGCTTGTATCGGAGTTACTATAGATCCTAACCCGGATCTGGGGGATACCCTTTAGGTAAGTAGCAATAAAATGTGAGGGAATTGTACGGTGTAGACCGATATGGTTGAAGCAGTAGCTACGTTGGTGTGGCATTTTAGTATGTACTGATATCCCTTGTGGCGCAACGAGGAGAATATGGGTCTGCTAAGGGGTCATTAAGCACCAACCGACCTTAGAACCTTTAAATTGACCAACTTGGCCATAGAACAGTAGTAGTATGCTACACTCATTGAGACTAAACTCTCGCGATGGTTCCGGCTGCAAGAAAAGGTTGCTAAACTGGAATTATGACCGATCGAGGGTAGTCAGTGATATTGAGATCCTCTAGAACCCGGTTACTATTTTTAGGACAGGTTTAAACCAACTGAACTGAAAGAAGGTAGTACCTAGACTCCTTGCCAGCCTAAAATCTAAGGGCTCTCTGTGTGACTTGTGTCCCTTTACCATGTTTGCTATTTGTGGATACTTGTGGTATGCTTTCTATCATGACATCATGACATCATAACATTGCATACATCTTGCATTGGACTAACCTATTTCAAAGACAGGAGGGATTCATCTTTGTTCTATTTTGTAGGTCATGGCACCTATGCGTAGGAACACCATCCGGATCAACTTTGTCCAGGTTCCCACTATACTTAAAGAATTGGTTGCAAAGATGTCTGATACTACCTCCTTCATCAGAAGACATGGGCATCTTCTCAGTTTGGTCACTTCCAAATTGGACGAGCAGATGACGAGTGTCCTAGTCCAGTTCTTTGATCCAATGTACCATTACTTTACGTTTCAGGACTACCAGTTGGTCCCTACCCTGGAAGAGTTCTCTGATCTGCTCGGTATCTCTATTCTGGAGCAGACCCCATTTACAGGTTGGGAGAAGATCTTTAGGCCGGAAGATATTTCTTCAGCCCTTCATCTGACAAAAGCTGAGGTAATGGCTAATTGGGAAACTCGTAGTGGAGCAAAGGGATTTTTGACTAAGTTATTGGTTGGTAAGGCTAATCATTTCTGGGATAGTCTAGACATCCAGGAATTCGAAGATATTCTGGCTCTTCTGATATATGGCTTGGTATTGTTTCCTAACTCTGACTCCTTTGTTGATGTGAATGCGGTAAAAATCTTCATCTCTGGTAATCCTGTACCCACTCTCTTGGGTGACATTCTTCATCAGCTTTATGCCCGTACTGCTCGGAAGCGGGGAACCTTGATGTGCTGTGCTCCACTGTTGGCGAGGTGGTTTATTTCTCACCTCCCCAAATCAGTTTTGAAGAACAAAGAAGGCATGGGCCGGGCTTATAGGGTTATATCTCTCTATCATAATGACATCATTTGGACTATTAAGGGTATGGACAAGGTGGCTATTATTGATCGCTGTGGGGAATACCCCAATGTTCCACTGATAGGAACCAATGGAGGAATTACTTACAATCCATGCTCGGCCTTACGTCAGTTTGGGCGAGCCAGAAGGGAAGGACCTCATGAGCTGCTAATGCCTAGTATAATATTTGATTTCCAAGGAGATAGTGACGAGAAACGCCGCAGATTTATAAGGGCTTGGGATAGAGTACACAGATCTGATTCACACGAGCTGGGTGCGAAGACTTCTCTACCAATGGAACCATATCTCTGATGGGTTCGCATACGTGCCCAGAAGCTGGGAATTCCCTATGAAGCCGTCTTGCCTATTATTGTTGAAGTTGCTGATGAGGAAGGGGTTCCTCCTATTATCTTACACCCTTACATGCCTACTGACATTGGGGCATTGAAGAGGTCCTGGATGCAGCTAAGGGAAGAGCGAGATACATATAGAGAAAAGTATCACGAGCAAGAGCGAAAGATCCAGAAGTTGACAAGGCAGTTGGAGAATGAGCAGATCATCAACGACTATGTCAGTACCAAGGGGAAACGACCATGGGAGCGCTGATGTCCTTTGATTATTTCCAGTTTTTATTTACTTTTCAGTATTTCCTTTCCTGTAACGCCTTAAAGGAATCTGTTGAACAATTTGAATTTCAAGTTTATCTAATAAAAGTGTGCTTCATTTCTTGTTTACGAATTTGAATCTCTCGATGTCTTTGAAATCATATCATACGCATTTCATTCCATGCACCTCATAACAGGTACCCTTATAGGTTTTCTCATCTTCTTCGCTGTTTATTTCAGCATCATGTCTTATGAACCATCAACTGAACAAGCAATTAAGGCTCTACTGGCTCAAAACGCCCAGTTCCAAGAATTGTTCATGAATCTAGCTAAGGGTCAGCAAGATCTGAAGGCCCTTATCTTGAAAGAGAAGAAGAAGAAGAAGAAGACGGTCCTGATTTGACCACCTCATCTGGAGGGAAAGATAGTCAGGAAGAAAGGAGGGCTCCTAGCCCTGTGGTTTCAGACAACGAGACGGACTTCGATGAAGACCAGTATCCTCCGATTGAGGATAGATACAAGCAACTGGAAGACCGGTTGAGTGCGATGGAAGTACAGAAAGTACCTGGTCTGGACTTTGGTGATTTAGGTCTTTCATCTGGGGTGGTTATTCCCCACAAGTTCAAAGCACCAGCCTTTGCTAAATACGACGGAGTTTCTTGCCTGAAACTACACCTCCGGTCGTATGTTAGGAAGATTCAGCCATACACCGCTGACAAGAATCTCTGGATCCACTTCTTTCAAGACAGTCTCTCAGGGACTCAGCTTGAATGGTTTTACCAGCTGGAAGGAACTAGCATCCGTAATTGGGAAGATTTGGCCGATGCTTTCTACAAGCACTACCAATACAATGCCGACCTCGCTCCCACGCGTACCCAACTCTAGGGTATGTCTATGGTTGCAGGTGAAGGTTTCAAAGATTATGATCAGAAGTGGAGGGACCTTGCTGGAAGAGTGCAACCACCCTTGGTTGATAGGGAGCTAGTAGATATGTTTCTGGGGACCTTGTCTGGTCTGTATTTCAACCATCTGATTGGAAGTTATTCGTCTGGATTTACGGAGCTGATTATGACCGGGGAAAGGATTGAGGCTGGTATTAAGTCTGGTAAAATACAGAAGAGTGCTTCATCAGGCACCGAGAAGAAGCCTTTTAAGAAGGAGTCCAATGTTGTTTACAGTTCGAAAAGCCAGAATAGACCTGAACGCCGCCAAGCTGTTAATGCGGTTGTTATTTCAAGACCTGCTGGTGCTCCTCAGCACAACAACCAGCCAAAGGCCAAGATACCGCGAAGGCAATTCACTCAGCTCAACATGACTTTATCTCAGATTCTGCCAAAGTTATTGAAAACCAATCTAGTGATTCCCAGGGAAGCCCCGCAGAATCCCAACACTACATCACCAAAGTACAACCCTAATGCACGTTGTGCTTTTCACTCTGATAGCCCGGGGCATGATACGGATGACTGTTGGGTCTTGAAGAACAAGGTACAGGACCTGATTGATGCCAAGGAGATCGAGTTCGGAGCACCAGAAAAGCCTAAACATGACGCAGGGGTGAATGCTATCGGGGATGACAATAAGGAAGAGTTTGATATTGATAGCTGGATCTACCCAACTGCTGATGGTGGATTAAGCAACTGGACTGCGAAGGATTCTATGCCCGTTTCAGTTATCACCCAGTAATGAGACTTTTGTTTTGTATCTGTAACAAACAATGTTTTAAACTTTATGGCCCAATGTCTTACCCGGGGCACTGTGGCTTCATTTGTGAGGGCTTTATGTGTGTCATCTACATATATCATTAATAAAAGCATTGGACATTTCTTGCTTTTCAAATTTTGCGCTCCTTGTTTTTCTTTTATTATACATTGCAAAACAGCTATTTTACACACACTCACATATACAGGTCTACATCCACTCTTGATCTCACTGGTAACGACTCTGCTACTGCCAGTTATGACTTCGAAAGTCTGATCAACTTAGCCGAAGACGAAGGTGAAGATGATTGTGAAGTGCCTGTTGAACTTGCAAGACTGTTACTCCAGGAAGAGAGGGCCATACAGCCACATGAAGAGTAAGTAGAAACGGTAAATCTGGGTACAGAAGTGGACAAGAAAGAGGTCATGATCGGTGCAAATCTAGAAGCTAGTGCGAAGCAACAGTTGGTTCAGATGCTGCGTGACTATGTTGAGATCTTTGCCTGGTCTTACGAAGATATGCCTGGGTTGGATACCGATATTGTGGTTCACCGATTGCCTACCAAGGAAGACTGTCCTCCAGTAAAACAGAAAGTCCGTCGAATGCGTCCAGATATGTCTGAGAAAATCAAGGCTGAGGTTATGAAATAGTTTGACGCCGGTTTTCTAGCAGTTACTTCTTACCCACAGTGGGTGGCCAACGTGGTTCCCGTGCCAAAGAAGGATGGTAAAGTTAGAATGTGTATTGACTATAGGGATCTGAACAGGGCGAGCCCCAAAGATGATTTCCCTCTACCTCACATCGACGTTCTGGTTGACAACACTGCACAACATAAGGTATTCTCCTTTATGGATGGTTTCTCCGGTTATAATCAGATTAAAATGGCTCCCGAAGACATGGAGAAGACAACTTTTGTTACTCAGTGGGGTACCTTTTGCTACAAGGTCATGCCTTTTGGACTGAAGAATGATGGGGCAACGTACCAGCGTGCCATGGTTGCTTTGTTCCATGATATGATCCATCATGAGATTGAGGTATACGTCGACGACATGATTGCAAGATCTCAGACTGAAGAAGAGGATCTTGACCACCTTCAAAAGTTATTTGACAGGTTGAAATTGTACAAGCTGAGGTTAAACCCGAACAAGTGCACCTTCAGGGTGAGATCTGGTAAGCTGCTGGGTTTCGTTGTAAGCGATAAAGGTATTCAAGTGGATCCTGCCAAGGTGAAGGCTATACAGGAAATGCCAGCTCCCAGAATAGAAAAAGAAGTCAGAGGCTTTCTGGGACGTTTGAACTATATTTCCCGATTTATCTCGCACCTAACTGCTGATTGTGAGACACCTGGACCGGATGAAGGACTTGAGGAGGGATCCTGATGGTCTATGTACTTTGATGGAGCTTCAAACTCTTTGGGTAATGGCATTGGCGCCGTGATCATATCTCCTGAAGGTTGTCATACTCTGTTTACCGCCCAACTATGTTTTAACTGCACCAACAATATGGCGGAGTATGAAGCGTGCATCCTAGGCCTTCGAGCAGCCATTGACCTGAGGATTAAGTTCTTAAGTGTGTTCGGAGATTCCGCTCTCGTGATCAGTCAGATCAAAGGCGAGTGGGATACGAAGCACCCAAATCGTATTCCTTACAAAGAGTATGTATTTACATTGCTTCCACACTTTGAGGAGATAACCTTTGAACACTTCCCCAGAGAGGAGAATCAGTTGGCGGACGCGCTAGCTACTATGTCTTATATGTTCAAAGTCAGGTGGGACAATAAGGCTCCCCAGATTACCATTGAGAGGTTGGACGAACCCGCACATTGTTGCGATATTGAGACTAAAGAGGTAGCAGATAAACCCTGGTTTCACGAGGTAAAGAGGTATCTTGAGGCTCAGGAATACCCCGAGGGTGCATCTATTAATGATAAGAAGTTTCTGAGGAGGTTCGCGGCGAAGTTATTCCTCAGTAATGGTATTCTTTATAAGCGTAACTATGATTCAACCTTACTACGATGTGTGAATAAGAGCGAGACAGAAAGAATCATGGCGGAGTTACATGAGGGTACTTTCGGAACTTATTCCAGTGGACATACTATGGCAAAGAAAATCCTTCGGGCAGGATATTATTGGTCTACTATGGAAGCTGACTGTTATCAGCATTCTCAGACCTGTCACAAGTGCCAAGTCTATGCTGATAAGGTGCACATACCTCCAGTTCCTCTGAACGTCTTGACAGCTCCTTGGCCTTTTGCAATGTGGGGCATCGATATGATCGGCGAGATCAGACCTACTGCGTCTAACGGGCATCATTTCATCCTGGTAGCTATTGATTATTTTACGAAGTGGGTTGAGGCAGCTTCCTTTGCTACAGTAACCAAGAACGTTGTGGCACGGTTCATCCGACACAATTTGATCTGTCGATACGGTGTACCAGAGAGGATCATTACGGACAATGGTACAAATCTCAACAATACGATGATCACCGAGCTCTGCAAGCAGTTCAAGATACAACATCACAACTCTTCTCCTTACCGTCCGAAGATGAATGGGGTTGTCGAAGCGGCTAATAAGAATATCAAGAAGATTGTGCAGAAAATGGCGGTGACATACAAAGATTGGCACGAGATGTTACCATTTGCTCTTCATGGGTACCGTACCTCAGTGAGGACGTCAACAGGGGCAACACCCTATTCCTTGGTATATGGCATGGAGGCAGTCTTGCCCATTGAAGTTCAGATACCATCTCTTCGGATTATGAAGGATACAGGTTTGAGTGAGGATGACTGGATCCAGACCCGACTTGATCAGCTGAATTTAATCGACAAAAAGAGACTTACTGCTATTTGTCATGGTCAGACGTATCAAAAGCGGATGATCAAGGCATTTAACAAGAAAGTTAGACGACAAGAGTATCAAGTTGGGGATCTGGTGATCGAACGCATCATATTACCTCAAGGTGATCCCAGGGGAAAATGGACCCCTACGTATGAAGGGCCATTTGTGGTTAAGAATATTTTCTCAAGAGGAGCTATGATTCTAACCACCATGGATGGTGACGACCTTCCTCACCCCGTCAATGCAGACATAGTGAAAAAAATACTACGCATAATCAAAGACCCACTGGGTTGACTGGCCTAGGAAAAAATAAGGGCTTCTCGGCGAACCAAAAGGATTCGGGCAAAAATGAGGGATGAAAATGAAAAAAATCTGTACACCCGGCTAGTCGAAAACCTGAAAAGGCGGCTTGGGCAAAAAAGGGTATCCCGGTGGATTGAAAACCCGAAAGAGCAGTCCAGGAAAAAATTAGGGATTAAAGCGTAACACTATGTCTCATCGGATCACCTTGTAACCAGACTTCGGTATTGACTATCAAGCTCGGAAGGCGCTAATCAATCTGATCTACCTTCAACCAAGTAGCAAAGTGATGAGATGCTCGAGGATATAAAGGAAATAGTAGAGTTGGAACCCAGTGAGATTGTTCACATAGCTGTTTTTTCTTCATGTTTTACACAAATTGTATAAATTATATTGTTCGGCGGTGTTCTCTTACTAGGACGTCAGCCTCTTGTACAAAAACGCCTATTTTCGGCTAACTTCAAAGTTAATACAATTCATTTTCACAAAGAAATTTCAAATTGTTTTCCTTTTTCTGTTTTTTTTTTCAAGAACGTCCAATGTTCATTTTTGATATATGCATTTGACAATAATTGATGCTCATAAATATTTACATGCGAAACAAAAGACGATTACTTGTAATATCAGAAACAGGGGCAAAACAAGAAATGTCCAAACAGTACAGTTGCTCTGTCCACCAGGTAAAAGGATAGACCTAGTTGGAGGAAACGATTGAAAGTACATTCACTCCCCGCAGAGAAAGAGAAAGATAGTGGTGTTAATTCTCCCCAGCTGAGGCTCGCAACCGCGAATGAGTCGGCAATATTCTCCCCAAGCAGAGTTTATCTACCATCAGCACTGGAAAATTACCCCCAATGGAGTTTGGAGAATTATCCCCAGTAGAGTGTGGAGGATTGTCCCCAGTAGAGTCTAAAAGATTATTCCCAGTGAAGTCGCAACTGGAAAATCATCCCCAGCGGAGTTCATTTCTTTTACAAACAGAAACTCAATCCCCAACAGGGTTCATTATCGCCAGCAACGGTAATTCATCCTCAGCCGAGGTTGTTTCTCCAAATCAACGGATCTTCTAGAAGAAACATATCTTCCCCACAGAGTCATTTCCTTGTCAGTTTATTCCCCATCGGAGTTATTCTCTCCTACAGGATCATTCTCACAATCATCTTCATTCACCATCCCCAGCGGAAACGAAGAGTTCAACTTCTTGCACTCTCCAGCAGCAACCCGGGATTTATTTTCCCCAGCTAGAGATTATCATAAAAACATTGCATGTCCATACATCATGACATGTGCATACACATCATACAACACAATCTCATTTATTTTGAGAACATCATTGCTTGATACATATCATGCATTACATACAGCTAACCTTTACCTTTCAGGAAAGATACAATCAAATTCTCACAAAACTCAAGCTATGAAGCCCGGGTACGACCGAATAGTATCTTGATTTCTACAGTGTATTGTGAAGCCCGGAGAACGACCGGATAACAATATCACACTACCGCGAAGACTGGATTACGACCAGATAATGGTATCTCTTAAAAGAAAGCTATGAAGCCCGGATTCGACCGGATAATAGTTTAATCCCCAGCGAGCCGTGAAGCCCGGATTACAACCAGATAGTAGCTCAGCAAGCACCATGAAGCCTGGATTCGACCAAATAGTGGTATATCTTTAACACAAGTTATGAAGCCCGAATTACGACCGGATAGTATCTTGATTTCCTCTGAACACCATGAAGCCTGGATTTCGACCAGATAGTGGTATGAGACGTCGCAAAGCCTGGAGTACGACCAGATAATAGTTTAATCCCCAGTAAGTCACTGTAAAGCCTGGATTACGACCAGATAGCAGTCGGTCTTATTACTATGAAGACTGGACCACGACCAGATAGTAGTTTATTCTCAACTTTCCTCTTCAACAGAGATGATTCCTCAGTAGAATAACGGACGACCGAAGTTCCTAAATTTCAACAGAGATGGTTCCTCAGTAGAATAACGGACGACCGGAGTTCCTAAATTTCAACAGAGATGATTCCTCAGTAGAATAACGGACGACTGAAGTTCCTAAATTTCAACAGAGATGATTCCTCAGTAGAATAACGGATGACCGAAGTTCCTAAATTTCAACAGAGATGGTTCCTCAGTAGAATAACTGACGACCGAAGTTCCTAAAATTCAATAGAGATGGTTCCTCAGTAGAATAACAGACGACTGAAGTTCCTAAAATTCAACAGAGATTATACCCCAGTAGAATAACGGACGACTGAAGCTCCTAAAATTCTATTTCTCTCAAGACAGAGATCAGCATTCCCCAGCAGAATCTTCCTCAACAACAGGTATACAAGCTCTCGCTAAGGAATCTCTTACGCGATCAACACTTCTTAGGATGGCATCTTTAAGCCCATCTTCCGTCATCAATCTCCAAATGGTATCTATAAGCCCATTCCCGATATTGCAAGACAAACACCACTTCATGCGAGTGCAAATTTCGGGGCACTCTAGTGTTCAATTATCTTCCACCTTCGGATCACGAAAGGCACGAAAGCCAATCTACATCCTCGGGTTTAACAGATTGAACAGGGGCAGCTGTTGTACCCCAAAATTTGCCCTCCCATACTTCTCAAAACATTTCAAGAATGATACTCAAGGTAGTCTAAGGGTTGACTAGACAAGCTCTATCCTAAGGCAGTCTACCTCAAATTAGGGTTTCATGTTGCATCAAGATACTTGAGTCCAAAGGATCCAAAATGCTCACCAATGCCCTATATGTTCTCAAGATCATCCATGTCAAGTTTCAAGCCTTGTAGAGGATGTTTGCTCAGTCAATTGCTCAAAGGTCTGAAAATCGACTGTGCTAGGGCAAAAGTCAATTGTGGCCCACATACAGTCAAACTTCAAGATTTTTTGTCAACATCCTCATTTTTAAGAACATTTCATCATTTGATCAAGGGTTGATCATGATTCATCAAGGATTGCTCATAATTCCTCAAGAATCAAAAGTTGCTAAATTAGGGTTTTGTAGAAAAAGTCAACTCAACTTTGACCAAGCATAACTTTCTCATACTTTATGAGAAATGACTCATCCAAAGCTCATTTTGAAGAGGATGCCATTCTATGCAATCCATCTTCAGATCCCAAGTTCAAAATATGCACTCACAAGAAGTTATGAATTTGGACATTATAGGTGATTTTGAAATGTCAACAAAAACACCTTTTTTGTCAAAGCTTCATACATGAGCATGGAATATCAAATTGAGATGGGACCAAAAGGGTTGCTTAGAGGACATATCAAGCTTTCTAAAATTCCAAGAACACATTAAAAGAGTCAAAATTGATGAATTTATGCATTAGTGAAGTTGACCTTTTTTGCAAAATTGCCAAAAGTCAACTATGCCTAAAACTTCAATTTTTGCCAAATGGGCCCAATCTTTTTCACTTGTTTTGAGTTGGCAACATAGTCCACGAGCTCCAGCCCTTGCCACTTATCATTATCATGTTTTTATTATTTATTTTGATTTTTATTTGATTTAAATCAATTTTAATCAAAATAAATCATGAGAAAATCTAAAGCATTGAAAACTCAAGATTTTATACTTGTTTCAAGTCTCAAATCCAGTTGGAAAGTATTCAAATTCGTGTAAAAGCATGGTGTGGACAAAAAGATTGAATTAGGCTATTCTTGGAATGATATTCAAAGTGAATCAAATCAAGAATCAAAACATTGATGGAAGAAGATTGTATGCATTCTTTCAACCCCAATACATTCCTTAATACATATAGAACGTGTGTAGACCCAAAACTAGGTGAGAGGGAGGCATGTGAACCAGAACAAAAACTTGAAAAAACAAGAAAAAGTGCAAACACGAATTCCTATTTCCAGGCATCCTCAAGGCCTTCTAGCTATCCCAATCGATTCTTGGGAGTGTAAGCAAGCAAAAGCAATCAAAAGCAAGCATTTCCAGGCCCCATATCACGCTGAAAGTCATCCACGACATCGATGTATTCTTGAATTCGGTTTGCATGATTTAGGCATTGTTAGCATGAATTAATCATATATTGTTGATCCATAGAAAATTTGCAAGCTTTCTGCATCGTTTAATTTCATTTATATGTCATGTATAAGATTTCACCATGGCTAGAGATTGTAGCTTCGAAATAGGAGTTTTATGTGCAGGCAAAATTGGCCCATAAAAAGGTCATCATGATATTCAGCAGGTCCATACGAATCCAACCATGGCATTAGAAGTCATTTATCTTGCTCATGGTGGATTTTAAGAGAACGCAGGCTGTAGCTACGACCAAGTGTCTGTAGGTAAAAGTTTGGAACTTTTACCAACATATCCAAGGAAGAAGACAACCAACATGGCAACCTCCCATTCGCATATTTGAATTTTCGCGCATTTTGAATTCAGTGTTTTTTTCTTTTTATATATTATCATTATTATTTATTGTATATACAAACAGAAGCAAGTGGCGCAGTGGTAGTGGAGTGGGTGGATAGTGCATCAGGACCTAGGTTCAAATCCCAAGTCCCCCCTTTCTTTCATATATTTTGCCTTTTCAGGATCCAGCGTGTATATGAGGCCAGCGACCACCATGGTCCATCATGATCCAGAGTGCCAAGTGTCATGAAGGCCAAATCCAAAAGCTATCAATGGAAGAACACCATGAGGCTCAGTCAATGCATTGCATAGGATCACAGAAAGTCAAAACGGACCACTTTTGTTTTGGGCCAAGGCTTACTATTTGCACCCCCCCTTCAGATTTCTTCTCAGACCCAATCTCTTTCTCTATTCTATTTTTATATATATTATATTTATTTCATTTCATTTAATTTACTTATTTTACTAACAAATTAATTATTTTATTTTTATCAAAAAATCATAAAAATAATACTTTTCACAAATTAGGTTTAGATTTTATTTTTCATACAAAAAAGTTAAATTAATTAAATTAGGTTGTTAATATTAGATAATTTTAATTCCTTTTGTAAATAATAATTAGAAAATTAGGGTTTTGTCCAAATTTAATTTAATTTTCTTTTCTTAAAAATAACCAAAAACCACAAAATAGGCCATGTAATTATTTTCATTAACTAATTTAATTATTTAATTAATTTTTGTATTTTATTTAGAAAACCTTAATTCTTTTCCTTAAAAAATAATTAAAAACCACAAAAACATTTTCATTTTTAATTAGGATAGAAGGGTCAAAACCCTAGTTTGCACTCATTCTAATTTTCATCGCACGCTTTATTAATTTATTTTTACCCAATTATTCTATCTGCTCATAAGTTGTAATAGTTAATTAGGACCTTTTATTTTCATTTATCACTTTATTTTCAAAGGGTTTGTTTTTGGCTATGTAAATATCCGAAGCCTTGTAATAGCGTAGTTTAATTTCCGCATTTTAAATTCCGCAAAATATTAAACTGTTAGATGTATGATATTAGGATGCATGACAAGAATGTATGATTAACTTTAAAACAGTTAGATAAACCTAAAATGTGCAAAGATAAATAATCTGAAATTGAATCACCCGCACATGCGCACTTCTAGGGTACACTCTCACTTGGTTGCCTTCGGTAAACGGTCATTGAGTATAGGATGCTTTAGTGGTCATCCTTTTGTTTAAACAAAGATCAAAGTCCCGATTCGGAAAAGTTGCCTCGGAACGGGTGCCTTGGAATTGTTGCCTCGAATAATTGATCTAAGACATTAGGGTTATTACTAAGACGTCCTAATATTGCTTTAGTGACCGTACATCCCTTTCGAATTGACCCTCAAAACTCCAACGACGGTGCTACCTACTCACTAATAGTGGGATAGCATTGTCTAAAGGAAACAAGCATATAACGATTCTTTTTCCGAGTAGGTAGATTAGCTCTTAAGTACTTGCTCAAACAAAAACAAACCTTTTTCACACTTACACTCCTTTACAAACAAAGTTTTCAAAAACACTTCATTACACTCTTGAAGACAAAAGCAAGAGTTAAATCAAAGTCAAAACAAAAACTTTTCAAAGCACACAAACACAAAGAAGCAATTTTGAAAATGATGAGAAAGTACTTAAGAGCCCGTAGATAACTAAGGATAGAAAGGGTGCTAATACCTTCCCTTTCTATAATCTACCCCCCGTACTCAGAAATATCTCGAAAAAGGAATTTTTCTGTGCTTTTTTCCTTTCCTTGTTGGATAAAATAAAAGTCGGTGGCGACTCTTGCTTACCGCGACATTTTATGAACACAAATGCAAAATGCAAACCAGCAAATTCCTTAAATAAGGGAAACACGTACCGGTTCTGGCCATCGTATCACAATAAGATATCACAAAACAACTAGATACTCCGCCAATCTCAAAGAGATAGGAAAAAGGCATCGTCAGAGCATATCATACTATAAGGCTCAAGTCTTTCTGGGGAGAAATTCAAATTCAAACTTCCAACATCAATAAACCATTGACATGATAACAAAAATGTACTTCAACTTTGGTTAGGGAGAAAAATATCACTCAACTAGCGATAACCGAAATAAGGCTTAACCAGAATTACTGGGGAGTCACCAAATTTAGTACTCTACTGGAAACACAAGATTACACAACCAAAACCTCATGACGATTTTGAAAGAAAACATGTTCATCATGCAAGGATGAATTACTGTATTGTTTTTCATTTCATGGCTTAACCATCCTCGGAGCAACTGTTAATATTCCTTCCAGTATTCATGACACATTTCAAAATAGGAATACTTTTATTAACTTTGTTTCAAATATTGCCATAAAAGCTAAAATTTTGCCCACAAAAAGATAAATGCTCAAATTTCATTAATAAGATGGTAGTCCGCTATTGGCGCGACTCCAAAGGTTTACAAAAATTTGGAAAACAACACATGAAAGAAAAGGTTACAAAAACAATGACCACTATTTTCCCTAACAACTTCGAATTCCAAGATGTGTTCACATTGCCATAACTGGTCTGATCAAAAGCCTACCTAAGCTGCCCTTTCAGGTTTTCAACTTAGCAAGCTGTCATCTCAATCTTAGGCGAAATACTTCTTGACTGCATCAGCGTTCACGGAGTGTGGGAGCTCTTCACCATCCATATTTGTGAGAATCATGGCGCCTCCAGAGAAAACCTTCTTAATAACATACAGTCCTTCATAATTCGGAGCCCATTTGCCCCTAGAATCAGGTTGGAAAGATAATATCTTCTTGAGCACGAGGTCACCTTCTCTGAATTTGCATGGTTGAACCTTCTTATCAAATGCCTTCTTCATTCTTTGTTGATATAGTTGACCGTGACACAACGCTGTCATTCTCTTTTCTTCAATTAAATTCAACTGATCATACCTACTTTTACACCATTCATCCTCAGAAAGTTTAGCTTCCATCAAGACTCTCATAGACGGGATCTCAACCTCCACGGGGAGTACTGCTTCCATGCCAGATACTAGAGAAAATGGGGTCGCGCCTGTTGAAGTTCTAACTGAAGTATGGTACCCATGTAGAGCAAAAGGATGCATCTCATGCCAATCTTTATAAGTTACCACCATCTTCTGGATAATCTTCTTGATGTTTTATTAGCAGCTTCAACAGCCCCATTCATCTTTGGTCTATAGGGTGAAGAATTATGGTGTTCGATCTTGAATTCTTCACACAACTCTCTCATCATTTTGTTGTTCAAATTAGAGCCATTATCAGTGATGATCTTTCTCGGGATGTCGTATCGACAAATGATCTGATTCTTGATAAATCTGACCACCACCTGTCTGGTTACATTAGCATACGATGTTGCTTCCACCCATTTAGTAAAGTAATCAATAGCCACTAAGATGAAGCGATGACCATTTGAATCTTTTGGTTCAATCATTCCAATCATATCAATGCCCCACAAAGAGAAAGGCCAAGGTGAAGAGATAACATTGAGGAGGGTCAGCGGCACATGCATCTTGTCCGCATAAATTTGACACTTATGGCATTTCTTCATATATTTGCAGCAATATGATTCCATCGTCATCCAATAGTAACCCGCTCTCAACATTTTCTTAGCTATTGCATGTCCATTGGCATGAGTGCCAAAGGATCCTTCGTGTACTTCTTGCATCAACAAGTCTGCTTCATGTCTGTCCACGCATCTGAGCAAAACCATGTCATAATTCCTCTTATATAATACTTCTTCATTGAGGAAGAAACTACTTGCCAATTGTTGTACCCCAAAATTTGCACTCTCATTTATCAAGATTTTCCTCACAAGACCTCTTGGACTCCAGACAAGATTAGGGTTTGCTCAACTCAAGACCTCATCTTGCACTGATGACCTAAAATTAGGGTTTGAGTTTGCACAAGGAATTTTGGACCGTCAATGCTCCATGTGACTTTCATACACCATATTGGACCCCTAAGATTGCTCATATCAAGTTTCAACCCTTGAATCACATTTTTGCCCAGTCAATTGGACAGTTGACCTAAAAATCAACTGTATTGGGGAAAAAGTCAACCATGGCCAATTTACAGTCAAACTTCATAATTTTTGATCCACAGCAACATTTTGGACTCATATGTACCATTTGATCAAGTTTTGATCACAACTCCTTAAGAAATTTGATCAAATCATCAAAAGGGCAAAATGCTCAAAATTAGGGTTTTGACTGAAGAAAGGCAATTTCTGATTTTTAACCTAGCCAATGGCCAATTGGGTTTAAGCATGATTTCAAGGACTCAATAGCATCATCTTTACCTAATCACATAGTTCAAAAGATCTCAAGTACATTGGATTGACAGATGAATTTTGCAGTCGACTGTACACTAAAAAGTCAAACTTTGACTTTTTGGTCAAAATCAAGTGCCAAAGGTCATAATTCATCAAGATATGTCAAAATGTGAAAAATTTTGATCAAGAAAACCAAAATTTCAAATTAGGGTTTTAATTTGAAAATTTTCATAACTTAGAATTTTTCTAAGTATGGAAAATTTCTTATTTTTTCCCAACTTTCCACAACTTTTTCACCATGATGCAATTGGATTCAAAGAAAACTTCCAACATGAAAGATATAGTCCTCCATGAAATATACAACTTTGCTTCACAAATTTTTCCAAAAATATGCTTGGATCTCAAGTTATGAATTTGTGAATAGGGGTCCATGAACTAAATAACTTAGTGAAAATTTGCCCTAATTTAGGCAAGTTTTGGACCTAACTTCACGGACATTTTTCACCTAGTTCCAAGAGGTATCTCAAAATTCATTTCAAAGATGGATTGTAGAGCATGTTACAAGCTTTCCAAAATGTCCAAGAACTCTCCAAGATCATTTGTGGTTAGGGAGAATCAAAGAAGAGAAAATGGCATTTTGTCACTTTTGTGCAAGCCATTTTCACAATGCTTCAAGTTGAAAATCAGATCCTAGCATGCTTGTACCTTGCATTACAGGTCCTAAATCCCTTCTACACTCCATAATTTAATGCTAACTCAGTGGTTAAAGCCTTTTTTTTCACCTTTGGAGCATTGCACAAGAGATTAATCCATAAATGGCACAAAGGGCACATTACCATTTTCATAAAGCAAGCCTTTTACAATTCTGCAATTCTTGAGCCATGGACCTGTTTCTTTGTTACAAGCAATGTCCACAGATATCCAGCAATGTTTACCAACTATTATCATCCCTAGAACTAGCAAGTACAGGCCTTTGGCATAGTCACTTCAAGCTTTCTTCAAAAACAATAAAAGTGGCCAAAAGTCAAAAGCTTGTACAAGCTGATAAAGAAAGGGCTTGGCATCATTCAAAACAACTTCACAAACTTGTTACAAGCAAGAACATGAGTGCAAAACATCTGAAACCTTCCCAAACACAAAAAACACAAATTTCTGCCCAAACAGGGCAACTTCTGCAAAACACTAGCTATCTCAATATTGGCTCGTGCGTTTATCACTTTAACACTTGAAACACCTTTCATACATCACATCCAAACTATCCAAGCCTTTACATTGTAATTGTGAGCCCTGTTTCAGACATCACCATTTTCAAACTTGAAGGTTGCAGGTTGACTCGTGCAGGGAGTTTCAAGCATCCTCAAGGCAAGCTAAGCATTGGAATAGCTTGAGGGAACTTCAAGGAAGCTCACACGATCCTCAGGCCTCACTCAAAGTCCCCACATTGCCATATCCAAACTCAGTTGAACAATGTATTTTTCAAAACTCTATCTCTCTATTTAGGAATCCTCAAGCTTTGATTTGTGAAGCAAAGATGTAGTCCTTAACTTGCCGAAGCTGTACATATGCATAGTTGTCATTTATATTAACTGAGTAGTGAGAATTTGAAGCTTGAAGTTCATGAAAAAATTAGGTCAGAAATTAGGGCTACAGAAATTCTCCATGATCCTTGAGAGTTAGATTATGTTTTTTATATCATTGGAATCGTGAGATTCCAAGCTACATTTTTTATGTTGCAAGTTTTTGTTTTTGTGCAAAGAATAGAGAGTTGCAGGATTGGACATAAACGCGCGCGAAGGAGATGCTAAAGGACAGGGACGAAGCTCCATCTGGGCTTTTTGCAATCTTGGCCTTTTTGTTTCTACTTTTTGCACCCCCTGTTTTACTTTTGCACCCCCCTTTGCATATTTTTATATTTTTTGCATATTTTCTCATATTTTTTATGTTTATTGACTTTATTATTTTTTTCTGAACATTAAAAAATCACAAAAATATTTTCTTAATTTTTTGCATTTTATTTTATTTTTTATCTTATTTTTTGCATAAAATATTGATTATTAAGAATAAATAGAATCTATTTTCTTAAAATAAATAGTAAACACATTTAAAAATACTATATATTTTTATTTTATTATTTCACACACAAAATAATTATTTTCATACATATTTTAATTTTTGATATTTGTTAATAATATTATTTATTATTTCTTGTACAAAAAATGGATAAAATAAATAATAGGAAACATTTATTTTCTTTAATCAAAAATTAGGGTTTTCCCTTTCAAAAATAATAATGTTATTTTTTCTTATTTTTTCTTATTTTTTAGGACTTAAATAATTTTATTTTCTCATACATAAAACAAATACAAAATATTTTTTGCATAATTACATTTTATTGCATATTTAAATATTTGTATATTTATTTATTTATTGTACAATAATTCAATTGGGTTGTAATAGTATTTTAGGGTTTTATTTTGTGCAAATATCCCCATTCAAAAACTTGTATCCCCCCTCCCATAATAATTGTTGTAATAGCTTATATTTATTTTACGCAATTTATCGTATTATACCATGTTTAGTAAAACTAGGGTTTGTATGATAAGACAAAAATCAAACAAATAGAATAACCTAATACAAGACAAACAAAAGCATGTAAAATGACAACACATTGCACACAAGCACCCTTAGGGTTTCACCCACTTGGTTGCCTAATAAATGGCCATGGTATGCATGCAAAGTATCTTGGCAAAGCAAAACAAACAAATAAGATCATAGTCCCTTGATGACACTATCAAAAGGTTGCCTAAACAAGTGATCTTGGTCCCTCAAAACTTGCTAAGATACTTGGCAACATTGTTATCATAGTCATACGATGACCCACACCCGTCCCGTTTAACATCCAAAGATAGGGTTGTTTACCAAAGCAATGGTAAATCAACAATGTCAAAGGAATAAAAATATACAAGAAAGACTTTTGAGTAGGTAGATAGCTTCTAGTTACTTGATCAATTGCAAAACAATCCTTGCTACTTTCAAACAAACACACACACATTTCAAAACATTTCCAAAACAACTTTCAAAACATTGAAACATTTTTCAAAAGACAAACATCTTTGTGTACATTCTTACGAACGAGAATCATTACAAAGATTGCCAAAATGATTGCCTCTTTTCAAAATACTTTCAAAACCACACAAAGCACCATTTCAAACAATTTCAAAAGCAAAGCAAGTGATCTAAACAAGTAACTAAGAGCCCATGGAAAACCATGGATGAAAAGGGTGCTAGCACTTTCCCTTTTCATAATCTACCCCCCGAACTCAAGAAAACATCTCAAAGGTCTTTCCTGTGCTTTTTTTACCTTTCTTTTGGATAAAAGAAAAGTCGGTGGCGACTCTTTCTAACCGCAACATTTACGAACACAAACGCAAAACCTTAAGTCAGTTCTCCCACCGCATCACAGAACTGGCGACTCTGCTGGGGAGTAATATAAAAGTGGGGTTACCTTAGGGTTTAGATCACCTTTACATGCTTATCTTGTTTGACTTGTATGCTTTACACTTTGGTTCTATTGTTTGGGTTTGAATCCTCTACCCGGATTTGGGAAAACATTCATAGGTAAATAGCAATACATTGTGGAAACTGTACGGTGTATACCGACATGGTCTAAGCAATAGATATGTTAGTGCGACATATTTGTGGGTATCGGTAGCCTTTGAGTCAATCAAAGAGAATATGGGGCCGCTGAGTGATGTCATGAAGCACTAATGGACTTTTAGAACCTTTACTTGACCAACTTGGCCTTTTAGGATGTAGTGAGATGACCGACTTTGGTGCAGTCCGAAGTTGGTAGATACTCGATACTACACTCATTGAGGGTTGGTTCCTTGGAATATTTCGGTCGCCAGTTAAGAGGCTGAACTGAAACAATGAACAAGGAAACAATCCAGTGATATTGAGCTCCTTAGAACCCGGTTACTATTTCTAGGACAGGTTGAGCCAACTAAACTTCAAGAGGGTACTTACCTATGAAACCCCATGCAAGCCTAAACTAGGAACTTGTGTGATTTGCTTGTACATATATACTTGTGCATAACATCATGGACATCATGAGCATCATATGCATTCACTAACCATTTCAAGGATTTTGGAATTTCATCTTTGTTCCTGTTTTGTAGGTTATGGATTCACTTCGCAGGAAAACTGTCCAAGTCAACCTTGTAAGAATTCCTCCACAACTCAAGGAGCTAGCTTCAAGGATTCCTGAGAATTCTCCATTACATGGTCGTCTACTCAACTTGGTCACCACCAACACTGAGGAAGATATGCTGAAAGTTCTCTTCCAGTTCTTTGACCCTTTGCATCACTGCTTTACATTTCCTGACTACCAACTTGTGCCTACTTTGGAGGAATTTTCTCAACTCTTGAGGATTCCTATTCTCAATCAACTACCCTTCAACGGTACGGAAAGAGATCCAAAGCTAGAAGATATTGCTCAAGCCCTACACTTGCACTCATCTGATGTCACAACACATTGGGAAACTAGAAGTGGTATCAAAGGCTTCTTGTCAAAGTTTCTGTTTGAGAAGTTCCAAAGCTGCTGGAATTCCTTGGACTTACAAGCTTTTGAGGAGATTGTAGCTCTTCTCATCTATGGGATGGTCTTGTTCCCTAATCCTGACCAACTTATAGATGTAAGTGCTGTCAAAATCTTCATGACTCGCAACTCGGTGCCTATATTGCTTGGGGATATCCTCCACTCTTTTCACACTCGTACAATAAGGAAAAGAGCTGTTCTCATGTGTTGCATATCTCTCCTGGCAAGATGGTTTATTTCTCATCTTCCCCAGTCAGTCCTGAAGAATGAGCAAGGTTTGAGGTGGTCACAACGACTGATGACTCTTACACATTCAGATATTCATTGGTGTTCTCGATCAAAAGATAATGTTATTATCATTGACCATTGTGGGGAATTCCCTAATGTCCATATACTTGGCATTAAGGGAGGCATCACCTACAACCCTTGCTTGGCTCTGAGACAATTTGGTTATGCCCGAAGGGAGGGCCCACATGACATGCTAATTCAGGGATTGGTTTTCAACTTCAACAACGACAATCAAGGACTCCGACAAAGGTTCATCCGAGCTTGGAGAATGCCAAACAAGGTAGACAGTAAGACCTTGGGACACAAGAATTCCATCCCTCTTGAGCCTTACCTCAAGTGGGTACGAACCCGCGCCCAAAGTCTTATGATGCCTTACCCCTCCATTCTCCTAGTGATTATAGAGCCTGTTATGGAAGGAGAGGTTCCATACACCCTCCTACATCCTGACATGCCAACATCACTCGAAGACTTGCAAAGGAGTTGGATACAGCTCAAGGGAGAGCGCGATACTTTCGAAGCCCAATTCTACGCAAGCGAGAAGAAGGTTTTGGAACTCACTCAGCTACTTCATGAAGAGCAGACTCTCAACACCTACATTGCACCAAAAAGGATGCGCAATGTCTTTTTACCTTAGAATCTTTTATTATTTTTCCCAAGAGGCATTGATGTACTAACAATTCTATCTTATTAATATGACGTGTGTTCCTTTTTTGTTTAAAACAAATATGAATTTCTGAATCCTTGAAAGCATTAGATGAATACATATCATTCATCATATGCATAAACAGGTCTTCACACCAAGTTTCCTCATCTCTCTGCTGTTTATTTAAGCAAGATAGATTTTGAACAAACGGTCAAAGATTTGCAAGCTCAGAATTCACAATTCCAACAGTTGCTCATGACCCTAGCCAAGGGACGGGAGGAACTCAAGACTCTGCTAGAGAAAGAAAAAGAGAAAAAGAAGAAGAAGCGAGCCAGTGTGGTTATAATGGGCAGAAGGTTTGAAGGACAAGCCAGACGGACTTTGGAATTCCCATCAACATTTGAAGAAAGGGAAGGAAAAGGAAAAGGAACGGCAAAGCCATCAGATTTTGAAGCAGAGGAAGAGGAAGATGAGGACTACTCCAAACAACAGTACCCTCCGGCCGATGACAAATACAAAAACTTGGAAGAACGTCTAGCTGCTATGGAGATACAGAGTACCGGGGCTGGACTTTGAGGAGTTAGGGCTGGTTTCTGGAATTGTAATCCCTCCTAAGTTTAAAGTGCCACTGTTTGCTAAGTATGATGGGGTGTCTTGTCCCAAGATGCACCTACGATCTTATGTCAGGAAAATTCAACCACATTCTTCTGACAAAGACCTGCGGGTCCACTTTTTCCAGGACAGTTTATCAGGAACGCGGCTTGATTGGTTCTACCAGTTGGAGAGGTCTAATGTTCATAATTGGGAAGACTTGGCAGCCGCCTTCTATAAACAGTATCAATACAACGCCGATTTAGCGCCAAGCCGTACTCATCTACAGAGCATGGCTATGGCTACCAATGAGGTCTTCAAAGACTACGCCCAAAAGTGAAGGGATTTAGCCGGAAGGGTGCAACCTCCATTATCTGAAAGAGAGCTAGTGGACATGTTCTTGGGGACTTTGTCAGGTCCTTTCTTTAATCACCTGATTAGAAGCTCCTCTGCAGGTTTCACTGAATTGATTTTAACTGGCGAAAGGGTGGAAGCTGGTATTAGAAGCGGGAAAATTCAGAAAGACGCGTCTACCTCTGCAACTGTAAAAAAGCCCTTCACTGGAAAGAAGGAAGTGTTTGCTGTCTATGCCCAGAGGAATCAGGGAAGAATTGAAAGACGACCAACTGTGGGGGCCGTGATGATTCAAAAGTCTGCATCAGACCAGCCAAGAAACAACCAGCCGAGAAATGATCAGCCGAGAAATAACCAGCAAAGGGTGGAAAGGCCTGTAAGGAAATTCACCAAGATAAACATGACTCCTGCTCAAGTCCTACCACATCTCTTGAAGTTGAATTTGGCCATGCTAAAAGAGGCCCCTAAAAATCCTAACACTACTTCTCTGCACTACCATCTGAATGCCAGGTGCGCTTACCATTCAGAAAGTCCAGGGCACGACACCAACAACTGTTGGGCCCTAAAGAATAAGATTCAAGATCTGATCGACACAAAGGAAGTTGAATTTGAAGCTCCTGAAAAACCAAATGTTATCTCCGCTCCAATGCCTAGGCATGGACACAATTCGAATGTTGTGGAAGAAGATATGTTTGTTTCTATGGTGGATGAACTGTTAACTCCTCTCCTGACCATCAAGTTGAATTTGTTAAAAGTTAGCGTCTTCCCAGGTTGTGACAAAGATTGCCTTGTTTGTCTGCCCTCATCTTTTGACTGTCCTCTGTTGAAGAAAGGAATCCAATAATTGATTGATAACAAGGAAATTTTGTTTGAGAAAGCTCCTATTTCACCCATTCTAGTTCCAGAAGTTTCAATAATAACCATATACGCCAATCCTTCCAGGGTTCCTAAAAAACCCGTTAGGTTTACATCTGCTCCTATGACTACTATGTTGAAGATAACAATGCCCGGGCCAGCCCCATACAAATCCGATAAAATGGTACCATGGAACTATGGTGGAGAAATCTACTTCCATGGTGTCAAACAGATTGAACAGACTGCTGAAGAAGAAAGCTCCAAAGAGGATAATCCTGACATTAGTAACATAGCCGGAACAAGCAAGGTTATCCGTAGTGGAAGAATCTTTTCTCCAGAGATTTCTCCTCCAACAGCAGTCTTTGGACCCGTGGCCATTCTGAAGATAACCTCCGCACCAGTAATTGTATCTATAAGTGTACCCGCCGAAAAAAAACAATACAATTCCCATCCCTGTTTCCGCTGCTGAGAAAAAAGGAAAGAATGTTCAAGAGGAGCCTGTCTTGACGAAGGCTCAGTCATTAGTCATTCTTGAGGCATCCAAGAAGGAGATGGAAGAAATCCTGAGGATCATTAAGAAAAGTGATGATGATGTTGTTGAACAACTGGGGCAGACCCCCTCCAAAATCTCTATGTTAGCCTTGCTGCTTTGCTCTGAGGCACATGCTAAAGCTTTGGTCAAGTTTCTGAAGACAGCGCACGTGCCGCAAGAGACGTCTGCGGATCAATTCCAAGAGTGTGTAGCCAGTTTAACAGTTGATAATGGCCTGGGTTTCTCCGATGCTGACTTGACATCCAAAGGGAGAAAACACAACGATGCACTACATGTCTCAGTGGAGTGCATAGGAACAACCCTAGCTCATGTCTTGGTTGATATTGGGCCGTCTTTAAATGTCTTGACGAAGAAAGCCCTTGATAGGTTAGATTGTGAGGGGCTGACTTTAAAACCCAGCAACATCATTGTGAGAGCATTTGACGGCTCTAAAAGGATGGTCCATGGGGAGGCGGACATCCCGATCAAGGTGGGTACCCAAACATTCAATTCAACATTCTATGTGATGGACATCCTCCTTCTTACTCTTGCCTGTTGGGACGCCCCTGGATTCACCATGCCGGAGTTGTCACCTCCACCTTGCATCAAATGCTTAAGTACCCCGTCCAAGGGAAAATCATAATTGTCTATGGGGAAGAGGAATATATGATTAATCATCTGAATTCCTTCCGTTATATGGAGTTAGATGAAGAATTCATAGAGACCCCTTTCCAACATTTTGAAGAAGTCTCTGAAGAAATAGCGGCGACCAAGGCGGTATCCTCAAATCCTGTGATCACAAGACCTGTACCTCGAATGTCATCTTTAAAGGATGCAAAGGCAGTGGTGGAAGAAGGCGGATCCACTATCTGGGGGAAGCTTCCCGACTTTCCTTTCAAATCAGACAAATTCCGCTTGGGGTTTACTTCGACTGGTCAGAAGGCTGTGCGCCGCTCCCGTGCCGGAGGGCCACCTGTGAAGATCAGCCACTGGGGGGTTAATGCACTAGAGGACAGTGAAGAAGAGGGCAGCTTGGAAGACTGGATTTTTCCTACTGTTGGCGGAGGACTGTGCAACTGGGAAGCAAAAGACTTTGTTCCGATTACTTTTATACCGCAGTAATTTATCTTTTCCATTTCTGTTGGACTGTAATAATTCACAAACAATTCGTACTTTTTCAACCTTGTGTCTTACCCGAGGCACAATGGTCCATTTGTAAGGGTTCTTATTTCATTTTCATATGTCATTTCAATGAATCATGGACGCTTTTCATATTTAAACCTTTTGTGCTCATTGTCTTTCTTTTACATTTTGTTGTTTTAAGATGGCTATCCCTTACACACACCCACACTCACAAATGCAGGTACCCTTCCATTTCGGAACCCATGGGTAATGATACTGCTATAGCCTTCAGTGACTCTGAAGATCTGATCTACCAAGCCGAATACAAAGGTGAGGAAGATTGTGAGGTGCCAGGGGAATTGGCCAGATTACTACAGCAAGAGGAAAGAGCAATTCAGCCTCATGAAGAGCACTTGGATACAATCAACTTGGGAACTGAGGATGATAAAAAGGAAATCAAGATAGGTGCCAATCTAGAGCCGAGTGTCAAGGAGAACCTAATTCAGCTGTTAAATGATTATGTTGAGATCTTTTCCTGGTCATACGAAGACATGCCGGGACTCGATACAGACATTGTGGTACATCGTCTACCCACAAGAGAAGACTGTCCACCAGTGAAACAAAAGGTCCGCCGCATGAGACCTGACATGTCGGAGAAGATCAAAGGAGAAGTTATGAAACAGTTCAATGTTGGATTTCTGGCTGTTACTTCCTATCCATAATGGGTTGCTAACATTGTGCCCGTGCCTAAGAAGGACGACAAAGTGAGAATGTGCGTGGATTATAGAGACTTAAATAGGGCCAACCCTAAAGATGATTTTCCACTTCCGCACATCGACATCCTGGTTCACAACATAGCTCAACACAAAGTATTTTATTTCATGGACGGATTCTCAGGCTATAACCAGAGAAAAATGGCACCTGAGGACATGGAGAAAACTACATTTATCACACAGTGGGGTACGTTCTGCTACAAAGTGATGCCATTCGGACTGAAGAATGCCGGGGCAACCTATCAACGCGCCATGGTAGCTTTGTTTCATGATATGATACATCATGAGATAGAGGTCTACGTAGATGACAAGATAGACCGGTCAAAAACTGAAGAAGAACACCTCGATCACTTGCAAAAGTTGTTTGTCAGGTTGAAGGAGTACAAGCTCAGACTGAACCCAAACAAGTGTACATTCGGAATCCGGTCCGGTAAACTCTTAGGTTTCATTGTCAGCAACAAAGGCATCGAGGTTGATCCTGCCAAAGTCAAAGCTATACAAGAAATGCCTGCTCCTCGCACTGAGAAAGAGGTCAGAGGTTTTTAGGGACGCCTAAACTACATTGCTAGGTTCATTTCTCACCTAACATCTACTTGTGAACCAATCTTCAAGCTATTGAAGAAAGATCAGGTAGTTAGATGGAACGATGACTGTCAAGTTGCTTTCGATAAAATCAAGGAGCATTTTCTAGAACCTCCTATCTTGATGCCACCCGTCGAAGGAAGACCACTAATCATGTATCTGATCGTCCTAGAGAATTCAATAGGGTGCGTACTGGGGCAGCATGACGAGTCTGGCCGAAAATAGCATGCCATTTATTACCTTAGCAAAAAGTTTACCGACTATGAAACCAGATATTCACTGCTCGAGAAAACTTGTTGCGCTTTGGTATGGGATGCTCGCCGGCTAAGGCAGTACATGTTGACTCATACCACTTTGCTGATATCTAAGATGGATCCGATAAAGTACATCTTTGAGAAGCCTGCTCTATCTGGAAGAATAGCTAGATGGCAGATGATCCTGACAGAATACGATATACAATACACTACCCAAAAAGCTATAAAGGGCAGTGTACTAGCCGATCATCTGGCCCATCAAGCTGTCGAAGATTACCAATCCATGAAGTTTGACTTCCCTAACAAAGACTTCATGACATTGGACAATGTTGAAGATTTCAGACCGTATGACGGACCTGAACAAGGATCCCGATGGACCCTGTACTTTGATGGGGCCTCCAATGCACTTGGCAACGGTATCGGCGCAGTACTCATATCCCCATAAGGTTTCCATACTCCTTTCACAGCCAAACTTTGCTTCAACTGTATAAACAACATGGAAGAGTACGAGGCATGCATCTTTAGACTCAAGGCTACCATAGACTTGGGAATCAAATCCTTAGATGTGTTTGGGGACTTAACTTTGGTCATCAGTCAGATCAAAGGAGAGTGGGATACTAAACATCCAAACCTCATCCCTTACAAAGAACATGTCTTGACATTGTTACCACATTTCGAGCAGATTACCTTCGAGCACTTCCCGCGAGAAGAAAATCAGCTAGCAGATGCTCTAGCTACAATTTCATCCATGTTTAAACTTAACTGGGATAATGAGGCTCCCAAACTCACCATTGAACAGATGAACGAACCGGAACATTGTCACGAGATTAATACCGAAGAAGTAGTGGACCAGCCGTGGTTTCATGAAGTCAAAAAGTATCTCGAGGCTCAAGAATACCTAGAAGGAGCTTCAGTCAATGACAAAAAGTTCTTAAGGAGATTCTCGACTAAGTTTTTCCTAAGTAATGGCATCCTGTACAAGCGCAATTATGATTCTATTCTGCTCCGTTGTATGGAAAAGATTGAAGCTGAAAAGATCATGGCTGAATTGCATGAGGGTACCTTCGGCACTCACTCTAGCGGGCATATGATGGCTAAGAAGATTCTACGGGCTGGCTATTACTGGTCTACCATGGAAGTTGACTGTTATCAACACTCCCGGACTTGCCACAAATGCCAAATCTATGCAGACAAGGTGCACGTGCCTCCAGTTCCTCTAAATGTCTTAACAGCTCCTTGTCCCTTTGCTATGTGGGGAATCAACATGATTGGAGAGATCAAGTCTACAGCATCTAATGGACACCGTTTTATTCTAGTGGCCATTGACTACTTCACCAAGTTGGTCGAAGCAGCTTCCTTCGCATCCGTTACTAAGAATGTTGTTGCCCGCTGTGATACGGTGAGAAGAACTGACTATTTTTTGGAATGCTGGTTTGCGTTTTGCGTTTGTTTTCGCAAAATTTCGCGGTAAGCAAGAGTCGCCACCGACTTTTATTTTACCCAACAAGGGAAGGAAAAAAGCACAGAAAAATTCCTTTTTCGAGATATTTCTGAGTACGGGGGGTAGATTATAGAAAGGGAAGGTATTAGCACCCTTTCTATTCGTAGTTATCTACGGGCTCTTTGGTACTTGCTCATAATTTTCAAAATGTTTTCTTTGTGATTGTGGGTTTGAAAAAGTTTTGGTTTTAACTTCGATTTAACTCTTGCTTCTGTCCTCAAGAGTGTAATGAAGTGTTTTTGAAAACTTTGTTTGAAAAGGAGTGTAAGTGTGAGAAAAAGTTTTATTTTGGATGAGCAAGTATCTAAGAACTATCTACCTACTCGAAAAAGGAATCGTTCTATGCTAATTTCCTTTAGACAATGATATCCCACTATTAGTGAGTAGGTAGCACAGTCGTTGGAGTTTGAGGGTCAATTCGAATGAGGGACATACGGTCACTAAAGCAATGTTAGGACGCCTTAGCGGTAACCCTAATGTCTTAGATCATTTGTTTGAGGCAACAATATCTGAGGCAACCGTTTCGAGGCAACTATGATCTTTTAGACAAGAGGGCGACCTCTAAAACGACCTATACTCAATGACCGTGTATGAAGGCAACCAAGTGGGTGTACCCTAAGAGTGTGCATGTGCGAGTGTGTCGTTTTCAGTTATTTTTATCTTTGCACATGTTAGGGGTGATCTAATTTGATTTTAGATTAAGCATTCAGTCTTGTCATGCAAACCCTATTATCAAACATCTAACAGTTGTATAATTTGCGGAAATTAAAATACGGAAATTAAAACTAATTATTACAAGGCGTTGAGTATTTACATCGCCAAAAGAAACCCTTTGAAAATAAAATAAAGCGATAAAATAAATAAAAGTCCTAATTATTTATTACATACCGGAAGCAGATACAATAATTGAATACAGAGAAGTAAAGCGCGACACGAAATTAAATCGGATGCGAAATAGGGTTTTGACCCTTTAAAAGAAAATGCCATTTTTTGTTGTTCTTTTATTTTTTAAAAAAGAAATTAAATCCTAAATTAATTATTAAATTAATTAATTAATGAAAAAATAATTAATGACATGGTTTTTTTTGGAGTTTTTGATTATTTAAGAAAGAAATTAAAATAATTAAATTAGAATTAAAGCCTAATGATTTCTAATTAATTTTAAATATTTACAAAAATAAATTAAAGTTTCCTAGAATTAAAAACCTAAATTAATTAGTTAGTATTTATTAATAAAAAAAAGAATTCTGAAATTTTATTGGATAAAAATATTTTTTGTGATTTTTGATAAAAAAAAGGAAATTTGTTTATTGGTTAGAAAATTAATTAAATAAAAATAAAGTAAATAAGTTAAATAAATAAAATATGAAGAGAATGAGAAATTGGGCCTGATTTGGGGGTGTCAAAAGCATTTTTGTTGGCCCAATTGAAGCTGATTCAGGTGGACTTTCTCTGATCATGTGCCCATGCATTGACTAGCCTTTTGGTGGACCTTCAATGCTGACCACCAGATCTGGCCATCCGTCCATCTGGCACGCTTGATGAGGAAGGCGCATGGTGGATTGCAGACTTGCATGCACACTAGATTTCCTATAAATAAATAAGAAAATGCAACTTGCTGGAGGCAGGGATCGAACCCCTGACCTCCAGCCTTTTGGCCTTTGAACGCTTATGTGGCCACCACTAGGCCAAGTTGTTGCTTTTGTTATTATAATGCAAATGAAATATAATATATGAAAACAAATCAATTGCCAGAAAAATAAAAAAAGCGCGCAAACGTTTTGAATGGGCAAATGGACGGATGACACCTCATCGTCCCTGTCCTTCAAAACTGTAACTTTTACCTGCGGATTTTTATCCGCAGCTAAAAGCGTAGCCTCATTCCAAAATCCTCCTCAGGCCATGAAAATGATTTCTAAGGACATGGTTGAGCTCGTCTCAACCTGCTGATCACAACCATGTCCATCACGAAGGTCAATTGTACCTGAAACAAAAATCCCCAAAAACAAGAACAAAACCCTAATAATGGTGGATCTTGCTACAGGTCAGATAAACAAAATCAAATGATACCAAAAGCTTGTAAATGATGTGGTGATCACAAATATGCAATTAGTTTTTGTTATAGATGCAAGAATAATACAAATCGAAATCAAGAATGGGGCGGATCCGTGAGAGACTTACAGCGCTCTAGGAAGCTTGAAAACGCGTGGTTTGGATCGGGTTAGCTTGTGAGGGTTTCCAGGAAGCGATTGGGATACTTGCCAAGCCCTGAAACAACCTCTAACCTTGATTTTGATCCCACACTTTTTCTTTGTTTTTGCAAGTTTGGTTCTGCCTCTCCAATTGATCTCTAACCCTTGTTTTGGTCTGTACATGACCTTTATGTATTACTCAATGCATTATGTGATACGGTGGGAAAACTGACTTGGGATTTTGCGTTTGTGTTTGCAAATGTTTCGGTTTAGCAAGAGTCGCCACCGACTTTTTATTTTATCCAAAGGAAAGGTCAAAAAGCACAGGAAAGACCTTTGAGATGTTTTCTTGGGTTCGGGGAGTAGATTATAGAAAGGGAAGGTATTAGCACCCTTTCTATCCATGGTTATCCATGGGCTCTTAGTTACTTGCTTAGATCACTTGCTTTGCTTTTCAATTGTTTGAAATGGTGCTCTTCAATTGTTTGAAATGGTGCTTTGTGTGTGATTTTGAAAGATGTTTTGAAAAGAGGCCATCGTTGTGGCAACCTTTGTAATGATTCTTGTTTGAATGTATACAAAGGTGTTTTTGTCTTTTGAAAAGTTTTCAATGTTTGAAAATAGGGTTTTGAAATTGTGTTGTGAAGTGTGTTTTGAAAATAGCAAGGATGTTTTTGCAAGCTTTGATCAAGTAATTAAGAGTTGTCTACCCTATTTTACTCAAAGATCTTTCTTATGTTTTTAACCCTTTTTAACAGTGTTGTTTCACCATTGTATTTGGTGAACAACCTTGTGTTAGGATGTTAACGGGACAGGCGCGGGTCATCGTATAGACCAAGATAGCAATAGTGTCAAGTATTTTTGGTAATTTTCTTGAGGGACTTGATCATTTTGTTTAGGCAACTCAGATAGCGTCATCGAGGGACTATGATCTTTTATTTTGTTTTTGTTTTGCCAAAGTAATTGACATGCATACCATGGCCCATTTTTGAAGGCAACAAGTGGATTGTAACCCTAGGGGGTGCAAGTGTACATTGTGTTTATTTTCATGCCTTGTTATCTTGGATTAGGTCAAACTAGTTGTTGATTTTATTTTGCATACAAACCCTAGGTCTAATCATGGCATAATTGAAAGCATTTAAAGGTGCGAGAATTTAAATCCTACACTATTACAACATGATATAGGGAGGGGTACAAATTTGAATGGGGGATTATTTGACAAGAAATTAAATTCTAAATTATTACAATCATATTGGATGGGTAAGGCATAATATTAAATATACAATATTTAAATAAATACAATAAATAAATGTTAGATAAAATGTGTTATACAAACAAATATTTTTATGTATGTAAAAGTATTTTTTAAATGTGAAGTGTAAATAATAAAAAAAGGTCAATTTCTATCATTTTTGTTTTTTAGGACAAAAACCCTAATTTCTAGAATAAGTAGTATTATTTATTATTTATGTATAATAATATATCAATTTGTACAAAAAATAAAAGTACATTAAAAAAGGTATTTTTTTTTGTATAAAGTATTAATAAAAATAAAAATGTATTATTTTGTCCTAATTATTTAATAAAATATGTATGTATATGTATTAAATATATTAAATATACTAAGTGTATATAAAAATAAAATAAATTATTTACAAAATGTATATATTTCAAGAAAATATTTTCAAATGTGAATAAAAATAATAAATGAAAATAAAACATATTTTTGTATTATTTTTACATTTAAAGAAAAGTAAATATAAAATATTTAATGTATTAATACTAGAATTAATTAAAATAAATATCAAATAAATATAAAAATTTATGAAAATATTTTTTAAGTATTTTTTATGTTAGAAAATAAAATATCAAAATCAGAAATGAAACAAAAATGCAAAAATGACAAATGTACAAGAAATGGGCCAGGGGGTGTAAAAAGAAAAGAGGGGGTTCCAAAAGCAAGCCTGTACAGGCCCAGCCCAGCAACAACTTCATCTTCTTCCTTTGAACTGAAACACGCGCGCTTTGTACCGAAAATGCTATCTCCTGATTCCTTGCTTTTTTGACAAAACTCATAACATGAAACTTGTAGAGCATCAAACAACGAATCCAACCATATAAAAAACTTAAGCTAACTCTCAAAGACCAGAGAGAATTTCTCTGGCCCTAATTGTTAACCTAGTTTTTTCAGAAAGTTCATGAACAAAATTCTCCAAGCACGATTAATATATATGAAAACTAAGCACATGTATGGTTTCAGGGCTATGAGTACAATATCTTTCATTCACAAACCTAAGTCTAACTATTCCTAAATAGAGAGATAGAAGTTCATGAAATACCTGTTTCAGTTGACTTCGAGTTGGACAATGCAACAACTTCCAAGGGTGCTTGAGGTTCTTTTGAGCTTGTCTGATGTCCAATGAAGCTTTACCAATGCTTAGTTTTCTTTGAGACAGCTTGAATCGTGCTACAGAACTCAACCTGCAAAGCTTTGAAACAAAAATGGCAATGTGTGTTAATGGTGTTACGGCTAGAAATGGAGGTCTGGAATAGTTCAGGTGTGTTGATTGGAAGGTGTTTGAAGTATCTTTGGGCAAAACGCACGATGGAATTTGATGATGGCTAACAAAATGCAGAACTGGCCCTGTTTTGCAAGAAAATGGGGTTTTGGAGTATGAGGATGCTTTAGGGGTGAAAGGCTCGTGCTTCTGTCTTGTGAGGATGTATCAAACTTGTTTGACAACTTTGTTTTAGTTGGTTTTCTCAGATGTGAGAGATGCCTTGTGTTTTGCAAGTTTTCTTCCTCTTGAAGCAAAAGAGTGGAAGTGAGGTTATAGACTTGTACAAGCCATCCTATCATCCTGCACACAACCCTCTTGTCCCCTCTAATTATTGGATTTTGTTTGCAGCATAAGATCTGGTTCAATGCTATAGGATGTTGTTTTGACATAAAGCAAAGTTCAAGCAAAAATGGCATTGTTACTTTTTCCATTTAAGGCTTAATCTAGTGTACAATATCCTAATGACCAAGACAATACCTTGGCTCAATGGATTTGCATTAAATTATGGAACAAAAACTGGTTTAGAGGCCTGTAATTGTGAACCAAGCTAGCTAGATCAGATTTGGCAAGTGGTATGAACATGTATTGGCCATGGATCAAAGTGAGTTTTTTCCAACTTCAAGCATTCGATTCTCCCTAACCACAAATGTGTTTGATGAGTTCTTGGACAATTTGGAAAGCTTGCAACATGTACTAAAATCCATCTTTGAAATGAAACTTGAAACTCCAAGTGGAACTATGTGAAAAATGGCCAAGAAGATGGGTCAAAATCCTGTCTAAACTAAGGCCAAATTTTTCTAAGTTAAAAGTTTTAGGTACCCTTGTTTCAAAAATTATAACTTGAGATACAAGATTATTTTGAGAAAACTTTGTGAATCAAAGTTGTATACTTTGTGATGGACTACAACTTTCATTTTGCAAGTTTTGTTTGAATCCATTTGCATCTTAGTGAAAAAATGGGACAAAGTTAGGAAAAAAATAAGAAAATTTTATAACTTAGAAAATTTCTAAGTTATGAAATTTTTCCATTTTAAACCCTAATTTGCATTTTTGGGTTTCTTGATGAACAAGTTTCATAATTTGACATGTATTGATGAAAAATGACCTTTGGCACTTGACTTTGACCAAAAAGTCAAAGTTTGACTTTTCAATATATAGTTAAATTTTGATCAGTTGACTGAAAAAATTCATCTGTCAATCCTATGCATTTGAGATCTTTTGAACTTGTTGAATGGGTCAAGACAATTTCATTGAGTCCTTTAGTCCATGGTTGAGCTTGATTTGCCATTGGCTAGGTCAAACAATCAAAAATTGCCTTTGTACAGTCAAAACCCTAAAAATGACCATTTTGCCCTTTTGATGATCTAATCAAATTTCTTGTGGAATTATGATCCAAACTTGATCAAATGGTTCATATGAGTTCATAATGTTGATGTGGGTCAAAATTCATGAGGTTTGACTGTCAATTGGCCACAGTTGACTCTTTCCCCAATACAGCTGATTTCTAGGTCAACTGATTGTTGAGGATGAGAAATCCTGGGACCACTGCTGGAGATTGAAAATCCTCGGTGATTTGTGGGGATTCACAAGGCCTTTGACAATTTCTGCAGGGAATGAGAATCCTTCATGACTTTCCTGGGAAATAGGGAAAACTCTAAAATCTCTACTGGGGAATTAAAACCTAGGAGGCTTCTGCTTGGAGAAATGAGACCGAGATTCTTCGATCTTGCTGGGAGATAACTCTGTGGGAAAATGTTCACTATTCGGGCTCCGCTGGGGATAGAATTTTCAGGGTTTTCGAGCTCCACTGGGGACCTTGAAGCTTAACTCTAATGGGAATTTTGAAAAGAATGCACTGGCTCTGCTGAGGATCTTGAAACTTAACTCCGCTCGGGAAATATACTCCAAATTTTAGCTTTGTTGAGGATCTGAATGATGTATCGTAGGAGATTTCTTCTGAAATGGCACAAAGATTTCTTCCTAGACCTTCAACCTATCAGTAATTATCCTTTTTCAAATTCGTTTTATTTGTAAGTAATGATTATATTCAAATGCATATGCCTATTTAACAAAACATTGGACGTTTTCAAATAAACATAAGTGTAAAAAGAAAAGAAAGGCAAGCAAATTTCCGCACTTTGAAGTATATTTGTATTTAACTTTATGAGTATCTTTGTACAAAGGAGACAAACATCCTAGTAAGAGAATGTTGTCGTAAAAATTGAAAAATTTTATACAAAAGAAAGATGGCTATGTGTAATAATTCTGTGGGATTCCCATTCTGCTATAGCCTTCACAACTCTGAATATCTTGTCCATTCGTTGCTTCGTCCGCCGATGACTGGATTGATCAGAAGCTTAGAGCTTGTTGGTGAATAGGTTGTTCTTGAAGTGATCCGACGAGACATAGTCATACGCTTTAATTCCCTAACTTTTGCCTGGACCGCCCTTTCGGGTTTTCGATCCACCGGGAAACCCATTTTTGCCCAAGTCGCCCTTTCGGGTTTTCAACTTGCCGGGTGTACAGATTTTTTTTTATCCCTAATTTTTGCCTGAACCGCCCTTTCGGGTTTTCGATTCACCGGGATGCCCATTTTTGCCCAAGTCGCCCTTTCGGGTTTTCAACTTGCCGGGTCGTTTTATGCGTAGTATCTTTTGACTATGTCTGCATTCGCAGGGTGCGGCAAGTCGTCGCCGTCCATGGTGGTCAGAATCATTTCCCCACCAGAAAAGATGCTCTTGATCATAAATGGTCCTTCGTAAGTAGGATTCCACTTGCCCCTGGGATCACTTTGCGGCAAGATGATCCGCTTGATTACAAGATCTCCGACTTGATATACCTGACGCCTGACTTTCTTGTTGAAAGCTTTGATCATCCATTTTTGATACGTCTGACCATGACAAACAGCAGTAAGTCGCTTCTCGTCGATCAAATTAAGTTGATCAAGCCGGGTCTGAATCCAATCGTCTTCACTCAAACCGATATCCTTCATAATCCTCAAGGAAGGAATCTGAACTTCCATAGGCAAAACAGCTTCCATGCCATACACCAAAGAAAATGGGGTTGCCCCTGTTGAAGTACGTGCCGTGGTACGATATCCATGCAGAGCAAACGGTAACATCTCATGCCAGTCCTTGTAGGTGACTGTCATCTTTTGAATGATCTTTTTGATATTTTTGTTCGCGGCTTCAACAGCACCGTTAATCTTTGGTCGATAGGGAGATGAATTGTGATGATAAATCTTGAATTGTTCACATAGAGCGGTGATCATAGTGTTATTCAAATTTGTACCATTGTCTGTGATGATCCTGTCGGGGATACCATATCGGCATATGAGGTTCTGCTTGATGAAGCGGGCAACCATATTCTTTGTAATTGAGGCACAAGAAGCTGCCTCGACCCGCTTGGTAAAATAGTCAATAGCCACCAAGATGAAGCGATGTCCATTGGATGCCGTGGGCTTGATCTCTCCAATCATGTCAATGCCCCACATTGTGAATGGCCAAGGAGCTGTCAGAATGTTGAGAGGAACAGGAGGAATATATACCTTGTCGGCGTAGACTTGGCATTTGTGGCAAGTATGGGCATGTTGATGACAATCAGCTTCCATGGTAGACCAGTAGTAGTCTGCCCTTAGAATCTTCTTAGCCATCGTATGTCCGCTCAAATGGGTGCCAAATATGCCACTGTGTATCTCGGTCATGATCAACTCTGCTTCAGCTTTGTCCATACAACGAAGTAGAACACAATCATGGCTGCGCTTATAAAGGATGCCATTGCTTAGGAAGAACTTGGCAGCAAATCTCCTTAAGAACTTTTTGTCATTGACAGAAGCTCCTTAAGGGTATTCTCTAGTCTGGAAATACCTTTTGATTTCATGAAACCAGGGTTGTTCCACTACTTCTTTGGTATTAATCTCATGACAGTGCGCAGGTTCGTCCATTCGCTCGATGGTAATTCGATGAGACTCGTTATCCCAGTTGAGTTTAAACATAGAAGACATTGTAGCCAGGGCATCTGCTAGCTGATTTTCTTCTCGCGGAAAGTGCTCGAAAGTAATCTGCTCGAAATGAGGCAACAACGTCAATACATGTTCCTTGTATGGGATAAGATTAGGGTGCTTGGTGTCCCATTCTCCTTTGACTTGAATGATAACCAAAGCGGAGTCCCCAAATACGACCAAAGATTTGATTCCCAAGTCTATAGCAGCCTTGAACCCAAAGATGCAAGCTTCATATTCAGCCATGTTGTTGGTACAGCTAAAGCAAAGTCGGGCAGTGAAGGGTGTATGGCAACCTTCCGGAGAAATGAGTACCGCACCGATACCGTTGCCAAGTGCATTTGAAGCACCATCAAAGTACAGGGTCCATCGGGATCCTTGTTCAGGTCCGTCATATGGTCTGTTACCTTCAATGTTGTCCAATGTCATGATGTCCTCGTCGGGGAAGTCGAATCTCATAGATTGGTAATCTTCGACGGCTTGATGAGCTAGATGGTCAGCTAGTACACTCCCTTTTATAGCTTTTTGGGTAGTATACTGGATATCATACTCAGTCAGGATCATTTGCCATCTAGCGATTCTTCCAGATAAAGCAGGCTTCTCGAAGATATACTTGATCGGATCCATTTTGGAAATCAGTAAAGTGGTGTGAGTCAACATATACTGCCTTAGCCGGCGAGCAGCCCATACCAAAGTGCAGCAAGTTTTCTCGAGCAGTGAGTAGCGAGTCTCACAGTCGGTAAACTTTTTGCTAAGGTAATAAATAGCATGCTCTTTTCGGCCAGACTTGTCATGTTGGCCCAGCACGCACCCCATTGAGTTATCCAAAATAGTCAGATACATGATTAACGACCTTCCTTCGACGGGTGGCATCAGATAGGAGGTTCTAGCAAATACTCCTTGATCTTATCAAAAGAAACTTGACAATCATTGTTCCATTCAACTACCTGATCTTTCTTCAACAGTTTCAAAATTGGCTCACAGGTAGATGTCAGGTGAGAGATGAACCTCGCAATATAGTTCAAGCGTCCCAAGAATCCTCTAACCTCCTTTTCAGTATGGGGGGCAGGCATTTCTTGTATAGCCTTTACTTTAGCTGGATCGACCTCAATGCCTTTGTTGCTGACAATAAATCCCAAAAGTTTACCAGACCTAACCCCAAAAGTACACTTGCTCGGGTTCAGTCTGAGCTTATACTCCTTCAACCTAACAAACAACTTTTGCAGATGATCAAGGTGTTCTTCTTCTGTCTGTGATCGAGCTATCATGTCGTCTACGTAAACTTCGATCTCATGATGTATCATATCATGAACAAAGCCACCATGGCGCGTTGATAGGTTTCCCATGCATTCTTCAGTCCGAATGGAATCACTTTGTAGCAAAAGATACCCCATTGCGTGACAAAAGTAGTTTTCTCCATGTCCTCGGGGGCCATTTTGATCTGGTTGTATCCCGAGAATCCATCCATGAAGGAAAATACCTTGTGCTGAGTTGTGTTGTCAACCAAGATGTCGATATGTGGCAGCAGAAAATCATCCTTGGGGCTAGCCATGTTCAAATCCCGATAGTCTACACACATTCTGACTTTGCCGTCCTTTTTAGGCACGGGCACAATGTTAGCAACCCATTGTGGATAGGAAGTAACAACCAGAAAGCCAACATTGAATTGCTTTATTACCTCAGCCTTAATCTTCTCAGACATGTCAGGCCTCATTCGGTGAACCTTTTGCTTGATCGGTGGACAGTCTTCTCTTGTAGGGAGACGGTGAACCACGATATATGTGTCTAACCCTTGCATGTCTTCATAAGACCGGGCGAAGATTTCAACATATTCGTTCAACAACTGCACTAAGTGCTCTTTGAAACTCGGTTCCAGGTTGGCACCCACTTTTACCTCTTTCCTGTCTTCCTCTGTCCCCAAGTTGATGGTTTCTAGCAACTCTTCATGAGGCAGAATAGCCCTCTCTTCTTGTTGCAAAAGTCTGGCTAACTCTCCCGGCACTTCACAATCTTCGTCAACTTCGCACTCAGCATGATTGACCAAATCTTTAGAGTTATCGAAGGCTAAAGCAGAATAGTCACCCATGGAATCCGGAGTGGATGGGTACCTTCATTTGTGAGTGTGGGTGTGTGTAAGGGATAGCCATCCTTAAACAAAACAAAAATGCAAAAGGAAAGAAAATGAACACAGCAGTTTATAGATGAAAAACGTCCAATGATTCATTAAAACATGGCATGTGATTATGAAGAAAATCAAGCCCTTACAAATGGACCTACATGCCCCGGGCAAGGCATGAGGTGAAAATAGTGTGCAAATTGTTTTAGTTATTACAGACCATAAATGGGAAATTGTTCAAAGATAAAATTACTGGTTGATAAAGGTGATGGGAATAAAATCCTTTGCTTCCCAGTTTCTTAAACCCCCTTCGACGGTCGGAAAAATCCAATCTTCAAAGTGGCTCTCTTCATCTTCATCTTATACAGCATTGATTCCATGGTGAGAGATCTTGACAGGTGGTCCTCCTGCCTTGGAGCGACGCGTAGCCTTTTGTCCTGCAGTAGTGAACCCTAATCCAAACTTGTCCATTTTATGGAGAAAATCAGGCAATTTCCCCCATACTGTTGTTTACCATGGGAATTGGTAAACAACCGTTGATCTTCCAAAAGGTTACTTATTTGGTGACTCGCAGGATCGATCAGATTGATCCTAAGACATGGTTGATTTTGGGGTTTTGACTAAGTTTGGTAATGGTTAAATGACAAGAAAATAAAGAAGCTTTATGTAAATTGCATGAAGAAGAAAACTTGATAGAATAAAGGAAGGCTTGAAATAAAGGCTTCGACTGGAAAAGTAAATGAAAAGCAAGTACAGTTTCTGGAAAATAAATGACTTTGATTAATTTAAAGTGGTGTTTCACACATACATTCTCAACAATTCTTTCTCTCACGCTGGGTACTCGAATCTATATGAGTAACTTGTATATAATTGTGAACACACGCGAAAAACTGCGTGAACTACTAATATTTATACTAAACACATCCCAAGTAACCGTCGGGTAGTTATGCTGCTTCGAGATGACTCCACTTGGCACGTTCACAGCGTTCGACGCTCCAGATCTTGGCACGTTGCACTTGGTAACCGCTGGGAACCGTTTTCCATCCAAACGTTTGAATCTCAAACTGTTCCACTCTGAGCAATCGAACGCCTTCGTCGAGAAGCACCTTCGACGTCGAAGGCAACAAGATTCTTCCTTAGAAGAAATTCTCTAAGTACATTCCCATCTTCTGACGAGCATTTCGACAGAACCAGCTGGTCGAAACCATTCTTCAGCTTTAATGGCTCATATTAATAAAACAAGGGTGTCGAATTTAGGAGCCAGTAAATTGCCCCCCAAGAATGCCTTATTTCGACTCTGAAAAAAGAAAAAGGCATTCTTTGAAATTCCATTCGACACCTGTCTTTTCATTCTTAGCCACAAATTAACCTGTGCACTTTTTGTCTTCTACCAACCACTGACAATCCCAAGAAAAAGCCATCATTTCATCCGTACCTAAGACGTCACCTCAGTACGGAGTTTAGCGTGCCCAATGTCTTTTCACAAATTGTCATCATGACAATTTCCCAAAAACGAGGGCGCACGCTGCACCCTTTCATTTCTGCAGAACGGCTATATCAACAGGGAGACGCCACGTGTCCCACTATCTTCTGCAACATTAAATGGCCTCGAATTTGGGGATTTCCCAACCACTATAAATAGCGCTAAGTACCCATTGTGGGACTTTTTCACGCTATTCTGCATTCAAACTTCCTTGTTGAACACAAAATTTCTGCAAACTTGTAAACACCTTGTTCTTCACTTCATCTTCAACCTTAACTCAACAATGGCCTCAGGTTCCTCTACCGCTCCTAGTTCTAACATCCCTTCCAGAAATGCTAAACCCAAGATCTTCTCAATTGTCCCCATAGTTACCCCTACAGGCCAACGAAGGGTTCCTGAACCTCTAGCAACTGCTGAGCGTGAAGCTTATTCACACCAACTAATGATTCCGGTTGGATACTCCAACCAAATCTTTGCCATGTCTGGCCCGTTATCCCCATGCATCGATGAAGCCATGAAGATCAAGAGCTTCTTTCCAGTGCTTGAAAAGCTCAAACCTGTTGGGTTCTCTAAAAAAGATGCAGAGGACAACGAAGATCCCGCTAAGGAGAAGATAGATCTTCGCTTCTTCAATAGGGGTGTTAGGGCTTTTAGGTCTAGCCCTAGCCTCACACCTGACTATAGCGCTTGGCTGGAGAAGGTAGAAAAAAGCCAAACTTCGATCTGGAAGAACTTGGGGATATACGACCTAGTCATGCTGTCGAAGACGGGTCTCAACTACTCCCCTGAGATGCTGATAGCCTCCTTGCTTTTTTGGGATTACACTCATTTCACTTTCCACCTTCCTTGTGGAATGCTAACACCCACGCTTTTCGACGTGGCTGCCATCACTGGCCTTCGACCCACTGGGGATTATTTCGACCCAGAGGAAATGTCGGAGGATCAGATTGGATTCTCAGCTACGAAACCCACCTATACCACCTATATCAACCATTACCATGATAGGTCGACAGCAACTATGACGGACGTAGAGCATATCGCGTTTCTAGCCCTTTGGCTATCACGCTTTGTGTTATGCACAAAGTCTTTACAGGTGACAAAGAAGATGGTCACCCTCGCCACCCAGCTTCACCATGGCCAAAATATTTGTTTGGCAGAGTTAATCTTGGCGAATCTGTACGAGTCGATCAGCAGTGGAGCGACTCTGTTAAAGATCATCGAAAACAGAGCCAGTCTGCTGCTTGCAGGACCTTTTTGGCTACTTCAGCTGTGGCTCAATGCCACTTTCGAGTCCTTCTTACCTCAAAAGACTCAAATAAATGAGCAAGCTCCTGAGATAGCAAATAGGCGTATCGAAGGCACCAGATTAGCTCTACTGACCCCGACTGAAGATGGGCTGGAGCTTCAACAGACTTTTGCAAACTTCGTCTTGATGTTTGCAAGAAGAAAATAATTTGCTTCGACCATGGCTCCCTTCGCTCGACGAAAGGTTGGTCCAGAATGGTTCACCAGGCCCCATCCCAAGTCGTCAGGTGACCCTCAGGTCGAAGAACACACAATAATGTGGGAAGCATTTCTCACACCTAGAATAATGCCACTGCGCTTTAAAAGCTCCAAGACTCACTTGAGCTTGATCGCGTATCAACCAAACTTGGTCTCTCGACAGTTTGGTATCATTCAATCACTTCCTTCTCCTATTTTTCCTAGGGAGAAATCCATGTTATACTTTTGCAATGACTATACTGAAGATGCTGCCACCAAGCATATTGGCCGGTATGCATGTCGAACAGTCCTTTCACAGTTCGACTATCAACTTAACTTTCTCTGTTCACCATCCTTCGAAGACTGGTGGAAGAGTTACTACGCTGAAGAGTTCTTCGACGAGAAAGACTTTGTGGATGAACTTCAGAAGTCTTTCGTTCTAGTCCTGGACAAAATAAAGAAATGTAAGTTCATTCCCCAAATTATTTTGTCTTTCCATTTCGACTGGTAGCCTGTTAATTATAACTTGTCTTCTTTCAGTTGTTCGAAAGCCTGCAGCCAAGAAAGCTGCAGAAGGCCATCAGGGAGGAGGTCCCTTTACAAAACCTCCACCACCGGCGAAAACTACAGCACCGGCGAAAACTACAACAAGCCATCAGGGGGAAGGTCCTTCGAAAAAACCTTCAGCACCGGTAACCAGACTTTTATTATTTTCTTCTGGTTTTAACATTCTGACTTTCGATGTAGCATTCTAAATCGAACTCCAATTGGTTTTCAGGCACCTTCACCCAAGAAACGACCTGCACTGACGGTCGAATCTGGGAGTGACGAAGAAGACGACTCTCCCCCCGCTCCTCTTAAAAGGAGAAAACTGAAGAAAGATGTTCCTTCTCCTGAGACTCGACCCACAATCAGAATAAAGGTTGCTGGGAGAAAACCCAGGCCACCTCCAGTAATTATTGAAGAGCCAACGGAGGAGGAACTAAATGTTTTGCTCAATAAACCCGTCGAAAGCGATAATTCCAGCCCTGGGGCTGAAGTTCCTCTGCAGGTAGTTTCTCTGACCTTTTTTAACTCAGGTGTCGATGCTCACGTTCGATTGTGTCTCTTTCTAACCTAGAAGATTCTTCTTCTTCTATTTTCAGGAAACCACTGAAAGTTCAGCGCCAAAGACTTCTGAAACACTAGACTCTGCTGAACTCAGTAGGCCACAAGAGAAGGAATTGGCGAACGATGAGGCCAATGCTGAAACAGAAGAACAACAGCCAAAGGAGATTCAAGTGGTCGATCTGTCGGAGGAACAACATGACGAAGGGGATCATGCTGATGCTGGCACTGCTGAAGTTCAAGTCGAAGATAGTCATGTCGATGCAAACGCTACTCAACAGCTTCAACCCCAAGACAACGCTGCTGCAAAGGTTATCACCTCGACAAAGCATAAGTCCAAAGAAGACTTAACACTCTTGAAGCAAACTGATCCCATTGGCTATCTGAATGCCATTATCGAGAGCAGGGGAAGTTCATCTGATCTTAGTTAGGAGGCTTCTACTCAATCGGGGAAGTCCACTGAGACTTCTCCTCTCGATGAGGCTTTGATGAAGGTCAAAGCTCAGTTCTTCAAGAAAGATTTGATGAAGGCTTTGGAGGGGGACCCCACTGCTCCGTCGTGTTTGGGAGCTGTTTTGAATGCAGTTGACTTGCTCACTGTAACTCCAGAGGTTTCGAGCTTTATCATGGAGTTATCCTCCATTGTTGATCAAGTCTCAGCAGACTATCGACGACAAAGGGGCTTCAACAGCCAGCTCGAAGCGTTACATGGCAAAAGTTCTTCTGCCTGGACTGCTGTAGCAGAGACGACTTCTCAAATTGCAGAGTTGTCGAAGCAAAAGGCATCTAAGCAAGAAGAAATTGATGCCATAGATCGAGACAATGCCTCCATAAAGGCGCAAATCGAAGAGCTGGAGGTCAAGATGAATGCCAATACTAAGCGCGAGGAGGAGCTTCTCTCGACTGTTTCAGACATCGAGAGTCAAGCTGAAGTTACGCGAGGCCTAGAGTTTGCTGAGAAAGCCCAAGCCTTCGATGACCAAATTGCCAAGCTTGCCCAGGCGAATGCCTTGTGCAACAAAAGACTGGAGTTGCAGCAGGCCAAGTACCTTCGACTCAAAGATTCTATCCCCTTCTGATTGACTCAGCCCTTTAACCATGTATTGTAATATGTATTTGACAATGTCGCCATTTTGGCTAATTTATAAAATTTTCCATTTTGGCTTATTTATGGTTAATTTAGTCATTACTTGCTATTTATTTTGATGTCTTGGAGCATAGGTTTATACTTTTTCAAATATTTGCCATTTACTCTCAAGAGTCTTTTATCTTCACCTAACTCTTCGACTTCATAAGCTCCACCAGAAAAAGTTTGGATAATTCTGAATGGTCATTCCCATTTGGGTGACCATTTTCCCATGCTTCGATCCCTTCGATCCATGGGGAGAATCACCTTCCAAACTAATTCTCCAGGCGAGAATGCCTTAGGTTTCACTTTTTTATTGTAAGAGTCTTCTACTCTTTTCTTCTGAATCCTTAGTAGGTCGAGAGCGCGCAGTCTTTCTTCGTCTAAATCTACTAGTTCGTCTAACATCATATCCCAAAAAACTTCAGAGGGGATATCATGGTGTCTCTGAACCCTTGCAGATTGAAGACAAATTTCCGCTGGCAACACTGCGTCATGACCAAAAGTTAGCCTATATGGTGTTGTACCTATGGCTTCTTTTGGGGACGTTCGACAGGCCCACAAGATCTGGTCTAACGTCTTATGCCAATTTTTTGGCTTCTTCCCAACATGCTTTTTTATCAAGCCAATCACTATTTTATTCGCTGCTTCGACTTGACCGTTTGCCTGTGCATAATAAGGCGTTGATGTTAGGAGTCTAAAGCCTGTTTCTTGAGCGAATTCCTGCATCTTTCGACCGGTGAAAACTGATCCTTGATCAGTAGTTATAGTTTCAGGGATTCCATATCTAAAGATAATGTTCTTTTGAATAAATTCAATGACATTTTCTTGGTCCACATTGACTAAAGGAATAGCTTCAATCCACTTAGTGAAATAATCAATGCCTACCAATACGTATTTCTGGCTCTTTGATTATGCTGGTCGAATCTCTCCAATAAGGTCCAACGCCCATCCTCTAAAGGGCCAAGGTTTCACTATTGAGTGAAGTTAGCTTGCTGGTACATGCTGGATGCCTGTATGGACTTGACATTCTTGACAACCCTTGGCGAACTCGACACAATCTTTCAAGATGGTGGGCCAGTATAGTCCTTGTCGAAACAACAACCATTTCATCTTATGGCCTACTTGGTGAGTCCCACATGCTCCAGCGTGCGTAGTCGAAAGGGCTATGTATGCTTCAGGTTCACTTAAACACTTTAGCAACACCCCTTCAGGCGTCTTTTTAAATAACTCATTACCCATGAGTACATAACTCAACGCCCTATATATTTTTTTTCGTTCTGTCGAAGCTGCTGGATTTTGTAGATAATCCACAATGGGTTTCCTCCAATCTTGCTCCGACAAATTGTCTATAAACGAAATTTCGAAGTTCCTTTGATCAGCATACCCTAGTCTTGTTGATTCCAAGTCTGTTGGTGACAGACAAGTTGCTTTTATTTTCTCCCGAACTTCGATTGCTCTTTGCAATCTCGTTTTTGAAATTTTGTACCCAGATGAAATTTGTGCCAAATCGTTGGCTATTTGATTTTCCAACCTGGGTATGTGTCGAATGTTGACCATTTCGAATTTTTTCAATAAACGATTTGCTATCACAAAGTACATAATGAGATTTTCTCTTATGCATTTATATTCTTTTGTGACTTGCTTAATGACTAACTCTGAGTCTCCCATTATTTCGACTCGAGTTGCCCCCAATTCCAACAATATCTCAACGCCAGTAATTAGAGCTTCATACTCAGCCTCATTGTTCGAACAAGTATCTGATATCTTGTACTTGAATGTTGTTGGAATTTTTCCTGGAGAAATAATCAAGACTCCTACTCCTGTTCCATCTTTATGGCTGGAACCATCGAAGTAGAGTTTCCAAGGCTCTATCTCCACATAATTTATACTCTCAACTTGAATTGAGTGGTCGACTATAAAGTCTGCCACCACTTGTCCTTTCACTGCCTTAAGAGGCATAAAGGTCAAGGAGTATTCAGTTAATGCTAATGCCCACTTGCCAATTCGACTGTGCAGGATGGGTTTCGACAACATGTACTTGAAAACATCAAAATGAGACGAAACATACACATCAACTGGTTTTATATATTGTTTGAGCTTTGTACAAGAGAAATACAGACATAGACACAATTTTTCAACTTTGCTATATCTAGTTTCTACATCGTTCAAAACTCTACTAAGATAGTAAATGGGTCTTTCGACTCCATTTTCATCTTCTTGGGCTAACATGCTTCCCAAAGTTTTGTCGGATGCAGCTATGTACAATCTCATACTCCTGTTGCTGCAAGGAGGCACCAAAATAGGTGGCTTTGTGAGATACCCTTAGATTTTGTCGAAGGCTTCTTGTTGCTCTTGCCCCCAGTGGAACCTTTCTTTATTCAGGCGAAGTAAGGGTGAAAAGGCTTGAGCTTTCCCACTTAGGTTAGATATGAATCTCCTTAGGAAATTTATCTTGCCCAGCAGAGATTGCAATTCCTTTTTGTTCGCTGGCGCTTTCGCTTCCAGAATTGCCTTCGTCTTGTTCTGGTTGATTTTGATTCCTTTCTTGTGGACGACGAAGCCCAAGAAATCTCCAGCTTTCACACAGAATGCACACTTCAAAGGGTTCATCTTCAGACCATGTTCTCTCATTCTTTCGAATGATTGTCGAAGGTGGTCTTCGTGGTTCTTCCTGGAAACAGATTTTATAACAATGTCATCAATATATACTTGCATAAAAGTGTTAATAAAATCATGGAAGATAGAATTCATTGCTCGCTGATATGTTGCCCCAGCATTCTTTAGGCCAAAAGGCATCACTACCCATTCGTAAGTGCCTAAAGCCCCAGGGCATCGAAAAGCTGTTTTCGACACATCTTCTTCAGCAATGAAAATTTGATTATATCCTGAATAACCATCGAGCATACTCAGGTACTCGTAGCCAGCGGCAGGATCGACTAGCATTTCCGCCACAGGCATAGGATATTCATCTTTGGGTGTAGCAGCATTCAAATCTCTGAAATATATGCACACCCTCAATATACCATTTTTCTTAATCACTGGCACAATGTTTGCAATCCATTCGACATACCTCGTAACGCGTATGAATTTGCACTTCAGCAGTCTTTCGACTTTCGTTTTGATCTTCGACAGTATTTCTGGAGCGAAGCTTCTTGGACTTTGCTTGATTGGCTTCTTCCCAGGTTTGATTAGCAACTGAAGTTCCACCAATCCTCTGTCGAGACCAGGCATCTCGTCGTAATCCCAAGAAAAACAGTCCTTGAACTCTTTTAACAAATGGATTACTTCCAACCTGAGTTCTGGGTCAATTTTTGCGCTAATGTAAGTTGGCTTTTTCTCTAACCCTTCGCCCAAGTTGATTTCTTCTAAAGGATCCTGCGCTAACATTTTGATGTTGTTCGCTAAGGGGTCCTTTTCGAATCCTAAAGGCTCATCGGCGTAGATAGCGTCGAGCCTTTGTTCCTGCATCCCTTCTGGCATGATATCAGGAGGTTCTGGGTCGAAATCTTTTCCAGGACCTGCAGAAGGTAACTCTTGATCATTGGCCTGTGTGGCCATATATTTTACTTCGGCTTCGAGAGCCGTTATCATCTTTGTTTCGGCTACGTAAGCCGAAATTTGCTGCAATGATTGTGACTCAGTCATTGTCACTGAATTCACTTCCCCAACCAGTTGGTTGGATATCAGTTAACCCACTAAAGTCAATGTGGGACAAGTCTTCTTTGTCCCATTGAAAACCATGCTCGGGGTGTAGGTATAGGGAACAAAAAGTATTTGGCGCTGGCGCCAAGTCGAAGTCAGGTGTTGGGCATGGCCCAATGTGAGCCAGGTTCTTGTCGAAGTCTGCCAGCCCTAGGTGATTTACTTCTCCCAGGTAATAGCTTTGGTCCGCTTCTATGTTTTCGACCATTCCATCAGGACGCCATAGTAGTAACCTCTGGTGCATTGATGATGGTACCGCTCCAACACCATGAATCCATTCACGGCCCAACAAAAGATTATAGTTAGGTTTGGCCGATATGACCATAAACATAGTTGGTCGAAGGATAGATCCCACCTTGATGTCCGGTTGGATCACACCCATAGTGGTCCCTATGCCGCCTTCATAATTCGACAGGACCATGTTGTGAGGCTTGATGCTCTCATCACTTTTGCCTATTTTTCTTAGCATAAAGTGAGGGATGATGTTGATGGTTGCCCCACAATCTACCAAGATCTTATTTACTGTGGTTTCTTCGAGTTTAGCCCTTATAAATAAAGGCTTAAGGTGATTTTTCATCGCCTCTGTAGGAGGTTCGAAGAACCCATTCTGCTCTTCAGTAGCGCCATTATCCATGACGAAATAGCACACTGGCCTATGCTTGGCCATTTCTTGCTCCACTTCCCAATCGCTTGTTTTGACCTCCACCTGGCGGTTGAACTCTCTAGGAAAAACTGAGACTATGTTCACCATGATATCCAAAGTGTCATCAGACTCAGAGCCATCTTCGTTATCAGCTTCACCCTGGTTAGGCCAGACTAGCCTATTGGTTACTGGTTGCCTTTCCAGAGGCTTCCTCTGCTTTCTCTGAGGGACATTTGAACTGGTTTCTGCCTTTGGTTCATTAGCAGCTTCCCTCTCAGCTTTTCGTCGCCTCTGGTATCTCCTCCATTGAGATCGAGACATGGGATTCTTCCCTTTGTAGTTGCTTGACACCTGGGTCACTTTAGGAGTAGCAACCTGAGGTTCTTTCTTATGGGTGAAAGATGAACCTCTTGGCACTTCGAAGGAGTGCCATCTTTCCTCGCTTGGCCTCTTTCGACCAGATGTTTTGTACCATGTATCAACTGGCACATTAGTTGGAGGCCTGAAAGTCAGTGGCCTCTTTTCTTGATTTGAACCCTTTTGGTGGGTTCTTCTGGGGTCATGTCGAGTATCAACACTTTCCCTTTTTCTGTTTGCTGCTCTTACACCTTGAATATGCTCCGCAGCTTTCTTGTCGAAGATTGAACTGCATCGAGGACACAACATCACTTCTGACTTCTTTTTCTGGCATCTTTGCAGGAAATCTGCCATATTTTCATTTTCCCGAGGGAAAGCAGTTTTGTTGGCTTGTTCTTGCCTAATGGCCTCCTCTGATGCTTTTGGTTCAGAGACTTCGACCATGTTGACATTCATGGTGTCTTTGGTGGCAAGAGTCAACTGCTTCATCTGAATCTCCAAGTCCTCTGTCTGGCCTTGAACTGCAGCCAAGTGAGAACTGGGTTTTGTTCCAGAGTTTTGGGCTCCAATTATCTCCAGCTTTGGGCTTTCGACCGCCTTTTGGACCGCCTCAATTGTCTTTCTGGATAGATTCCCAGAAAAACTGCCAAAGATTGGCATGTTGACATGGTCCTTTGTGACTTCGACCATTGTGATTCCTGGCCTCTTCGACTGGCTTCTGGATGCCTCGATCACGTTCACCTCTGAAGGTTCAGCATAATGGGCTTCAGCCTGCAAAGGGTTGGAATCCACAGTCATGGGGGTCTTGTCAGCAAACTTCAACCTCCCTTCTTCGATAGTGTCTTGCACAAGATTCCTGAATAGAAAACATTGAGACGTTTTATGGCCCAGAAAATTATGATATTTACAAAAGCCTCTTTTCTTTCTTTGATCAAGAGGAGGCACTTTTACCCCTGGGGGTACTATCATTTGGCCATCTTTTACAAGTAAGTCGAAGATTTCATCACATTTTGTAATATCAAAACTATAAATCTTTTTGGGGAACCTATCGTTGGTCCTTTCTGGACCAGTGGGGTTTTTTCCACTTGAGGGGACTAACAGTTTGCAAGAGTACGGTGGCCCTTGTTTTAGTTCCGCTAAATCGACCTCGCCTTCTTCGATGGTTATAGTTTCGTCGAAGGTTTCTGGATCTTCGTCATCCATCTCGACATACGCTATCCTCTCTCTTTTATGAGTTTTTGTTGCCTTGGCTTTTTCAGCTTTAAGGCGTTCTACCTGTCGAACTCTATTGGCCAATTGGGCCATGTCTCTCAGGTATTGAGTGTCTAACTTCTTCCTAATGGAATAATCTAAGCCGCCTGCGGCTATTTCGACTAACTCATGTTCTGGCACTTGCGTAAAGCATCTTGCTTTAAGCAACCTAAACCTATTTAGATATTCGTCTATAGGTTCAGTGAAACGTCTCTTTACACTGGCCAATTCTTTCAGGCTTATCTTGGTTTTTCCCATGTAGAATTGCTCATGGAACAATCTCTCCAACTTGGTCCAATGATTGATCGAATTGGGGGGGAGAGTTGTAAACCAAGTAAAAGCGTTCTTTGTTAAAGAACTTGGGAAGTACTTAATCCTCAGGTTTTCGTTGTTTGAAATATCTCCTGCTTCGATCAAGTATCTCGCCACATGTTCGACAGTAGATTCTGTCGTGTCCCCTGAGAATTTAGTGAACTTAGGGACTTTACATCTAGGAGGCAAGTCTGTTTGTAACACATATTCTGACAGTGGGGATGTAAAGTTGGGCCTACGAAAGCCCATGTTCATCCTATTCTGCGTCATGATTCTTTCGATCATGGCTGCCAGATTATTTTCCAAACCCATATTTTGGTATTGGATGTGTTGAACCACTTCGTCAGCATTTTGGTTTTTGTTAACTAACCTTACCTCTGGGGCTATAACCCTAGGTTCTTCGACAGGCTGTTCCAATCGTGCCCTAAGGTTTTCTTCGACAGGCTGCTGGACTTGGTTGATAGTGGTTTCTTCCTCTAAGAGTATACCTTGGTTTCCCCTTATTTGCGCCCTTTGGGGCTGTCGAATAGGTTGGGGTACCCCAAAGAAGTCAGCCAGACGCGTCATTTGCGCTATCATCTGCTGATTCGATTGGGTGGTATTTTGTATTAGAGGATTCAGCACTGTACTTAAAGTTTGTGCCAACATTTGAACCATATCATGGTTGCTTTCGTCCATTTGTTGCCTCAAGACTGCTGTCGAGGCATTTGTAAGGCCATGTGCTACTTGGGACGTTCCTCCTAAGAGTTGGGTCCTATTTTTGTTCGCCATACCTACTCCAGAACCTTGGAGTGGCGAAGAGGCACTCACTAAAGGGTCTGAAAAAGTGGACGCAGCGTTCGTCAGGCTAGCCAATTCAGAAGTTGGCATGCCATAGAGTGGTTCTCGATTTTGACCGCCTGTCATAAATCATGGGGGAACATAAGGCCTTGTTCCTGGATTTCCCCTTGGTGGGGGAGTTCCTAAAGGCACTCTGGGGCCAGTGAACGAAGGTAATGGCCCCGTTGTTGTGATCGTTATTGCTGGTGTTGAACCAGCGGTTATCGCTTCACTTACGGTTGGGATAACCGTTGTTCCCACATTCGTTTGTGGGATTTCGTTATTGTTTGGCGGATTCGCCATCGCTTCTCTTCTTCTGGCAGTATTGGTATTGTTAGTGTATATTCTACCACTTCTCAATAACATGCAATACTTCTCGAAAAAGATGATATTCTGTGTAAAAAAGGTTAAACTTCAAAATCAACACAAGGTCCCATCAGGTGTGCCAATTTGTTTACCATGGGAATTGGTAAACAACCGCTGATCTTCCAAAAGGTTACTTATTTGGTGACTCGCAGGATCGATCAGATTGATCCTAAGACATGGTTGATTTTGGGGTTTTGACTAAGTTTGGTAATGGTTAAATGACAAGAAAATAAAGAAGCTTTATGTAAATTGCATGAAGAAGAAAACTTGATAGAATAAAGGAAGGCTTGAAATAAAGGCTTCGACTGGAAAAGTAAATGAAAAGCAAGTAAAGTTTCTGGAAAATAAATGACTTTGATTAATTTAAAGTGGTGTTTCACACATACATTCTCAACAATTCTTTCTCTCACGCTGGGTACTCGAATCTATATGAGTAACTTGTATATAATTGTGAACACACGCGAAAAACTACGTGAACTACTAATATTTATACTAAACACATCCCAAGTAACCGTCGGGCAGTTATGCTGCTTCGAGATGACTCCACTTGGCACGTTCACAGCGTTCGACGCTCCAGATCTTGGCACGTTGCACTTGGTAACCCCTGGGAACCGTTTTCCCTCCAAACGTTTGAATCTCAAACCGTTCCACTCTGAGCAATCGAACGCCTTCATCGAGAAGCACCTTCGACATCGAAGGCAACAAGATTCTTCCTTAGAAGAAATTCTCTAAGTACATTGCCATCTTCTGACGAGCATTTTGACAGAACCAGCTGGTCGAAACCATTCTTCAGCTTTAATGGCTCATATTAATAAAATAAGGGTGTCGAATTTAGGAGCCAACAACTGTACTCTTCCCTTCTTTAATTACAGCCTCTGCGTCCTTGAGAGATGCCATCCTAGATATATGCTTGGGAACGGCAGGCACCTCATCCATTGTCTTCGCAACTGCTATCTCGGGAGAAACTTCCTCAAAATGTTGGAAAGGCGTTTCGATGAACTCGCCATCCAACTCCACATAGCGGAAGGAATTGAGATGACTTATCATGTACTCTTCCTCGCCGTGCACTGTTATAATCTTACCCTTAGCAGGATATTTTAGCATTTGGTGCAAAGAGGAGGTAATTGCCCCGGCATAATGGATCCACGGTCTCCCTAACAAACATGAATATGACGGACGGATGTCCATCACATAAAAGGTGGAGTTGAAGACTTATGTGCCTACTTTGATAGGGATGCCAACCTCTCCATGAACCATTCTTTTGGACCCATCAAAGGCCCTAACCACGATGTTACTAGGTTTGAGGGTCAATCCTTCGCAATCCAAACGGTCTAAAGCTTTCTTTGGCAGCACATTCAAGGAAGAACCAGTATCAACTAAGACATGGGCGAGGGTGGTTCCCCTGCATTCAACTGAGACATGTAGCGCGTCGTTGTGTTTCCTTCCTTTGGGAGTCAAGTCAGCATCGGAAAAGTCCAGGCCATTATCAGCAGTAAGACTGGCCACACATTCCTGAAACTGGTCAGCCGAAGTCTCTTGGGGTACATGTGCCGCCTTCAAGAATTTGATTAGGGCCTTAGCATGGGCCTCAGAACAGAGAAGAAGAGCCAACATTGAAATTTTAGAAGGGGTCTGCCCTAGCTGTTCCACAACGTCGTAGTCACTTTTTCTGATTATTTTCAAGATTTCATCCATTTCTTTCTGAGTGGTTTCGGGGATAACCACAGCATGAGCCTTCGTCCTGACAGACACTTCTAGTATCCCCTTACCCTTATTGGTAGTATCAACAGATGGTCTTTCTTCAGGAGTATCCAATTCTTCAATCACTGGGCCTTGCACAGATGGCCCAACAAGTACAGAAGCTTTCAAGGGTCCAAAAACTGCTCGAGGGGGAGCAATCTCCGGAGAAAAGATCTGGCCACTGCAGGTTATCTTGCTTGTACCCGTAATGTTTCCTATATCAGGGCTTTCTTCTTCATAAATATCTTGGACTGTTTCAATTTGTTTGATACCATGGTAGAAGATTTCTCCCCCATAGTTCCATGGTATCGTTTTGCTGGATTGGTATGGGACAGGTTCCGGCATGGTGATCTTTAATGGTACACATTCAGAGTTGGGTGTAATCCTGACAGGCCTTTTGCAAGCCTTGGGAGGATTGTCGGAAATGGTTATGATTGCAATATCGTTGGTTGAAGTAGCAAAAGTAACAGGAGTAACATGATTGAAGGTATCAACAGGGGTTTTCTAGAAAAGTATCTCTTGGGTATCCATCAGGCATTGGACACCTGACTTCAACATTGGGCAATCACCTCGTATGTTCAAACAAAAATAGCAGTCCTTCCCACAGCCCGGAAATATCCCGGCTCTCATCAACTTTTCTTTAATCACTAACAATGGAGTCAACAGTTCGGCAACATCAGCAACATGGAGGTCTTCTATAACGGCATGAACATTGTGGCCGTGCTTGGACATCGGAGCAGATATAACATTGGGCTTCTCAGGAGCATCAAATTCTACTTATTTGGCATCAATCAGATCCTGGATTTTGTTCTTAAGCGCCCAACAATTATTGGTATCGTGTCCAACACTGTCGGAATGGTAAGCACATTTGGCGTTGGAGTGGTAGTATGGAGAGGCAGTGTTAGGGTTCTTTGGCGCTTCCTTCAAACTAGTAAGATTCAGCTTCAACAAATGAGGGAGTACCTGAGCGGGCGTCATGTTGATGCGGGTGAATTGTCGTTGTGGCCTTTCTACCCGTTGTTGATTAGGTCTTGACTGATTGTTACGAGGTTGATCATTTGACGAATTTTGAATCATCACAGCCCCTACAGTCGGTCGGCGCTCGATTCTTCCATGACCCTTCTGAGAATACACAGCAGATGCTTCCTTCTTAGTTGGGAAGGGTTTCCTAACAGCTGTGGATGCGGAAGCATCCTTTTGAATCTTTACACTCTTAATACCGGCCTCGACCCTTTCGCCGGTCAAAATTAGTTCAGTAAATCCCGCGGAAGAACTCCTGATTAGATGATTGAAGAAGGGGCCAGACAGGGTCCCCAGAAACATGTCAACTAACTCCCTATCTGACAACGGTGGCTGCACCCTTCCAGCCAGATCACGCCACTTCTGGGCGTACTCTTTAAACCCTTCATTGGAAGCTATACCCATACTTTGTAACTGAGTACGAGTGGGCACCAAATCAGCATTGTATTGATATTGACGATAAAAAGCGGCAGCTAAGTCTTCCCAATTTTGAACCTCTGATCTCTCGAGCTGATAGAACCAATCCAACTGTGTGCCAGATAAACTGTCTTGGAAAAAGTGTACCCAGAGGTCTTTATCAGACGAGTGGGGTTGGATTTTTCTGACATACGATCTCAGGTGCATCTTTGAGCAAGACAGGCCGTCGTACTTGGCGAATGTTGGCACCTTGAACTTGGGAGGGATAAAAATCCTAGCTACCAGCCCTAGTTGTTCAAAATCCAAACCAGGGACCCTCTGCAATTCCATGGCTGCTAGTCTATCTTCAAGATTCTTATATTTATCATCCGCTGGAGGATACTGTTGTCCGGAGTAGTCTTTGGCTTCTTCCTCTTCCTCCTCTTCAACCTCAGATTCAGATGGTACAACATCCCCTTTCCCTTTACCGGCCCCTTCGTCAGACGTTGAGGGGAACTCAAGAACCTTCCTAGCATTGCTCTCAAACCTTCTTCCAAAAGTGGCTACTCCAGGTCTCTTTTTATTTTTCTCTTTATTCTTCTCCAACAAAGCTTTGAGGTCCTCTTGACCCTTTGCCAAGGTCATGAGGAGTTGCTGGAATTGTGAATTTTGTGCCTGTAGATCCTTTATCGTCTGCTCCAAATCCATCTTGCTGAAATAAACAGCAGAAAGATAAGGAAACCTGGTGTGAAGACCTGTTTATGCATATGATGAATGTTATGTTATTCATGTAATGCATTCAAGGATTCAGAAATTCAAATCTGTTGTAAACAAAAAGGAACACACGTCATATTAAGAAGAAATTGTTAGTACATAAGTGCTCCATGGGAAAAATATTACAAAATTCTTAATGTAAAAAGACATTGCGCATCCTCTTTGGTGCGATGTAAGTGTTGAGAGTTTCCTCCTCATGAAGTCAGCAGGTAAGCTCCAAAACCTTCTTCTCACTGGCATAGAAGCTGGCTTCAAAAGTATCTCGTTCTTCCTTGAGGTGGATCCAACTCTTTTGCATTTCTTCCCATGATGTTGGCATGTCAGGATGTAGGATGGTGTATGGAACCTCTCCTTCCATAACAGGCTCTTTGATCAAGGGGAGAATGTGAGGGTATGCCATCATAAGATTCTGGGAGCGGGTTCGTACCCACTTGAGATAAGGCTCCAGGGGGATGGAATTTTTGTGCCCCAGTGTCTTACTATCCACCTTGTTGGGCATCCTCCAAGCTCTGATGAACCTTTGTCGAAGTCCTTGCGCATCGTTGTCGAAGTCAAAAACTAGGTCAGCAATCAGCATGTCATGAGGGCCATCCCTCCGAGCATATCCAAATTGTCTCAAAGCTAGACAAGGGTTGTAGGTAATGCCTCCCTTAATGCCAAGTAGTGGGACATTAGGGAATTCCCCATAACGATCAATGATGATGACATTTTCTCTGGACCGAGAACACCAATGCACATCAGAATGTGTGAGGGTCATCAATCGTTGTGACCACCTTAAACCCTGCTCATTCTTCAAAACTGATTGTGGAAGGTGAGAAATAAACCACCTTGCTAGGAGAGGAGTACAGCACATGAGAACACCTCTTTTCCTCATTGTTCGTGTGTAAAATGTGTGTAGGATATCCCCAAGCAATGTAGGTATAGGATTCCTGGATATGAAAATCTTGACAGCATTCACATCTATAAGTTGGTCAGGGTTTGGGAACAAGACCAACCCATAGATGAGGAGTGCCACAATCTCTTCAAAGGCTCGTAGATCAAGAGAATTACAGCATTCTTGTGCCTTCTCAAACAGAAACTTTGCCAAGAAGCCTTTGACACCACTTCTGGTTTCCCAATGCCCCTTGATGTCAGATGGTTGCAAGTGTAATGCTTGAGCCACATCTTCAGGCTTTGGTTCTTTTTCTGTACCATTGTAGGGTAGTTGATGAAGAATAGGAATTCTCAGGAGTTGAGAAAATTCCTCCAAAGTAGGTACCAACTGGTAATCAGGGAATGTGAAACAATGGTGTAGGGGGTCAAAGAACTGGAAGAGAACTTTCACCATGTCTTCTTCAATGTTGGTGTTGACCAAGTTGAGGAGTCTACCATGTCTTTCACTGAAGAGAGAATTCTCTGGAATCCTGGAAGTAAGCTCCTTGAGTTGAGGAGGGATTCTCACAAGGTTGACTTGAATTGTTTTCCTGCGAAGAGATTCCATGACCTACAAAACAAGAACAAAGATGAAGATCCAAACCCTTGAAATGGTTAGTGGATGCATATGATGCTTTATGATGTTCATGATGTATGCACAAACATATGTACAAACAAGTCACACAAAACCCTAGTTTCAGGCTTGCATGAGGTTTCATAGGTAAATACCCTCTTGAGTTTAGTTGGCTCAAAACCTGCTCTATGAATAGTAACCGGGTTCTAAGGAGCTCAATATCACTGGATTGTTTTCTATGTTCATTGTTTTGGTTTAGCCACTTAACTAGCGACCAAAATATTCCAAGAAAATAACCCTCAATGAGTGTAGTATCGAGTATCTACCAACTTCGGACTGCACCAAAGCCAGTCATCTCACTACCCCTAATAAAAGGCCAAGATGGTCAAGTAAGGTTCTAAGAGTTCATTAGTGCTTCATGACATCACTCAGCGGCCCCGTATTCTCTTTGATTGACTCAAAGGCTACCGGTACTCACAAATATGTCGCACTAATATAGGTATTGCTTCAACCGTGTCGGTATACCCCGCACAGTTTCCACAACGTATTGCTATTTACCTATGAATGTTTCCCAAATCCGGGTGGAGGATTTCAAGCCCAAACAAGAGAACAAAATGTAAAGCAATCAAAGCAAACAACAATCATGCAAAGGGTGATCTAAGCCCGAAGGTTACTCCACTTTTAAAGTTATCCCCAGCAGAGTCTCCAGTTCTGTGATACGGTGGGAGAACTGACTTGGGATTTTGCGTTTGTGTTCACAAATGTTTCGGTTTAGCAAGAGTCGCCACCGACTTTTTATTTTATCCAAAGGAAAGGTCAAAAAGCACAGGAAAGACCTTTGAGATGTTTTCTTGGGTTCGGGGAGTAGATTATAGAAAGGGAAGGTATTAGCACCCTTTCTATCCATGGTTATCCGTGGGCTCTTAGTTACTTGCTTAGATCACTTGCTTTGCTTTTCAATTGTTTGAAATGGTGCTCTTCAATTGTTTGAAATGGTTCTTTGTGTGTGATTTGAAAGATGTTTTGAAAAGAGGCCATCATTGTGGCAACCTTTGTAATGATTCTTGTTTGAATGTATACAAAGGTGTTTTTGTCTTTTGAAAAGTTTTCAATGTTTGAAAATAGGGTTTTGAAATTGTGTTGTGAAGTGTGTTTTGAAAATAACAAGGATGTTTTTGCAAGCTTTGATCAAGTAACTAAGAGTTGTCTACCCTATTTTACTCAAAGATCTTTCTTATGTTTTTAACTATTTTTAACAGTGTTGTTTCACCATTGTATTTGGTGAACAACCTTGTGTTAGGATGTTAACGGGACAGGCGCGGGTCATCGTATAGACTAAGATAGCAATAGTGTCAAGTATTTTTGGCAATTTTCTTGAGGGACTTGATCATTTTGTAAAGGCAACTCAGATAGCGTCATCGAGGGACTATGATCTTTTGTTTTGTTTTTGTTTTGCCAAAGTACTTGACATGCATACCATGGCCCATTTTTTAAGGCAACAAGTGGATTGTAACCCTAGGGGGTGCAAGTGTGTATTGTGTTTATTTTCATGCCTTGTTATCTTGGATTAGGTCAAACTAGTTGTTGATTTTATTTTGCATACAAATCCTAGGTCTAATCATGGCATAATTGAAAGCATTTAAAGGTGCGAGAATTTAAATCCTACACTATTACAACATGATATAGGGAGGGGGTACAAATTTGAATGGGGGATTATTTGACAAGAAATTAAATTCTAAATTATTACAATCATATTGGATGGGTAAGGCATAATATTAAATATATAATATTTAAATAAATACAATAAATAAATGTTAGATAAAATGTGTTATGAAAAAAAAGATTTTTATGTATGTAAAAGTATTTTTTAAATGTGAAGTGTAAATAATTTAAAAGGTCAATTTCTATCATTTTTGTTTTTTAGGGCAAAAACCCTAATTTCTAGAATAAGTAGTATTATTTATTATTTATGTATAATAATATATCAATTTGTACAAAAAATAAAAGTACATTAAAAAAGGTATTTTTTTTTAGTATAAAGTATTAATAAAAATAAAAATGTATTATTTTTGTATTTTTTTGTCCTAATTATTTAATAAAATATGTATGTATATGTATTAAATATATTAAATATACTAAGTGTATATAAAAATAAAATAAATTATTTACGAAATGTATATATTTCAAGAAAATATTTTCAAATGTGAATAAAAATAATAAATGAAAATAAAACATATTTTTGTATTATTTTTACATTTAAACAAAAGTAAATATAAAATATTTTATGTATTAATACTAGAATTAATTAAAATAAATATCAAATAAATATAAAAATTTATGAAAATATTTTTTAAGTATTTTTTTTTGTTAGAAAATAAAATATCAAAATCAGAAATGAAACAAAAATGCAAAAATGACAAATGTACAAGAAATGGGCCAGGGGGTGTAAAAAGAAAAGAGGGGGGGTGCCAAAAGCAAGCTTGTATAGGCCCAGCCCAGCAACAACTTCATATTCTTCCTTTGAACTGAAACACGCGCGCTTTGTACAGAAAATGCTATCTCCTGATTCCTTGCTTTTTTTTGACAAAACTCATAACATGAAACTTGTAAAGCATCAAACAACGAATCCAACCATATAAAAAACTTAAGCTAACTCTCAAAGACCAGAGAGAATTTTTCTGGCCCTAATTCTTAACCTAGTTTTTTCAGAAAGTTCATGAACAAAATTCTCCTAGCACGATTAATATAAATGAAAACTAAGCACATGTATGGTTTCAGGGCTATGAGTACAACATCTTTCATTCACAAACCTAAGCCTAACTATTCCTAAATAGAGAGATAGAAGTTCATGAAATACCTGTTTCAGTTGACTTCGAGCTGGACAATGCAGCAACTTCCAAGGGTGCTTGAGGTTCTTTTGAGCTTGCCTGATGTCCAATGAAGCTTTCCCAATGCTTAGTTTGCTTTGAGACAGCTTGAATCGTGCTACAGAACTCAACCAGCAAAGCTTTGAAACAAAAATGGCAATGTGTGTTAATGGTGTTACAGCTAGCAATGGAGTTCTGGAATAGTTCAGGTGTGTTGATTGGAAGGTTTTTGAAGTATCTTTGGGCAAAACGCACGATGGAATTTGATGATGGCTAGCAAAATGCAGAACTGGCCCTGTTTTGCAAGAAAATGGGGTTTTGGAGTATGAGGATGCTTTAGGGGTGAAAGGCTCGTGCTTCTGTCTTGTGAGGATGTATCAAACTTGTTTGACAACTTTGTTTTAGTTGGTTTTCTCAGATGTGAGAGATGCCTTTTGTTTTGCAAGTTTTCTTCCTCTTGAAGCAAAAGAGTGGAAGTGAGGTTATAGACTTGTACAGGACATCCTATCACCCTGCACACAACCCTCTTGGCCCCTCTAATTAGTGGATTTTGTTTGCAGCATAAGATCTGGTTCAATGCTCTAGGATGTTGTTTTGACATAAAGCAAAGTTCAAGCAAAAACGGCATTGTTACTTTTTCCATTTAAGGCTTAATCTAGTGTACAATACCCTAATGACCAAGACAATGCCTTGGCTCAATGGATTTGCATTAAATTATGGAACAAAAACTGGTTTAGAGGCCTCTAATTGTGAACCAAGCTAGCTAGATCAGATTTGGCAAGTGGTATGAACATGTATTGGCCATGGATCAAAGTAAGTTTTTGCCAACTTCAAGCATTCGATTCTCCCTAACCACAAAGGTGTTTGAGGAGTTCTTGAATAATTTGGAAAGCTCGCAACATGTAATACAATCCATCTTTAAAATGCAACTTGAAACTCCAAGTGGAACTATGTGAAAAATGGCCAAGAAGATGGGACAAAATCCTGTCTAAACTAAGGCCAAATTTTTCTAAGTTAAAAGTTTTAGGTACCCTTGTTCCAAAATTTATAACTTGAGATACAAGATTATTTTGAGAAAACTTTGTGAATAAAAGTTGTAGACTTTGTGATGGACTACAACTTTCATGTTTCAAGTTTTGTTTGAATCCATTTGCATCTTGGTGAAAAAATGGGACAAAGTTAGGAAAAAAATAAGAAAATTTTATAACTTAGAAAATTTCTAAGTTATGAAATTTTTCCATTTTAAACCCTAATTTGCATTTTTGGGTTTCTTGATGAACAATTTTCATAATTTGACATGTCTTGATGAAAAATGACCTTTGGCACTTGATTTTGACCAAAAAGTCAAAGTTTGACTTTTCAGTATACAGTTAAATTTTGATCAGTTTGCTGAAAAAATTCATTTGTCAATCCTATGCATTTGAGATCTTTTGAACTTGTTGAATGGGTCAAGACAATGTCATTGAGTCCTTGAGTCCATGGTTGAGCTTCATTTGCCATTGGCTAGGTCAAACAGTCAAAAATTGCCTTTGTACAGTCAAAACCCTAAAAATGACCATTTTGCCCTTTTGATGATCTGATCAAATTTCTCGTGGAATTGTGATCCAAACTTGATCAAATGGTTCATATGAGTTCATAATGTTGATGTGGGTAAAAATTCATGAGGTTTGACTGTCAATTGGCCACAGTTGACTTTTTCTCCAGTATATCTGATTTCTATGTCAACTGTCCAATTGACTGGGCAAAAATTTGAATCAAGGCTTGAAACTAGGTATGGACAAACTTATGAGTCCAACATGAAGTATGAAAGTCACTTTGGGCATTGAAGGTCCAAAAATCCCTGTGCAAACTCAAACCCTAATTTAGGTCAATAGTGCAAGGAGGTGTCTTGAGCAGAGCAAACCCTAGCTTGACCTTGACTTCCAAGATCCTTGTGATGAGAAATGTTGATGAAATGAGAGGGCAAATTTTGGGGTACAACACATTAGGTTTGAATTGGCTGTCCAAATCTTCCTCCATTAAGGCTTTGATATTTGATTTGATCTCCTTTTACAACCTTCCAATTTTGGCTTGATTTCAATCTTTATGTGCTCTAATGCCTTGATCCGAGTTTGGTATGGTGCAATCTGTCCATTGAAACCTATAACCATCCAAAGATCTTTGGTTATCAATATTTTTGATTTTATGTGATTTTATTTGATTTAAAATGAATTCATTCAAATAAAAATCAAAATTAAATAATAAAAATAAGATATGGACACATGGCCAAAGCTAGAGCACGTGGGAAATAATTCAAACTCAAATCAAGTGAAAAATAATGGGCCCATTTGGAAAAATTTGAAGTTTTGGGGATAGTTGACTTTTGGCAATTTTGCAAAAAAGTCCAACTTCAACAATGCATAACTTCTTCAATTTTGAACTTTTGGAGGTGTTCTTGGACTTTTTAGAAATCTTTGGATATCCTCTAATCAATCCTTTTGATCTCATCTCATTTTGATAGTCCATTCTCAAGTTAGAAGCTTTGAAAAAAAAGGTGTTTTTGTTGACTTTTCAAAATGACCTATAATGTCCAAATTCATAACTTCTTGTGAGTGCATTTTTTGATCTTGGGATATGAAGATGGATTGTAGGGAATTGAATCATTTTCAAAATGAGCTTTGTATGGGTCATTTCTCATAAAGTATGAGAAATTTATGCTTGGTCAAAGTTGAGTTGACTTTTCCTTCAAAACCCTAATTTAGCAACTTTTGAATCTTGATGAATTTTGAGCAATCCTTAATGAATCATGATCAACCCTTAATCAAATGATGAAATATACTTCAAAATGAGAATGTTGACAAAAAATCTTGAAGTTTGACTATATTTAGGTCACAGTTGACTTTTGCCCTAGCATAGTCGATTTTTGGACCTTTTGAGCAATTGACTGAGCAAACTTCCTCTGCAAGGCTTGAAACTTGACATGGATGATATTGAGAACATATTAGGACATTGGGGAGCATTTTAGGTCACTTGGACTCAAGGATCTTGATGCAATGTGAAACCCTAGTTTGGGGAAGACTGCCTTAGGAGAGAGCTTGCCTGACCAACTCTTGAGCAACCTTGAGCAACTTGGAGATCTTTCTTGAAATGTTTTGAGAAATATGGGAGGGAAAATTTTGGGGTACAACAGCTTCCCCTATTCAATCTTCTTAAACCTGAGGATGTAGATTGGCTTTCATGCCTTTCGTGATCCGAAGGTGGAAGATGATTGAACACTAGAGTGCCCAGAAATTTGCACTCGCATGAAGTGGTATCAGCCTTGTGATGTCGGGAATGGGCTTACAGATGCCATTTGGAGATTGGTGACAAGGGGATGGGATTTAAGATGCCATCTGAAGGAGTTTCGATCGCATAAGATATTCCTTAGCGAGAGCTTGTATACCTGTTGTTGAGGAAGATTCCGTTGGGGAAGTCTGGTCTTTATTGAGATTTAGGAACTTGCCCGTAATTCAACTGAGGTGTCGAGATTTAGGAACTTGCCCGTAATTCAACTGAGGGGGAAACATCTTCATCGAGATTTAAGAACTTGCACGTAATTCAACTGAGAAAGCTTCTCTGCTGAGATTTAGGAACCTGTCTGTAATTCAACGGAGGAATACTTTGTCGAGATTTAAGACCTTGTCTGTAATTCAACTGAGAAAACATCTCTGTTGAAATTTAAGAACTTGTCAGTAATTCGACTGGAGAAACATCTTCATCGAGATTTAAGAACTTTCCCGTAATTCAACTGAGAAAACTTCTCTGCTGAGATTTAGGAACTTGCCTGTAATTCAACAGAGGAACTTTGTCGAGATTTAGGACTTCGTCTGTACTTCAACTGAGAAAACATCTATGTTGAGATTTAAGAACTTGTCAGTAATTCGACTTGGGGAAACATCTTCATCGAGATTTAAGAACTTGCCCGTAATTCAACTGAGAAAACTTCTCTGCTGAGATTTAGGAACTCGTCTGTAATTCAACGGAGGAAAACTTTTGTCGAGTTTAGGACTTTGTCTGTACTTCAACTGAGAAAAACTCTGTTGAGATTTAAGAACTTGTCAGCAATTCGACTGGAGGGAAACATCTTCGTCGAGATTTAAGAACTTGTCTGTAATTCAACTGAGAAAATTCTCTGCTGAGATTTAAGAACTCGTCTGTAATTCAACGGAGGAATACTTTTGTCGACATTTAGGACCTTGTCTGTAATTCAACTGAGAAAACTTCTCTGTTGAGATTTAAGAACTTGTCAGTAATTCGACTGGAGGGGAAACATCTTCGTCGAAATTTAAGAACTTTCCTGTAATTCAACTGAGAAAATTCTCTGCTGAGATTTAAGAACTCGTCTGTAATTCAACGAAGGAATACTTTTGTCGAGATTTAGGACCTTGTCTGTAATTCAACTGAGAAAACTTCCCTGCTGAGATTTAAGAACTTGTCTGTAATTCGACTGAGGTAAAAGCTTCATAGCTGAGAGTTTAACCGCATCCTTCCAAAAAGGTAAAGATTAGTTGTATGTAATGCATGATATGTATCAAGCAATGATGTTCTCAAAATAAATGAGATTGTGTTGTATGATGCGTATCTGCACGTGTCATGATGTATGGAAATGCAATGTTTTTAGCTGGGGAAAATAAATCCCGGATAGCTGCTGGAGAAAAGAGCTGAATTCTTCATTTCTGCTGGGGATAGCGAATGAAAATGATTGTGAGAATAAACCTGTAGGAGAGGATAACTCCGTTGGGAAATAAACTGATGAGGAGATTACTCTGTGGGGAAGAGATGCTCTGTAGAGGATTCCGCTGATAAATTCCGCTGGGGATGAATTACCGTTGCTGGTGACACTGAATCCTGTTGGGGATTGAATTTCTGTTTGTGAAAGGAAAGAACTTCGTTGGGGATGATCTTTCAGTTGTGACTTCATTGGGGATAACCTTTTAGGCTCTACCGGGGATAACCTTCCAAAGTCTACTGAGGATGATTCTCCAAACTTTACTGGGGAAGCTTTTTTCAGACTGCGCTGGGGAAAATTTCAAACTCCATTGGGGATATTTTATACTCTGTCGGGGATAATAAGACTTTTCAGTGCTGATGGTAGATAAACTCTGCTTGGGGAGAATATTACTGATTCATTCACAGTTGTGAGTCTCAACTGGGGAGAGTTAACATTATTGTCCTTTTCTTGCTCTGCAGGGAGTGAAAGTACCTCGGTCATATTCTTCAGCTGAATCTACCTTTGTACCTGGTGGATAGAGCAACTGTGAAGCTTGGACAATTCTTATTGCCCCTGTTTCTGATATTACGAGTAATCGTCTTTTGTTTCGCATGTAAATATTCATGAACAGCAATTAATGTCAAATGCATATATCAAAAATGAAAATTGGACGTTCTTTGCAAAACAAAATAGAAAAAGGAAAAACAGTTTGAAATTTATCTGAAGATGAATTGTATTGATTTTGAAGTTTGGCCTGTAAATAGGAATTTTTGTACAAGAGGCTGACGTCCTAGTAAGAGAACACCGCCGAACAATAGAGTTTATATAATTTGTGGAAAAAAAAACAAAACAACTATGTGAATAATCCCATTGGGTTCCAACTCTGCTATTGCCTTTATGTCCTCGAGCATCTCATCACTTTGCTAGTTGGTTGAAGGTAGATCAGATTGATTAGTGCCATCAGAGCTTGATAGTCGATACCGAAGTCTGGTTGCAAGGTGATCCAATGAGACATAGTGTTACGCTTTGATCCCTAATTTTTTCCTGGACCGCCCTTTCGGGTTTTCAGTCCATCGGGATACCCTTTTTTGCCCAAGCCGCCTTTTCAGGTTTTCGACTTGCCGGGTGTACAGTTTTTTCATTTTCATCCCTTATTTTTACCCGAACCCTTTTGGTTCGCCGGGAAGCCCTTATTTTTGCCTAGGCCATTCAACCTAGCGGGTCTTTGATTATGCATAGTATTTTTTCACTATGTCTGCATTGACGGGGTGAGGAAGGTCATCACCATCCATGGTGGTTAGAATCATAGCTCCTCCTGAGAAAATGTTCTTAACCACAAATGGCCCTTCGTAAGTAGGGGTCCATTTGCCCCTGGGATCACCTTGTGGTAGAATGATGCGCTTGATAACCAGGTCCCCAACTTGATGCTCTTGTCGTCTTACTTTCTTGTTAAATGCCTTGATCATCCGCTTTTGATACGTCTGACCATGACAAATAGCGGTAAGTCTCTTTTTGTCGATTAGGTTCAGTTGATCAAGCCAGGTCTGGATCCAGTCATCTTCGCTCAAACTTGCATCCTTCATAATCCGAAGAGAGGGTATCTGAACTTCAGTGGGCAAGACGGCCTCCATGCCATAAACCAAGGAATATGGTGTTGCCCCTGTTGACGTCTGCGCTGAGGTACGGTACCCATAAAGAGAAAAAGGTAATATCTCGTGCCAATCTTTATATGTCACCATCATCTTCTGCACGATCTTCTTAATGTTCTTATTAGTCGCTTCTACAACCCCATTCATCTTCGGCCGGTAGGGGGAAGAGTTGTGATGTTGTATCTTGAACTGCTTACAGAGTTCGGTGATCATCTTATTGTTGAGATTTGTACCATTGTCCATAATGATCCTCTCTGGTACACCATATCGACAGATCAGATTATGCCGAATGAACCGTGCCACGACATTCTTGGTTATGGTATCAAAGGAAGCTGCTTCAACCCACTTCGTAAAGTAATAAATAGCTACCAGGATGAAACGATGTCCATTAGATGTTGTAGGTCTAATCTCACCAATCATGTCGATGCCCCACATTGCAAAAGGCCACGGAGCGGTCAAGACGTTTAGAGGAACTGGAGGTATGTGCACCTTATCAGCATAGACTTGGCACTTGTGACAGGTCCGAGAATGATGATAACAGTCGGCTTCCATTGTGGACCAATAATATCCTGTCTGAAGGATTTTCTTTGCCATGGTGTGACCACTGGAATGAGTTCGAAAGTACCTTCATGTAAATCTACCATAATCCTTTCAACTTCGTTCTTATCCACACAACGCAGTAAGGTCGAATCATGGTTACGCTTGTAAAGAATGCCATTACTGATGAAGAACTTCGCCGCGATCCTCCTCAGAAACTTTTTGTCATTAACAGATGCACCCTCGGGATACTCCTGAGCCTCAAGATACCTCTTCACTTCATGAAACCAGGGTTTATCCGTTGCCTCTTCAGTCTCAATATCACAGCAATGTGCAGGTTCGTCCAACCTTTCAATGGTAATCCGGGGAGCTTCGTTGTCCCAATTGACTTTGAACATAGAAGACATCGTAGCTAGCGCGTCTGCCACATGATTCTCCTCTCTGGGGAAGTGGTCAAAGGTTATTTCCTCGAAATGCGGAAGCAAAGTCAACACATACTCCTTGAAAGGAATAAGATTAGGGTGTTTCGTATCCCACTCACCTTTGATCTGACTGATCACGAGAGCGGAATCTCCGAATACACTTAATAACTTAATCCTTAGGTCAATTGCTGCTCGAAGACCCATGATGCATGCTTCATACTCCGCCATATTGTTGGTGCAATTGAAACATAGTCGGGCGGTAAACGGAGTATGAGAGACTTTAGGAGATATGATCACGGCGCCAATGCCATTACCCAAAGCGATTAAAGCTCCATCAAAGTACATAAACCATCGGGATCCCTCCTCAGGTCCTTCATTCGGTCCAGGTGTTTCACAGTCAGTCACCAACATGATACTCTCATCCGGGAATTCAAAGTTCATAGACTGGTAATCATCCACTGCCTGATGTGCCAAATGATCCACTAACACACTTCCCTTGATTGCTTTCTGGGTCGTGTATTAAATGTCATACTTAGTCAAGATCATCTGCCATCTTCATATTCTTCCTTACAAGGCAGGCTTCTCGAATATATACTTGATTAGATCCATCTTTAATATCAATAGAGTAGTGTGGGTGAGCATATACTGTCTCAACCGGCGAGCAACCCATGCCAAAGCGCAGCAAGTTTTCTCAAGAAACGAGTATCGGGTCTCGCAGTCGGTAAACTTTTTGCTAAGGTAATAAATAGCATGCTCTTTTTGGCCAGACTCATCATGCTGCCCCAGCACACACCCCATTGAATTGTCGAGTACTGTCAAGTATAAGATCAGAGGTCTCCCTTCAACTGGAGGCATCAGAATGGGTGGCTCTTGGAGATACTCCTTGATTCTTTCAAAAGCGGCTTGACATTCTTCGTTCCATCTTACCACTTGATCTTTCTTCAGTAACTTGAAGATTGGTTCACAAGTAGCAGTCAGGTGTGAGATGAATCGGGCAATATAGTTCAATCGTCCCAAAAAGCCTCTGACTTCTCTTTCTGTTCGGGGAGCTGGTATTTCCTGTATAGTCTTCACCTTGGCAGGATCCACTTGAATGCCTTTATCACTTACGACGAAACCCAACAGTCTACCAGATCTCACCCCGAAGGTGCACTTGTTCGGGTTTAACCTCAGCTTGTACAACTTCAACCTGTCAAATAACTTCTGAAGGTGGTCAAGATGCTCTTCTTCAGTCTGGGATCTTGCAATCATGTCGTCGACGTATACCTCAATCTCATGATGGATCATGTCGTGGAACAAGGCGACCATGGCGCGCTGATACGTTGCCCCAGCATTCTTCAATCCGAAAGGCATGACTTTGTAGCAAAAGGTACCCCATTGAGTAACAAAGATTGTCTTCTCCATGTCTTCGGGAGCCATCTTAATCTGATTATAACCGGAGAAACCATCCATGAAGGAGAAAACCTTATGCTAAGCGGTGTTGTCAACCAGAACGTCGATATGAGGCAGAGGGAAATCATCCTTGGGGCTTGCCCTGTTCAGATCCCTATAGTCAACACACATTTGAACCTTACCATCCTTCTTCGGAACAGGAACCACATTGGCAACCCACTGCGGGTAAGAAGTAACTGTTAGAAAACCGGCTTCAAACTGTTTCATCACTTCAGCCTTGATTTTCTCAGACATCTCTGGGTGCATTCGGCAACTTTTTGTTTCACTAGAGGACAATCTTCCTTGGTAGGCAAGCAGTGAACCACGATATCAGCATCCAACCCAGGCATATCTTCATAAGACCAGGCAAAGATCTCAACATAGTCCCGCAACATCTGAATCAGTCGTTGCTTAACACTAGACTCCAGATTTGCACCGATCTTGACCTCTTTCTTGTCTATCTATGTACCCATATTTACTGTTTCCATTGGCTCTTCATGCAGCTGTATGACCCTCTCTTCTTAGAGTAACAGTCTAGCAAGTTCACTAGGCACTTTGCAATCATCTTCACCTTCGTCTTCGGCTAAGTTGATTAGACTTTCGAAGTTATAACCGGCAGTAGCAGAGTCGTTATCAGTGGGATCCAGAATGGATGTAGACATGTATATGTGAGTGTGTGTAAAATAGCTGTTTTGCAAGATAAAAGAAAAACAAGGAGCGCAAAATTTGAGATGCAAGAAAACGTCCAATGCTTTTATTAATGATATATGGAAATGACACACATAAAGCCCTCACAAACAAAGCCACGGTGCCCCGGGTAAGACACCGGGCCGTAAAGTTTAAAAATTGTCTGTTACAAACTCAAAACAAAAGTCTCATTACTGGGTAATAAAAGAAATTGAGACGAAGTCCTTTGCCGTCCAGTTTCTTAGTCCATCATCAGCAGTCGGGTAGATCCAACTGTCGAACTCGGATTCTTCAACATCGTCGTCAATGGCATTCACTCCTGAATTGCTGATAAACAGGGGAGGTCCTCCGATCCATGCATGCCGTACAGCCCTTTGAGCTTCTGCAGTGAAACCCAAACCAAACTTGTTAGTCTTATGTGCAAAATCATGGAGTTGGCCCCAATTCACACACCCACCTTTCTCAACAACAGCCCGGGCATCCTTGAGGGAAGCCATCTTCATTGGAGGATCTTCAGTAGCAGTTTTAGTTGACGCCAGTGTCTGGGGAACCTCTTCAAAATGTTGAAATGGGGTCTCAATGAACTCCCCATCCATCTCTACATACCGAAAAGAATTTAGGTGGCTTACCATGTACTCCTCTTCTCCTCATACCGTAACAATTTTCCCCTTCACTGGGTATTTCAGCATCTGGTAGAGCGTAGAAGTTACTGCCCCAACTTTGTGGATCCACGGGTGACCCAACAAACAAGAATAAGATGGCCGAATGTCTATCACATAGAATGTAGATGCGAAAATCTGAGAACCAACCTTCACTGGAATATCCACTTCTCCGTGTACCATCCTCTTGGACCCGTCAAAGGCGCTAACAACAATGTTACTCGACTTTAACTCTAACCCTTCACAGTCTAACCGGTCTAACGCCTTCTTGGGTAAAACATTCTGCGAGGACCCAGTATCAACTAACACGTGTGCTAGGGTAGTGCCCCTGCACTCAATGGAGACATGCAGAGCGTCATTGTGATTCTTCCCCTTGGCAGTCAAGTCTGTGTCGGAGAAACCCAACCCGTTATCAGCAGTTAAACTAGCCACACAGTCTTTGAACTGATCAGCGGATGTTTCCTGGGGTATGTGTGCAGTCTTCAGGAAAGCAATCATAGCCTTAGCATGGGCCTCTGAACACAACAATAAAGACAACATAGAGATCTTCGAAGGGGTTTACCCCAGCTGTTCGACTACATTGTAGTCGCTTTTCTTGATGATCTTTAAAATCTCCTCTATCTCCTGTCTAGAGGCTTCAACAGTAATCTTCTTCGGTGCCTCCATCCGGGCAGGCTCACAGGTGGTCCCTTTGCCCTGAGTGTCAGATGACTCGGCAACAGGGGTAAGAATTGGGACATGAACAGGAACAGTAGCAGGTGCACTGGTAGGTGTAATAACAATAGGCGTCCGAACAGTTGGTGGAGAGATCTCAGGGGAGAAAAGTCTTCTGTTGCGGGTGACTTTACTAGATCCAACAATATTGCTGACGTCAGTATCAGCCTCTTCAGCACTCAAGTCTTGCTTAACCCCGTGATAATACACGTCAGCCCCGTAGTGCCATGGGACAACTTTATCTGATGTATAGGGCATAGGCCCAGGAACAGTAATGATCAAGGGAGTGATTCTCGGAACAGATGTAATTCTAACAGGCTTTCTCGAGGAAGCCTTGGAAGAATTGTCGAAAATGGCGATTATAGCAACTTCTTCAACAGGAACCAAAGGAACAACAATCTTCTCAAACATAATTTCTTTATTATCCATCAGGCGTTGGACACCTGACTTCAAAAGATGGCAACCAGTAGGTAGGATGGAACACAGAAGGAAACCTTTGCCACAGCCCGGAGATAAACCAGCTAACAGAAGGTTCTTCTTCACAGTCATCAATGGAGTAACAATGTCTTTCACAGAAACCACAAACGAGTCTTCATCTACAGCATTCACTCCATGCTTGGGCATCGGAGCAGTCATAACATTAGGCTTTTCGGGCGCTTCGAACTCAATCTCTTTAGCATCAATCAAGTCCTGTACCTTATTGTTCAGGACCCAACAATCATTTGTATCATGCCCCGGGCTATCGGAATGAAAAGCACAACGGGCGTTCGAGTTGTACGACAGTGATGTTGTATTGGGATTCTTCGGAGCTTCCTTTGGAATCACCAAGATGGTCTTTAACAACTGCGGCAGAATCTGAGATAGGGTCATATGGAGATGAGTGAACTGTCTTCGTGGCCTCTCGGCTCTTGGCTGATTGTTGCGTTGTGAGGCAACAGCAGGTCTTGATATAACAACTGCATTGACCGCTTGGGGCGTTCAGGTCGATTCTGGCTTTTTGAACTGTAAATTGCACTGGACTCCTTCTTAAAAGGCTTCTTCTCGGTACCTGACGAAGAACCCTTCTGTATTTTGTCGTTCTTAATACCGGCTTCAACTCTTTCCCCAGTCATAATCAGCTCAGTAAACCCGGATGATGAGCTACCAATCAGATGGTTGAAATATGGACCAGACAAGGTCCCCAGAAACATATCAACTAACTCCCTGTCAGCCAGCGGGGGTTGTACTCTTCCAGCAAGATCCCTCCATTTCTGAGCGTAGTCTTTGAAAACTTTGCTCGCACCCATAGACATACCCTGAAGTTGGGTACGCGTGGGAGCGAGGTCGGCATTGTATTGGTACTGCTTGTAAAAAGCAGCAACAAGGTCTTCCCAATTATGGATACTAGCTCCTTCTAGCTGGTAGAACCATCAAGCTGAGTCCCTGAGAGACTATCTTGAAAGAAGTGGATCCAGAGGTTCCTGTCAGCGGTATATGGCTGAATCTTTCTAGCATACGAACGGAGGTGCAACTTTGGGAAAGAAACCTCGTCGTATTTAGTAAAGATTGGTGCTTTAAACTTGTGGGGAATCACTTACCCAGATGACAAACCTAAATATCCAAAGTCCAGACCAGGGACCTTCTGGATCTCCATCGCACTTAACCGGTCTTCAAGCTGTTTATACCTATCCTCAACTGGAGGATACTGGTCTTCATCAAAGTCAGTCTCATTATCAGAAACCACAGGGCTAGGAGCCCTCCCCCCTCCAGATGAGTGAGTCAAATCAACCTCTTCTCGCAAATTGTTTCTGAATCTGCGACCCATATTCAGTAGGACCGTCTTCTTATTCTTCTTCTTATCCTTCAAGATAAGAGTCTTCAGATCTTGCTGACCCTTGACCAGGTTCATGAACATTTCCTGGAACTGGGCGTTTTGAGCTTGCAGAGCCTTGATGGCTTGTTTAGTTGATGTTTCAGAAGACATGATGCTGAAATAAACAGCGAAGAAGATAAGTGACATGTGAGGGTACCTGTAATGAGGTGCATAGAATGAAATGTGTATGATATGATTTCAAAGACGTCGAGAGATTAAAATTCATAAACCAAAATGAAACACACTTTTATTAGATAAATTTGAAACAATGTTTGACAAATGCCTTTAAGGCGTTACAAAAAGAAATACTGAGAAGTAAATCAAAACTAGAAATAACAAAAGACATCAGCGCTCCCATGGTCGTTTTCCTCCTGTGCTGACATAGTCATTGAGGATCTGCTCGTTCTCCAATTGCCTTGTCAACTTCAGGATCTTCCGCTCTTGTTCGTGATACTTTTCTATGTAAGTATCCCGCTCTTCTCTTAGATGCATCCAAGACCTCTTTAATGCCCCAATGTCAGTAGGCATGTATGGATGGAGGATGGTAGGAGGAACCCCTTCTTCATCAGCAATCTCAACAATCACAGGCAAGACAGCTTCGTACGACACTCCCAGCTTTTGGGCACGGATTCGAACCCATCGGAGGTATGGTTCCATCGGAAGAGAGGTATTCATCCCTAACTCATGCGGATCAGACCTGTGTACCCTATCCCAAGATCGTATGAACCTGCGGCGATGCTCGTCACTATCCCCTTGGAAGTCAAAGACAATGCTTGGAATCAACAACTCATGAGGTCCTTCCCTCCTAGCTCGCCCGAACTGACGTAAGGCCAAACAAGGATTATAGGTAATCCCTCCTCGAATTCCAAGTAGTGGAACATTGGGGTATTCCCCACAATGATCAATAATAGCTACTTATTCCATGTCTTTAGTGCTCTAGATAATGTCAGCGTGAGCGAGATACATAATCCTGTAGGCCCAACCCATGCCTTCCTTGTTCTTCAAAACTAATTTGGGGAGGTGAGAAATAAACCACCTCGCCAGCAATGGTGCACAGCATATAAGGGTTCCCCATTTCCGAGCAGTACGGGCATATAGGGTATGCATAATATCACCCAAGAGAGTGGGAACTGGATTACGGGACATGAAAATCTTCACCGCATTCACGTCGACAAAAGAATCTGAGTTGGGAAACATAACCAGACCATAAATAAGAAGAGCCAGGATGTCTTCGAACGCCTGAAAGTCTAAACTGTCCCAGAACTGATTAGCCTGATTAACCAAGAACTTAGCTAAGAAGTCTTTTGTCCCACTCCGAGTCTCCTAGTTAGACATTACCTCAGCCTTTGTCAGATGGAGGGCTGAAGCAATCTCTTCCGGCCTAAGGACTTTCTCCCAACCTGTGAATGGCGTCTTCTCTAGAATAGAGATACCAAGTAGATCAGAGAACTCCTCTAGAGTAGGGACCAACTGATAGTCCGGGAAAGTGAAGCAGTGGTATAACAGATTAAAGAACTAGCACAAAACACTCATCATCTGTTCATCCAGCTTGGAGGTGACCAAACCAAGGAGGTGCCCATGTCTTCTGATAAAGGAGGAAGTATCTAGAACTTTGGCAACCAAATCTCTAAGCTGAGTAGGAATCTATATAAAGCTAATCCGAATAGTGTTTCTACGCATAGGTGCCATGACCTACAAAACAGAAACAAATATGAACCCCCTCTGTCTTTGAAATGGGTTAGTCTGATGCAAGATGCATGCAATGTCATGATGTCATGATGTCATGATAGAAACACACCACAAGTATTCACAGATAGCAAACATGGTAAGGGCAAACAAGTCACACAGATAGCCCTTAGATTTCAGGCTGGCAAGGAGTCTAGGTAATACCCTCTTTCATTTTAGTTGGTTCAAACCTGTCCTAGTAATAGTAATCGGGTTCTAAAGGATCTCAATATCATTGACCACCCTTGATCGGTCATAATTCCAGTTTGGCAACTTTTTCTTGCGGCTGGAATCATCGCAAGAGTTTGGTCTCAATGAGTGTAGCATACTGCTACTGTTCTATGGCCAAGTTGGTCAATTATAGGTTCTAAGGTCAGTTGGGGCTTAATGACCCCTTAGATGACCCATATTCTCCTTGTTCCACCACAAGGGATATCGGTACAAACTAAAGTGCCACACCAACGTAGCTACTGCTTCAACCGTATTGGTCTACACCGTACATTTCCCTCACAGTCTATTGCTACTTACCTAAAAGGTATCCCCAGATCCGGGTTAGGATCTATAGTAACTCCGATTCAAGCCCACAAAGATAAAGCATACAAATCAAGCAATTGAAAACATTATGATGAACTATTCCTAAGGTACACCCCACTTAATATTCTCCCCAGCAGAGTTTCCAGTTCTGTGATACGGTGGGAAGAACTGACTGTTTTTTGGAATGTTGGTTTGTGTTTTGCATTTGTTTTTGCAAAATGTCACGGTAAGCAAGAGTCACCACCGACTTTTATTTTACCCAACAAGGGAAGGAAAAAAGCACAGAAAAATTCCTTTTTCGAGATATTTATGAGTATGGGGGTAGATTATAGAAAGGGAAGGTATTAGCACCCTTTCTATCCGTAGTTATCTACGGGCTCTTAGGTACTTGCTCATCATTTTCAAAATGTTTTCTTTGTGCTTGTGGGTTTGAAAAAGTTTTGGTTTTTAACTTCGATTTAACTCTTGTTTATGTCCTCAAGAGTGTAATGAAGTGTTTTTGAAAACTTTGTTTGAAAAGGAGTGTAAGTGTGAGAAAAAGTTTTGTTTTGGATGAGCAAGTATCTAAGAACTATCTACCTACTCGAAAAATGAATCATTCTATGCTAATTTCCTTTAGACAATGATATCCCACTATTTGTGAGTAGGTAGCACCGTCGTTGGAGTTTGAGGGTCAATTCGAATGAGGGACATACGGTCACTGAAGCAATGTTAGGACGCCTTAGCGGTAACCCTAATGTCTTAGATCATTTGTTTGAAGCAACAATATCCGAGGCAACCGTTTCGAGGCAACTATGATCTTTTAGACAAGAGGGCGACCTCTAAAATGACCTATACTCAATGACCGTGTATGAAGGAAACCAAGTGGGGTGTACCCTAAGAGTGCGCATGTGCGAGTGTGTCGTTTTCAGTTATTTTTATCTTTGCACATGTTAGGGGTGATCTAATTTGATTTTAGATTAAGCATTCAGTCTTGTCATGCAAACCCTATTATCAAACATCTAACAGTTGTATAATTTGCGGAAATTAAAATACGGAAATTAAAACTAATTATTACAAGGCGTTGGGTATTTACATCGCCAAAAGCAACCCTTTGAAAATAAAATAAAGCGGTAAAATAAATAAAAGTCCTAATTATTTATTACATGCCGGAAGCAGATACAATAATTGAATACAGAGAAGTAAAGCGCGGCGCGAAATTAAATCGGATGCGAAATAGGGTTTTGGCCCTTTAAAAGAAAATGCCATTTTTTGTTGTTCTTTTATTTTAAAAAAAAGAAATTAAATCCTAAATTAATTATTAAATTAATTAATTAATGAAAAAATAATTAATGACATGTTTTTTTTGTAGTTTTTGATTATTTAAGAAAGAAATTAAAATAATTAAATTAGAATTAAAGCCTAATGATTTCTAATTAATTTTAAATATTTACAAAAATAAATTAAAGTTTCCTAGAATTAAAAACCTAAATTTATTAGTTAGTATTTATTAATAAAAAAAAGAATTCTGAAATTTTATTGGATAAAAATATTTTTTGTGATTTTTGATAAAAAAAAGGAAATTTGTTTATTGGTTAGAAAATTAATTAAATAAAAATAAAATAAATAAGTTAAATAAATAAAATATGAAGAGAATGAGAAATTGGGCCTGATTTGGGGGTGTCAAAAGCATTTTTGTTGGCCCAATTGAAGTTGATCCAGGTGGACTTTCTCTGATCCGGTGCCCATGCATTGACTAGCCTTTTGGTGGACCTTCGATGCTGACCACCAGATCTGGCCATCAGGCCATCTGGCACGCTTGATGAGGAAGGCGCATGGTGGATTGCAGACTTGCATGCACACTAGATTTCCTGTAAATAAATAAGAAAATGCAACTTGCTGGAGGCAGGGATCGAACCCCTGACCTTCAGCCTTTTGGTCTTTGAACGCTTATGTGGCCACCACTAGGCCAAGTTGTTGCTTTTGTTATTATACTGCAAATGAAATATAATATATGAAAACAAATCAATTTCCAGAAAAATAAAAAAAGCGTGCAAACATTTTGAATGGGCAAATGGACGGATGACACCTCATCGTCCCTGTCCTTCAAAACTGTAACTTTTACCTGTGGATTTTTATCCGCAACTAAAAGCGTAGCCTCATTCAAAAATCCTCCTCAGGCCATGAAAATGATTTCTAAGGACATGGTTGAGCTCGTCTCAACCTGCTGATCACAACCATGTCCATCATGAAGGTCAATTGTACCTGAAACAAAACCCCCCAAAACAAGAACAAAATCCTAATAATGGTGGATCTTGCTACAGGTCAGATAAACAAAATCAAATGATACCAAAAGCTTGTAAATTATGCGGTGATCACAAATATGCAATTAGTTTTTGTTATAAATGCAAGAATAATACAAATCGAAATCAAGAATGGGGCGGATCCGTGAGAGACTTACAACGCTCTAGGAAGCTTGAAAACGCGTGGTTTGGATCGGGTTAGCTTGTGAGGGTTGCCAGGAAGCGATTGGGATACTTACCAAGCCCTGAAACGACCTCTAACCTTGATTTCGATCCCACACTTTTTCTTTGTTTTTGCAAGTTTGGTTCTGCCTCTCCAATTGATCTCTAACCCTTGTTTTGCTCTGCACACGACCTTTATGTATTACTCAATGCATTAGGTTTGAATTGGCTGTCCAAATCTTCCTGCATTAAGGCTTTGATATTTGATTTGATCTCCTTTTACAACCTTCCAACTTTGGCTTGATTTTAATCTTTATGTGCTCTAATGCCTTGATCCGAGTTTGGTATGGTGCAATTTGTCCATTGAAACCTATAACCATCAAAAGATCTTTGGTTATCAATATTTTGTATTTTATGTGATTTTATTTGATTTAAAATGAATTAATTCAAATAAAAATCAAATTAAATAATAAAAATAAGATATGGACACATGGCCAAATCTAGAGCACGTGGGCAATAATGCAAACTCAAATCAAGTGAAAAAGAATGGGGCCATTTGGCAAAATTTGAAGTTTTGGGGATAGTTGACTTTTGGCAATTTTGCAAAAAAGTATAACTTCAACAATGCATAACTTCTTCAATTTTGAACTTTTGGAGGTTTTCTTAGACGTTTTAGAAAGCTTGAGATGTCCTCTAATCAACCCTTTTGGTCTCATCTCATTTTGATATTCCATGCTCAAGTTAGAAGCTTTGACAAAAAAGGTGTTTTTGTTGACTTTTCAAAATGACCTATAATGTCCAAATTCATAACTTCTTGTGAGTGCATTTTTTGATCTTGGGATATGAAGATGGATTGTAGGGAATTGCATCCTCTTCAAAATTAGCTTTGGATGGGTCATTTATCATAAAGTATGAGAAATTTATGCTTGGTCAAAGTTGAGTTGACTTTTCCTACAAATTCCTAATTTAGCAACTTTTGAATCTTGATGAATTTTGAGAAATCCATAATGAATCATGATCAACCCTTGATCAAATGATGAAATATCCTTCAAAATGAGAATGTTGACAAAAAATCTTGAAGTTTGACTGTATTTAGGTCACAATTGACTTTTGCCCTAGTACAGTCGATTTTTGGACCTTTTGAGCAATTGACTGAGCAAACTTCCTCTGCAAGGCTTGAAACTTGACATGGATGATCTTGAGAACATATTAGGACATTGGGTTCCAAAATCCTCATCAGCATCATGCTCTCAAGATAGCATCATGTATCCAATGTCCTAATATGTTCTAATAGTTATGAGAACATATTAGGACATTACTTGGAAAGTAATCTAAAAGTTATGAGGACCAATTGTCATGGGGAGATCCACTTCACCGATGACAGTTTTCCAAGAACCATTAAATGCTTTGACAATTACCCCACTAGGTCTCATAGGAGCACCTTGATATGATAGTCGAGATAATGTAGTTTTGGGTAGTACATTTAATGATGAACCTGTATCCATCAGAATGCTTGACAAAGTATCATTTCCACAACTTATTGAGATATACAAGGCCATATTATGGTTCCTTCCCTCCTCTGGAAGCTCTTCATCACTGAAACCAAGATTTTTACATGAAGTAATATTTCCCACAATTCCATTAAATTGGTCTACCGTCACATCATGATCTACAAACGCCTGGTCCAAGACCTTCATCAAAGCTTCCCTATGGGCACCAGAATCTCTTAATAAAGCAAGCACAGAAATCTTGGAAGGAGTTTGCAATAGTTTGTCCATAATCTTATATTCACTTCTCTTAATGAGTTTCAAAATCTCACCATCATCAGGATATGGGTTAGGTCCACTGGGTCGGCCTACATCAACTCTTGGTTCAACATTCATCATCGGAATTTCCATGGTGTATGTTTTCTAACTTGAACTTTAGGTCTTTTCGGTGGTACAACTGCAAAGATACGCCCACTCCTTGTGACTCTACTCACGTCAGCAATATTGACAAAAGATGGCATTGGTGGTATGGGGACTTCTACTCCATTATCAATCATTGTGGCATTATACTTGTATGGTATGGCTTTATCCGAATTGTAAGGTATGGGACCAGGTGGACAAATAATCAAAGGAGCAATAAATGAAGTCTGAATATCATAAGCAATCTCTACTGGCTTAGGCATGTTGAATTATGGCACTATAACATTCACTTCATCATCTGGATCTCTGTCATATATGATAGTAATAACCCTTTAATCTAACAACTTCTGAACATCTTCTTTTACAACAGGACAATCATCTTCCACTGAGCAAAATTCACAAACGTCATAATCATGTCGATGCTTAAAGAAAGCCAGTCTACTTAAACTTTGGTGCATTCTAACCAATGAGTCCCTTATATGCTCAACTTGGTAAACTCGAAACTTTCCAGGACATTCGTGCACCATGTTTAATGACGCTGTCCCATCTTGAGGAAATGGATTAGCTTGAACATTCGGATTAACATCTTTGAAGGATAAAATATCACTCTTGATCAACCTTTAGACATCTGCCTTCAGAGCAAAGCAATTTTCAATACTATGTCCTGGCGAACCCTGGTGATATACACAGAACTGATCAGCCTTGTACCAAGGGGAGTTATTATTTGGTGCAATAGGAGGAGGCTTCGTGGTTATGAGATTCTTTCGGATCAAAGCAGGGAACAACTCAGTGTAAGTCATTAGGATTGCATCAAATTATGGTTTTCTCGGTGAAAGATTCTGATTATTGAATTGAGTAGCCTGTTGTCGAGGCTGTTGCTGAAACTATCGTTATTGAATTAGAGATGTCTGATAAGTTGAAGTTAACATTGCTGGACGGATAGCAGGAGTGACTGCCACAACGTGTGAATATCCTCTTCTCGATCTTCTAGGAAAAATTTCACTAACATCTTGTTCCCTCCTCTTGGGGAAGACACTTCCAAATTTCTTGACACCACTAGATGTACCACCTTCCTTGACTAGACGCCCTTCACGTATTCCTTCTTCTAGTCGCATGCCCATGTTTACCATCTCAGTGAAGTCGCTGGGCGCACTCGCAATCATTCTCTCATAGTATAAAGAACCTAATGTCTTCAAAAAGATCTTCGTCATCTCTTTTTCTTCAAGGGGAGGGTAGATTTGAGAGGCAATCTCGCGCCACCTTTGGGCTTATTCTTTAAAAGATTCTTTATCCTTCTGGGACATAGCTCGGAGTTGAACTCGGTCCGGGGCCATGTCAACATTATACTTGTATTGACGAACAAAAGCTTCACCGAGGTCGTTGAAGTTGCGGACTCGGGTGTTATCCAAACCCATGTACCATTTCAGTGCGGCACCAGTTAAGCTGTCTTGAAAATAGTGAATCAAAAGCTTATGATCATCAGAGTAAGTGGACATCTTTCTCACATACATGGTCAAATGACTTGTGGACACGAGTCACCTTTGTACTTTTCAAAGTCTGGCACTTTGAACTTAGTTAGAATTTTCACATTTGGGACCAAACACAAGTCATGAGTGTTGTACCCCAAAATTTTCCCTCTCATTTATCAAGATTTTTCTCACAAAACTTCTTGGACTCAAGACAAGATTAGGGTTTGGTCAGCTCAAGACATCTCATATTGCACTAATCACCCAAAATTAGGGTTTGAGTTTGCCAAGGATTTTTGGACCACCAATGCTTCATGTGACTTTCATACATCATCTTGGACCCCTAAGATTGCTCATGTTAAGTTTCAAGCCTTGAACCATATTTTTGATCAGTCAATTGGACAGTTGACCTAAAAATCAACTGTATTGGGGAAAAAGTCAACCATGGCCAATTTACAGTCAAACTTCACAATTTTTGATCCACGTAAACATTTTAGACTCATATGTACCATTTTATCAAGTTTGGATCACAACTCCTCAAGAAATTTGATCAAATCATCAAAAGGGCAAAATGGTCAAAATTAGGGTTTTGACTAAGAAAGGGCAATTTCTGATTTTTAACAGCCAATGACCAATTGAATTCAAACATGATTTCAAGGGTTCAATGGCATCATCTTGACCTAATTACATGGTTCAAAAGATATCAAGTTCATTAGATTGACAGATGAATTTTGCAGTCAACTGATCAAAAGTCAATTGTGCACTGAAAAGTCAAACATTGACTTTTTGGTCAAAATCAAGTGCCAAGGGTCATAATTCATCAAGATATGTCAAAATATAAAACTTTTTCACCAAGAAACTCAAAATTGAAAATTAGGGTTTTAATTTGAAAAAATTCATAACTTAGAATTTTTCTAAGTATAAAAATTTTCTTATTTTTTCCCAACTTTTCACCACTTTTACACCATGATGCATTTTGATTCAAAGAAAACTTCCAACATAAAAGTTGTATTCCTCCATGAAATATACAACTTTTCTTCACAAACTTTTTCCAAAAGATTCTTGGATCTCAAGTTATGAATTTGTGAATATAGGTCCATGAACTTCTTAACTTAGTGAAATTTTGCCCTAATTTAGGCAGGTTTTGGACCCAACTTCATGGACATTTTTCACCTAGTTCCAATAGGTATCTCAAATTTAATTTCAAAGATGTATTATAGAGCACATTGCAAGCTTACCAAAATGTCCAAGAACTCTCCAGGATCGTTTTTGAGTATGGAGAATCGAAGAAGGGAAGTTGGCATTTTCTCACTTTTGTTCAAGCCATTTTCACATAGCATCAAGTTGCAAATCAAATCTATGCTGGTTGTATCTTGCTTTACAGGTCATAATCTTGCTATAAACTCCATAATTAAATTCAAACTCATAAGCTAAAGCCTTTATCTTTGCTTTTGAAGCTTTACACAAGATGCATTTCCATTTTGGGCAAAAAGTTCACATTGCCATTTTCATAAAGAGGAACTTTTGCAACTTTGTCAATCATGAGCATTGAACCTGTCCCTTTGGTACAAGCAAACTCTACAGCTTTCAAGCAATGTGTACCAACTCATTTCAGCCCTCAAGCAAGCCAGGACAAGTATGTAGCATTGGTCTTGTCACTTTACTTCAAATGCAAGAAAAGTTGCAAAAAGGTCCAAAGCTTGCACAGCTAGTGAGGGATGACTTTGTATCACTTCTCTACATATTTGCAAACTGGTTATAAGGCACAACACGATTTGCTTGCACCTAAAACACTCTGAAACTCAAAAACACAAAAATTCTGCCTAAGTATACAGTTTTCTGCAAAAGCACAGCCAACTCTCATTTGGCTTGTGCGTTTTGTGTTTAAACACTTCAAGCATCTCACACACTTGCTACCTAATCAATCCAAGCCATCACCCTGGGTCTGTAACCCCTATTTCAGCATTTGCCATTTTTACTTTGGAAGCTTGCAGTTGGACTTGGTCAGAGAGTTCCAGCCATCCTCAGAGCCAGATAAGCATTGGAATAGGTTCAGGGAAGTTCAAGGAAGCTTAAACAATCACCAGGCCTCCATTAAAGTCCCTACATTGTTCTGCATGATTCCAACTGAAGGAGGTATTTTTTCAAACTCTATCTCTCTGAATAGGCAACTTTAAGCCACGATTTGTGAAGAAAAAATGTAGCTCTCGTCATAACGAAGTTGTACATATTATTACTTTTCATTTATATTACTTGTGCTAAGAGAATTTGAATATTGAAAACTCTGAAAAAGTTAGGTCACGAATTAGGGGTTCAAAAATTCTCTCTGATCTTTGAGAGTTAGGTTACATAATTTATATTGTTGGAATCGTGAGCTCAAATGCCACATGTTTCATGTTATGAGTTGTTATTTTTATGCAAGCATGAGCAAGTTGCAGGTTTGAACTGAAAACGCGCGCAGGAAGCTTGGACGAAAGACAGGGATGATGTTCTGGGCTTTTTGGCGCCTTGGGCTTTTTGCTTTTGCTATTTGCACCCCCTGACTTGTTATTTGCACCCCCTCTGACTGATTTTTATATTTTTCATATTTTTTCATATTTTTATATTTATTGCTTTTGATTATTTTTTCTGAATAATAAAAAAATCCTAAAAATAATTTCTTTATTTTTGCAATTTTATTTTATTTTTTTATTATTCTTTTTACATAAAAATTAGTTTATTTTGATAAATAGATTTTATTTTCTTAAATAACTTGTAAATATATTTAAAAATACTTAATATTTTTATTATACTATTTATACTCATAAATACTTATTTTCTATACATATTTAATTTTTAATATTTAGACATAATATTATTTATTTTTTATACAAAAATATACAAGTTAGTAAATATAGAATATTATTTTCTTTTAATTGAAAAAACTAGGGTTTTAAACCCCTCCAAAAATAATATTATTTTTTCTAGGGTTTGAATTAATTATTTTTCTCATACAAAAACCAAACACAAAACATTTTTTAACATAAACATTGCATTGCATTTTAAATATTTGTACTTTATTTATTTAAATTCGCGCAATATTCGATTTGGTTGTAATAATATATTTAGTTTTATATTTGTGCAAATCCCCCATTCAAACTTGTATTCCCCCCTCCCATAAAAATTGTTGTAATAGTTTAGTTTATTTTACGCAATTTATCGTTTTATATACCATGATTAGTAAATTAGGGTTTGCATGACAAGAACAAAAACAAAGAAAAATAGAAAACCCTAAATGCAAGACAAAAGCATGAAAATGACACACTTTGCACACAAGCACCCTTAGGGTTTCTCCCACTTGGTTGCCTAAAATAAAATGGCCATTGTTGTACCCCAAAATTTGCCCTCCCATATTCTTCAAAGTTTTGACAAGCATCATCTAAATTTGCTTAAGTCTACTCAAGGGTTGCACAGTTCAAACACCCTCCTAAGCCAGTCAAATTAGGGTTTTGGTTCCTTCAAGGAAGTTGAGGTTTTCAAGGGCTCAATCAAGTCACATATGCTCATATACATTGTCAAGCACCTACATGTCAAGTTTCAAGGCTCACAAGGTCAAGTTGCACAGTCAAAAACCCTAATTGCTCCACAGTCAACTGCAGGGGTAAAATGGTCATTTGGCAGTCAAAAGTCAAAAAATTTGGTCAACATCTTATTTTGAAGCCACAATCATCATTTGGTCAAATCTTGACCATGATTTCACAAGAATGGCTCAAAAATCACCAAGATGCAAAAGTTTCTATTTTTGGACAGCTGAAAAGTCAACTGTAACTTGACCAAAGCATAACTTTTTCATGGTTCATCAGAAAAATCCCATCCAATGCTAATTTTGAAGGGGAGGACATTTGCTACAACTCATCTTCACATTCCAAGTCCAAGAAATGCTCTCACAAAAAGTTACCAATTTCAACATTATAGGTCATTTTCAAAAGTCAACAAAAAGGCATTTTAAGTCAAAGACCATAACTTGAGATTGGTAAATCAAAATGACATGGGACCAAAGGCATTGGTTAGAGGACTTCAAGACCTTTCCAAAATGTCCAAGAACATGTTCATATGATCAAAATTGAGCAAGATATGCATTGGAGAAGTTGGGAAATTTTTGTGAAATGGCAAAAGTCAACTATCCTTGAAACTTCATTTTTTGACAAAAGGGCCCACTTTTCCCACTTGATTCAGCTTTGCCATTCCACCCACGTGTCCCATGATTTATTTCAAGATTAAAAATTATTTTTTTTATTTTTATTTAATTTTTATTGATTTAATTCATTTTAAATCCATAAAATTCAAATAAAAATCAAAAAAAATTAATCAAAGGATATCTTGTGGTTTGAATGACCTTGATGCATCATAAGTCACATACCAAATTCGTGCCAAGCCTATTATTAGCATGAAATTCAAATTTTGAACAAAAATGGCAAGTTTCTTTAATGGTGGTTATGGAAAAATCTCAAACATCATTGCATTGGTTTTAAGGCTCCTAAAGTCACTTGATTACATTCATAGACATATATGCAAGCCTCTCATACCTCAAGCACGACCTAGAAACACCTAAAACGAAAGAACCAAATTCCAAAATTCCAAAGAAAAGTCACAAACTGAAATCCATATTCCAGCATAATTCAAGTATTTTTCTTGCTTCTAACACGTTGCCAGCATTGCCAGGAACCTATTGCAAGCATAAACAAGTCCTAACACTCAAGAACTCGTGCTACACAGTCATACGGTTTACCTTCTTTTTTCAAAATCACAATCATCAATTCATGCGTTTTTAACATTTTTCATTGATTGTATTGTGCTCACAGGACCCATACGAAGCTATTAGTATAATGTAATTTGATTATGGGGCCCTAAAATGAAAGTTGCCATTGGAGAATGCTAGGGTTTCAAAGCTTTTAATTTGGGGCTTTTCATATACTGTAAAATCAAGCTTCCAAACACCCATGGTTGAAACCGGCTTGATGAGACAAACACAAAACATACCTCGCGCCCAATTTATCTTGCATCTACGCCTATTCGTTATTTTTTAATGTTGCAGGTCGTGGGGATTTAAAACCCCCTCTATCTAACTCTATTTCTTGCAGTTTCAGGGAAGAAGAAGGTGACGTGTTTGCATCCCATTAGTCCATTCGAATAATACGCACGCGCTTTTAGTTTTACAGCATTAGGATTGAGTATTGCATATATTAATTCTTGCTTGTTTTATTAATGACTAAAACAAATTGGTGCAGTGGCTGGCAACGCGCTTGGTATTCGTTGGGACCTGGGTTCGATCCCCAGGTCCCCCAAAGGCTTGTTAAATTTTTTCCAAATATGATCTTATGCAGGCAACGTGAAGCAACTCACCATAAACCTCACATCCCAGCTTGCCAAATGTCCCTCAGAAGCATATCCAACGGCCAAGAGAGGGAGCACACCATACTCCTGGTCAACCAGCACCCCACTCAATTCCCAAAGTCAACGGGCTTTGTGCAAATGGGCCTCACAATTCCATTAATACTCCCAATTCTGGCCCATACCCCCCCTTTGGTTTGCAATTTTATTTTGTCATTTTATATTTTATTTGTCTTATTTTTATTTTTTCCCTTTTATTAACTATTAACATAATTAACTTTTTTTTTATAAAAAAAAATCAAAAAAGAACTAATATTATTATTATTATTATTAATTTCATTTTATTTTTGTAAATAAATACTAATAAATTGAGCTAATTTTAATTAGGCAACTTTAACTTTTTTTTCTTAAATAATTAAAATAAATTTAGAATTAGGTTTTTATTAACTTTTAATTTTATTTCCTTTTATTTTATTTCATTAAAAACATAAAAATACAAAAAAAAAGACATTTTTCTTTTAATAAATTAAATAATTAGTTTTAATTCCATTTAATCACAAAAAAGAAAAAAAATTCAATTCTTTTCTTAAAAGGGTCAAAACCCTTAGGACGTTCCCGATTTAATTCTTTCGCGCGCATTTATTTTATTTTGATTATTTATGTAACTGTCTCCAGCTATGTAATAGTTAATTAGGAATTTTACCGCTTTATTTAAATTTCTCGCACTTTATTTACCAAAACGGGTTTTTGTCTTTGGCGATGTATAGACCCGCGCCTTGTAATAGTTAGAATTTACATTTCTGCAATTTACTTTCCGCACCCCTAACTGTTAAATGCATGAAAGAATGTATGTAAATAAAATTAATCCGTAGCTCACAAATAACATGTACAAAGACAATTAACTGAAAAACAACACACAAAGCACATGCCACTCCTAGGGTACGCTTCACTCGTTGCCTCGAAACGTGGTCATCAAGTATAGGGTGTCTTAGAGGTCGCCCTTTGTCTAAAGATCCAGTTGCCTCGAAACGGTTGCCTCGGATAAAAGGATCTAGGACATTAGAGTTACTTCTAAGGTGTCCTACCGTTGCTTCGGTGACCACACTGTCCCGATAATCGAATTGACCCGAAAACTCCAACGACGGTGCTACCTACCTCTCAATGGTGGGGTAGCACTATCTAAAGGACTCTTACACAGCCTAATTCCTTAGAGTAGGTAGATCTCATGGGTACTTGCTTTTTTCAAAAACAAACAAAACAACTTTTCGCACCTACACTTTCAAAAGTTTTCAAACAAAATTTTCATACACTCTTGAGGACTGATACAAGAGTTACTTAGAATTTTTTTCAAACGAAACTTTTTCAAAACCCACACACACTTGAAAAGCAAACCATCTTTTGAAAACATAAGAGCAAGTACCTAAGAGCCCGTGGATAACCACGGATAGAAAGGGTGCTAACACCTTCCCTTTCTATAAATCTACCTCCCGAACCGAGAAACATTCTCAAAGAAGGAATTTTGCTGTGCTTTTGTCCTTTCCATGTTGGAGAACATAAAAGACGATGGCGACTCTTGTTTACTGCGACATTTTGCGAACCAGCTTAAAAAACAGTCAGATCTATTTCCACCGATCACAACCATGTTACGCATGCGAAGTATCTTGGCAAAACAAAACAAAAATAAGATCATAGTCCCTCGATGACGCTATTCAAAGGTTGCCTAAAACAAAATGATCTTGGTTCCTCAAAAATGCTAAGATACTTGGCAACATTGCTGTCATGGTTATACGATGACCCACGCCCGTCCCGTTTACATCCAAAGATAGGGTTGCTTACCAAATCAATGGTAAGTCAACAATGTCAAAGGAATAAAAATGCACAAGAAAGACATTTGAGTAGGTAGATAGCTTCTAAGTTACTTGCTCCATTTCAAAACAATCCTTGCTATTTTCAAAAACAAACACACACACATTTCAAAACATATTGCAAAACATTTTCAAAAGACAAACATCTTTGTATACATTTGTGATACAGTGGGAAAGAACTGACTGTTTTTTGAAATACTGGTTTGCGTTTTGCGTTTTGCGTTTGTTTTCGCAAAATGTCACGGTAAGCAAGAGTCGCCTAAGACTTTTATTTTATCCAACAAAGAAAGGAAAAAAGCACCCAAAAAATTCCTTTTTCGAGATGTTTCTCGGGTCCGGGGGGTAGATTATAGAAAGGAAAGGTAATAGCACCCTTTCTATCTGTGGTTATCCATGGGCTTATAGGTACTTGCTCATATGTTTTCAAAATTTGCTTTTCTTTGTGTTTGTTTGAAAAGTGTAAGTGTGAAAAGTTTTGTTTTGTTTTGGAAAGAGAAAGTATCTAAGAACCATCTACCTACTCGAAAAAGGAATCAATATGTGCTAATGTCCTTTAGACAATGTTATCCTACTATTGATTGAGTAGGTAGCACCGTCGTTGGAGTTTAAGGGTCAATTCGATTAAGGGACGTGCGGTCACTAAAGCAATGTTAGGACGCCTTAGAGGTAACCCTAATGTCTTAGATCATTTTATCCGAGGCAACCGTTTTGAAGCAACTATGATCTTTGGACGAGAGGGCGACCTCTGAGACTTCCTATACTTAATGACCGAGTACGAAGGCAACCAAGTGAGGTGTACCCTAAGAGTGCGCATGTGCGAGTGTGTTGTTTTCAGTTAATTTTATCTTTGCACATGTTTAGGGTGATCTATGTTGATTTTAGGTTTAAACGTTCAATCTTGTCATGCATTCCCTATTATCAAACATCTAACAGTTTATAAGTTGCGGAAATTAAATTGCGGAAATTAAACTAACTATTACAAGGCGTCGGGTATTAACATCGCCAAAAGCAACCCTTGAAATTAAAATGCGGAAAATAAATAAAGCGATAAAAATAGTCCTAATTATCTATTACATTCCGGGAACAAATACAATATTGAAATAAAATGGATCGCGTGCGGGAAATTAAATCGGGCGAGTTCTAGGGTTTTGACCCTTTTTGAAAGAAAGTATCTTTTTTGATATTTTGAATTTATGGAAGAAATTAAATTGGATTAATTATTAAATTAATAAACTAATTAATTAATTAATAAAAATAATATTTTTGGATTTTTGATATTTAAAGAAATAAAAATAAATTTATTCAATGTTAATAAAACCTAATTGTCTAAGTTAATTTTAATTATTGCAAAAAAAAGATATTAAAGTTATTCCTAATTAAGACGAAATTAATTAATTGATTTGCTAAATAAAAGAAAATACTAAAATTTAATTTAAATAAGAAAACACTTTTTGGTTTTTAATTTTATGAAGAAAAAAAGATTTGATTGGTTGGTTAATAATTAAAAATAATAACAATAAATAATTAAACAAAAAAAATAGAAAGAGTTAGGGTTTGGCCCTGTTTAGGGAGTCTGAATAGCAAATTCTAAGGCCCATCACAAGTTGGCCTCGTTTGACTTTTTGGATCCCTTGTGCACTGGTTGACTGGATCCCATGGTAGGCTTTCATTCTGGATCACCAGATCTGGCCTGGGGCCATCTGGCAAGTGATTGAGTGAGGGAGTATTGTATGCTACAACTCCTGAAGCGCGCTGGAATACCCGAAGAAAAATAACAAATGCAAATGGGGGGACCTGGGATTCGAACCCAGGTCATGTTGGTCACTGAACACACGCCACCACCACTCAGCCATCACGCTTCATCTGTTAATATATTGAATAATAATAATAATATGGGATAACGTGATAATATTCCAGAAAAAAATAAAAAAAAATGCGCCAAGCATTTGAACCAACCAACCAGGGGGAGACACGTTTGTCGTCCCTAACCTCCAGCCCCCTGTAAATTTACCTGCGGATTTATATCTGCAGCTAAATTCGTATGTCCACCCTAAAATCAGTTCTAGGCCATGAAAATTAAATCCAAGGCCATGGTTATGCTCGTCTTCCTCCTCCGGTCTTGCCTATGTCCATCAATGGAGCCAATTTTCCCTGTGAAAGAAATGTCCAAAAAACAAACTACAAAACCCTAGGTTCGGTTATGGGGTTACAATCCATATAAATGCAATCAAACAATGCCAAAAGTTCAGAAATTTCATAAGCATCATAAATATGTCAAAGATTTGCCAGGAAAATGCAAGAATATGGAGTTACGATTTTGATTACAGGGCCGTGAAACGTGATGCTTACAGTGCATTTTGATGGTTGTGAGAACTTGCTTTGGATTGACTCTGACTCAGTGATTGTCCAGCAAGCGATTGGTGTTGAGTTTTGCTTCTGAAAATGCCTCTAAGTGTGATTTTGGTTTCACACTTTTTCCACCTTTTTTCAAGTTTTGTTCTTGGTGTTCTTGCAGCCTCTAGCTCTGGATTTCGTGCCTTTTGCCTTGTATATGTATGATGAAGTGTATTAGGTCAACTTTTGTGGAATCCTTGCACATTGACGCCTTGAGATTGGATTTGATTCACCATTGATAACTTGCCTAATTTGCCAAAAACTCAATCTTTTTGCACATGGAATGCTTGATACGAATTTGATACACTTGATGATGATGATTGAGTCCTGAAAATAGAAAAAGATCTCATGTAATCAAGTTTTGTGATTTTATTTGATTTAAATTGATTTAAAATGAAATAATTCAATACAAAATCAAATAAAATAATAAAATTGATAAATGGACACAAGGATGGAGCTAGGACACATGTGCAATGTGGAAAGATCAAATCAAGTGGAAAAGAATGGGCCCCTTTGACAAAATTTGAAGTTTTGGGGATAGTTGACTTTTGGCAATTTTGCAAAAATGCCCAACTTTAACAATGCATAACTTCTTCAATTTTGAACTTTTGGAAGTGTTCTTGGACTTTTTAGAAATCTTGAGATGTCCTATAACCAACCCTTTTGGTCTCATCGCATTTTGATATTCCATGCTTAATTTATAAGCTTTGGCAAAAAAGGTATTTTTGTTGACTTTCAAAAATGACCTATAATGTCCAAATTTGTAACTTTTTGTGAGTGCATTTTCTGATCTTGGGGTATGAAGATGGATTGTAGGAAATTACATCCTATTAAAAATGAGATTTGGATGGGTCATTTATCATAAAGTATGATAAAGTTATGCTTGGTCAAAGTTGGTTTGACTTTTCCTAAAAAACCCTAATTTAGCAACTTTTGAGTCTTGATGAATTTTGAGCAATCCTTGATGAATCATGATCAACCCTTGATTAAATGATGAAATATCCTTCAAAATGATAATGTTGACAAAAAATCTTGAGGTTTGACTGTATTTGGGTCACAGTTGACTTTTTCCCTAGCACAGTCGATTTTTGGACCCTTTGAGCAATTGACTGAGCAAACTTCCTCTGCAAGGCTTGAAATTTGACATGGATGAACTTGAGAACATATTAGGACATTGGTGGGAACTTGAGGTCATTTGGATGCAAGGACCTTGATGCAACACAAAACCCTAATTTGGGATTGACTGCCTTAGGAGATAGCTTGATTGTCCAACTCTTGAGCAAACTTGAGCAACTTGGAGGTTTTTCTTGAAATGTTTTGAGAAATATGAGAGGGAAAATTTTGGGGTGCAACAGCTGCCCCTGTTCAATCTTCTTAAACCTGAGGATGTAGGTTGGCTTTCGTGCCTTTCGTGATCCGAAGGTGGAAGATGATTGAACACTAGAGTGCCCAGAAATTTGCACTCACATGAAGTGGTATCAGCCTTGTGATATCGGGAATGGGCTTACAGATGCCATTTGGAGACTGTTGATAGGTGGTATGGACTTTGACTGGAATAGGAATCAGGGAGATCTTAGTGTCGATCTAACTGAACCAGAGAATGTCCTGGATTAACTTTGGCTGGATAAGAATCAGAAAAATCTTCGAATCGATTTAGCTGAACCAGACAAAAGTCTTTGAATATCTTCAACTGGAATACGAACCAGGGAGATCTTAGCATCGATCTGACAGAACCAGAGAAGGTCTTGGATTAACTTTGGCTGGATAAGAATCAGAAAAATCTTCAAATCGATTTAGCTGAACCAGACAAAAGTCTTGGAATATCTTCAACTGGAATACGAATCGGGGAGATCTTAGCGTCAATCTGACTGAACCAGAGAAGGTCTTGGATTAACTTTGGCTGGATAAGAATCAGAAAAATCTTCGAATTGATTTAGCTGAACCAGACAAAAGTCTTGGAATATCTTCAACTGGAATACGAATCAGGGAGATCTTAGCGTCGATCTGACTGAACCAAAGAAGGTCTTGGATTAACTTTGGCTGGATCAGAATCAGAAAAATCTTAGGATCGATTTAACTGAACCAGACAAAAGTCTTGGAATATCTTCAACTGGAATATGAATCAGGGATATCTTAGCGTCGATCTGACTGAACTAGAGAAGGTCTTGGATTAACTTTGGCTGGATCAGAATCAGAAAAATCTTAGGATCGATTTAACTGAACCAGACAAAAGCCTTCCATAGATGTAGTTTTTCCTTTTGAGGGGACTACTAGGTCATATGAGTAGTCAGCGGTGTTTACTGATTCGTCTTTCCCTGAAATGGTAAAGAGTCAGTCATATGCAATGTCATGATGTATGAAATGCATGATATATATCAAGCAATGATGCTCTCAACATAAATGAGATCGTATGGTATGATGCGCATATGCGTGTATCATGATGTATGGAAATGTAATGTTTTAGCTGGGGAAAATAAATACTGGACAACTGCTGGAAACAAGAGTTGAATTCTTCACTTCCGTTAGGGATGGTGAACGAAGGTGATTGCGAGAATAAACCTGCAGGAGAAGATAACTCCGTTGGGGAATAAACTGATGAGGAGATTACTTTGTGGAGAAGAGATGCTCTGCTGAGGATTTCACTGATAAATTCCGTCGGGATGAATTATCGTTGCGGGTGATATTGAATCCATATTGGGGATTGAATTCCTGTTTGTGAAAGGAAAGAACCCTGCTAGGGACGATCTCTCAGTGGCAATTTCACTGGGGATAACCCTTTGAGTTCTGCTGGGAATGATCCTTTGAACTCGGCTGGGGAGATTTATTTTTGTACTCCGCTGGGGATAAACTTCTAGAATCTACTGGGGATGATTCTTCAACTCCATTAGGGAAACTTTTTCGGACTGCGCTGGGCAAATTGTAACTCCACTGGGGATATCTTGTATTCTGTCGGGGAGCATTGTTATACTCCGTTGGGGAATATTAAGACTGTCGGGGATACCAAGCCTTTTTAGTGCTGATGGTAGATAAACTCTGCTTGGGGAGAATATTACCGATTCATTCACAGTTGCAAGTCTCAGATGGGGAGAGCTATCATTACTGTCTTACTCTGTGGGGAGTGAAGGTATCTTAGCCATATTCTTCAGCTGAATCTACCTTTGTACCTGGTGGACAGAGCAACTGTATAGTTTGGACAATTTTTATTGCCCCTATTTATGATGTTACCCGTAATCGTTTTTTGTTTCGCATGTAAATATTCATGAGCAGCAGTTAATGTCAAATGCATATATCAAAAATGAACATTGGACGTTCTTTGCAAATCAAAACAGATAAAGAAAAAAACAGTTTGAAATTTCTTTGAAAATGAATTGTATTGATTTTGAAGTTTGGCCTGTAAATAGGCGTTTTTGTACAAGAGGCTGACGTCCTAGTAAGAGAACACCGCCGGGTAAATATAGAATTTACACAATTTGTGAAAAAGAAACAAAACAGCTATGTGAATAATCCCACTGGGTTCCAACTCTGCTATTGACTTTATGTCCTCGAGCATCTCATCACTTTGCTACTTGGTTGAAGGTAGATCAGATTGATTAGTGTCGTCCGAGCTTGATAGTCGATACCGAAGTCTGGATACAAGGTGATCTAATGAGACATAGTGTTACGCTTTGATCCCTAATTTTTGCATGGACCTCCCTTTCGGGTTTTCAATCCACCGGGATACCCTTTTTTGCCCAAGCCGCCTTTTCAGGTTTTCGACTTGCCGGGTGTACAGATTTTTCATTTTCATCCCTTATTTTTGCCCGAATCCTTTTGGTTCGCCGGGAAGCCCTTACTTTTGCCTAGGCCAGTCAACCTAGCGGGTCTTTGATTATGCGTAGTATCTTTTCACTATGTCTGCATTGACGGGGTGAGGAAGGTCGTCACCATCCATGGTGGTTAGAATCATAGCTCCTCCTGAGAAAATGTTCTTAACCACAAATGGCCCTTCATAAGTAGGGGTCCATTTGCCCCTGGGATCACCTTGAGGTAGTATGATGCGCTTGATTACCAGATCTCCAACTTGATACTCTTGTCGTCTGTCTTTCTTGTTAAATGCCTTGATCATCCGTTTTTGGTACGTCTGACCATGAAAAATAGCAGTAAGTCTCTTTTCGTCGATTAAGTTCAGCTGATCAAGTCGGGTCTGAATCCAGTCATCTTCACTCAAACCTGCATCCTTCATAATCCGAAGAGAGGGTATCTGAACTTTAATGGGCAAGACTGCTTCCATGCCATATACCAAGGAGTAGGGTGTTGCCCCTGTTGACGTCCGCGCTGAGGTACGGTACCCGTGAAGAGCAAATGGTAACATCTCGTGTCAGTCTTTGTATGTCACCATCATCTTCTGCACAATCCTCTTAATGTTCTTATTAGCCGCTTCAACAGCCCCATTCATTTTCGGCCGGTAGGGAGAAGAGTTGTGATGTTGTATCTTGAACTGCTTGTAGAGCTCAGTGATCATCTTATTGTTGAGATTGGTACCATTGTCCGTAATGATCCTCTCTGGTACACCGTATCGACAGATCAGATTGTGCCGAATGAACCGTGCCACGACGTTCTTGGTTACGGTAGCAAAGGAAGCTGCTTCAACCCACTTTGTAAAGTAATCGATAGCTACCAGGATGAAACGATGCCCGTTGGACACCGTAGGTCTGATCTCGCCAATCATATCAATGCCCCACATTGCAAAAGGCCAAGTTGTCGTCAAGACGTTCAGAGGTACTGGAGGTATGTGCACCTTATCAGCATAGACTTGGCACTTATGACATGTCCGAGAATGTTGATAACAGTCGGCTTCTATAGTGGACCAGAAATATCCTGCCCGAAGGATTTTCTTTGCCATGGTGTATCCACTGGAATGAGTTCCGAAAGTACCTTCATGTAACTCTGTCATGATTCTGTCTGCCTCGTTCTTATCCACACATCGCAGTAAGGTCGAATCATGGTTACGCTTGTACAGAATGCCATTGCTGATGAAGAACTTCGCCGCGAACCTCCTCAGAAACTTCTTGTCATTAACAGATGCACCCTCGGGGTATTCCTGAGCCTCAAGATACCTTTTTACTTCGTGAAACCAGGGCTTTTCTGTTACCTCTTCAGTCTTAATGTCACAACAATGTGCAGGTTTATCTAGTCTTTCAATGATGATCCGGGGAGCTTCATTGTCCCAATTGACTTTGAACATAGAAGACATCGTAGCCAGCGCGTCCGCCAACTGATTCTCCTCTCTAGGGAAGTGTTCAAAGGTTATCTCCTCGAAATGGGGAAGCAATGTCAACACATACTCCTTGTAAGGGATAACATTTGGGTGTTTCGTATTCGACTCGCCTTTGATCTGACTAATCACAAGAGCGGAATCTCCGAAGACACTTAGAAACTTAATCCTTAGGTTAATTGCTGCTCGAAGACCCATGATACATGCTTCATACTCCGCCATATTGTTGGTGCAGTTGAAACATAATCGGGCGGTGAACAGAGTATGAGAGCCTTTAGGAGATATGATCATGGCGCCAATGCCATTACCCAAAGCGTTCGAAGCTCCATCAAAGTACAAGACCATCGGGATCCTTCCTCAGGTCCTTCATCCGGTCCAGGTGTCTCATAATTAGTTACCAACATGATATTCTCGTCTGGGAATTCAAAGTTCATAGACTGGTAATCATCCACTGCCTGATGTGCCAAATGATCTGCCAACACACTTCCATTAATTGCCTTTTGGGTCGTATATTGGATGTCATACTCAGTCAAGCTCATCTATCATCTCGCTATTCTTCCGGACAAGGCAGGATTTTCGAAGATATACTTGATTGGATCCATCTTCGATATCAATAAAGTAGTGTGAGTCAGCATATACTGTCTCAGTCGGCGAGCAGCCCATGCCAAAGCGCAGCAAGTTTTCTCGAGCAACGAGTATCGGGTCTCGCAGTCGGTAAACTTTTTGCTAAGGTAATAAATAGCATGCTCTTCTCGGCCAGACTCGTCATGTTGACCCAGCACACACTCCATTGGGTTGTCGAGTACTGTCAAGTATAAGATCAGAGGTCTCCCTTCAACTGGAGGCATCAGAATAGGTGGCTCTTGGAGACACTCTTTGATCCTTTCGAAAGCGGCCTGGCATTCATCGTTCCAACGTACTACTTATTCTTTCTTCAGTAGCTTGAAGATTGGCTCACAAGTAGCAGTTAGGTGCAAGATGAATCGGGCAATGTAGTTCAGATGTCCCAGAAAGCCTCTGACTTCTTTCTCTGTTCTGGGTGTTGGCATTTCCTGTATAGCTTTCACCTTTGCAGGATCCACTTGAATACCTTTATCGCTTACGACGAAACCCAACAGTTTACCAGATCTTACCCCGAAGGTGCACTTGTTCGGGTTTAACCTCAGTTTGTACAATTTCAACCTGTCAAATAACTTCTGAAGGTGGTCAAGATGCTCTTCTTCAGTCTGAGATCTTGCAATCATGTCATCGACGTATACCTCAATATCATGATGGATCATGTCATGAAACAGAGCAACCATGGAACGCTGATACGTTGCCCCAACATTCTTCAGTCTAAAAGGCATGACCTTGTAGCAAAAGGTACCCCACTGAGTAACAAAAGTTGTCTTCTCCATGTCTTCGGGAGCCATTTTAATCTGATTATAACCGGAGAAACCATCCATGAAGGAGAAGACTTTATGCTGAGCGGTGTTGTCAACCAGAACGTCGATATGAGGTAGAGGAAAATCATCCTTGGGACTCACCCTGTTCAGATCCCTATAGTCAACACACATTCGAACCTTACCATCCTTCTTCGGTACAGGAACCACGTTGGCCACCCACTGTGGGTAAGAAGTAACTTCTAAAAAACCGGCGTCAAACTGTTTCATAACTTCAGCCTTGATTTTCTCAAACATCTCTGGGCGTATTCGGCGGACCTTCTGTTTCACTAGAGGACAGTCTTCCTTGGTAGGCAGGCGGTGAACCACAATATCGGTATCTAACCCAGGCATATCTTCATAAGACCAGGCAAAGATCTCAACGTAGTCACGCAGCATCTGAATCAATCGTTGCTTAACACTAGCTTCTAGGTTTGCACCGATCTTGACCTCTTTCTTGCCTATCTCTGTACCCAGATTCACTGATTCCACTGGCTTTTCGTGCGGCTGAATGGCCCTCTCTTCCTGGAGTAGCAGTCTAGCAAGTTCACCAAGCACTTCGCAATCATCTTCACCTTCGTCTTCGGCTAAGTTGATCGGACTTTCGAAGTCATAACTGGCAGTAGCAGAGTCGTTACCAGTGAGATCCAGAGTGAATGTAGACATGTATATGTGAGTGTGTGTAAAATAGTTGTTTTACAATATGTAATAAAAGAAAAACAAGGAGCACAAAATTTGAAATGCAAGAAACTTCCAATGCTTTTATTAATGCCATATGAAAATGACACACATAAAGCCCTCACAAATGAAACCACGGTGCCCCGGGTAAGACACCGGGCCGTAGAGTTTAAAACATTGTCTGTTATAAATTCAAAACAAAAAGTTTCATTACTGGGTAACAAAAGAAATTGGGATGAAGTCCTTTGCGGTCCAGTTGCTTGGTCCACCATCAGTAGTAGGATAGATCCAACTGTCAAACTCAGACTCTTCAACATCATCTTCAATGGCATTCACTTCTGAATTGCTGATGAACAAGGGAGGTCTTCCGATCCGTGCATTCCGAACAGCCCTTTGAGCTTCTGCAGTGAAACCCAAACCAAACTTGTTAGTCTTCTATGTAAAATCAGAGAGTTGGCCCCAATTCGCACACCCACCTTTCTCGACAACATCCCGGGCATCCTTAAAGGAAGCCATCTTCATAGGAGAATCTTCAACAAAAGTCTCAGTTGATGCCAGTGTCTGGGGAACCTCTTCAAAATGTTGAAATGGGGTCTCAATGAACTCCATATCCATCTCTACATATCGGAAAGAGTTGAGGTGGCTCACCATGTACTCTTCCTCTCCTTGTACTGTCACAATCTTCCCTTTCACCAGGTACTTCAGCTTCTGGTGGAGCGTTGAGGTTACGGCCCCAGCTTTGTGGATCCATGGGCGACCCAGCAAACATGAATAAGATGGCCGAATGTCCATCACGTAGAATGTAGAGTTGAAAACCTGAGAACCAACCTTAATTGGAATATCAACTTCTCCATGCACCATCCTCTTAGACCCATCAAAGGCCCTGACGACAATGTTGCTTGGTTTCAACTCCAATCCTTCACAGTCCAACCGGTCTAGAGCTTTCTTAGGCAAAACGTTCAATGAGGAACCAGTATCCACTAATACATGAGCAAGAGTAGTTCCCCTGCATTCAATGGAGATATGCAGGGCATCGTTGTGGTTCTTCCCTTTAGCAGTCAAGTCGGCGTCAGAGAAACCCAACCCATTATCAGCAGTCAAACTGGCCACGCAATCTTTAAACTGATCAGCTGATGTCTCTTGCGATACGTGTGCAGTCTTCAGGAATACAATCAGAGCCTTGGCATGGGCCTCTGAGCATAGCAACAGTGACAACATAGAAATCTTGGATGGGGTTTGCCCCAGTTGTTCAACTACATTGTAGTCACTCTTTTTGATGATTTTCAGAATCTCTTCCATCTCTTGTCTATAAGCTTCAACAGTAATCGTCTTTGGTTCCTCCGTCTGGGCAGGCTCACCAGTGGTCCCTTTTCCCCGAGCGTCAGAGGACTCGGCGACATGGGTAAGAATAGGAACTTGAACAGGAATAGTAGCAGGTACACTGGCAGGTGTAATAACAACAGGTTTTTGGGCAGTTGGTGGAGAGATATCAGGTGAGAAAAGTCTTCCGCTGCGGGTGACTTTAGTAGGTTCAACAATATTGTTGACGTCAGTATCAGCATCCAACTCTTGTTTAACTCCATGAAAATAAACATCGGCCCCGTAATGCCAAGGGACAGCTTTAGCAGAGGTGTAGGGGATAGGCCCAGGAACAGTGATGATCAATGGTGCGATTCTTGGAACAGATGTAATTCTAACAGGCTTTCTCGAGGAAGCCTTGGAAGAATTGTCGAGAATGGTGATAATAGCAACTTCTTCAGTATGAACTAAGGGAACAACAGTCTTCTCGAACAGAATTTTTTTACTATCCATCAGGCTTTGGACACCTGATTTCAAAAGATGGCAACCGATAGGTAGAACAGAACACATACGGCAACCTTCGTCACAACCCGGAAATAAACCGGCTAGCAAAAGGTTCTTCTTCACAGTCATTAAAGGGGTAACAATGTCGTTCACAGAAACCACAAACGAGTCGTCATCTATAGCATTTACTCCATGCTTGGGCATAGGAGCAGTCACAATGTTAGGTCTTTCGGGCGCCTCGAACTCAATCTCCTTAGCATCAATTAAGTCCTGTATTTTGTTCTTCAAAGCCCAACAATCATCTGTATTATGTCCCGGGCTATCAGAGTGAAAAGCACAGCAGGCATTAGGGTTGTACTTAGGTGATGCAATGTTGGGATTCTGCGGAGCCTCCCTTGGAGTTACTAGATTGGTCTTTAATAACTGCGGCAGAATCTGAGACAGAGTCATGTTGAGATGGGTGAATTTCCTTCGAGGTCTCTCGGCCTTTTGTTGATTGTTGCGCTGAGTAGCACCAGTAGGTCTTGAAATAACAACCGCATTAACAGCTTGGCGGCGTTCAGGTCTATTCTGGCTTTTCGAACTGTAGACATCACTGGACTCTTTCTTAAAAGGCTTTTTCTCGGTGCTTGATGAAGCACCCTTTTGTATCTTACCAGCCTTAATACCAGCCTCAATCCTCTCACCGGTCATAATTAGCTCTGTAAACCCATACGAAGAGCTTCCAATCAGGTGGTTGAAAAATGGACCAGACAAGGTCCCCAGAAACATATCCACAAGCTCCCGATCAGCCAAGGGTGGTTGCACTCTTCCGGCGAGGTCCCTCCACTTCTGAGCATAATCTTTGAAACCTTCGCCCATTCCTATTGACATACCGTGGAGTTGGGTACGCGTGGGAGCGAGGTCGAAATTGTATTGGTACTGCCTGTAGAAAGAAGTAGCCAAATCTTCCCAACTGCGAATACTGGCTCCGTCCAACTGGTAAAACCATTCAAGCTGAGTCCCTGAGAGACTATCTTGAAAGAAGTGGATCCATAGGTTCTTATCAGCGGTGTACGGCTGAATCTTCCTTACATATGACCGGAGGTGCAGCTTCGGACAAGAAACTTCGTCATACTTAGCAAAGGCTGGTGCTTTGAACTTGTGGGGAATCACTACCCCGGATGATAGACCCAGATCACCAAAGTCCAGACCAGGCACTTTCTGAACTTCCATCGCACTCAACCGGTCTTCCAGTTCCTTGTATTTATCCTCAGCCGGAGGATACTGGTCTTCGTCAAAGTCCGTCTCGTTGTCTGAAACTACAGGGCTAAGAGCCCTCCTTTCTTCCTGACTATCTTTCCCTCCAGATGAGATGGTCAAATCAACTTCATCTCGTAGCCTGTTTCCAAACTTGTGACCTGTGTTAAATAGGATTGTCCTCTTCTTCTTCTTCTTCTCTTTCAGAATCAGGGTCTTCAGATCTTGCTGACCCTTAGCTAGATTCATGAACAGCTCTTGGAGTTGGGCATTTTGAGCCTGTAGGGCCTTGATTGCTTGCTCAGTTGATGGTTCAGCAGACACGGTGAGTGCTGAAATAAACAGCGAAGAAGATAAGAGACTTGTAATGGGTACCTGTTATGAAGTGCATGGAATGAAATGCGTATGCTATGATTTCAAAGACATCGAGAGATTCAACTTTATAAACCAAAAAGGAAACACACTTTTATTAGGTAAACTTGAAATTCAAATTGTTCAACAAATTACCCTTAAGGCGTTACAAGAAAGGAAATACTGAAAAGTAAATGAAACTAGAAAGGAAATAATCAAAGGACAATCAGTACTCCCATGGTCGCTTCTTGTCGGTGCGGACATAGTCATTGAGAATCTGCTCGTTCTCCAGCTGCCTAGTCAACTTCTGGATCTTCTGCTCTTGCTCGTTAAACTTTTCTCGGTAAGCATCCCGCTCTTCTCTCAGCTGCATCCAAGACCTTTTCAGTGCCCCAATGTCAGTGGACATGTAAGGATGGAGGATGGTAGGAAGAACCCCCTCTTCATTAGCAACTTCAACAATGATAGGCAAGACGGCTTCATACGGCATTCCCAGCTTCTGGGCACAGATACAGACCCATCTGAGATATGGCTCCATTGGAAGAGAAGTCTTTGGACCCAGTTCATATGGATCAGATTTGTGAACTCTATCCCAAGCCCTTATGAATCTACGGTGTTGCTCGTCGCTATCCCCTTGAAAATCAAAGATTATGCTAGGCATTAGCAGCTCATGAGGTCCTTCCCTTCTGGCTCGCCCAAATTGACGTAAGGCCAAGCATGGATTGTAAGAAATTCCTTCGTTGGTTCCTATCAGTGGAACATTGGGGTATTCCCCACAACGATCAATAATATCCACCTTGTCCATACCCTTGATAGTCCAGATAATGTCATTATGAGAGAGAGACATAACCCTAAAGGCCCAGCCCATGCCTTCTTTGTTCTTCAGCACTGATTTGGGGAGGTGTGAAATAAACCACCTCACCAATAATGGAGCACAGCACATCAAGGTTCCCCTCTTACGAGTAGTACGGGCATAAAGCTGATGAAGAATGTCACCCAAGAGAGTGGGTACAGGATTACGAGAGATGAAGATTTTCACCGCATTCACATTGTGATACGGTGGGAGAACTGACTATGGTTTTGCGTTTGTTTTCGCAAATGTTTTGGTTGAGCAAGAGTCGCCACCGACTTTTTATTTTATCCTAAGGAAAGGTTTAAAAAGCACAGCAAAAACCTTTGAGATTTTTCTTGGGTTCGGGGAGTAGATTATACAAAGGGAAGGTTTTAGCACCCTTTCTATCCATGGTTATCCATGGGCTCTTAGTTACTTGCTTAGATCAACTTGCCTTATTTTTCAATTGTTTGAAATGGTGCTCTTGTGTGTGTGGGTTTGAAAATGTTTTGAAAAGAAGCCAATGTGGTGGCAACCTTTGTAATGATCCATGTGGGGATGTATACAAAGATGTATGTCTTTTGAAAAGGTTTTCATTTGTTTTTTGAAAGTTGTTTTGAAAGTGTTGTGAGGTGTGTTTTAGAAAATAGGCAAGTGTTTTGTTTTTGCAAGTTTGATTCAAGTAACTAAGAGGTTATCTACTCCTAAATTTCTCAAAGACTATTACTATGTTTTAACCCTTTTCATAAGTTTGTTCCACCATTGTATTTGGTGGACAATCTCATGTTAGGATGTGAAAGGGACGGGCGCGGGTCATCGTTTGGACCATAATTGCAACGGTGCCAAGTATCTTTGGGATTTTCTTTAAGGGACTTGATCATTTATTTGGCAATATTTTGAAAAGTGTTATCGAAGGTCTATGATCATTTGATTTGTTTGTTTTGCCCAAAGAGACCTAACATGCAATATGGCCCATTTATTTGAAGGCAACAAAGTGGAATACCCTAGGGGGTGCAAGTGTGATTTGTGTTGTCCATTTTCAGGCTTGTTTGTCTTGAGATTAGGTCATAACTACTTTGTTCATTTTATTCGCATATAAACCCTAATTCTAACATTGTATATTTAGAAAGCGATAAAGTGAGAAATTTAAACTCCTACGCTATTACAACACAATAATATAGGGAGGGGGTACAAATGTTCAAATGGGGAGGTATTTAGACAAGAAATTGAATCTAAGCTATTACATCATTTGCTTTGAATATTTACAATAGGATTAAAAGCATAAGTGAAATAGAAATAAAATAAATATGCAAGAATGCAAAAAAGAATTTTTATATGTATGAAAAAAAGTATTATTTATGTAAAATGAAAAAGAGAAATAAAAAGGTAGTATTTTTATATTTAGGGCAAAAAACCCTAATTTTAATTAAAAGGGTATTAATTATTTAATATATATAATATTTGCTATTTATATACAAAGAATAAAAGAAAATGAAGTATATTTGTAAAAATGTATTTTTTAGCATTAAATATCAATAAAATAAAGTATGTACATTTTTTGGTATTTATATCCTAAGTGTATTAATATATACCTATTTATTTATATAATTTACAAAATATGTATTATATATATTAATTAATAATATTTAATATTTAAATAAAAATTATATTTTTTTTATAATATTTTCAGGGAGTAAAAATAAGATAGAAATGTGTATAAAAATATATTTTGTATTATCTTAATATTTTAAACAAAAAGTATATATATATGTTTATTTATTTATGTACAAACAAAAGAAATAATCAAATAAATACTCAATAAATTCAAAAAAATGATGAGAAAAATATTTTTATGTTTTTAATATGCTGAGGAAAAATAAGTGAACCAATAAAAAAAAAAACAAAAGTCAAAAATATTAAAAAATGAATGAAATGGGCTCAGGGGGTGCAAAACAAAAATCAGGGTGTGAATAAGAAATATGAGGCAAGCCCAGCCCAATAGACATCTTCTTCAACCTCTGAACAAAAACTTGTTCAAAAACGCGCGTAAGAAGCTTCATTTGAATACCCTGATTCTTTGATTTTTTGAACAAACTTCCAACACAAAAAATGTTAATCATGAAACCACGATTCCAAATATATAAAGAACATCTCCTAACTCTCAGAAATGAGAGAGAATTTTAACAATCCCAAATCCTGACCTAAGTTTTCTACCATTTTCAAACCTTAAATTCTCACAGCTCAGGCAAAAGAAATGAAAAGTAAAAGAATGTACATGTTCAGTGGCATGAGTAGAACATTGTTTATTCATAAACCTAAAGTTAATGATGCCTAATAAGAGAGATACGAGTTCACCAAGATACCTGTTCAGTTGAAGTTCTATCTGGAAATGTAGGAACTTTCAGTGCAATGTGATGATTGGAAAAGCTTCCTTGAGGTCCAGGGATGCTATTCCAATGTTTACTTTGTCTTGAAAGCTTCTGAATCGAGCTAGAGAACTTCACCTGCAAGTCAGAAATGTGAAAATGGTGGAACCAGTTAGAGGGATTACAGGTCGTGTTTTTGCTTTTGGTTAGCTTGCATTGATGGTATGGAAGGTGTGTGAACTGGTTTGGGCAAGAAAGCTTGAGAGAAATGAGAGATGGTACTCAAACTGCAGGGCCTGCCCTGTTTTTTGCAGTTTAAGAGTGATTATGGCAAGGGGAGTGTTTGAGAGGTGCAAAGGTCGTGCAAAATCTTGGTTATGATCTTTGGAATGTATTTGATAACTTTGTCTAAAATGTCTCTAAGCTGATATGAAAGATGTGTTATGTTATGGCACTTTACTTCACACTTAAGCAAGCAAAACCAACTTGTGTTTCTAGGCATGTAGGGGACCTATAATGAGCTGCATAAACTCTCTTTGATCAGAGTGATTTGTTCATAATCTTGTGCTAAAGAGATTTGGTTTGTACTTGTGGATTTGCTTCATGACATAAAGTGAAACCTTTGCAAAAATGGAAAGAATGCTTTATCTAATTTGGGACTAATCCTTCATACAATGCTTTAGCTCATGAAACAAGGTCTTAACACAATGGACATGCATTAAATTATTGAGTGTTGGATGGTTTTAGGACCTGTAATCAAGGGCATGTTGGTTTTGAGAAGTTTGCATAACTCATGAACATGAAAAATGGCCAATTCAAAAGTGAGTTTTTGCCAAATTGTGAAATTCGAATCTCTCAAGTCATGAGGTTGTTTGATGAGTTCTTAGACATTTTGGAAAGCTTGGAATGTGTACTATAATCCATCTTTGAAATTCAATTTGAAACTCCAAATGGAAGTGTATGGAAAATGGCCTTGAAGTGGGGTAGAAAACCTTGTCAAAATAGGTCAAAAATTCACTAAGTTAAGAATGGTTTAGTGCCCTTATTCAAAAATTTGTAACTTGAGATACAAGCTTCATTTGGGAAAACTTTGTGAATCAAAGTTGTAGATTATGCAACAAGTTACAACTTTCATGTTTTGACTTTTGTTTGAATCCAAATGAATCTTGGTGAAAAAGTGGGGCAAAGTTGGGAAAAAAATTAGGGTTTTCCATAACTTAGAAAAATTCTAAGTTATGAAAAATTCCATTTCAAACCCTAATTTGCATTTCTTGGTTTCTTGGTGAACAAGTTTCATGATTTGGCATGTTTTGATGAAAAATGAATCTTGACTCTTGATTTTGACCAAAAAGTCAAAGTTTGACTTTTCAGTATATAGTCAAAAATTGATCAATTGACTGGGAAATTCAACTGTCAATCTTGTGTACTTGGGATCTTTTGAGTTTGTTGAGCATGTCAAGATAATTCCGTGGGGTCCTTGAGTCCATATGTGATCTTGGTTTGCCATTGGCTAGGTCAAACAGTCAAAAATTGCCTTTGTGCAGTCAAAACCCTAAAAATGACCATTTTGCCCTTTTGATGATCTGATCAAATTTCTTGTGGAATTGTGATCCAAACTTGATCAAATGGTCCATATGAGTTCATAATGTTGATGTGGGTCAATTTTCATGAGATTTGACTGTCAATTGGCCACAGTTGACTTTTTCCCCAATACAGCTGATTTCTAGGTCATCTGTCCAATTGACTGGGCAAAACTTGGAATCAAGACTTGAAACTTGGTATGGATAAACTTGGGAGTCCAACATGAAGCATGAAAGTCATATTAGGCATTTTAGGTCAAAATATCTTTGTGCAAACACAAACCCTAATTTGGGTCAATCAGTGCAAGGAGAAATCTTGAGCAGAGGAAACCCTAATTGGATCTTGATCTTCAAAGGTCTGGTGATGAGAGAATGTTGAGGAAATGGGAGGGCAAATTTTGGGGTACAACAGTTGCCCCTGTTCAATCTTCTTGAACCTGAAGAGTTAGATTGGCAGGTTTGTCTTTCGTGACTCGAGGGTAAAAGGAGATTGGACACTAGAGTGCCCGGAAATTTGCACTCGCATGTTGGAGTCTCAACAATGTGATGTCGGGAATGGGCTTACAGATGCCATTTGGAGAGATGGTGGATAGGGAGATGGGCTTATAGATGCCATCTGGAGATGTGACAGAAACTTGTCGGGAATGGGCTTATAGATGCCATTTGGAAGCGTTGACCGCATAAGAGATTCCTTAGCGAGAACTTGTGTATTTGAGAAAGACAGATGTTTTCCTGGCTTGTTACATGTGTTTGATCTTCAATCTCTTTATGCAGATATGCCCTGGCTAGATACAGGTGTCGAGTCTACAAATGGTTGCTCACAGATGTGCCCTGGCTGGATACAGGAATCGAATCCGGAAATAGTTGTCAACAGATATACCCTGGCTGGATACAGGAATCGAATCTTCGAACTCTTCAGACGTGCCCTGGCTAGATACAGGAATCGAGTCTGGAAATGTGGTCAACAGATATGCCCTGGCTGGATACAGGAGTCGAATCCGGAAATGTTATAGTTGATAGATGTGCCCTGGCTGGATACAGGAATCGAGTCTGGAACTCTTCAGACGTGCCCTGGCTAGATACAGGAATCGAGTCTGGAAACTGATCACTCTCATATGTTCCCTGGCTAGATACAGGTATCGAATCTGGAATTTGTGACAGTTGAAGGTAGTTGTCTTTAGGATTGTCTTTTTCCCTGAGAAGGCAAAAACATAAGTTGTATGCAATGTCATGATGTATGATATGCATGATGTCATGATGTCCAACATGAGATAGTGTTGTATGCACTTTATCATGTACGTAAGCAGGATGTATGAAAACGTGAAATGTTTATGAATGTATTTTTGTCTTAGGAAAATGAATCCTCGACGATCGGCCGGGGAATTGCTCTGTGGAAGAGATACTTTGCTGAAGTTTTGACAAGAGACCTGCTGAGGACTTCAATGATGGATTCCGCTGGGGATAATGATGATAAACTCCGCTGGGGATACCAAAAAACTCCGCTGGGGATTGAAAGAAACTAGTCGAGGACAATCTTCCATGGCAAATAGCTGAGGATAACCCAGTTATAAGCCCTTTGTGAGGGATAACTCTGAATAAAGCTCGGGAGAGACGTCCATATTCTGCAGGGAACAAGCTTCCAGAATCTGCTGGGGATAAGCTCTTAGACCTGCCGGGGAAAGTTGGCGACTTCACTGGGGGAAGTATTGCTGAATCTTGCCTTACTCTGCGGGGAGCTGAGATCAATTGGTCACATTCTTCAGTCGAATCTACCTTGGTACCTTGGCGGACAAAACAACCAGACTGCATCAAACGGCTCCACATTGCCCCTGTTTCTAATGCCACCTGTAATTAATCTTTTGTTTCATCAGCAATTCAATGTCAAATGCATATATCAAAAATGAACATCGGACGTTCTTCGCAAGACAACACAGAAAAAAGGGAAAAACAATGGCAATTTGTATGGACAAGTGAATTTGTATTGATTTGAATTTTGCCTGTGAATAGGCGTTTTTTGTACAAGAGGCTGACATCCTAGTAAGAGGATGCCGCCGAATAACACAGAATTTACAATTTTGAAAAGAAAACAAAACAGCTATGTGAACAATCCCACTGGGTTCCAACTCTGCTATCGCCTTTATGTCTCCAAGCGTCCCATCGCTTTGCTGCCTAGCTGAAGATGAAGCTGATTGGTCGACGCCGAAGTCTGAGCCAGATAGTTGATACCGAATTCCGGATGCAAAGTGATCCAATGAGACATAGTGTTACGCTTTATCCCTAACTTTTGCCTGGACCGCCCTTTCGGGTTTTCAGTCCACCGGGATACCCATTTTTGCCCAAGCCGCCTTTTCAGGTTTTTGACTTGCCGGGTGTACAGATTTTTATTCATTTCATCCCTTATTTTGCCCGAACCCTTTTGGTTCGCCGGGAAGCCCTAATTTTTTCCTAGGTATGTCAACCTAGCGGGTTTTTTATTCATGCGTAGTATCTTTTCACTATGTCTGCATTAGCGGGGTGAGGAAGGTCGTCACCATCCATGGTGGTTAGGATCATGGCTCCTCTTGAGAACACATGTTTAACCACAAATGGCCCTTCGTAAGTAGGGGTCCATTTGCCCCGGGGATCACTTTGAGGAAGGATGATGCGTTTGATTACCAGGTCTCCAACTTGATACTCTTGTGGTCTGACTCTCTTGTTAAATGCCCTGATCATCCGTTTTTGATATGTCTGACCATGACAGATAACGATGAGTCTCTTTTCATCAATCAGGTTTAATTGATCCAGTCGAGTCTGGATCCAGTCATCTTCACTCAAGTCTGCATCCTTCATTATTCGGAGTGAGGGTATCTGGACTTCAATTGGCAAGACTGCCTCCATGCCATAGACCAAGGAGAAGGGAGTTGCCCCGGTTGACGTCCTTGCTGAGGTACGGTACCCATGAAGAGCGAACGGTAACATCTCGTGCCAATCTTTATAAGTCATTGTCATCTTCTGCACAATTTTCTTGATATTCTTATTGGCTGCTTCTACAGCCCCATTCATCTTCGGCCGGTAGGGAGAAGAATTGTGGTGCTGTATCTTGAATTGTTCGCAGAGCTCAGTGATCATTTTGTTGTTGAGATTGGTACCATTGTCCGTAATGATTCTCTCCGGGACGCCGTACCGACAGATCAGATTATGCCGGATGAAACGTGCCACGACGCTCTTGGTTACTGTGGCGTAGGAAGCTGCCTCAACCCACTTTGTGAAATAATCGATCGCCACCAAGATGAAGCGATGCCCATTGGATGTCGTTGGTCGGATCTCACCGATCATATCAATCCCCCACATTGCGAAAGGCCAAGGTGCCGTCAGGACGTTCAGAGGAACTAGAGGAATATGCACCTTGTCAGCATAGATCTGGCATTTGTGACAAGTTCGAGAGTGTTGGTAACAATCGGCTTCCATTGTGGACCAGAAATATCCTGCCCGAAGGATTTTCTTAGCCATGGTGTGTCCACTGGAATGTGTTCCAAATGTACCTTCATGCAGTTCTATCATGATCTTCTCTGCTTCGGCCTTATCCACACAACGTAGTAGAGTTGAATCATGATTCCGTTTGTAGAGAATGCCGTTACTGAGGAAGAATTTCGCTGCAAACCTTCTCATGAACTTCTTGTCATTGACAGATGCACCTTTAGGGTATTCCTGAGCTTCCAAGTACCTCTTCACCTCATGATACCAGGGTTTTTCAGTCACCTTCTCGGCCTCGAGATCGCAGCAGTATGCTGGTTCATCCAACTTCCAGATAATGATCCGGGGAGCCTCATTGTCCCACTTAACTTTGAACATTGAAGACATCGTAGCCAGTGCGTCCGCTAGCTGATTCTCCTCTCTTGGGAAGTGCTCAAAAGTTATCTCTTCAAAGTGGGGAAGCAAGGTTGACACATACTCCTTGTAAGGAATAAGATTTGGGTGTTTCGTATCCCACTCTCCCTTGATCTGATTGATCACGAGAGCGGAATCTCCGAAGACACTCAGAAACTTGATCCTTAAGTCGATTGCAGCTTGTAAACCCATGATACATGCTTCATATTCTGCCATGTTGTTGGTGCAGTTGAAACACAATCGGGCGGTGAGTGGAGTATGAGTTCCTTTGGGAGATATGATTACAGCGCCGACGCCGTTACCCAAAGCATTGGAGGCTCCATCAAAATGCATAGACCATCGGGATCCTTCCTCAGGTCCTTCATCCGGTCCAGGTACTTCACAGTCAGTTACCACCATGATGTCTTCGTCCGGAAAATCAAAGTTCAATGATTGGTAATCGTCCACAGGTTGGTGTGCCAAATGATCCGCCAGTACACTTCCCTTAATAGCTTTCTGAGTTGTATACTGGATGTCATATTCTGTCAAGATCATTTGCCATCTCGCTATCCTTCCAGACAGAGCAGGCTTTTCAAATATGTACTTGATGGGATCCATCTTTGAAATCAATAGAGTAGTGTGAGTCAGCATATACTGTCTCAGCCGGCGAGCAGCCCATACTAGAGCGCAGCAAGTTTTCTCAAGCAGTGAGTAACGAGACTCATTGTCGGTAAACTTTTTGCTCAAGTAATAAATAGCGTGCTCTTTTCGGCCAGACTCGTCATGCTGTCCCAGCACACACCCCATTGAATTATCAAGTACTGTCAAGTATAATATTAGAGGTCTTCCTTCCACTGGTGGCATAAGAATGGGGGGCTCTTGGAGATATTCCTTTATCCTTTCAAAGGTAGCCTGACATTCATCGTTCCAGCGTACTACTTGATCTTTCTTCAGTAATTTGAAGATTGGCTCACAAGTAGCAGTCAGATGTGAGATGAATCGGGCAATGTAATTCAGTCGTCCCAGGAAGCCTCTGACTTCTTTCTCTATCTTAGGAACTGGCATCTCTTGAATGGCTTTAACCTTGGCAGGGTCCACTTGAATACCTTTATCACTTACAATGAAGCCTAGCAATTTTCCGGACCTTACCCCAAAGGTGCATTTGTTGGGATTCAACCTCAGCTTATATAACTTCAGTCGGTCAAATAGCTTCCTCAAATGATCAAGGTGCTCCTCCTCAGTTTGAGACCTTGCAATCATGTCATCAACATATACCTCAATCTCATGATGGATCATATCATGAAATAAAGCAACCATGGCGCGTTGGTAGGTTGCCCCAGCATTTTTCAACCCGAATGGCATGACCTTGTAACAGAAGGTGCCCCACTGAGTCACAAAGGTGGTCTTTTCCATATCTTCCGGAGCCATCTTGATCTGATTATACCCTGAAAAACCATCCATGAAGGAGAACACCTTGTGTTGAGCAGTATTGTCAACGAGGACGTCAATGTGAGGTAGAGGAAAATCATCCTTGGGGCTGGCCCTGTTCAAATCCCTGTAGTCGACACACATTCTGACTTTACCGTCCTTCTTCGGCACTGGCACCACATTGGCAACCCACTGAGGGTAAGAAGTTACTGCTAGAAACCCGGCATCGAATTGCTTCATAACCTCAGCCTTGATCTTTTCAGACATTTCTGGGCGCATACGGCGGACCTTTTGCTTTACCGGAGGGCAGTCTTCCTTGGTTGGCAGGTGATGAACTACGATGTCGGCATCCAAACCAGGCATATCTTCATAGGACCAAGCAAATATCTCCATGTAATCATGTAGCATCTAGATCAATCGTTGCTTCACGCTGAGCTCTAGATTGGCACCGATCTTGACCTCTTTCCTATCTGTCTCAGTACCCAAGTTAACTGTTTCCACCGGCTCTTCATGCGGCTGAATTGCCCTCTCTTCCTGGAGTAGCAGTCTTGCGAGTTCACCAGGAACTTCGCAATCATCTTCACCTTCGTCTTCGGCCAAGTTGATCGGATTCTCGAAGTCATAACTGGCAGTAGCAGAGCTGTTACCAGTGAGATCCATAGTGGATTGAAACCTGTATAAGTGAGTGTGTGTAAATATAGCTGTTTTGCAATATATAACACAGAAAGAAAAAGAGCACAAGATTTGAAATGCAACAAACGTCCAATGTTTTGATTGATGATATATGGAAATGTCATACAAAAAAGCCCTCATAAATGGAGCCACGATGCCCCGGGTAGGACACCGAGCCGACAAAGTTTTAACATATCGTTTGTTACAAATTGGAAATCAAAAGAAATTAATTACTGCGTGACAAATGTGATAGGCGCAAAATCCTTTGCCGTCCAGTTGCTTGGTCCGTTGCTGGTAGTCGGGTAGATCCAACTGTCAAACTCTGCTTCCTCTACATCCTCCTCAATAGCATTCACCCTTGGGTTGGAGATAAACACCGGAGCCTTTCTGATCTTTTCCTTGCGCACAGCCCTCTGAGCCTCTGCAGTAAAGCCCAGCCCAAACTTGTCATTCTTTTGAGTAAAGTCAGGAAGCTGACCCCAGTTTGCACAATTACCTTTTTCGATTGCAGCCCGGGCATCCTTCAAGGACGCCATCTTTAACGGAAAATCTTCTTCAACTACTGCCTCAGCCGATGCCAACACTGGAGGTACTTCCTCAAAATGCTGAAAGGGGGTTTCAATAAACTCCCCGTCCATCTCGATATACCGGAATGAATTCAAGTGACTCACCATGTATTCCTCCTCACCCTGCACAGTAACAATCTTCCCTTTGACAGGGTATTTGAGCTTTTGGTGTAAAGTGGAAGTTACTGCCCCAGCTTTGTGAATCCAGGGTCGACCCAACAAGCAGGAATAAGATGGACGAATATCCATTACATAGAATGTTGAGTTGAAAACTTGGGAACCCACACGAATAGGGATGTCCACTTCACCGTGCACCATCCTCTTAGAACCGTCGAAGGCTCTAACAATGATGTTACTAGGTTTCAAATCCAGGCCCTCACAATCCAAGCGATCCAATGCTTTCTTGGGCAACACATTCAGGGAAGAGCCGGTATCCACTAACACGTGTGCGAGAGTAGTGCCCCTGCATTCTATGGAAACATGCAGGGCATCATTGTGATTTTTCCCTTTGGCGGTAAGGTCAGCATCTGAGAACCCCAAGCCATTGTCAGCCGTCAAATTAGCCACACAGTCGGTGAATTGATCCGCGGAGGTCTCTTGCGGCACATGGGCCGTTTTCAGAAATGAAATCAGGGCTTTTGCATGGGCCTCTGAGCATAGCAGTAATGATAACATAGAGATTTTGGAGGGCGTATGCCCCAACTGTTCAACAACATTAAAGTCACTCTTTTTGATAATATTAAGGATTTCCTCCATTTCTTGTTGGGAGGCTTCCACAGCAGTCTTCTTTTTTGGTGCCTCCGTCCTGGCAGGCGAATCGGTAGCAACTTCTTTGCCCCGAGTATCAGAGGACTCGGCGGCAGTAGTAGACACAGGAACTTGAATTGGAACATGCACACTTGCGGGTGTGATGGTGAGAGGTTTTCGGATAACTGGCGGTGCAATGTCAGGCGAGAAGAGCCTGCCACTGCGGGTAATCTTTGCGGGACCAGTGATGTTACTGATACTGGTATTGGTGTTGAACTCCTGCTTCACCCCAAGCACATACACGTCAGCTCCATAATGCCATGGAACAGCTTTATCAGACTCATACGGGAGAGGCCCCGGGACAGTAATAGTGATGGGTGCAACAGACATAATTTGGACTGGTTTCTTCACGGGAGTTTTGGCAGAATTGTAAATTGTGACAACAGATATTTCTTCAACGGAAACAGACGGAACAGCAGTTTTCTTGAATAGAATTTCCTTGCTATCCATCAGGCTTTGGATGCCTGACTTCAGCAGTGGACAACCGGTAGGGATAACAGCACACAGGAGGCAACCCTTACTACAACCCGGAAATAAACCGGCTAGTAGTAAGTTCCTTTTAACAGTCAAAAGAGGGGTAACAACTTCATTCACCGAAACAGCATACAACTCTTCCTCAATGGCATTTACTCTATGCTGGGGCATAGGAGCAGTTATAACATTTGGCCTCTCAGGTGCTTCAAACTGAATTTCCTTCGCGTCGATAAGATCTTGCACTTTGTTTCTCAAGGCCCAGCAATCATCAATAGTGTGCCCGGGACTATCAGAATGATAAGCACACCGGGCATTTGGGTTATACTTAGGAGACGCAGTGTTGACGACTTTAGGAGCTTCTTTGGTGGTCACCAAATTGGTTGATAACAGTTGGGGTAAAATTTGAGATAAGGTCATACTCAGCCGAGTATACTGCCTCTTGGGCCTTTCACTTTTTTGTTGATTGTACTGCTGAGGAGCAGCAATAGGTTTTGAAATGACCAGAGCATTGACGGCTTGACGACTTTCTGGCTTGACTTGTCTTCTAGGACCATAGACGACACTTGCTTCTTTCTTAAAAGGCCTCTTCTCAGTACTTGCAGCAACACCCTTCTGAATCTTTCCTGACTTGATGCCAGCTTCTATCCTTTCGCCCGTTAAGATCAAATCGGTAAACCCCGCGGAAGAGTTACCAATCAGATGATTGAAAAATGGCCCATATAGGGTCCCTAGAAACATATCAACAAGCTCACGATCGGTTAAAGGAGGCTGCACCCTGCCAGCCAAATCCCTCCATTTTGTGCGTACTCTTTGAATCATTCGCTTGTTCCTAATGACATACCCTGAAGTTGGGTACGAGTAGAGGCAAGGTCAGAATTGTATTGGTATTGTTTGTAGAAAGCGGTGGCCAAATCTTCCCAATTCCGGACACTGGTTCCTTCTAGCTGATAAAACCATTCCAACTGAGCTCCAGAAAGGCTGTCTTGAAAGAAATGAATCTAGAGGTTTTTATCTGCCGTATAGGGTTGAATCTTTCTCACGTAGGACCTGAGATGCATTTTGGGGCAGGACAGCCCATCATACCTCACAAACACTGGCACTTTGAACTTTGGGGGAATCACAATCCCGGCAACCAAACCCAAGTCTTCAAAATCCAAACCCGGTACTCTTTGTAATTCCATGGCGGCTAATCTGTCTTCTAACCCTTTGTATTTATCATCAGCTGGAGGGTATTGCTGGTCAGAATAATCTTCATCCTCTTCAACCTCTTCTTCTTCCGCATCAGATTCGGAAGGTACCGCAACTCCATCTCTCTTACTGGTCCCTTCATCAGAAGTAGGAGGAAATTCAAGCACTCTTCGAGCTTCTCCGTCAAATCTTCTCCCCAAAGTAGCCACCCCGAGTCTCTTTTTCTTCTTCTTCACTGGGTCTTTGTTCCCCAATTGAGTCTTGATATCCTCCTGACCCTTAGCCAAGGTCATCAGGAGTTGCTGGAATTGTGCATTCTGAGCCTATAGGTCTTTGATTGTTTGCTCGAGATCCATCCTACTGAAATAAACAGCAGACAGATAAGGAAACCTGGAATGAGACCTGCTTATGCACAGGATGAATGGTATGCTTATGTATGCAATTCATTCAAGGATTTAGGACATTCAAAATTGTTTTAGCCAAAGAAGAACGCACGTCATATTAATAAGAATAAATTTGTCAGTACATAAATGCCCCATGGGCCAAATATTACAAAATAAACTTCTTAAGGCAAAAAGACATTGCGCATCCTTTTTGGTGCGATGTAGGTATTGAGGGCCTCTTGCTCGTGGAGTCGGCGGGTAAGCTTTAGAACCTTCTTTTCACTGGCGTAGTAGCTAGCTTCAAAAGTATTTCGTTCCTCCTTGAGCTGAATCCAGCTTTTCTGCATTTCCTCCCACGATGTAGGCATGTCTGGATGTAGGATGGTGTAGGGAACCTCTCCTTCATTGACGGGCTCTTTAATCACTGGGAGTACATGGGGATAAGGCATTATTAGACTTTGGGCTAGGGCTCGTACCCACTTGAGATAGGGCTCAAGAGGGATGGAGTTCTTGTGTCCCAGAGTCTTGCTATCAACCTTGTTGAGTTTTCCCCAAGCTCTGATGAACCTTTGGCGAAGTCCTTGCGCATCGTTGTCGAAGTCAAAAACTAGGTCAGGAATCAACATATCATGAGGGCCATCCCTCCGTGCATATCCAAATTGCCTCAAAGCTAGGCAAGGGTTGTAGGTGATACCTCCTCTAATTCCAAGTAAAGGAACATTAGGAAATTCTCCGCAACGATCGACAATGATGACATTTTCTCTGGATCGGGAACACCAATGCACATCAGAATGAGTAAGAGTCATCAACCGTTGGGACCACCTCGTACCTTGGTCATTCTTCAAGACAGATTGTGGAAGGTGCGAAATAAACCACCTTGCAAGGATAGGAGTACAGCACATGAGAACACCCCTCTTTCTCATTGTTCGTGTGTGAAATGAGTGAAGAATGTCCCCAAGCAATGTTGGTATCGGATTTCTGGACAAGAAGATTTTGACGGCATTGACATCTACCAATTGGTCAGGATTTGGGAACAAGACCAACCCATAGATAAGGAGTGCCACAATCTCTTCAAAGGCTTGTAGGTCCAATGAGTTCCAACATTCTTGTGCCTTCTCAAACAAGAATTTTGCTAAGAATCCTTTGATGCCGCTTCTGGTTTCCCAATGCCCCTTGATGTCGGATGGTTGTAGATGTAATGCTCGAGCAACATCTTCCGGCTTTGGTTCCTTTTCCGTACCGTTGAAGGGTAGTTGATTAAGGATAGGGATTCTCAGGAGTTGAGAAAACTCCTCCAAAGTGGGTACCAACTGATAATCAGGGAAAGTGAAACAGTGGTGAAGAGGGTCAAAGAATTGGAATAGCACCTTCATCATGTCTTCTTCAATGTTGGTGTTGACTAGGCTGAGCAGTCTACCATGTCTTTCACTGAAGGATGAATTTTCCGGAATTCTTGAAGTGATCTCCTTGAGTTGAGGAGAGATTCTCACAAGGTTGACTTGAATGGTGTTTCTGCGAGGAATTTCCATGTCCTACAAAACAAGAACAAAGATGAAGATCCAAAACCCTTGAAATGGTTAGTGAATGCATATGATGTTTGATGATGTTTATGATGCATGCACAAAACATATGTACAAGCAAATCACACCAAACCCTAGTTTCAGGCTTGCATGGGGTTTCATAGGTAAGTACCCTCTTGAGTGTAGTTGGCTTAAAAACCTGTCCTATAAATAGTAACCGGGTTCTAAGGAGCTCAATATCACTGGATTGTTTTCATTGTTCATTGTTTTGGTTTAGCCACTTAACTAGCGACCAAAATATTCCAAGAACACAACCCTCAATGAGTGTAGTATCGAGTATCTACCAACTTCGGACTGCACCAAAGCCGGTCATCTCACTATCCCTAATAAAAGGCCAAGATGGTCAAGTAAGGTTCTAGGTCATTAGTGCTTAATGACATCACTCAGCGGCCCCGTACTCTCCTTGATTGAACTCAAGGGTTACCGGTACTCACAAATATGTCGCACTAATATAGCTATTGCTTAGACCGTGTCGGTATACCCCGCACAGTTTCCACAACGTATTGCTATCTATGAATGTTTCCCAAAATCCGGGTGTAGGATTGCAAACCCAAACAAATAGAGCCAAAGTATAAAGAAAACAATTCAAACAATTAGTCATGCAAGAGGGTGATCTAAGCCCTAAGGTTACTCCACTTTTAAAATGTCCCCAGCAGAGTCGCCAGTTCTGTGATACGGTGGGAGAACTGACTATGGTTTTGCGTTTGTTTTCGCAAATGTTTCGGTTGAGCAAGAGTCGCCACCGACTTTTTATTTTATCCTAAGGAAAGGTTTAAAAAGCACAGCAAAAACCTTTGAGATTTTTCTTGGGTTCGGGGAGTAGATTATAAAAAGGGAAGGTTTTAGCACCCTTTATATCCATGGTTATCCATGGGCTCTTAGTTACTTGCTTAGATCAACTTGCCTTATTTTTCAATTGTTTGAAATGGTGCTCTTGTGTGTGTGGGTTTGAAAATGTTTTGAAAAGAAGCCAATGTGGTGGCAACCTTTGTAATGATCCATGTGGGGATGTATACAAAGATGTATGTCTTTTGAAAAGGTTTTCATTTGTTTTTTGAAAGTTGTTTTGAAAGTGTTGTGAGGTGTGTTTTAGAAAATAGGCAAGTGTTTTGTTTTTGCAAGTTTGATTCAAGTAACTAAGAGGTTATCTACTCCTAAATTTCTCAAAGACTATTACTATGTTTTAACCCTTTTCATAAGTTTGTTCCACCATTGTATTTGGTGGACAATCTCATGTTAGGATGTGAAAGGGACGGGCGCGGGTCATCGTTTGGACCATAATTGCAACGGTGCCAAGTATCTTTGGGCATTTTCTTTAAGGGACTTGATCATTTATTTGGCAATATTTTGAAAAGTGTTATCGAGGGTCTATGATCATTTGATTTGTTTATTTTGCCCAAAGAGACCTAACATGCAATATGGCCCATTTATTTGAAGGCAACAAAGTGGAATACCCTAGGGGGTGCAAGTGTGATTTGTGTTGTCCATTTTCATGCTTGTTTGTCTTGAGATTAGGTCATAACTACTTTGTTCATTTTATTCGCATATAAACCCTAATTCTAACATTGTATATTTAAAAAGCGATAAAGTGCGAAATTTAAACTCCTACGCTATTACAACACAATAATATAGGGAGGGGGTACAAATGTTCAAATGGGGAGGTATTTAGACAAGAAATTGAATCTAAGCTATTACATCATTTGCTTTGAATATTTACAATAGGATTAAAAGCATAAGTGAAATAGAAATAAAATAAATATGCAAGAATGCAAAAAAGAATTTTTATATGTATGAAAAAAAGTATTATTTATGTAAAATGAAAAAGAGAAATAAAAAGGTAGTATTTTTATATTTAGGGCAAAAAACCCTAATTTTAATTAAAAGGGTATTAATTATTTAATATATATAATATTTGCTATTTATATACAAAGAATAAAAGAAAATGAAGTATATTTGTAAAAATGTATTTTTTAGCATTAAATATCAATAAAATAAAGTATGTACATTTTTTGGTATTTATATCCTAAGTGTATTAATATATACCTATTTATTTATATAATTTACAAAATATGTATTATATATATTAATTAATAATATTTAATATTTAAATAAAAAGTATATTTTTTTTTATAATATTTTCAGGGAGTAAAAATAAGATAAAAATGTGTATAAAAATATATTTTGTATTATCTTAATATTTTAAACAAAAAGTATATATATATATATATATATATGTTTATTTATTTATGTACAAACAAAAGAAATAATCAAATAAATACTCAATAAATTCAAAAAAAATGATGAGAAAAATATTTTTATGTTTTTAATATGCTGAGGAAAAATAAATGAACCAATCAAAAAAAAACAAAAGTCAAAAATATTAAAAAATGAATGAAATGGGCTCAGGGGGTGCAAAACAAAAATCAGGGTGTGAATAAGAAATATGAGGCAAGCCCAGCCCAATAGACATCTTCTTCAACCTCTGAACAAAAACTTGTTCAAAAACGCGCGCAAGAAGCTTCATTTGAATACCCTGATTCTTTGATTTTTTGAACAAACTTCCAACACAAAAAATGTTAATCATGAAACCACGATTCCAAATATATAAAGAACATCTCCTAACTCTCAGAAATGAGAGAGAATTTTAACAATCCCAAATCCTGACCTAAGTTTTCTACCATTTTCAAACCTTAAATTCTCACAGCTCAGGCAAAAGAAATGAAAAGTAAAAGAATGTACATGTTCAGTGGCATGAGTAGAACATTGTTTATTCACAAACTTAAAGTTAATGATGCCTAATAAGAGAGATACGAGTTCACCAAGATACCTGTTCAGTTGAAGTTCTATCTGGAAATGTAGGAACTTTCAGTGCAAGGTGATGATTGGAAAAGCTTCCTTGAGGTCCAGGGATGCTATTCCAATGTTTACTTTGTCTTGAAAGCTTCTGAATCGAGATAGAGAACTTCACCTGCAAGTCAGAAATGTGAAAATGGTGGAACCAGTTAGAGGGATTACAGGTCGTGTTTTTGCTTTTGGTTAGCTTTCATTGATGGTATGGATGGTGTGTGAACTGGTTTGGGCAAGAAAGCTTGAGAGAAATGAGAGATGGTACTCAAACTGCAGGGCCTGCCCTGTTTTTTGCAGTTTGAGAGTGATTATGGCAAGGGGAGTGTTTGAGAGGTGCAAAGGTCGTGCAAAAGCTTGGTTCTGATCTTTGGAATGTGTTTGATAACTTTGTCTAAAATGTCTCTAAGCTGATATGAAAGATGTGTTATGTTATGGCACTTTACTTCACACTTAAGCAAGCAAAACCAACTTGTGTTTCTAGGCATGTAGGGGACCTTTAATGAGCTGCATAAACTCTCCTTGATCAGAGTGATTTGTTCATAATCTTGTGCTAAAGAGATTTGGTCTGTACTTGTGGATTTGCTTCATGACATAAAGTGAAACCTTTGCAAAAATGGAAAGAATGCTTTATCTAATTTGGGACTAATCCTTCATACAATGCTTTATCTCATGAAACAAGGTCTTAACACAATGGACATGCATTAAATTATTGAGTGTTGGATGGTTTTAGGACCTGTAATCAAGGGCATGCTGGTTTTGAGAAGTTTGCATAACTCATGAACATGAAAAATGGCCAATTCAAAAGTGAGTTTTTGCCAAATTGTGAAATTCGAATCTCTCAAGTCATGAGGTTGTTTGATGAGTTCTTGGATATTTTGGAAAGCTTGGAATGTGTACTATAATCCATCTTTGAAATGCAATTTGAAACTCCAAATGGAAGTGTATGGAAAATGGCCTTGAAGTGGGGTAGAAAACCTTGTCAAAATAGGTCAAAAATTCACTAAGTTAAGAATGGTTTAGTGCCCTTATTCAAAAATTTGTAACTTGAGATACAAGCTTCATTTGGGAAAACTTTGTGAATCAAAGTTGTAGATTATGCAACAAGTTACAACTTTCATGTTTTGACTTTTGTTTGAATCCAAATGAATCTTAGTGAAAAAGTGGGGCAAAGTTGGGAAAAAATTAGGGTTTTCCATAACTTAGAAAAATTCTAAGTTATGAAAAATTCCATTTCAAACCCTAATTTGCATTTCTTGGTTTCTTGGTGAACAAGTTTCATGATTTGGCATGTTTTGATGAAAAATGAATCTTGACTCTTGATTTTGACCAAAAAGTCAAAGTTTGACTTTTCAGTATACAGTCAAAAATTGATCAATTGACTGGGAAATTCAACTGTCAATCTTGTGTACTTGGGATCTTTTGAGTTTGTTGAGCATGTCAAGACAATTCCATGGGGTCCTTGAGTCCATATGTGATCTTGGTTTGCCATTGGCTAGGTCAAACAGTCAAAAATTGCCTTTGTGCAGTCAAAACCCTAAAAATGACCATTTTGCCCTTTTGATGATCTGATCAAATTTCTTATGGAATTGTGATCCAAACTTGATCAAATGGTCCATATGAGTTCATAATGTTGATGTGGGTCAATTTTCATGAGATTTGACTGTCAATTGGCCACAATTGACTTTTTCCCCAATACAACTGATTTCTAGGTCATCTGTCCAATTGATTGGGCAAAACTTGGAATCAAGACTTGAAACTTGGTATGGATAAACTTGGGAGTCCAACATGAAGCATGAAAGTCATCTTAGGCATTTTAGGTCAAAATATCTTTGTGCAAACACAAACCCTAATTTGGGTCAATCAGTGCAAGGAGAAATCTTGAGCAGAGGAAACCCTAATTGGATCTTGATCTTCAAAGGTCTGGTGATGAGAGAATGTTGAGGAAATGGGAGGGAAAATTTTGGGGTACAACACACATCAACAAAGGAGTCAGGATTCAGAAACAATACCAAGCTGTATATCAGAAGAGCCAGAATATCTTCGAATGTCTTGAAGTCTAGACTATCCCAAAAATAATTAGCCTTACCAACCAAGAACTTAGTCAGAAAGCCCTTTGCTCCACTTCTAGTCTCCCAATTAGCCATTACCTCATCCTTTGTCATATGAAGGGCTGAAGCAATCTCTTCTGGCCTAAGGATCTTCTCCCAACCAGTAAATGGGGTATGCTCCAGAATAGAGATACCGAGCAGATCAGAGAACTCTTCTAAGGTGGGAACCAACTGGTAGTCCTGGAAAGTAAAGCAATGGTACAGTGGATCATAGAATTGGACCAAAACACTCATCATCTGCTCGTCCAATTTGGAGGTGACCAAACTGAGAAGATAACCATGTCTTCTGATGAAGGAGGTAGTATCAGGCATCTTTGCAATCAATTCTTTAAGAATGGTGGGAACCTGGACAAAGTTGATTCGGATGGTATTCCTACGCATGGGCATCATGACCTACAAAACAGAACAAAGATGAATCCCTCCTGTCTTTGAAATAGGTTAGTCCAATGCAAGATGTATGCAATGTTAGGATGTCATGATGTCATGATAGAAAGCACACCACAAGTATCCACAAATAGCAAACATGGTAAAGGCACACAAGTCACAAAGAGAGCCCTTAGATTTCAGGCTGGCAAGGAGCTTAGGTAATACCCTCTTTCAGTTCAGTTGGTTCAAACCTGTCCTAAAAATAGTAACCGGGTTCTAGAGGATCTCAATATCACTGACTACCCTCGATCGGTCATAATTCCAGTTTAGCAACCTTTTCTTGCGGCCAGAATCATCGCGAGAGTTTAGTCTCAATGAGTGTAGCATACTGCTACTGTTCTATGACCAAGTTGGTCAATTTAAAGGTTCTAAGGTCAGTTGGTGCTTAATGACCCCTTAGAAGACCCATATTCTCCTCGTTCCAACACAAGGGATATCGGTACACACTAAAGTGCCACACCAACGTAGCTACTGCTTCAACCGTATCGGTCTACGCCGTACAGTTCCCTCACAGTTTATTGCTACTTACCTAAAGGGTATCCCCAGATCCGGGTTAGGATCTATAGTAACTTTGATACAAGCCCACAAATATAAAGCATATGAGTCAAGCAATTGAAAACACAATGATCTAATCCTAAGGTACACCCCACTTATTAAGCACTCCCCAACAGAGTCGCCAGTTCTGTGATACGGTGGGAAAGAACTGACTGTTTTTTGGAATGCTGGTTTGCGTTTTGCGTTTGTTTTCGCAAAATGTCGCGGTAAGAAAAAGTCGCCACCGACTTTTATTTTATCCAACAAGGAAAGGAAAAAAGCACAGAAAAAATTCCTTTTTCGAGATGTTTCTCGGGTCCGGGGGGTAGATTATAGAAAGGGAAGGTATTAGCACCCTTTCTATCCATGGTTATCCACGGGCTCTTAGGTACTTGCTCATATGTTTTCAAAATTTGCTTTTCTTTATGTTTGTGGGTTTGAAAAAGTTTGTTTGAAAAGTGTAAGTGTGAAAAGTTTTGTTTTGTTTTGGAAAGAGCAAGTATCTAAGAACCATCTACCTACTCGAAAAAGGAATCAATTTGTGCTAATGTCCTTTAGACAATGTTATCCTACTATTGATTGAGTAGGTAGCACCGTCGTTGGAGTTTAAGGGTCAATTCGATTAAGGGACGTGCGGTCACTAAAGCAATGTTAGGACGCCTTAGCGGTAACCCTAATGTCTTAGATCATTTTATCAGAGGCAAACGTTTCGAGGCAACTATGATCTTTGGACGAGAGGGCGACCTCTAAGACTTCCTATACTTAATAACCGCATACGAAGGCAACCAAGTGAGGTGTACCCTAAGAGTGCGCATGTGCGAGTGTGTTGTTTTCAGTTAATTTTATCTTTGCACATGTTTAGGGTGATCTATGTTGATTTTAGATTTAAACGTTCAATTTTGTCATGCATTCCCTATTATCAAACATCTAACAGTTTATAAGTTTCGGAAATTAAATTGCGGAAATTAAACTAACTATTACAATGCGTCAGGTATTTACAACGCCAAAAGCAACCCTTGATATTAAAATGCGGAAAATAAATAAAGCGATAAAAATAGTCCTAATTATCTATTACATTCCTGGAACAAATACAATATTGAAATAAAATGGATCGCGTGCGGGAAATTAAATCGGGCGAGTTCTAGGGTTTTGACCCTTTTTGAAAGAAAGTATCTTTTTTGTTATTTTAAATTTATGGAAGAAATTAAATTGGATTAATTATTAAATTAATAAACTAATTAATTAATTAATAAAAATAATATTTTTGGATTTTTGATATTTAAAGAAATAAAAATAAATTTATTCAATGTTAATAAAACCTAATTGTCTAAGTTAATTTTAATTATTGCAAAAAAAAGATATTAAAGTTATTCCTAATTAAGACTAAATTAATTAATTGATTTGTTAAATAAAAGAAAATACTAAAATTTAATTTAAATAAGAAAACATTTTTTGGTTTTTAATTTTATGAAGAAAAAAAGATTTGATTGGTTGGTTAATAATTAAAAATAATAACAATAAATAATTAAACAAAATAAAAAAAAAGAAAATAGAAAGAGTTAGGGTTTGGGCCTGTTTAGGGAGTCTGAATAGCAAATTCTGAGGCCCATCACAAGCTGGCCTTGTTTGACTTTTTGGATCCCCTGTGCACTGGTTGACTGGATCCCATGGTAGGCTTTCATTCTGGATCGCCAGATCTGGCCTGGGGCCATTTGGCAAGTGATTAAGTGAGGGAGTATTGTATGCTACAACTCCTGAAGCGCGTTGGAATACCTGAAGAAAAATAACAAATGCAAATGGGGGGACCTGGGATTCGAACCCAGGTCCTGTTGGTCACTGAACACCCGCCACTACCACTCAACCATCACGCTTCATCTGTTAATATATTGAATAATAATAATATGGGATAACGTGATAATATGCCAGAAAAAAATAAAAAAACACGCCAAGCATTTGAACCAACCAACCAGGGGGTGACACGTTTGTTGTCCCTAACCTCCAGCCCCCTGTAAATTTACCTGCGGATTTATATCTGCAGCTAAATTCGTATGTCCACCCTAAAATCAGTTCTAGGCCATGAAAATTAAATCCAAGGCCATGGTTATGCTCGTCTTCCTCCTCCAGTCCTGCCTATGTCCATTAATGGAGCCAATTTTTCCTGTGAAAGAAATGCCCAAAAAACAAACTACAAAACCCTAGGTTCGGTTATGGGGTTACAATCCATATAAATGCAATCAAACAATGCCAAAAGTTCAGAAATTTCATAAGCATCATAAATATGTCAAAGATTTGCCAGGAAAATGCAAGAATATGGAGTTACGATTTTGAATACAGGGCCGTGAAACGTGATGCTTACAGTGCATTTTGATGGTTGTGAGAGCTTGCTTTGGATTGATTATGACTCAGTGATTGTCCAGCAAGCGATTGGTGTTGAGTTTTGCTTCTAAAAATGCCTCTAAGTGTGATTTTTGTTTCACACTTTTTCCACCTTTTTTCAAGTTTTGTTCTTGGTGTTCTTGCAGCCTCTAGCTCTGGATTTCGTGCCTTTTGCCTTGTATATGTATGATGGAGTGTATTAGGTCAACTTTTGTGGAATGAATCCTTGCACATTGATGCCTTGAAATTGGATTTGATTCACCATTGATAACTTGCCTAATTTGCCAAAAACTCAATCTTTTTGCACATGGAATGCTTGATACGAATTTGATACACTTGATGATGATGATTGAGTCCTGAAAATAGAAAAAGATCTCATGTAATCAAGTTTTGTGATTTTATTTGATTTAAATTGATTTAAAATGAAATAATTCAATAAAATAATAAAATTGATAAATGGACACAAGGTTGAAGCTAGGACACGTGTGCAATGTGGCAAGATCAAATCAAGTGGAAAAGAATGGGCCCCTTTGACAAAATTTGAAGTTTTGGGGATAGTTGACTTTTGGCAATTTTGCAAAAATGCCCAACTTCAACAATGCATAACTTCTTCAATTTATAACTTTTGGAAGTGTTCTTGGACTTTTTAGAAAGCTTGAGATGTCCTCTAACCAACACGTTTTGTCTCATCTAATTTTTATATTCCATGATTAAGTTATAAGCTTTGGAAAAAAAGGTGTTTTTGTTGACTTTTAAAAATGACCTATAATGTCCAAATTTGTAACTTTGTGTGAGTGCATTTTCTGATCTTGGGGTATGAAGATGGATTATAGGAAATTGAATCCTCTTAAAAATGAGCTTTGGATGGGTCATTTCTCATAAAGTATGAGAAAGTTATGCTTGGTCAATGTTGGTTTGACTTTTCCTGCAAAACCCTAATTTAGCAACTTTTGAGTCTTGATGAATTTTGAGCAATCCTTGATGAATCATGATCAACCCTTGATCAAATGATTAAATATCCTTCAAAATGAGAATTTTGACAAAAAATCTTGAAGTTTGACTGTATTTGGGTCACAGTTGACTTTTGCCCTAGCACAGTCGATTTTTGAACCCTTTGAGCAATTGACTGAGCAAACTTCCTCTGCAAGGCTTGAAATTTGACATGGATGAACTTGAGAACATATTAGGAAATTTGGGATAACTTTAGGTCATTTGGATGCAAGGACCTTGATGTAACACAAAACCCTAATTTGGGATTGATTGCCTTAGGAGATAGCTTGACTGTCCAACTCTTGAGCAAACTTGAGCAACTTGGAGGTTTTTCTTGAAATGTTTTGAGAAATATGAGAGGGCAAATTTTGGGGTGCAACAACATTCTTAAGAACTAGAATCATTACAAAGATTTCCTAAACGAATGGCCTCTTTTCAAAATACTTTCAAAACCACACCAAACACCATTTCAAACAAAACAAAGCAAGTGATCTAAACAAGTAACTAAGAGCCCATGGAAAACCATGGATGAAAAGGGTGCTAGCACCTTCCCTTTTCATAATCTACCCCCCGAACTCAAGAAAACATCTCAAAGGTCTTTCCTGTGCTTTTTTACCTTTCCTTTTGGATAAAAGAAAAGTCGGTGGCGACTCTTGCTAACCGCAACATTTGCGAACACAAACGCAAAACCTCAAGTCAGTTCTCCCACTGCATCACAGAATTGGCAACTCTGTTGGGGACCTTAATGAAAGTGGGGTTACCTTAGGGTTTAGATCACATTTACTTTCTTACATTGTTTGACTTGTATGCTTTACATTTTTGGTTCTATTGTTTGGGTTTGAATCCTCCACCCGAATTTGGGAAACATTATAGGTAAATAGCAATACATTGTGGAAACTGTGCGGGGTATACCGACATGGTCTAAGCAATAGCTACATTAGTGTGACATATTTGTGGGTATCGGTAGCCTTTGAGTGATGTCATGAAGCACTAATGAACTTCTAGAACCTTTACTTGACCAACTTGGCCTTTTTAGGATGTAGTGAGATGACCGGCTTTGGTGCAGTCTGAAGTTGGTAGATACTTGATACTACACTCATTAAGGGTTGGTTTCTTTGGATATTTCGGTCGCCAGTAAAGAGGCTTGAACTGAAACAATGAACAAATGAAACAATCCAGTGATATTGAGCTCCTTAGAACCCGGTTACTATTAATAGGACAGGTTGAGCCAACTAAACTTCAAGAGGGTACTTACCTATGAAACCCCATGCAAGCCTAAAACTAAGAACTTGGTTGATTTGCTTGTACATATATACTTGTGCATAACATCATGGACATCATGAACATCATATGCATTCACTAACCATTTCAAGGATTTTGGAGATTCATCTTTGTTCTTGTTTTGTAGGTTATGGATTCACTCCGCAGGAAAACTATCCAAATCAACCTTGTAAGAATTCCTCCACAACTCAAGGAGCTAGATTCAAGGATCCCTGAGGGCTCTCCATTCACCGAGAGACATGGTCGTCTACTCAACTTGGTCACTTTCAACACAGAGGAGGATATGATGAAGGTTCTCTTCCAGTTCTTTGACCCTTTGCACCATTGCTTCACATTTACTGACTATCAACTTGTGCCCACTTTGGAAGAATTCTCTCAACTCTTGAGGATTCCTATTCTCAATCAACTACCCTTCAACGGTACGGAAAGAGATCCAAATCCATAAGAGATTGCTCAAGCCATGCATTTGCACTCATCTGATGTCACAACTCATTGGGAAACTAGAAGTGGTGTCAAAGGCTTCTTGTCAAAGTTTCTGTTTGAGAAGGCCCAAAGTTGTTGGAATTCCCTAGACTTGCAAGCTTTTGAGGAGATTGTATCTCTTCTCATCTATGGGATGATTTTGTTCCCTAATCCTGACCAACTCATAGATGTAAGCGCTGTCAAAATCTTCATGTCTCGCAGCCCGATGCCTACATTGCTTGGGGATATCCTACACTCTTTTCACACTCGTACAATGAGGAAAAGAGGTGTTCTTATGTGTTGCACTCCTCTCCTGGAAATATGGTTTATTTCTCATCTTCCCCAATTAGTCTTGAAGAATGAGCAAGGTTTGAGGTGGTCACAAAGGTTAATGGCACTTAAACATTCATATATTCATTGGTGTTCTCGATCCAAAGAGAATGTTATCATTGTTGACCATTGTGGGGAATTCCCTAATGTCCCTCTACTTGGAATTAGGGGAGGCATTACCTACAATCCATGCTTAGCTCTAAGACAGTTTGGTTATGCCTGAAGGGATGGCCCACATGATGTGCTGATTCAATGATTGGTTTTCGACTACGACAACGATGACCAAGGACTTCGCCAGAGATTCTTCCGAGCTTGGAGGATGCTAAACAAGGTGGATAGCAAGACTTTGGGACATAAGAATTCCATCCCTCTTGAGCCTTACCTCAAGTGGGTACAAAGCCGCGCTCAAAGTCTTATGATGCCTTATCCCTCCATTCTCCCAGTGATTATTGAGCCTGTTAAGGAAGGAGAAGTTCCATACACTATCATGCATCCTGACATGCCGACATCACTCGGAGACCTATAAAGGGATTGGATACAGCTCAAAGGAGAGCGTGATACTTTCGAAGCCCAATTCTACGCAAGCGAGAAGCGGGTTTTGGAACTCACTCGGCTACTTCATGAAGAGCAGACTCTCAATACCTACATTGCACCAAAGAGAATGCGCAATGTCTTTTTACCTTAGAATTTTGTATTATTTTGCCCAAGGGGCATTGATGTACTCAAGTTTTATTTTATTAATATGACGTGTGTTTCTTTTTTGTTTAAAACAAATTTGAATTTCTAAATCCTTGAAAGCATTGCATGAATACATATCATTCATCATAAGCATAAACAGGTCTTTGCAACAAGTTTCCTCATCTCTCTACTGTTTATTTCAGTAAGATGGATCTCGAACAAACGGTCAAAGATCTGCAAGCTCAGAACACGCAATTTCAACAGTTGCTCATGACCTTAGCCAAGGGGCAAGAGGAGCTAAAGACTCTGCTAGAAAAAGAGAAAGAGAAAAAGAAGAATAAGCCAGCTGGTGTGGTAATCATGGGTAGAAGGTTTCAGGGACAAGCCAGAAGGACCTTAGAATTTCCAACAACATCTGAAGAAGGGGAAGAAAAGGAAAAGAAACGGCAGTACCATCAGATTCTGAAGAAGAAGAGGAAGAGGAGGATTACTCTGAACAACAATACCCTCTGGCTGATGACAAGTACAAGCACCTTGAAGAGCGACTAAGCACTATGGAAATCCAGAGAGTACCAGGGCTAGATTTTGAGGAGTTAGGGCTGGTGTCAGGAATTGTAATCCCTCCAAAGTTTAAGGTGCCACTATTTGCCAAGTATGATGGGGTGTCTTGCCCTAAAATGCACCTCAGATCATATGTCAGGAAGATTCAGCCGCATTCTACCGACAAAGACTTGTGGGTCCACTTTTTCCAAGACAGTTTATCAGGAACGCAACTTGATTGGTTCTACCAATTAGAAAGGGCAGGCGTCCATAATTGGGAAGACCTGGCAGCAGCTTTCTATAAACAATATCAATACAACACCGACTTAGCGCCTACCCGTACTCAACTTCAGAGTATGGCCATGGCTTCCAATGAGGGCTTTAAAGATTACGCGCAAAAGTAGAGAGATCTAGCCGGAAGGGTGCAACCCCCTCTGTCCGAAAGGGAGTTGGTGGACATGTTCTTGGGAACTCTATCAGGTCCTTTCTTCAACCATCTGATTGGGAGTTCCTCTACAGGGTTTACTGAATTGATATTAACTGGCGAAAGAGTGGAGGCTGGTAAAAGAAGTGGGAAAATTCAGAAAGACGCGTCTGCCTCTACAGCTGTGAAAAAGCCCTTCACGGGAAGGAAAGAAATATCTGCTATTTATTCATAGAGGAATCAGGGAAGAACTGAGCACCGACCAACGGTGGGGGCCGTTATGATTCCAATGCCTGCATCAGACCAGCCAAGAACTAAACAGCAAAGAGTAGAAAGGCCAGTTTGGCAATTCACCAAGATTAACATGACTCCAGCTCAAGTTCTACCACATCTTTTGAAGTTGAACCTGGCCACTCTAAAAGAGGCCCGAAAGAATCCTAATATTGCGTCTCCACATTACCATCTGAATGCCAGGTGCGCGTACCATTCTGAAAGTCCAGGGCACGACACCAACAACTGTTGGGCTCTGAAGAACAAAATCCAAGACCTGATAGATGCGAAGGAAGTTGAGTTTGAAGCACCTGAGAAACCAAATGTAATTTCCGCTCCAATGCCTAGGCATGGTCACAATGGCAACTCTATTGAAGAAGATTTGTTTGTTGCTACCGTGGATGAACTGTTGACTTTTCTCCCGACTATTAAGTTGAATTTGTTAAGAGCTGGCATATTCCCAGGTTGTGACCAAGACTGCCATGTTTGTCTATCCTCATCATTTGACTGCCCTCTATTGAAGAAAGGTATCCAACGACTGATGGATAACCAAGAAATTTTGTTTGAGAATGCTCCTGTTTCACCCGTTCCAGTTAAAGAAGTTTCAATTATAAACATCTACGCCAATCCTTCTAGGGCCCCTAAAAGACCCGTTAGGATTACACCTGCTCCAAAGACTACTACACTTAAGATTACAATGCCCGGGCCGGCCCCATACAAATCAGATAAAACAGTACCATGGAATTATGGTGGAGAAATCTACTACCATGGTATTAAACAGGATGAACTGACTGCCGAAGAAGAAAGCTCCGAAGAAGACAATTCTGACATTAGCAATATTGCTGGAACAAGCAAGATTACCCCTAGTGGTAGAATCTTCTCTCTAGAGATTGCTCCTCCAAGGGCGGTCTTTGGACCCATGGTCGTTCCGAAGATTACATCTGCACCAGTGATTATACCTGCAAGCGTACTTACCGACAAAGACAATACAATTCCTATCCCTACTTCCACTATTGAGAATAAAGGAAAGAACGTTCAAGAAGAGCCTGTCCGGACGAAGGCTCAATCACTAGCTATTCCTGAAACATCCAAGAAGGAGATGGAAGAAATCCTGAGGATAATAAAAAAGAGTGATTATGATGTGGTTGAACAGTTGGGGCAAACCCCTTCCAAGATCTTTATGCTAGCCCTGTTGTTGTGCTCTGAAGCGCATGCCAAAGCTCTTGTAAAATTTCTGAAGACAGCTCATGTGCCACAAGAGACGTCTGCTGACCAGTTTCAAGACTGTGTGGCCAGTTTGACAGCTGATAATGGCTTGGGTTTCTCTGATGCTGACTTGACACCCAGAGGGAGAAAACACAACGAGGCATTACATGTCTCAGTGGAGTGTAGTGGAACAACCCTAGCCCATGTCTTGGTGGACACGAGATCATCTTTGAACGTCTTGCCGAAGAAAGCCCTTGATAGATTGGATTGCGAGGGGCTGACTTTAAAACCCAGCAACATAGTGGTGGGAGCTTTTGATGGTTCGAAGAGGATGGTCCACGGGGAGGTGGACATCCCAATAAAGGTGGGAACTCGGGTTTTCAACTCAACCTTCTACGTGATGGACATCCATCCTTCTTATTCCTGTCTGTTGGGACGCCCCTGGATCCATAATGTCGGTGTTGTCACCTCCACCTTGCACCAGATGCTAAAATACCCGGTCCAAGGAAAGATCATAACTGTCCATGGGGAGGAGGAGTACATGATTAGTCATCGGAATTCTTTCCGATATGTGGAGTTAGATGGCGAGTTCATTGAAACCTCTTTCCAACATTTTGAAGAAGTCTCTCCAGAAGTAGCAGCGACTAAGGCGGTATCCTCGATTCCTAAGATCACAAGACCTCCACCTCGGATGTCATCTATAAAGGATGCAAAGGCAGTAGTGGAAGAGGGGGTGCACCATCTGGGGGCAGCTTCCAGACATTCCGTACAAATCAGACAAGTTTGGCTTGGGGTTTAATTTGACTGCTCAGAAGGCTGTGCGCCGTGCCTGTGCTGGGAGGCCACCTGTGAAGATTAGAAACCAAGGGGTCAATGAGGTAGAAGATAATGAAGAGGATGGCAGCTTGGAATATTGGATATTTACTACTGTCAGTGGAGGACTTCACAACTGGGAAGCCAAAGACTTTGTCCCGATAACTTTCATATCTCAGTAATTTATCTTTTACATTTCTGTTGGACTTGTAATATTCACGAACAATTCGCACTTTAAAAACCTTGTGTCTTACCCGAGGCACAATGGTCCATTTGTAAGGGTTTTTATTTCATCTTCATATGACATTCAATGAATCATGGATGCTTTTTCACATATAAACCTTTTGTGCTCATTGTCTTTCTTTTACATTTTATTGTTTTAAGATGGCTATACCCTTACACACACCCACACTCACAAATGCAGGTACCCTTCCACTCCAGATCCCATGGGTAACGATACTGCTATAGCCTTCAGTGACTCTGAAGATTTGATCTACCAAGCCGAATACGAAGGTGAGGAAGATTTTGAGGTGCCTGGGGAATTGGCCAGACTATTACAACAAGAGGAAAGAGCTATTCAACCTCATGAGGAGCTGTTGGATACAATCAACTTGGTACCGAGGAAGATAAAAAGGAAATCAGAGTGGGTGCCAATCTAGAGCCGAGTGTCAGGGAGCGCCTAATTCAGCTATTGCATGATTATGTTGAGATCTTTGCCTGGTCATATGAAGACATGTCGGGACTCGATACAGACATCGTGGTACATCGTCTACCAACAAGAGAAGACTGTCCACCAGTGAAACAAAAAGTTCGCCGCATGAAACCTGACATGTCAGAGAAGATAAAACTGGAGGTTATGAAACAGTTCAATCCTGGATTTCTGGCTGTTACTTCCTATCCTCAATGGGTGGCCAACATTGTTCCCGTCCCTAAAAAGGACAGCAAAGTGAGAATGTGCGTGGATTATAGAGATTTAAACAGGGCCATCCCTAAAGATGATTTTCAACTTCCACACATTGACATCTTGGTCGACAATACAACCCAGCACAAAGTATTTTCTTTCATGGACGGATTATCAGGCTATAACCAGATCAAAATGGCACCTGAGGACATGGAGAAAACAACATTTGTCACACAGTGGGGTACGTTCTGCTACAAAGTGATGCCATTTGGACTGAAGAATGTCGGGGCAACCTATCAACGTGCCATGGTATCTTTGTTTCATGATATGATACATCATGAGATAGATGTCTACGTAGATGACATGATAGCCCGATCACAAACTGAAGAAGAACACCTTGATCACTTGCAAAAGTTGTTTGTCAGATTGAAGGAGTACAAGTTAAGATTGAATCCAAACAAGTGCACATTCGGAGTCCGGTCCGGTAAACTCTTAGGTTTTATTGTCAGCAACAAAGGCATCAAGGTGGATCCTGCCAAAGTCAAAGCAATACAAGAAATGCCTGCTCCTCACACTGAGAAGGAAGTCAGAGGATTCTTGGGACGCCTAAGCTATATTGCCAGATTCATTTCTCACCTAACATCTACTTGTGAGCCAATCTTCAAGCTGTTAAAGAAAGATCAAGTAGTCATATGGAATGATGAATGTCAGATTGCTTTCGATAAAATCAAGGAGTATTTACAAGAGCCTTGATGCCACCAGTCGAGGGAAGACCACTAATCATGTATCTGGCCGTTTTAGAGAACTCAATGGGGTGCGTATTGGGGCAGCATGAAGAGTCTGGCCAAAAAGCGCACGCTATTTATTACCTGAGCAAAAAGTTTACTGACTATGAAACCAGATATTCACTGCTCGAGAAAACTTGTTGCGCTCTGGTATGGGTTGCTCGCCGGCTAAGACAGTACATGTTGACTCATACCACTTTGCTGATATCTAAGATGGATCTGATAAAGTACATCTTTGAGAAGCCTGCTCTATCTGGGAGGATAGCTAGATGGAAGATGATCCTAACAGAATATGACATACAGTACACTACCCAAAAAGCTATAAAGGGCAGTGTGCTAGCTGATCATCTGGCCCATCAAGCTGTAGAAGATTATCAATCCATGAAGTTTGAATTCCCTGACGAAGACATCATGACACTAGACGAAGGTGAAAAGATCAGACCATATGACGGACCTGGACAAGGATCCCGATGGACCTTGTTCTTTGACGGGGCATCCAATGCACTTGGTAACGGTATCGGCGCTGTGCTCATATCTCCGGAAGGATGCCATACTCCTTTCACTGCCAGACTTTGCTTCAACTGTACGAACAACATGGCAGAATATGAAGCATGCATCTTTGGTCTCAAGGCTGCCATAGACTTGGGAATCAAATCTTTGGATGTGTTTGTGGATTCAGCTTTGGTCATCAGTCAGATCAAAGGAGAATGGGACACTAAGCATCCAAACCTTATCCCTTACAAAGAACATGTTTTGACATTGCTACCACATTTCGAGCAGATTACCTTCGAGCATTTCCCGCGAGAAGAAAATCAGCTAGCAGATGCTCTAGCTACAATGTCATCTATGTTTAAACTTAATTAGGATAGTGAGGCTCCCCAGGCCACCATTGAACGAATGGACGAGCCATCACACTGTCACAAGATTAATACTGAAGAAGTAGTGGACTAGTCGTGGTTTCATGAAGTCAAAAGGTATCTCGAGGCTCAAGAATATCCAGAAGGAGCTTCAGTCAATGACAAAAAGTTCTTAAGGAGATTGTCAGCTAAGTTCTTCCTAAGTAATGGCATCCTGTACAAACATAATCATGATTCTGTTCTGCTCCGTTATGTGGACAAGATTGAAGATGAAAAGATCATGGCTGAATTGCATGAAGGTACCTTTGGCACTCACTCTAGTGGGCATACGATGGCGAAGAAAATCCTACGGGCAGGCTATTACTGGTCTGCCATGGAAGCAGACTGCTATCAACACTCCCGGACCTGTCATAAGTGTCAAATCTATGCAGACAAGGTGCACGTGCCTCTGGTTCCTCTAATATGTCTTAACAGCTCCTTGGCCTTTTGCTATGTGGGGAATCGATATGATTGGGGAGATCAAGCCTACAACCTCCAATGCACACCGTTTCATTCTAGTGGCCATTGACTATTTCACAAAGTGGGTCGAAGCAGCTTCCTTCGCATCAGTTACTAAGAATGTTGTTGCCCGCTTCATCAAGAAGAATCTCATTTGTCGGTATGGTATCCCAGAATGGATCATCACTGATAACGGTACAAACCTTAACAATACTATGATCATCGCCCTGTGCAAGCAGTTTAAGATTCAACATCACAATTCATCCCCCTATCGGCCAAAGATGAATGGTGTCCTCGAGGATGCTAATAAAAACATTAAAAAGATCATACAGAAAATGACAGTCACCTACAAGGACTGGCATGAGATGCTACTGTTTGCTCTCCACGGGTACCGTACCACGATTCGAACATCAACTGGGGCAACACCCTATTCTTTGGTTTATGGCATGGAGGTTGTCTTGCCTATTGAGGTTTAGATCCCCTCTTTAAGAATTATGAAAGATGCAGGTTTGAGTGAAGACGATTGGATCCAGACCCGACTTGACCAATTGAACTTAATTGATGAAAAGAGACTTATTGTTGTTTGCCATGGTCAGATGTATCAAAAACGGATGATCAAGGCTTTCAACAAGAAAGTCAGACGCCAAGTATATCAAGTTGGAGATCTAGTGATCAAGCGCATCATCTTGCCACAAAGTGATCCCAGGGGCAAATGGACTCCTACCTATGAAGGACCATTTGTAATCAAGAACATCTTTTCTGGTGGGGCAATGATCTTAACCACCATGGATGGTGACGACCTGCCACACCCTGCGAACGTAGACATAGTCAAAAGATACTACGCATAACAGACCCGCTAGGTTGACACACCTAGGAAAAACAAGGGCATCCCGGTGAACCAAAAGGTTCGGGCAAAAATTAGGGATAAAATATTAAAAAAATTGTACACCCGGCAAGTTGAAAACCCGAAAGGGCGACTTGGGCAAAAAAGGGTTTCCCGGTGGACTGAAAACCAGAAAGGGAGGTCTAGGCAAAAGTTAGGGAATTAAAGCGTATGACTATGTCTCGTCGGATCACTTTAAGGACAATATCTTCACAGACAAACCCGGAGCTTCTGATCAATTCAATCATCTTCGGACGAAGCAACATATGGACAAGATACTCGGAGATATGAAGGCTATAGCAGAATGGGAACCCCATGGGATTATCACATATAGCTATCTTTCTTTGTATAAATTTTTCTTACTTTTATGACACCATCCTCTTACTAGGATGTCTGTCTCCTTTGTACAAAATACTTATTCAAAGTAAATACAAATATATCTCTTTCAAAGTACAGAAAACTATTTGCTTTTTTCTTTACACTTGTGTTTTTATTTGCAAAAACGTCCAATGATTCATTAATGAACATATGCATTTTGAAGATAATTACTGTTTACAAATAAACAAAATGAAAAAAGAACAATTACTGATAGGTTGAAAGAATGGGAAAACATCTTTAGGCTATTCCATGAGCAATCCCTACAGTACATCATTAAGATCCCCAGTGGAGCTGAAACTTCCAACTACCAATCCCCAGCGAAACCATTCAGTTTCTCCAAATTTCCCAGCAAGTTGTCTTGAAGCCTGAAAATCAACCGGATAACAGCTAACTTCTGTTTCTCCCCAACCTAGGATAATTCCCCAGTAGAGTGGCAGACGACCGAAACTCCTGAAATTTTTCCAAACAGGAATAAGTTTTCTTCCCCACAGAGTTCTTGTTAATTCCCAGCAGAAGTCATCCAAATTCTCTGGATTCCCCAAGCATATTACTCAAGCAGTATATGGCATTACCCTCACAACAGAATTTTTGTCAATACTCCAACTTTAAGACATGAAGAATCCACATATCTTCAGCAGCAGTCAAGGATTTATTTTCCTCAGCAATACAGCGAATCAACTTGCATGCGCATACATTACATCCACATGTCATAAACATTGATAAAACACATATATTGCATCATACATTCGATGCAACATAACTTTGTGTTTCAGCTAACATTTTACCCTTTTCAGGATAAGATTAACAGCTACCGTTTAACAATATTCAGATCATGATACAGTTCAGATACACTCCAGATACGAAAGTCATCCTGTTACACATTCAGATTCAGCTTTCAGATACAGTTCAGATACGCTCCAGATACGGATGACATTCTGATACTCATTCGGACTTCAACATTCAAGATACAGTTCAGATACACTCCAGACGCGGAAGTCATTTTGTTACTTATTCAGACCTCAACTTCAAGATACAGTCCAGATACGCTCCAGACACGGTTGCCATTTTGTCACTTATTCAGATTCATCTTTCAGATACAGTTCAGGTACGCTCCAGACACGGTTGCCATTATGTCACTTATTCAGATTCATCTTTCCGATACAATTCAGGTACACTCCAGACACTGATGCCATCCTGATACTCATTCAGATACAGTTCAGATACGCCCCAGACACGGATGTCATTCTGGCCCTTATTCAGATTTCACACTCTTGTTACAGTACAGATACGCTCCAGAAACGGATACTATTTTGTTGCTCATACAGGTTCAGTCTCCAGATACAGTTCAGATACGTTCCAGATATGGACACTATTCTGATACTCATTCTTCTGACTTACAACTTACAATTCAGCAAACACTCTTGGATGGCAGCTAAAAGCCCATCTCCAACAAGATTTTATCACCTCTCCAAATGGCATCTTTAAGCTCATTCCCTCAATTACACTTTATCGAGTGCAAATTTATGGGCACTCTAGTGTCCAATCATCTTTTACCTTCGAGTCACGAACGACAAAACTCGCCAATCTAACTCTTCAGGTTCAAGAAGATTGAACAGGGGCAGCTGTTGTACCCCAAAATTTTCCCTCTCATTTATCAATATTTTTCTCACAAGACTTCTTAGACTCAAGACAAGATTAGGGTTTGGTCAGCTCAAGACATCTCATCTTGCACTGATCACCCAAAATTAGGGTTTGAGTTTGCACAAGGATTTTTAGACCACCAATGCTTCATGTGACTTTCATACATCATCTTGGACCCCTAAGATTGCTCATGTTAAGTTTCAAGCCTTGAACCACATTTTTGATCAGTCAATTGGACAGTTGACCTAAAAATCAACTATATTGGGGGAAAAGTCAACCATGGCCAATTTACAGTCAAACTTCATAATTTTTTATCCACATCAACATTTTAGACTCATATGTACCATTTTATCAAGTTTGGATCACAACTCCTCAAGAAATTTGATCAAATCATCAAAAGGGCAAAATGGTCAAAATTAGGGTTTTGATTGAGAAAGGGCAATTTCTGATTTTTAACTTAGCCAATAACCAATTGAGTTCAAACATGATTTCAAGGGTTCAATGGCATCATCTTGACCTAATTACATGGTTCAAAAGATCTCAAGTTCATTGGATTGACAGATGAATTTTGCAGTCAACTGATCAAAAGTCAATTGTGCACTGAAAAGTCAAACTTTGACTTTTTGGTCAAAATCAAGTGCCAAGGGTCATAATTCATCAAGATATGTCAAAATATGAAACTTGTTCACCAAGAAACTCAAAATTGAAAATTAGGGTTTTAATTTGAAAAAATTCATAACTTAGAATTTTTCTAAGTATAAACATTTTCTTATTTTTTCCCAACTTTTCACCACTTTTTCACCATGATGCATTTTGATTCAAAGAAAACTTCAAACATGAAAGTTGTAGTCCTCCATGAAATATACAACTTTTCTTCACAAACTTTTTCCAAAAGATGCTTGGATCTCAAGTTATGAATTTGTGAATATAGGTCCAAGAACTTCTTAACTTAGTGAAATTTTGCCCTAATTTAGGCAGGTTTTGGACCCAACTTCATGGACATTTTTCACCTAGTTCCAAGAGGTATCTCAAATTTCATTTCAAAGATGGATTATAAATCACATTGCAAGCTTTCCAAAATATCCAATAACTCTCCAAGATCATTTTTGAGTAGGGATAATCGAAGAAGGGAAGTTGGCATTTTCTCACTTTTGTTCAAGCCATTTTCACATAGCATCAAGTTGCAAATCAAATCTATGATGGTTGTATCTTGCTTTACAGGTCCTAAGCTTGATTTACACTCCATAATTAAATGCAAACTCAGAAGCTAAAGCCTTTATCTTTGCTTTTGAAGCTTTACACAAGATGCATTTCCATTTTGGGCAAAAAGTTCACATTGCCATTTTCATAAAGAGGAACTTTTGCAACTTTGTCAATCTTGAGCATTGAACTTGTCCCTTTGGTACAAGCAAACTCTATAGCTTTCAAGAAATGTGTACCAACTCATTTCAGACCTCAAGCAAGCCAGGACAAGCATGTAGCATTGGTCTTGTCACTTTACTTCAAATGCAAGAAAAGTTGCAAAAAGGTCCAAAGCTTGCACAGCTAGTGAGGGCTGACTTTGTATCACTTCTCTACATATTTGCAAACTGGATACAAGGCACAACACGATTTTCTTGCACCTAAAACACTCTGAAACTCAAAAACACAAAATTTTTGCCTAAGTATACAGTTTTCTGCAAAAGCACAGCCAACTCTCATTTGGCTCATGCGTTTTGTGTTTAAACACTTCAAGCATCTCACACACTTGCTACCTAATCAATCCAAGCCATCACCCTGGTTCTGTAACCCCTGTTTCAGCATTTTCCATTTTCACTTTGGAAGCTTGCAGTTGGACTTGGTCAGAGAGTTCCAGCCATCCTCAGAGCCAGATAAGCATTGGAATAGGTTCAGGGAAGTTCAAGGAAGCTTAAACAATCACCAGGCCTCCATTAAAGTCCCTACATTGTTCTGCATGATTCCAACTGAAGGAGGTATTTTTTCAAACTCTATCTCTCTGAATAGGCAACTTCAAGCCACGATTTGTGAAGAAAAAATGTAGCTCTCATCATAACGAAGTTGTACATATTATTACTTTTCATTTATATTACTTGTGCTAAGAGAATTTGAATATTGAAAACTCTGAAAAAGTTAGGTCACGAATTAGGGGTTCAAAAATTCTCTCTGATCTTTGAGAGTTAGGTTACATAATTTATATTGTTGGAATCGTGAGCTCAAATGCCACATGTTTCATGTTATGAGTTGTTATTTTTATGCAAGCATGAGCAAGTTGCAGGTTTGAACTGAAAACGCGCGCAGGAAGCTTGGACGAAAGACAGGGATGATGTTCTGGGCTTTTTGGCGCCTTGGGCTTTTTGTTTTTGCTATTTGCACCCCCTGACTTGTTATTTGCATCCCCTCTGACTGATTTTTATATTTTTCATATTTTTTCATATTTTTATATTTATTGCTTTTGATTATTTTTTCTGAATAATAAAAAAATCCTAAAAATAATTTCTTTATTTTTGCAATTTTTTTTTATTTTATTATTTTTTTTTTTACATAAAAATTAGTTTATTTTGATAAATAGATTTTATTTTCTTAAATAACTTGTAAATATATTTAAAAATACTTAATATTTTTATTATACTATTTATACTCATAAATACTTATTTTCTATACATATTTAATTTTTAATATTTAGACATAATATTATTTATTTTTTATACAAAAATATACAAGTTAGTAAATATAGAATATTATTTTCTTTTAATTGAAAAAAACTAGGGTTTTAAACCCCTCCAAAAATAATATTATTTTTTCTAGGGTTTGAATTCATTATTTTTCTCATACAAAAACTAAACACAACATTTTTTAACATAAACATTGCATTGCATTTTAAATATTTATACTTTATTTATTTAAATTCGCGCAATATTCGATTTGGTTGTAATAATATATTTAGTTTTATATTTGTGCAAATCCCCCATTCAAACTTGTATTCCCCCCTCCCATAAAAATTGTTGTGATAGTTTAGTTTATTTTACGCAATTTATCGCTTTATATACCATGATTAGTAAATTAGGGTTTGCACGACAAGAACAAAAAAAAAGCAAAATAGAAAACCCTAAATGCAAGACAAAAGCATGAAAATGACACACTTTGCACACAAGCACCCTTAGGGTTTCTCCCACTTGGTTGCCTAAAATAAAATGGCCATGTTACGCATGCGAAGTATCTTGGCAAAACAAAACAAAAATAAGATCATAGTCCCTCGATGACGCTATTCAAGGGTTGCCTAAAACAAAATGATCTTGGTCCCTAAAAAATGCTAAGATACTTGGCAACATTGCTATCATGGTTATATGATGACCCACGCCCGTCCCGTTTACATCCAAAGATAGGGTTGCTTACCAAATCAATGGTAAGTCAACAATGTCAAAGGAATAAAAATGCACAAGAAAGACATTTGAGTAGGTAGATAGCTTCTAAGTTACTTGCTCTATTTCAAAACAATCCTTGTTATTTTCAAAAACAAACACACACACATTTCAAAACATCTTGCAAAACATTGAAAACATTTTCAAAAGACAAACATCTTTGTATACATTCTTACGAACGAGAATCATTACAAAGATTGCCTAAACGAATGGGCTCTTTTCAAAATACTTTCAAAACCACACCAAACACCATTTCAAACAAAATAAAGCAAGTGATCTAAACAAGTAACTAAGAGCCCATGGAAAACCATGGATGAAAAGGTTGCTAGCACCTTCCCTTTTAATAATCTACCCCCCGAACTCAAGAAAACATCTCAAAGGTCTTTCCTGTGCTTTTTTACCTTTCCTTTTGGATAAAAGAAAAGTCGGTGGCGACTCTTGCTAACCGCAACATTTGCAAACACAAACGCAAAACCTCAAGTCAGTTCTCCCACCACATCACAATGAGCATTCTTCCCGAACAAGTCTTTCCCTTTAAGTGCTCTAATTTCTCTCTGCATCTCTTGGAATTGGTCTTGAAACTCCTCCATCCTATCAAAGATGCCCAAACTTTCAGTAGGTTCAGCATGATAAATGGGTTCATTTGTATATGTGTGATACGGTGGGAGAACTGACTTGAGTTTTGCGTTTGTATTCACACTTGTTCGGTTGAGCAAGAGTCGCCACCGACTTTTTATTTTATCCTAAAGGAAAGGTTTAAAAAGCACAGCAAAAACCTTTTGAGATATTTCGTGGGTTCGGGGGTAGATTATGAAAAGGGAAGGTATTAGCACCCTTTTCATCCATGGTTATCCATGGGCTCTTAGTTACTTGGTTTTTTAGATCACTTGCCTTGATTTTCGATTGCTTGAAAATATGGTGTATGGTGTGTGTTTTGAAAATGTTTTTGAAGAAGATGCCTTGTTTTAGGCAACCAATGTATTTGACTCATGTTTGAGTGTTTTACAAAAGTGTGTATCTTTTCGAAAAGATGTTTCAAAATGTTTTTGAGAGGTTTGTTTTGAAAGTGTTGGTGAAGTGTGGTTTTTGAAAAGAAGGCAAGTGTTTTTGCAAGTTGATCTCAAGTAACTAAGAGTTTTGTCTACCCCTATTGTACTCAAAAGGTTTTCTCTATGTTTTCAACCCCTTTTAACAATTTTGTTCCACCATTGAATTTGGTGGACAATCTTGCGTTTAGGAAGTTTAACGGGACGGGCGCGGGTCATCGTATGGACCATGAATGCAATGGTGCCAAGTGTCTTTGGCAATTTGCTTGAAGGGACTATGATCATTCCGTTTAGGCAACTTTCGAAAGCTTCATCGAGGGACTTATGATCATTTGAATTTGTTTTGCCAAAGATACTCAACGTGTAAGCATGGCCCATTTTGGAAGGCAACATGTGGGATTACCCTAGAGGGTGCAAGTGTGATTGTGTATTGATTTCATGTATTTGTCTTGTATTAGGTTATCTAGCGTTTGATTTTATGTACATACAAACCCTAGGTCTAACCATGGTATAATTTGAAAGCGGTAAATTGCAAGAATTTAAAGTCTACGCTATTACAAATAGTATCCGGGAGTGGGGGTACAAATTCACAAATGGGAATGAGACTTTAGGAATGTAGTGTCCAATAATTTACAACCAAATCGAATTGCGATAAAAGTGTAAAGGTAATGTATATACAAAATAAGCAAATGTATAATGTATCAAATGTAAGTATATTGTGTAAGTGTACGTGTACGTATATGAGAATTATTTACAAGTGCGGAATGTGATTTTTACATGTATTATTAAGTATTGTTTATGTTCTTGTTTTGTATTTTTGGTTAAGTATGTACAAAAGAAAGTATTTTGTAGAAAAGAAAATGTATTTATTTTTAAAGAAAAGTCATGTATTAATGTAATTATGTACAAAAGTTTTAAATGAAAATGTTTTTAAGTTTAAAGAAAGATATTATTTGTATTTTAGTATTAATGTATAAATAGGAAAAATTAATTAAAAGAAAATAGTATGCTTTGAGTTCTATTCTTTTATGTATTAAAAAATTATTAATGTAGTTTAATTAATTAATGTATGTACAAACTATCTTAAGAAAAGAAATGTTTTAAGATTAGGAAAATGAATGTTTGTATATAACAAATAAAAAGGGTGGTTAATTTATTTATCAAAATAAAGAAAGGTATTATATTAGTTTTTAAACTAAAAAATAAAAGGTTGGCTTAAGAGTGTTTAAAAAAAAGAAGGAAGATACAAAATGGGCCTGAAAGGGTTTGGCCCAAACTAAAAGAAAACAAGTGAGAAAAAGAAAATGGGGGGTGAGGCGTTAGGAATGCAGTGGGCTTCAGTGTGGAAAGGGGTTAGGCCCAGGGCAAGTTTGACAAATGTTTCAGGGTTGAAGTTGTTTTGTTTCACTAAGGGACTTAGGGTTTGCTGAGAACGGCGCAAGAGTTAGCTTCGTCATCGCTTCGTCTTCTCCGATTAGCTTATGAATGCAATCTCCTCCGCCTAGCCACCAGTTGCCTCCTTCTCCTTCCTTCCTTCTTTGGTTCAGTGAAACCAATTAAGAGGTAATCGCCCTTTGTTCCCTCTTTTGTCTTAGCACGTTTAGGGTTTCATTCCTCTTTGCATGTTATGATTTACTGTTTTTGATTAAGCGTTTTGATTTGTGAAAGGGAAGGGCAGAAAAGTATACTACCTTTATCTTCTGGAGATGGAGGAGGAAGGGATCTAGGAGGCGCGTAGGAGGCTTGGGCGGAGAACACGGTGCTGATGAACTCTTGAGCTTCCTGGTATTTCGTACTTCGTTCCTTGGGTTTGATGATGACTTGACCTGAGAACCTTTTGTGCAATTTCTTTTCCTCTTCTCTTAGTTGCCTTCTGTATGCTTCTTTTCCTTCTCCTTTCTGTGGGCTTGCTGAGTTGTCTTGATGATGATTATCTGAGAGTTTGTTGCCTTTTGAATAACTTTGCTTGTATGAATATTCTGAGTTGTCTTGAAATGTTGATATTGTTGGTTAGTGTGTTTATCCCTATGATGAACCCTAGGTTCTGAGGGCTTTGAGTTGATATTGATGTTTGCCCCTGTATGCTTCTGAATGTGCTATTGTTGAAACATTTTGTTTTGACTAGCTTTCCTCTTTTGGCTCACTTCTGTTGCCTTTTTTTGTATATTGGCCTATGATGAAGTATTTCTGAGGCCTGATGGGTTTGGACATTGGTTTGATAAGTTTTTGGTGTTTGGAACTTGGCAAGTTAAAGGTTTATGGCCTTGAGGCTTTTTGGTAAGGCTTGGTTGTTAGCTTTGGCCTGCTGAGTTTATGTTTGAAACAAACAGGTTCAGGCTTGGCTCCTTGTTTGGATCTACTGGTTTAGACTTGTGTTACAGGTTCACGGCTTAAGCAGGTTTGACAGGGTATTGTTTGGTTAAGCTTGGTATCTGGTACAGGTTTGCATCAGTTTGTGATTGTTTGTTCTAATCTTGACACAGGTTTAGGTTTGAAACTGGTTCTTGGCCTTGAATGGTTAGGCTGGTTATTTGTTTTGATCATGTGTGGGCCTGATAGGTTTAATGCTGGTAAAACAGGTTGAAGGTTTTTTGGCTTATGAGGTCTGGACAGGCTGTTGCAGTTTTGTTGTGAGTATACTGGTTATTGTTTCAGGCAGGTTCAAAGCTTGGGCTTGCTTAGGTCGTTTGACAGTTCTGAGTTCCCCTTGGGTTTGTGATCTTTTTTTCTTTTTTTTATGTTCAACTCTGGTCCCCCTTTTTGTACTGTGTTATGAACAGATTGTTTTTATATCATTTGCCTTCTCAAGCCTGAACCTGTAAGCCCTATTTCTTCTTCTCTTTTCCTTCTCTCTCCAGTACAAAAACATTAAAAAATTGTTTATGTTTGTACTTCTCTGAAAAAGTAAATAGCTGGGAAATGATGAAACTGAGTTTTGTTTGCTTGTAAAACATGTTTCCTCTTTGCTTTATGTCTTCTTTTCCATACTTTCTGCTTCTTGACAGCATTGATGGCCTTTTGTATTTGTTTGATATCTTGCCATATCCCTTTTGACAGCTTTTTGGCAGAAAGTTTGAATTTGGACTTTGTTTGGCAATTCAGTTTGTAACTTGGACTTTGGTTATTTGCATATGCTGTCTTGCTTTTGAACTATGCAGTTTTGACAATTTGAAATGTGCAATTTTAACTTTGTGCATTCATTTAATTTGCAAACATTTTCACCCTTCTTTGTGAACCGGGAGAAATCCTGTGGTTTGCAGAGAGGGCTAACTGATCTCGGCCATTTGCTTTTAATGATGAGTCTAAATTAAACTGTATGTCTTTTATTTATTTATCTGCTTCTAACTTTTCTTCTGTTCTTTATTTTGCAGATAAAATTCCATGGAGTACTGGAGCAAGGGATAGAAGATGAAGAATCTGAAGATTTAGAAACATACTTAGGATAGTTTTTTTTTATTTAAATTTAAATAAATGTAAAATCATTGTTGTAAACAATTTGTAAACAAAACAATTGTACAAATAATTTAAAATAAATAAAAAGTTTCTTTATCCAATTAATTCTTTTCCTCTTTTTTTAATTGTTCGTTTTATTATTTATAATTCTTTAATTATAATAATTGAAAATAAATTCCAATCATTTAATCTTAGAATAATAAATAATTAAATAAACAATGCTTCAGCATTTGATCAGTTAAACCTGGCGTTTCAAACATCCAGAGCAAAACAACAGTCAATCACAGCAATTGCCCAGACGCTTTTTCCCTTTACTGACTTTAATCAAACATTGCAAATTCAAACCCAATGCAACCTTTTACTGATTCAGTCAAACAAATGCGAATTCAATCCAAATCTCGGAATATCTTGCAAAGCACCGTAGAATTAAATCTTTCTGAAGAATCGCGCATAAAAACCCTAATTCCTGATTAAATGCCAAAGAAGCGTTCGCCTTATCGAAGTTGAGCCAAAATCAACCAAAACCCTAAACCAACTGTTTGAAACATTCTAGAGCCCTGAAAATCAATAAAGCCCTAATTGTGTCTGACTGACGAGAAAAGTCTGTTTGACCGATTCTTGAGCCAGTTTGAAAAATTAGGAAACGCCTGAAGCTGTGATTTCTTGTGGAAAAATGCGAGGGCAAATTTTGGGGTACAACAGTTGCCCCTGTTCAATCTTCTTGAACCTGAAGAGTTAGATTGGCAAGTTTGCCTTTCGCGACTCGAAGGTAAAAGAAGATTGGACACTAGAGTGCCCTAAAATTTGCACTCGGTGATGTGATGGTAGAGGGAATGGGCTTAAAGATGCCATTTGGTGATGGGCTTAAAGATGCCATCTGATGCGATAGAATCTTGTCGGGGGATGGGCTTAGAGATGCCATCTGAGAATGGGCTTAAAGATGCCATTTGGAAGAACCTGGCACAAGTATCAGAATGTCGCCGTGTCTGGATCACATCTGAACTGTCTCTGAGTGAACCTGGAATAAGTATCAGAATGTCTCCATGTCTGGGTCACATCTGAACTATTTCTGGATGAATCTCGGGAGTTGATCTTTGTCTGTCGACTGATCTTACCTGAAAAGGTAAAGGGTTAGTTGTATGCAATGTTATGATGCATGATGCAATGTATGTGACATCAATGTTTATGACATGAATGTAATGAATGTGCATGTAAGCTGATAAGCTATCTTACTGAGGATAAATGAATCCTGGATGGCTGAAGATAAAAGAATCTTGACTGCTGCCGGGGAAAATAATTCTTTGGCTGCTGCTGTGGAGGGCAAGAATCTTCTGATTGTTGAAAAATGAGAAGTCTTGGGACCACTGTTGAGGGAATCAGAAGCTTGGGTTGTATGCCAAACTACTGGGGACTTCCTGTTTTGAGGAGATCTGTGTAGGATTTCCTGATGATGAGTCCGTGTAAAACTGCATCAGGTTTTTGAACACTTTTGACATTCGAATGCCCCAAGTGGTGATGTAGATAATTTCCTGGATTGTTACAGGTGTTGATCTGGAATTAGTCGTCAATAGATATGCCCTGGCTGGATACAGGAATCGAATCTGGAAATAGTCGTCAACAGATATGCCCTAGCTGGATACAGGAATCGAATCTGGAAATAGTCGTCAACAGATATGCCCTGGCTGGATACAGGAATTGAATCTTCAAACTCTTCAGACGTGCCCTGGCTAGATACAGGAATCGAGTCTAGAAATAGTCGTCAACAGATATGCCCTGGCTGGATACAGGAATCGAATCTGGAAATAGTCGTCAACAGATATGCCCTGGCTGGATACAGGAATCGAATCTTCAAACTCTTCAGACGTGCCCTGGCTAGATACAGGAATCGAGTTTGGAAATAGTCGTCAACAGATATGCCCTGGATGGATACAGGAATCGAATCTTCAAACTCTTCAGACGTGCCCTGGCTAGATACAGGAATCAAGTCTGGAAATAGTCGTCAACAGATATGCCCTGGCTGGATACAGGAATCGAATCTGGAAATAGTCGTCAACAGATATGCCCTGGCTGGATACATGAATCTAATCTTCAAACTCTTCAGACGTGCCCTGGCTAGATACAGGAATCGAGTCTGGAAATAGTCGTCAACAGATATGCCCTGGCTGGATACAGGAATTGAATCTGGAAATAGTCGTCAACAGATATGCCCTGGCTGGATACAGGATTCGAATCTTCAAACTCTTCAGACGTGCCCTGGCTAGATACAGGAATCGAGTCTGGAAATAGTCGTCAACAGATATGCCCTGGCTGGATACAGGAATCGAATCTTCAAACTCTTCAGACGTGCCCTGGCTAGATACAGGAATCGAGTCTGGAAATAGTCGTCAACAGATATGCCCTGGCTGGATACAGGAATCGAATCTTCAAACTCTTCAGACGTGCCCTGGCTAGATACAGGAATCGAGTTTGGAAATAGTCGTCAACAGATATGCCCTGGCTGGATACAGGAATCGAATCTTCAAACTCTTCAGACATGCCCTGGCTAGATACAGGAATCGAGTCTGGAAATAGTCGTCAACAGATATGCCCTGGCTGGATACAGGAATCGAATCTGGAATTGTGATAGTTGATTTATAGGTGGTTGTAATTTCCAGCAGGTGGTGAAGGAATGATTGAACACTTTTGACATTCGAATGCCCCAAGTGATGATGAAGGAGTCTTGAATCAGATTACTCTGCAGATTGAGAGATTTCTTGAAATCTTGACTGGACTGCCCCAGGTTAACTGAACTTTGAAAGATCTGTTGAAACCTTGACTGGACTGCCCCAGGTTAACTGGATGGTGACATGTCGTGCCCCTTATTGATAGGAGATTCGTAATGGAAGTGTCATCCTTTTGAAGTGATTTTGCTCACTGAGAGAGTTTCCGTTCCTCCGAACATTCGCTTATATGAAATTCTTCGCTGTCAAACAAAAAGCCAAATGCAGACAGTGATATTCAAGTAATGCAAAGTTTATGTTTGTCTCGAAGTTTTGAAAAATGCGTTTTTTAGCAGAAAACTTTTCATAAGACAAGATCAACACAAGACTTAGAGCAAAGCCTTACAGGAGTCAAGATACCTTTTGTAACAGTATGCTTTCGAACTAACCCATGCTTCAATTAGGACTTTTGAAGGGTTGTAACGTGGCTTGGTTCACGGTTTAAGAAGCAAAGGATATAGGCTCAAAGTATATTTGTACCCACCCGCTCTTCGTGGTGTTCTTCATACCTAAGCTCAGTTAATTGTGCGTCATACTCTGTTTTGAGTTTGGAACGACTTTTCGGGTGATGGTTCACCAGTTGAATTTGGGGAGACAGTCATCCTCTCTTTTTTCTTTTTCAACATTTTTCATGTTGTTGAGGATTTGTAATGACCTCACTATTTTGATTTTGATTTGTTATCCCTAACTTTTGCCTGATTGTTCCCGTTTTTTGAGATTGCAATCAGCGGGATGCCCCAGCTTTCTTAAGCCTCCTTTACAGGTTTTGGCTTGGTGGGCTTCTTCTCTTTTGAGAGATTGACTGTCTATGTGATAGGGAACCACCCTTGTCTTTTGATTCCAAAGGAATGCTTTTCTTTTTCTTTGACGTCGTTCGTTGTGTTACGAACTGAGAGCTTACGACTTCAATGCGCATTTTCTTTGAATTAACTGAGATACTACCCTGCCCCAGGTTTATATCAAAGGTTTTGATCGTTCAGAACAGAAAACTCCTACTTCTTTGGCTCGAAGGGGTTGACTAGGGATTAACTTCCTTATAACTCCAGTGTTTGGGAATTGAAAGAAATGTTTGTACATCATCAGCAAGGTCTGTTCAAAAGCATATTGTATGAGATTATAGTATTGTTTCGTCATCCTCCCTCTAAAGGCTTGCAGTTTTTTATCAAGAGTTAAATATCATAAAGAAAGCATAAGAGTAGTGAAAACGAATGGATGAATTCAAGACAAACATATGCAATGCATTAATGAAACAGAGTTTAACATCAACAGATAATTGTTTGACAACAAAAGAAATTACAACTTTGAAAATTCAAACGAAACAAAAGTCTTTCAGCTTGAGCTTTGTCACTTCAGGTGGAAAACCCCTTAACGGAAGATTTTCATCTCGCCGTCTGGCATGAATTCCAGCACTCCAATGTCGATCAGATCTTGAATCTTGTTCTTCAAGGCCCAACAGTCGTTGGTGTCGTGTCCCGGGATGTAGGAGTGGTAAACACAAAATGCGTCGGAATGATAGTTAGGAGAGGATGTATTGAGCTTCTGAGGAGGATCCTTTAAAGTAAGCAGGTTGACCTCCAACAGGCGCTTCAGTATGAAGAATGATGGTATTTCAGTCTCCGTGAACTGTCTTCCCGATGTTTCTTGCTTACATCGATTACCCCGTTGACGCTGACGAGGTTGTTGATGGGCTTGTGACCCTGAAGCAAGCGAAGGAGCCTTCCCCTTGTCTTCTTGAGTGGATGGAGGCTGAGCGGTGACTTGCTCTTCAACCTCAGATGTTTTCCCCAATTGGTTGTTTGGAAGCAGTTGGCGGACGAGAACTCTGAGTTCTTCTTGTCTTTGAGATAGGTCTTGGATGAGAGCCATCTGGCCCACCAACTGTCCCATCACTTGGGTCCTCAATGTTGTCAGATTAAACTGCAGCTCCGCAAGCTGATCCCTCCTGGCATTGTTTGAATTCTCCAAGCCCTTCGTGAGGAGAGCTTTCATTTCTTCTTGCCCCAGAGACAAGTTCAGGAACATTTCCTGCAGCTGAGCAGTCTGGTCTTGGATGTCTTTGACAGACCTTTCTAGAGCCATCTCTTACTGAAATAAACAGCAGGAGAGTAAGGAAACCTGAAAAAGGAAAGATCGTCAAGATGCAATGCATGATATGTGGATGCATGCTTTCAAGGATCTCTTGGGGTAAACACAAGAAAATGTTAGAGGTTGAACTCTGATCTTGGATTGGAGAACTTTGCACCGGTGGATGTCTTTCCACTAGAATCAAGCTCACCATGTCAAGTGGGTCATCGCCACTGATTCAAGTTGTTGCACTTGATCTTTGACTGGAGAACTTTGTATCGGTGGATGTCTTTCCACTAGAATCAAGCTCACCATGTCAAGTGGGTCATCGCTACTGATTCAAGTTGTTGCACTTGATCTTTGACTGGAGAACTTTGTATCGGTGGATGTCTTTCCACTAGAATCAAGCTCACCATGTCAAGTGGGTCATCGCTACTGATTCAAGTTGTTGCACTTGATCTTTGGTTAGAGGAGAAACCTCTTGCCCCCTTGGTAGACGTCTGGTTCAACGTAACCCTGCATCAAAAGAACCCTCGAGATCCTCGAAAAGGTTATTGAAAATGCTATTGTATGATGTTATGATGTTATGTACATGTATGCGAAAAGCAAGTGAGTGTATATACAAACAAACATATTCACACAAAGCAAACAAGTCCTTAGGTTTAGGCTTGCATGAGGTTCAAGTACTACCCTCTTTCAGTTTCGTTGGTTAAAACTTGTCCTATCGAAAGTAACCGGGTTCTAGAGAATCTCAATATCACTGACTACCCTCAATCGGTCATAACTCCAGCATCGCTATCTTTTCTTGCGGCCGGAACCATCGCGAGAGTTTAGCCTCAATGAGTGTAGCATAGTGCTACTGTTCTAATGGCCAAGTTGGGTCAATTTAGGGTTCTAAGGTCGGTTGGTGCTTAATGACTCCTTGGAAGACCCATATTCTCCCTGTTTCAACACAAGGGATATCGATACAGACCAAGGTGCCACACCAACATAGCCACTGCTTCACCCATGTCGGTATACCCCGGACAGGTCCCTCGCAGATTATGCTACCTAAAAAAGGTATTCCCCAGATCCGGGTTAGGATCTATGAAACTCCGATGCAAAGCCCACAAATGTAAAAGCAAACAAAGCAATCAATTGAAAACAAAGGTGATCTAAACCCTAAGGTAACCCCACTTTTAATTGTTATCCCCAGCAGAGTCGCCAGTTCTGTGATACGGTCGGAGAACTGACTTGAATTTTGCGTTTGTATTCGCACTTGTTCGGTTGAGCAAGAGTCGCCACCGACTTTTTATTTTATCCTAAAGGAAAGGTTTAAAAAGCACAGCAAAAACCTTTTGAGATATTTCGTGGGTTCGGGGGGTAGATTATGAAAAGGGAAGGTATTAGCACCCTTTTCATCCATGGTTATCCATGGGCTCTTAGTTACTTGGTTTTTTAGATCACTTGCCTTGATTTTCGATTGCTTGAAAATGTGGTGTGTGGTGTGTGTTTTGAAAATGTTTTTGAAGAAGATGCCTTGTTTTAGGCAACCAATGTATTTGACTCATGTTTGAGTGTTTTACAAAAGTGTGTATCTTTTCGAAAAGATGTTTCAAAATGTTTTTGAGAGGTTTGTTTTGAAATTGTTGGTGAAGTGTGGTTTTTGAAAAGAAGTCAAGTGTTTTTGCAAGTTGATCTCAAGTAACTAAGAGTTTTGTCTACCCCTATTGTACTCAAAAGGTTTTCTCTATGTTTTCAAACCCTTTTAACAATTTTGTTCCACCATTGAATTTGGTGGACAATCTTGCGTTTAGGAAGTTTAACGGGACGGGCGCGGGTCATCGTATGGACCATGAATGCAATGGTGCCAAGTGTCTTTGGCAATTTGCTTGAAGGGACTATGATCATTCCGTTTAGGCAACTTTCGAAAGCGTCATCGAGGGACTTATGATCATTTGAATTTGTTTTGCCAAAGATACTCAACATGCAAGCATGGCCCATTTTGGAAGGCAACATGTGGGATTACCCTAGAGGGTGCAAGTGTGATTGTGTATTGATTTCATGTATTTGTCTTGTATTAGGTTATCTAGCGTTTGATTTTATGTACATACAAACCCTAGGTCTAACCATGGTATAATTTGAAAGCGGTAAATTGCAAGAATTTAAAGTCTACGCTATTACAAATAGTATCCGGGAGTGGGGGTACAAATTCACAAATGGGGATGAGACTTTAGGAATGTAGTGTCCAATAATTTACAACCAAATCGAATTGCGATAAAAGTGTAAAGGTAATGTATATACAAAATAAGCAAATGTATAATGTATCAAATGTAAGTATATTGTGTAAGTGTACGTGTACGTATATGAGAATTATTTACAAGTGCGGAATGTGATTTTTACATGTATTATTAAGTATTGTTTATGTTCTTGTTTTGTATTTTTGGTTAAGTATGTACAAAAGAAAGTATTTTGTAGAAAAGAAAATGTATTTATTTTTAAAGAAAAGTCATGTATTAATGTAATTATGTACAAAAGTTTTAAATGAAAATGTTTTTAAGTTTAAAGGAAGATATTATTTGTATTTTAGTATTAATGTATAAATAGGAAAAATTAATTAAAAGAAAATAGTATGCTTTGAGTTCTATTCTTTTATGTATTAAAAAATTATTAATGTAGTTTAATTAATTAATGTATGTACAAACTATCTTAAGAAAAGAAATGTTTTAAGATTAGGAAAATGAATGTTTGTATATAACAAATAAAAAGGGTGGTTAATTTATTTATCAAAATAAAGAAAGGTATTATATTAGTTTTTAAACTAAAAAATAAAAGGTTGGCTTAAGAGTGGTTAAAAAAAAGAAGGAAGATACAAAATGGGCCTGAAAGGGTTTGGCCCAAACTAAAAGAAAACAAGTGAGAAAAAGAAAATGGGGGGTGAGGCGTTAGGAATGCAGTGGGCTTCAGTGTGGAAAGGGGTTAGGCCCAGGGCAAGTTTGACAAATGTTTCAGGGTTGAAGTTGTTTTGTTTCACTAAGGGACTTAGGGTTTGCTGAGAACGGCGCAAGAGTTAGCTTCTTCATCGCTTCGTCTTCTCCGATTAGCTTCTGAATGCAATCTCCTCCGCCTAGCCACCAATTGCCTCCTTCTCCTTCCTTCCTTCTTTGGTTCAGTGAAACCAATTAAGAGGTAATCGCCCTTTGTTCCCTCTTTTGTCTTAGCACGTTTAGGGTTTCATTCCTCTTTGCATGATATGATTTACTGTTTTTGATTAAGTGTTTTGATTTGTGAAAGGGAAGGGCAGAAAAGTATACTACCTTTATCTTCTGGAGATGGAGGAGGAAGGGATCTGGGAGGCGCGTAGGAGGCTTGGGCGGAGAACGCGGTGCTGATGAACTCTTGAGCTTCCTGGTATTTCGTACTTCGTTCCTTGGGTTTGATGATGACTTGACCTGAGAACCTTTTGTGCAATTTCTTTTCCTCTTCTCTTAGTTGCCTTCTGTATGCTTCTTTTCCTTCTCCTTTCTGTGGGCTTGCTGAGTTGTCTTGATGATGATTATCTGAGAGTTTGTTGCCTTTTGAATAACTTTGCTTGTATGAATATTCTGAGTTGTCTTGAAATGTTGATATTGTTGGTTAGTGTGTTTATCCCTATGATGAACCCTAGGTTCTGAGGGCTTTGAGTTGATATTGATGCTTGCCCCTGTATGCTTCTGAATGTGCTATTGTTGAAACATTTTGTTTTGACTAGCTTTCCTCTTTTGGCTCGCTTCTGTTGCCTTTTTTTGTATATTGGCCTATGATGAAGTATTTCTGAGGCCTGATGGGTTTGGACATTGGTTTGATAAGTTTGTGGTGTTTGGAACTTGGCAAGTTAAAGGTTTATGGCCTTGAGGCTTTTTGGTAAGGCTTGGTTGTTAGCTTTGGCCTGCTGAGTTTATGTTTGAAACAAACAGGTTCAGGCTTGGCTCCTTGTTTGGATCTACTGGTTTAGACTTGTGTTACAGGTTCACGGCTTAAGCAGGTTTGACAGGGTATTGTTTGGTTAGGCTTGGTATCTGGTACAGGTTTGCATCAGTTTGTGATTGTTTGTTCTAATCTTGACACAGGTTTAGGTTTGAAACTGGTTCTTGGCCTTGAATGGTTAGGCTGGTTATTTGTTTTGATCATGCGTGGGCCTGATAGGTTTAATGCTGGTAAAACAGGTTGAATGTTTTTTGGCTTATGAGGTCTGGACAGGCTGTTGCAGTTTTGTTGTGAGTATACTGGTTATGGTTTCAGGCAGGTTCAAAGCTTGGGCTTGCTTAGGTCGTTTGACAGTTCTTAGTTCCCCTTGGGTTTGTGATCTTTTTTTCTTTTTTTTATGTTCAACTCTGGTCCCCCTTTTTGTACTGTATTATGAACAGATTGTTTTTATATCATTTGCCTTCTCAAGCCTGAACCTGTAAGCCCTATTTCTTCTTCTCTTTTCCTTCTCTCTCTAGTACAAAAACATTAAAAAATTGTTTATGTTTGTACTTCTCTGAAAAAGTAAATAGCTGGGAAATGATGAAATTGAGTTTTGTTTGCTTGTAAAACATGTTTCCTCTTTGCTTTATGTCTTCTTTTCCATACTTTCTGCTTCTTGACAGCATTGATGGCCTTTTGTATTTGTTTGATATCTTGCCATATCCCTTTTGACAGCTTTTTGGCAGAAAGTTTGAATTTGGACTTTGTTTGGCAATTCAGTTTGTAACTTGGACTTTGGTTATTTGCATATGCTGTCTTGCTTTTGAACTATGCAGTTTTGACAATTTGAAATGTGCAATTTTAACTTTGTGCATTCATTTAATTTGCAAACATTTTCACCCTTCTTTGTGAACCGGGAGAAATCCCGTGGTTTGCAGAGAGGGCTAACTGATCTCGGCCATTTGCTTTTAATGATGAGTCTAAATTAAACTGTCTGTCTTTTATTTATTTATCTACTTCTAACTTTTCTTCTGTTCTTTGTTTTGCAGATAAAATTCCATGGAGTACTGGAGCAAGGGATAGAAGATGAAGAATCTGAAGATTTAGAAACATACTTAGGATAGTTTTTTTTTATTTAAATTTAAATAAATGTAAAATCATTGTTGTAAACAATTTGTAAACAAAACAATTGTACAAATAATTTAAAATAAATAAAAAGTTTCTTTATCCAATTAATTCTTTTCCTCTTTTTTTAATTGTTCGTTTTATTATTTATAATTCTTTAATTATAATAATTGAAAATAAATTATAATCATTTAATCTTAGAATAATAAATAATTAAATAAATAATGCTTCAGCATTTGATCAGTTAAACCTGGCGTTTCAAACATCCAGAGCAAAACAACAGTCAATCACAGCAATTGCCCAGACGCTTTTTCCCTTTACTAACTTTAATCAAACATTGCAAATTCAAACCCAATGCAACCTTTTACTGATTCATTCAAACAAATGCGAATTCAATCCAAATCTCGGAATATCTTGCAAAGCACCGTAGAATTAAATCTTTCTGAAGAACCGCGCATAAAAACCCTAATTCCTGATTAAATGCCAAAGAAGCGTTCGCCTGATCGAAGTTGAGCCAAAATCAACCAAAACCCTAAGCCAGCTGTTTGAAACATTCTAGAGCCCTAAAAATCAATAAAACCCTAATTATGTCTGACTGACGAGAAAAGTCTGTTTGACCGATTCTTGAGCCAGTTTGAAAAATCAGGAAACGCCTGAAGCTGTGATTTCTTGTGGAAAAATGCGAGGGCAAATTTTGGGGTACAACAATATGGAATAGTGTGAACCACGGGAGCGGCAGTAGTCATTACAGGCTGAGGAAAAGATATTGTAGGCTGGATCACAGGTTGCACAGTAGTCATCTTAGGTTGAGGAAAGGATACAACAGGTTGAATCATGGGTTGCACAGCAGGCTGGTACCCCTCTGGCGTGAAGTTGTAAGGCATACCCCATGGAAAACCTTTCGGAATTTTATGTTGCGGAGAGTTGACTTGAGCCATAGATGTTGGAGCAGTGACGATCTTGGAAACCACAGCAGTTTGAGCTTGAGTCTCGGTGGCCGAAGTCGATGGCTGATTCTGAGCAACCATCAAGCTTTCCACCAAAGCGGTCAACTTTTCCATTCCAGTACGAAGAGTAGTGACCTCCTCGCAAAGTTCGTGATTTTCTTGCTCTAGATCTTCCATTCTCTTTCGACGATTGGCTCGAGTATTATACTGGTTAAATAGCTTGACGATCTATCGGAGTGAAAAAAGAAACAAGAATAAGACTCTAGAAAACATGTGAAATTGAATGTTAGATGATGCATGATATGTGATGCAAATGATTATTTATTTTGATAGTTTTCCAAGGAACTTTAGAACTTTGATAACTTTGCACACATCAATGGTAAAGGAATTTGGAACAACAAAAACTCATTTCATTGATAAAAGCGGTAAATTACAACTTTGGGACAACAAAACCCATTAATAAAAGCAGTAAATTACAACTTTGGAACATGAAGCCCTTTTACAGAGTTTTACAAAATGACATAAGTAATAAAAAAACTAGGAACTAAATATCACTCAGAATCATCATCAGATAAAGGACCAAATGCTACTTGTAACTTGAGCTTCCTAATCTTCTTTTGATAGAAATCTTCCATCTCTTTCTTCTCGGATACCAGTTGATCAATGACTTCCTTCCGTGGATTAGGAACAGGAGTAACGCCTACCAAATCTTCCTTCTTTCTCTTCCTTTCCTTAGCATATTTCCTGAGTAATGCATCCTTTTGACGAATCTTCTCATCATGATCAATAAACCAACCATCTTGAATAAATAGCATATCGTCCTTCTCCTTCAGCTGTCGAGTCAGGACCCTATTTTCGTATTCAGACATGCTATACTTTTCCTTCCAATCATCTCTTTCAGACTTCATTCTAGCCAGATTTTCCTGATACTCTCTCATGTTCTTAATAGGGATATCAGTATATGATGATGTAGCAACAGAGAATAAAGGTTTCTCGGGATTATAAGGCATCTTGAGAGCACAAGCCCTAGCACGAACCCATTGAAGGTAAGGCTCCAAAGAAACAGCACCTTTATTCCCTAACATGTCTATCCCCTTTATATGGATATGGCGTCAAGCCTTTTCAATCTCCTCTTTAGCTGCTTTGTGATCTTTTCCTTCTTGTAGAAAGAAACCACTCAAATGAATGTTATTCGGCTTGTCCTTCATTGGGTATCCAAACTGGCAACGCGCAAGGATAAGATTATAGTTAATTCCTCCCCTCGTACCAAGAAGAGGCACGTTAGGAAAAATATCATAACTACCAATGACCTTCACGCCATAGTAAGCTCGATTATACCAATCTATGTCGGAATGAGTAAGAGCCATAATTTTTGGTGCCCATCGTGGCTCCTTCTTGAGATCCCAGAAAATATCAGACACAGGTAAATGAGAAACATAACATTGGTATAGCAATGGTGCACAACAGATAATCATCCCACCTTGGTAGGAGTTTCGAAGATGGATGGAATAGAAGGTATCTCCTAGCAGCGTAGGGACCGAATTTCCAATCAAGAAGATTTTAATAGTGTTGATATCCATGAATTTATCAATGTTAGGGAACAAGAACAATCCATAAGCAACTAAGGCAAAGACATCTTCAAAGGCGACATTATCCTTTATCTCGGCGAAGTGACGAGCTTTCTTAAACAAAAATTGTGCAGGCAAGCCTCGAATTCCTCCCTTAGTAGTCATGTTCTCTTCTATCTCGGACCTCCTCAAATGGGTGATTGTTGTTATCTCGTGAGATTTGGGTTCCCCTTCTAAACCATAGAAAGGAACACAGTCGGTGATTGGCAAACCAAGTATATAGGAGTACTATTCTAAAGTGGGCATTAACTAGTAATCAGGAAAAGTGAAGCATCGATATAATGGATCATAAAATTGGACCAACGTACTAAGGATGCCTTCATTCATCTTGCGCTTAATGAGAGGGATAATAGATCCATATTTATTTTGAAACTTCGTAGGGTTCTTAATCTTGGGAATCAAATTCTTCAAATATTCAATCTCAGGCTCCTTAAAACTATAACTCTGAGTGTTTCTTTTTCCAAAATCCATAGTAACAGTACCTGAGATGTCTGCAAAAATCATTCTTAAGTTCCTTGAAAAATATGTTTACAAAAATGCTTATGGATGTATGAATGAATGATAATGAAACAATTACACATAAGTTCACAAACATAGGGTTCAAAGGTTCAATGCTTCGAGCACGGAGTCAAAGGTAAAGCCCACCCCCAAGGTATGTACTAAAGGTTTAATCATACCTGTAAAACAAGGTTCTAAAAGTTCCCAGAGTCTACATCCCTCCTTCGGATATTACCAACGTCTTGATTACTCGATAATTATTAATATTCTCAAGAGAAACTCGTCCGGGTGTAGCATCGCGTGACAAATACTTCTGAATTACTCTATTATAGTCTTCGCGCTACACCTAAGAGGCCAAGATGGGTTAAGGGTTCTACGGTTCTCAGCTTCTCTGGCTCCCAGGTCGAAAACAATAATGTCTTCTCGATTACTTGGTAAACAAATACTACGTCCAAAAGGGCTTCCACTGAGTGGGGGATTTCATGCCTCCTTCTTCGGGATTACTCCCTCAAAGTTAACATGACTATACCGCCAGTCCTATTCCTAAATGTAACTTAGTCCGGGTATAGGACTTGTCCTTTGTAAATATTATCAACACCCAAATAATCACGATATATCACATATAATCAAACAAACAAGTAATAATAACAAAAATAGATATTACAAATTAGGCTTAACCCACTTAGGGATGGACCAGCAAGAGGTCAATCTTTCCCCAGCAGAGTCGCCAATTCTGTAGCGATAAAAAATGTAGCAGGGTAAATCGGAGATCGAGCTATTAATTAACTCGACTCACAAAGCAAGAGTCGCCACCGCGCTTTATTATTTCCAAAGGAAAAAGAAAAAGAGCAAAATAAAACCCTTAAATATGCAATGTAATATAGTACTTAAAAGTAATGAAAATACAATGCGTTTTTTAAAAGAGATCTAGAGTTTGGGGGTTGGTTATGCAATGGGAAGGTATTAGCACCCAATGCATCTGCGGTACTCCGCAGGAACCTTTTGAAATATCTGTTTTTTGGTTTAAATTGTTTGTTTGATTAAAATGGTTCGTTTGGCTAAAAATGGGTATGGACGAGATTTTGAAGATACGACAACCTAGTGTCGAAGATTTGACTTTAAAAAATGTGAGTTTGAAAATTAAATCTTTTAGGAAAATCGACTTAAGTTTGGAAAAATAATAAATAGAAAAAAAATGAATGAGGGTATTCGCACAATCATATGATATATTTTTGATGACATAAAGTCAACAAAATTAAAATATTTCCCTTGAAATTGAGACAGACGAAAAATAGAAAGATTAAATGATCGAGAATAAAGTTAATTATAGCGACAACTAAATAATTAAATAAATAACGAGAATTAAATTACTAGAATGCATTTTTAAACAAGAATTAAATAAAAGATTGGTAGCATGTTGACAAAAATTAAATAAAAATATAAATTTATAATAACATGTTTTTTATGTTTTGTAATTAAATAATAATCATAGACTAAACTATATATAATCAAGTTTTAATGTAAGTGAAAGAAAAAGAAAGGCCAAAGAGCAAAAAAAGAAAAATGCCCCCTACCAAGGATCGAACTCAGCCTTTTAGGTTATAGGTAACATGCTTCACCAACTGTACTAGGATGGTATTCGTTTATTAATAGGACAAAATTAATAAATAAGGAAACATGGTTGAGTGATTGGGCCAATAGGCCCAAAGAGTTTGACCCGGTTGGGAAAGAAATGAAGAAATGCTTTTGTAACCCTAAACTACAGCGCCGCGGGTTGGTGTTCACCTTGGAAATGAAAAACAGGTTGAATTATTATTATTACTGTAAACTCTATTTGCTATGTTCATCACAAAACAAAACAAGACTCTTTCTCTCTAACCTCTCATCAGTAACATTACCATCTTGAAGGAAAAATCCTCTCTAAACTTTCCAACACCATCAGCAGCTTCAAACACATTACAAACATCATCATGTGCTTCTCTTATCATCTTCTCGAATCAAACCCTAACGGAAGACATACAACTATCACGGTTTCCATCACCATTGCCACCGCGGAGGAACGTATCTGGTCGCTTGGCTTGTCTCGCCAAATATTTGCATGTTCAAATCCAAGGACAAGGTAAATTTATTGAAAGAAACGATTAATACACATGTATAAAATATTAACAGTGTTATTGTGTGATGTTGCAGGGTGCAGACCTGTAGAACCAAAAATCCGGATTCCACTACTTGAAGGTTGATGATTATGGAGGTGAGTCCTTTTGTGAGCTTCAAACATATGTGCGTTCAAAGGGACAATAATTTTGACTCGAGTACTCAAACTGGCTTTTGTAAGAGTTGCATGGATGTTTTTGAAAAGCTGGGAGTTTATGAGGTTTATGCATATGTTCTCTATAGGTTCTGTTTAGTGGTGTTTTAACAGGTTAGATTTTTGGTTTAACATAAAAATATTAATGGTTTAGTTTTGTTATGCAGGTTCTAAAGTTTTGTTAACATGTTAACAGGTTTTGTTGTTATAGTTGTTGAGAAAGGCGTGGTAGAAGCGATATCTATAATTTCAATTCTGGTTTTTTCTTTCTGTTCAGATTTTTTCTTCTAATTTCAAGAATGAAATTTATGTCTTTGGAATCACTTATGTTTGAGCAGAGTTGGTTGCAGGTTGTTATCGATTCGCGGTTGTTAGCTACACGGAGAGGAAGAGATAGAAGTTATTGTTACGCGACGGAAGGAGTATGGTTCTTTTATTATATTTATTGTGTTATTACTGTTATTATGAATTCTATACATGTTTAAATGCTAACAACATGCAGCAACTCAAAGAAAATACAACAAAGAAGGTATGATAAGGCAAGCATCGTATGGCAAAAAATGGCGCAGAAAATGATTCAAACATGAATATATGCAGAAATAGATAAAGAGGAAGAAGAAAGAAAAAAATACCTCTCGGAGCCTCTCTGATGGGGCTTCTAAAAGATAGTAAGTTTCTCTCCTTGAATTTGCTATGTTCTTCTGATTTTTCCTATCTACTGAGTTTTTGTTGTTCTTCTCCTTTGAATTTTTTGTGTGTGTTTTTCTGATTTTTCTTCTCTTAATGTTCCTCTTTTGATTCTTAGTGTGATTCTGGGACAAATTTATCTCCGCTTTTCTGTTGATGAAGGCCTTTATTTACAGTGAAATGTGTGGGGTTTTAGGGGGGGGGGACAATAGAGATTTGAACTATTTTTGTAAGATGTTTTCATGCTTTGTTCATACAATTTATTTTAACCATTTTGATGCAATTCTGTGACTACTTTGATGCAGGTTGGAGCAGACTGTATAGCAGTTTACAACAGATTTTAGCAGCATTTGGGGCTGCTGTATGTTGCTATTTTTTCCATGCTGTTTGTAGCATTTTACAGCATCTTTTCCTTGGACTGCTATGCTGCATTTCTGGGCTAGTTTGCTGCCCCGCTGAGCAATAAAAATACAACAAAATTGGGCTGGAAAATGGGTTGCAAAATGGACTGCATTAGCAACTTTGTTGGGCTGAATTTTTTAGTGTTGAAAATATATTTTGTACAAACTTGTATCTTCTTTGCAACTTTGTAATAATAACTAAAATAAATTTGTAACACAAGTGGAATTTGTTCTCCAATATAATTCCTTCAATTCTTTGTAAAATCATGAACAACTTTGAATCTTCGATTGAAACTTAGAATCTTGATATGTCTTGATAAAATTCCAAGTCTTCCATTTGAATTTGGGAAATAATTGAATAATACTTGGATGAATTGTTGAATGAGGAATAAACCAAAAATGCTAGCCTTAAGACTTCAATCTTACATTTTATAATAGAAATCCAAATAAATCCCATGAATTGATCTTGTTATAAAATAGCAACCATCATGTAATTAATCTTGTGATGAACGATTATTTGAATCGAATTTCTTTTTCCAACATCTTCTTGAATAAATGCTTCATGTGAATTCAAATGGTCATAATGTAAACCCACCAAATTAATCACACAAAATAATCTTGAATAAATATCTAATGCGATGAATGATTATTCTTGAATGAGATCTCTTGGTAGCTTCTATTAACACTTGAATTCAAATAAAGAAAATTCCAAGTATTTCGACTAAATTCTTCCGGAACGGTCTTGAATTTAATCATCCCCTTTTAACGAAATTCGCCCCGCGTCATGAGAAAACTTGCAGATGACTTTTGGTCGAAGGAGTCGAGATTGACTTTCATAGCTTGATTTTTCTTGTATTTGAAGGCAATGTGAAACACACATGAATCGATGGCAGTAAAACTCTGACTGTTTCTTTCTGAAGAATTTCAGAGACACTTGAGGCCATCTGTTAGGTAGAGCATGGAAATAACACACGGTTCTCTAAAAGTTCTTTTGATGAGCCAGTCTTTGAGAATCAACGATCGACTGCATCTCTATTTTGATACTCGAAACCCCAATTGAGGAGTGACTTCTGATGCTCTTATTTCAGACCTATTTCCTGCACATGAAATCAAAAAAACCGAACATACACTTCGTGCTTGATTAGTGGTTAGTCATTCATAAGATAAAATGCTCACAACACTCGATAATCTCTGCACAATCAAAGCTCGAAGGTGAAACATTTGAAACTGACCATATTTCGCGACCTTGATGTGTATATAAAATAATGCAAATGAAGATAGGATCTTAGGTCAAAAATTGGGGTGTGACACATATGCATATGAAAAAAATTAAAACTATTTGGCACATGTGACCTGCTAAGAAGCAGCAAGCATCTCTTTAATGTATATGAAATATCCTCACAGAGTTATTTCATTAGCATTATCTCCACAAAACGACTACAATAAAACCTTTACTCAACAGAGTTACCCATGAAGTCTCTTTGCATAGGTTGATCTCCAGCCAGAGTCTCAATCTCTTGGCAGCTCTCTCCCCATCTAAGTTGATCCTACAAGTAGAAGCCTTGTGGATCTCTTCCTCAAAGAACTCGCCTCGTCAGCAGTTCATCGAGTATTCATCAACAGGGTTTATTTCCCCAACAGGGTTTATTTCCCCAACAAACAACGAGTAGAATAACTCCCCAGCCGAGTTCAAATTCCCCCGGCATAGCCTATCTTCCCCAGCTGAGCTTGTTATCCCCAGCTGAGTATATCCTCCTAAGCTGAGACTGTCTTCCCCGACTGAGTCCACACTCTCCAGTTTGAGTTTTCCTTTTAGACTATTGCAAATCATAGGTCCACAACCCCTAATCCCCAGTAAAGATGTCAACAAAATATTTACTACCTCCAAAAAGATGCTACGAAGACTGGACCGGACCAGATATTAGTACAAATTTCAAACTACTATGAATCCTGGACCCGACAAGATAATAGTCAACTTCTAAAGTCACTATAGAGCCTGGACCCAACCAGATAATAGTGAAAACCTTTCAAAGCTACTATGAAGCCTGGACCCGACCAGATAATAGTACAACTTTCAAATACTATGAAACCTGGAACCGACCAGATAATAGTTTAACCCTTCAAACTATAGAAGAACCTGGACTCAACCAAACCAGGGTTTAACTTATTTTTCTCAGTAGAGTTTTCCTCTACCTCAACAAGTTATTGTGAAGCCTGGATTCGACCAGATAGCAATTCCCTTCAGAAATTCATTGTGAAACCTGGAATCCGACCAGATAACAACTAAATCCCTAAGCAGGTTATTGTGAAACATGGACCCGACCAGATAACAATTAACCTCATCCACCTCAGAAATATGCAAGGCCTGGAATCCGACCAGATAGCGGTTCAATATCATTAAGTTACTGTAGAGCCTGGAGCCGACCAGATATCAGCTCAACTTCGTCTTTTCAAGCAAGTTATTATGAAGCCTGGAGCCCGACCAGATAATAATTGGCTATAATGCCAACGAGACACTATAAAGCATGGAATCGACCAGATAATAGTATAACTTTTCAAAATCTATAAAGCCTGGACCCGACCAGATAATAGTATAACTCTTCAAAAGCTATAAAGCCTGGACCCGACCAGATAGTAGTTACCACTTCAAATTGCTATGAAGCCTGGACCCGACCATATATCAGTTTAACTTCATCCTTTCTATCCAATTACTGCAAAGCCTAGATTCGACCAGATAACAGTTAACTTCCTTATCCCCAGCAAGTTGTTGTGAAGCCTGGATTCGACCAGATAACAGTTAATTTATTCTTCCCCAGTAAGTTACCATGAAGCCTGGATCCGACCAGATAGCAGTTGACTTCCTTATCCTCATCAAATCATTGTGAAGTCTGGATCCGACTAGATAACAACTAACATTCAAGAGATTTTCTCCAGCAGGAGCATCCTTTCAACAAAGTTTGAAGATACGTATACTCTTCATCTCCAACAGCGATCCAAGATTTAACTTCCCAAAGTTCCTCAGCAGTAGTCAGGGGTTTATTTTCCCTAACAAAAATGCATCTCACATTCATACATCATAGCACATACATAAAAATGCATCTAGCATAATACCACATCTTGTGAACATCATGCATACATCTGCATGTAACTAACCTTTTTTTCCCACAAGTGAAACATCAAGTTTTAGTATAAATAGACCAAATATTTGTGCTGATACTTCTTCCAGTGTTTACCATCATTCCTCCAAATGGCATCTATAAGCTCATTTGCAATACATCTTCGAGTGCAAATTTCTGGACACTCTAGTGTTCAATCATCTTCCACCTTCAAGTCACGAATGGTGGATCCGCCAATCTAACTCTTCAGGTTTAGGAAGATTGAACATGGGCAATTGTTGTACCCCAAAATTTGACCTCTCATTTCTCAAGTAATCTCTCACGAGATCTCCTTTAGTTCAAGACTGCACAAGGGTTTATTAGCTCAAGACACCTCCTTAAGCATTGATGACTGAAAATTAGGAATTGAGATTGCACAAGGACAAATGGACTTTTAATGCCTCATATGACTTTTATGGATCATTTTGGACCCTCAAGATTGCTCATGTCATGTTTCAAGTCTTGGATCACTTTTTTGCTCAGTCAATTGATAAGTTGACCTAAAATCAGTTGTATTAGGGAAAAAGTCAACTATGGTCAATTTAGAGTCAAACTTCATAATTTTTATCTATATCAACATAATAAACTCATATATGTCATTTGAACAAGTTTGGACCATAATTCAACACAAAATTTGATCAGATCATCAAAAGGGCAAAATGGTCAAAATTAGGGTTTTGACTGAGAATGTGCAATTTTTGATTTTTGACCTAGAAAATGTTTGATTGGTTTAAGTTATGATCTCAAGGATTCACATGCTTCATTTTTACCTAATGACATGGCTCAAAATATCTCTCAAGATCAATTGGTTGACAGTTGAATTTCAATCAACTAATGAAAAGTCAACTGTATACTGAAAAGTCAAACTTTGACTTTTTGGTCAAAATCAAGTATCAAAGATCAAAATTGATCAAAGCATGTCAAAATATAAAACTTGTTCATCAAGAAATCAAAAAGTCAAGATTTCATTTTGAAAAGTCAAAATTTCTAAAATTAGAACTTTTTCAAAGTGTTGAAAATTTCATATTTTTTCACAACTTTGAGCCAATTTTTCACCATGATGCAAGATGATTCAAAGGAAACTTCCAACATGAAAGTTGTAGATATAAATGACATATAAAACATTGTAGAACACAACTTCTTCTATAAATGCATGTATTTCAAGTTATGATTTTGTGAATACATGTTCATGAAACTTGGAAACTTAGTGAAATTTTGCCCTAGTTTAGGCAAGATTTTGACCTAACTTCATGGAAATTTTTCACATAGTTCCAAGATGAATTTTCAAAAATGTCAAACATAGGGGTTGTATAGGATGTTACAAGCTTTAAAAAATGTCCAAGAACTCATTGAGATCATACTTGAACAAGGAGAATCGAAGGCAAGAAGTTAGGGTTTCATTCTTGAATTACAAGTCATTTCTTGATGAACACATCTTTGAATTTCAATGTTAGGATGCATAATATTGCTTTGCAGGCCTTCTAACTTGTGTACCTATCTATCATTAACGGATTACAAACTTTTGAGCTATAATCCAAGTGGTTTAAGCTTTATCCAATTCACATTGCCATTTTGGGAAGAAAGTGAAGAATGCCATTCTTGAAAAGCAAGCTTTATGCACAAAGTCAATTCTTGAGCCTCTAACTTGTTCCCTCTGATCACACTCCATCTACAAAGTCAGAAGCAAGTGTGTTTAAAGCATAACCACTCTATCTTAGCAAGTACACAAGACTTTGAAACTTGGATTTCTCAAAAATCACATGTTATGCTTAAACTTGTGATTTTGAATTATGATCAACAACAAGCTTCCAAACTTGTTGCTTATAAATATAGGCACTATGTGAGCTAGAACACGAGCTTGAACACCTTGAAACACTCCCAAACTCCCTCTATCCAGAAATTGCTTCAAAACACCATTTTTGTGCTAGTTCTGACTATACAGATCAAACTTCCATTTCCCTCGTGCATCTCTTGGCCTTTTAGTTTCAAAAGCTTCATCATATCAAATATAACTTATCCCCATCCTATTTCTAGAACTGTAACACCATTTACCCTAACCTCCATAACCAAAAATAGAGCATTGCAGTTGGACTTCTCCAGACCATTTCAACCTCTCAACTCAAGCTAAGCATTGCATTAGCTTCCTAGAGACTCAAGGAAGCTAACCTGATCATTGCAGCACCTTGAATCAAGCTCAAACTCATTTCACAATTTCCAGTTTTGAGGTATTTTTCTTGAACTTCTATCTACTCGTTTAGGCATTGTTAGGCTTGCATTTGTGAAGATAAAATGTAGACATCATTACCATGAAACTATACATGTCTATAGATTTCATTTATGTTGCTTGAGTAGGGAGAATTTTGAGTTTGAACCTCTGAAAATATTTAGGTTAGAATTTGGTACTGTTAGAAATTCATGCTCATCTTTGAGAATTAGCTTAATTTATTTACATATTCAGAATCGTGAGGAAATTTTTAACAAGTTTGATGTTGGAAGTTTTGTGAATGGATGAGAAATGAATGAGTTACAGGTTCTCTGGCTGGAGGTTGAAGATGAAGTTCATTCAGGACTTGATTTATGTTAATATTTATTGTTTTGTTTATATCAACGAATGTATAGTCACCCCAGTGGTAAAGCGCACACCTGTTAACCTTTGGGACCTGGGTTTGAGCCCCAGTGGTACCCTTTTGTTCTTTTTCACATTTTTCTTCCATATTTTTTGTTTCAGCAGGCGCCTGGGCCCTTTTTGTTGGGCCTTCCATTTTTTTTTGCTTTCTCTAACCCCCCCCCCCCCTATTTCCTATTGTATGTTGTCCCAATCCTTTTATATTTTTATTTTCTTTTTCTTATTTGATTTTTATTTTTAGTTTTATTATTTTTATTATTATTAATAATAATTTTTTTTTCTATTAACAAAAAATCCAAAAATATTTTATTTATTTATTTACATATTTAAAAAATGCTCATTTATATTTTATTTTTCTTTATAAAACAAAAAAAGACTACAAATATTTTCTTGATAAATTAATTTCTTTTTAATAATTAATATTTAGATAATTAGGTTTAATTATTATAGTATTATCTTGTAAATTAAAATTAATTTAGAACTTAGATTTCTCAATTAATTAATTTTCTCATATTATTTTTATTAATTTAAAACCTTTTCATAAAAAAAATTTCTAAAAATCCTTTTTAAGTCAATTTCTTTTCTTAATTAGTTTAAGTTAATTGTATTTAATTTTAATTAATTCTCTCTCTTAATTAGGTTAAAACCATTTCATGAAAACCAAACAAAATCATTTCTTTATCCATTTATATTTGTACATTATTATTTATTCAATTCTTGCACAATATTCAATATAGTTGTAATAGTTAACTAGATTTAATTTTCTTGCAAAATCCCCATTTGTAAATTTGTATACCCCTCCCCTAATGATGTAATAGCTTAGTATTTTTACTTTCCGCAATTTATCGCTTTATATAAATGCTAGTAAATTAGGGTTTGTATAGAAAGACTAAAATCAACAAGTTAGCAAACCCTAATTCAAGACAAAACAATGCATGTAAATCAACACACTTGCACACTTAATGTGATGCTTTGAGAATGCCATGTTGGCTACTTCAACAAAGTGGTGCATCATGCATTTACCTTCCTGGATCCCTCGCGAGAAATTGAGCTTTGAAAGTAAGGAGATATTTCAAGATCTGCAAGAGATAAGTATGCTACATAAGTTATAAATATTATGTTGTATACATAGTTGGTTTGCACTAGTCCTCATTCATATAAAATTATAACGCTAAAGTTTTGGATTTGATGCAGAAACAGTTGTGACATAAATTACTTACTGAAGTAAATGTTTGAGATCTAGTAAGAGAGTGTGCATTCAAATTAAAAATGCAAGAGACAAAATTAAGGTTGATTTACCTACAAACTTATAAATGATTGTATGACAAAATTTGGAGATGAGGCATAACAGATAGCGAAATAACTGATATTGTGAAGACTAAAAAACAATGTACATAGGAAATATAAATACCAACAACATACATAAATACCTACCAACCAAGATCAAGGTTGTCACCAATAGGTTTAAAATAACTTTTACTGTTGGAAGTTGGTTTTACACTTGCCGAGGCAGAGGATGATGATATCATGGTTGTTATTAAATAAGAAACAAAGTAACAAACTGAATAGATGAGAAGGCAGGGGAGAAAATGGAAAGCAAGAAGGCAGGGAAGGAATTGGAGTACAGCTGCCAACGACGAAGAAACCCTAGACTTGATTTGCCCAACCTATGATTGTTTGTTGCATAGGAATATTACTACTCTAAAATATTAGGATTATTTATGCTAGAAATTATCAATAAAAGAGTGTGTGAGTATGAATGAGAAGGGAAACTAACCTTCCCTTTGCTCAAAGTTTCACAGTGATAGACCAAGCTTATTTTCTTGTATTTTATTCGTTCTTGTTTTGTATTAATAACTATGAATGTTTGAAATTGCTATCTTTTAGTATGGCCGAGTGGTCTAAGGCGGCAAACTCAAGTTTTAATTCTCGTAAGAGAGCGCGGGTTCAAATCCCACTTCTGACTTCTTTTTTTAATTTTTGTGCTATATGATATAAATTTTGTTTATTTGTGTTATTTTCATCGAGTGTTCCTGTTACATTACTACCAAACAGTACAAGTCTAAAATTACTGGTCAATTCTCATCTGTAAAGTGATTGGGCTCTTGTAAACACAAATACTTCTTCTCCACCAACAACATAACCCAAAAGCATATTATCATCCAAATAAAGCAGGTAATATAGTCCTCCTACCGATTGCCTACAATTCAGAAGAGCATTATGTGTGTAATTTTCCAATAAATACACTTTAACTACTTCAACAAAGTGGTGCATTATATGTATACCTTCCTGGATCCCTTACGGGAGTTTGAGCTTTGGAAGTACGGAGATATTACAATATCTGCAGGAGATAAGTACACTACATAAGTTAACCATTATGACGTATACATAGTTGAAGTGCACTAGTCCTCATTCATATAAAATTATATCGCCAAGATTTTGGATTTGATGCAGAAACAGTTCTGTGACATAAGTTACTGAAGTAATAAAATTTGGAGATAAAACATGGAAAAATATTAATATTTATAATGAATATATTATATAGGTCTTTATGGAACTGCTATTGTACTGCTACAATACTGCTATTTGTGGCTGCTATGACCACTATCATCAATAGCGCTTTGCAGGCGCCCAATAACATAGTGTTGCCGGTGAGGGGTCATATTGTGGCGATATGGCGCACTATTGACAACTTAAATCAAAAGCAAAACTGAATGTGGATGATCACTCAAACCATTAAACAAACTTTTTATTAACAAGAGAAAGAAAGATTATGCATTATGATACTAAAAGTACTCAGCATGGCATCTGTTCAAGATATATTGTATCTCAAGATTCCCAAACATTGTAGAAAACATGTTCATGCAAGTAAAACGGATTACCTTTTGAAATTGAAGGTAAGTTTTGCTGGCAGACACTATGCCAAAAAAGACTTACGAAAGCGCTTTTTTTGGCCTTTAAAAGCGCTTAAAAGCGCTTTCTAAGGTGGCGCTGCTATAGGTTTTAGCAGCGCTTTTTGTTTAATGAAAAGCGCTTTCGTAGGTCTACCTAAGGCAGCGCTTTTTCTGGAAAAGCGCTGTCTTAGGTAGGCTTTTAGCAACGCTTTTTTCTGGAAAAGCGTTGTCTTAGGTCTACCTAAGGCAGCGCTTTTTTCTGGAAAAGCGCTCTCATAAGTTTTCTTTTAGCAGCGCTTTTTTCTGGAAGAGCGCTGTCTTAGGTAGGCTTTTAGCAACGCTTTTTTCTGGAACAATCAACAAACACTGTTGGGATCTAAAACAAATAGAATCAATGTTTTTTACAAATGAATCTCAGAATGTATAGAAAATAAATCAAATCTTACAGAACAAATAAAATAAAATCAATACATTATAGAATCGAATCAATTACAAACAATTTCAACCCCTAATTTTCCTAATCACTCTAAATCTAAGCTCTAATCAAACTTGTAACGATGTTTTGCAAAATCTTAAACCCTAAGCCCTATAAATAGCTAAAGAAGAATACAGAAAAGGGGGGAAGATCTGAAGACGGAGCAGAAAAGAAGAAAAAACTTAGAGGAATACGGAGCCTTGCTGTTGAAAAGGAGAAAATATGATTTAGGGTTTCAATATCTGAAACCCTAAATCGCGCCGCCGTCAACCTCCCTTAAACGCATCTCCGAGCCGCCGTTACATCACCTTCGAAGGCCATCACCTCCCTTGACCTGCAAATCGAAAAGAAATAAGAAGATAAGAACCAGAAACATAACATATCAGAACAATCGCAATCAGAGGTAAACGAAACTTAGCTTTTTGATTTCTGCGTTTTGATTTCTGCCTCTCAACTCATTCAAAATATCAAACCAACTCCATTTGCAAAGGAAAAATATATTATAAATGGGAGACACGTTTATGATGTCATCAATATCACAAACGGACCATGGGTTACCTGCAATGATGCATCGATTTACAAATAAAGTTAGCCACAGCTCTCAACCACGTCACTCAAAGTTAACATATTCAGCCTCAAATTTCTCTCATGTTCTGATGCATAACATGTGTGCACATAGCAATCAAAGAAAAACATAATACCTTGGTTTATTCCAGTTAGCCATCTTATTTCGGTTAGCAACTCCATAGTGCAGAGGAGCAGCAACAACCCTACGCGCAACCTCAGTTGCAAAGGGAAATTGGTTTCCCTGGAAATTTGACCTTCTTTTTGCAAGAACTCCCTAAGAACCGCAAGTGAACGAGTTAATATCGGAAATATGTAAAAAAATGAAAACATAATATGGCTGTGGTGCTTCATACACATACTTGTCTAAGAGAAGATCTCGACTTCATGTACCGGCGCGCCTTAAAAGATTTATCTTGTGCAAAACTGTTTGTAAATTTTTTGCTCTTGTTCTGCATAGACATGAATATGAATCAATCAAGCAAAACAATGAAGTACCATGAACAAACAAATAAGCAAAGAAATATTCAAAAGCAAAAACACTTACCGAAACCCTAGTTTGCTTTGTTGTAAATTTAGGGTTTTTAGACATTTTGATTATGTCATCTGTGAACAACACCAACATTAAATATATCAAAAACAATAAAAAGGATGTTATACAAAAAAGGTTATGATGAATGTGATATAACAAAAAAAAACATACCTAGTGTCATGTCCATCTTCTTCTCTGTAAGAGAAACAAGCTCGGTGATAAGTGGTTTAGCTACCATCTGAAACAAAAGCATGAACAAATATCAATTAAAAATCAGCAACCATATTCAGCACGAATTGAAGGCAAAAATTGATGTAATATGAAGAATCACGGTGCGTAAAGACTTTATTCTAGGGTTTGAGACGACGAATTCGATGAAACATGGGGGTTTGTAAGATAAGAATAAAGACAGAAAGAGGTAGCGAGAAAGAGATGAATTGAAGGAGAGAACTTACGACGGCGGGAAAATCAAACAAACAATCGCGATCAGAGGTTAAGTTTTGAGTTTATAGTCGGGGGAAGGATCGGGTTTGAGCGCCGCTGCGGGGTTGGTTTTAGGGTTTGATGTTAGATGATAAAGGAAGAAGGTGGAGTAGAGAGAGAGAGGGAGAGAGAGAACGATAATGGTTAATGAACGAATGAACAAAAATGAAAATATAAAATGTATAAAACTACCTACGAAAGCGCTTTCTAAAGGTCATCTATAACAGCGCTTTTACATCAAAAAGCGCTTTCGTAGCATATCCTATAGCAGCGCTTTTAAAAGCACTTTCTAAAGGCCAGCTTTAGCAGCGCTTTCTAAGGCTGACCTTTAGCAGCGCTTTTGAAAAGCGCTTTCTTAAGGTACCCTCTGAAAGGCCAGCTTTAGCAGCGCTTCCCAAAAAGCGCTTTCTAAGGGTGACCTTTAGAAGCGCATTTGAAAAGCGCTTTCTTAAGGCACCCTTTGAAAGCGCTTTTTTAAGCGATTTTTTTAAAAACCTACAGCAGCGCTTTTTTCCAAAAGCGCTTTCTTTTATGTGCTGCTAAAACTTATTTTTGGCGTAGTGAGATACAAGAGTAAATTTGACATATACAAGCAACGTAACACCTTCTTGTTCCTGCGTGTCGTACATAGATATTTTTTTAAATGTTGGGCTCAAGGTGAGAACAATAGAGGTCAATGCTCAAGCACAAATTACCAACCATATAAGGTTAGGCTAGGTGTTAGCAAGAAACAACATGTTCAACTCCTAGAAACAAATGAATTAGGTTTTGACCATATTTTAACCCACCTTTCAAGACAATAATTGTGAAATTATTAGTAAGCATGTAAATCATGGTCCCTGTAGCACCCACAATTCTGAAAAATGTGCATTTGTGTCGGTGTCCAAAATCAACATCGACATTTGTGATTTCGTATAATTTATTTATTTTTAATTATTATCGGTATCAACGTGTCAGTGTTGATGTCGTATTTCTGATATCCATGCTTTAAACTTTGTTAAGTACATGTGATCTTCAAGTCCACTATAAGTTCTTAAGATATTGTTATTTTTCCCAAGGATGAAGTAACAATAAAATGGTAAAACAGAGAAAATGATATTAACAAAAAAAACTAAAAACAAAGAAAAAGCATTAGCACAAAAACTTACACAAATTCATTGCACAGACATAATAATAGTTATGAACTAGCATTACACCCAAAAACACAAACCCTATTAATAGTAATTCAAAGACAAATCCATTTAATCAACCAACCACAAACACAAACATAAACCCTAGACTTGGTTTGCCCAACCTATGATTGTATGTTACATAGGAATATTATTACTGCTAAAATATCAGGACTTTTTATGCCAAATCAACAAATGAGTGTGTGAATATGAATGGGAAGAGAAACTAACCTTCCCTTTGCTCAAAGTTCACCAGTGAATGACCAAGCTTCTTCTCTTCCCATATGGCTTCCTATGAACATTCTTGCCACCACATCCACACCTTTCCCATTCGTCTTTGTTTTGTATTAACATTTATGAGTGTAACAAGTTATCACTAGTCAGGATGGCTGAGTGGTCTAAGGTGCCAGATTAAGTTATCGTTCTCGTGAGAGAGTGTGGGTTTAAATCCCATTTCTTAACATTTTCCTTTTTATCCAAATTGATTTTTGTGTTACCACTTCTCACTCTTTTTTTATTCACTTATACTTTTTGTGTTATCACTTCTTGCATATATTTTTATCCTATTAATTTTTTGTTACCACTTCCAACATATTTTTTATCCTATTAACTTTTGAGGTTAATTGATATGCAGTGACAATTTAATAGAAATCCAACAATATGCTATGTTATTGAATTTTTTTTAAATAAAAGTGTGTTTTAATTGAATATATGGTTGTGATTAGTTAACAGTGTAAAACTACTCTAGGTTATTAGTGCATGAGTCCTTTTCTCTTAATTTTTTACTTCTACATGTTTTATAAAATTGATACATACGTTTCTAAACCAAATTATTTTATTTACTGTACTAACACATGTCTTGAGTACACGTGTTAATATTTTATTGTCCCTATTTTATTTTACTTTTATCTAATTTATTCGTAAATAATTCACTAAACTCATTTGCAAACTCAATCTAATTCATTTAAAAATATAGATTAATAAAATTCATCCAATTTAATTTAATTTAAAAATTTATTGGATTATTTTTTATATTTATTTTTAATCTATTAAATAAATTTTATTATAAATTAATAAAAATTTATCAATGTAATTATTATTTAAATCATCTATTATCATCTTTTTTGTGGATACATATTCAATTTATTCATAAAATTAATTTTAACATTATAATTATTTTTTAAATCATTAAAAAAATATGTTATTCAGAATTAAAATTTGGTTCACTCGATCCCGATCTAACTCTATTCAATCCAGTATGGCTCCAGTCCATTTACGCTCGACTTTGATCAAAATGTAAAATTACTTTTCATTGCATTTGTACATAACAGACTTTGATGCTTGTTCTAGATCGGCATCAGGCCCAATATAAGGAAGGTCCAACGTTTGTCCATTATACAAATACCATATCTTCCTAGGAGGTGAGTTATCAAACTCTCTAAAGAGAAATATTTAGTCATGTGCCTTAGAAGATTTTTGAAATCCTTTCAAGAGAGTTGTCAATGATAATTTACTTGAAATTTTTCATCTAAAGTCGTAGTGATATCTTATGGATTTAATGAGATTGAGACTCTGTAGGTTTTTCATCAATCATCTAGTACTTAAGGTATCAACTCATAACATATTTTTTGCACCAACTTTTTCAGTGTCATACTTCTTCTTCAGAGCTTTGCATATGTCTTTGGAAATATATTAGGTAATGTAATAATAATAGAAGTCATCAGTCAAACCATTAAGAATATATTTCTTGTATAGAGAGTCATTCTCATGTCATAGTAGTGCTTCTTTAGTCGTTTTATCCTCTTTGGATCAAGTGAAGTGAGTTAAGGATGAAGAAGGCAAAGTTTTGGTGTAGGAAAAAGATATAAAGGATAGGTGGAAGACGCATTTCCACAACTTATTTAATGAAAGATATGATACCTCAATTGACTTTAGTAGACTAGACATAAAAGAAGAGGATCAGAACTATAATTACTATTGTCGGATTCAAAATCAGAAGGTAAAGAAAGTGTTGGAAAGCAGTCTTCAGGTGGATGCAGTCTTCTGTCATGTGCTCGTGGCTTTTATGGAACTGGAAATATCTGGTCTTGTTTGTCCCTGGTTTGGACGGTGTCTGTCAGGGAAAGCGGACCCCGGCTTGACGAAACTCAGAATTTACGCAATCGGTCAAGATTCGCTCGCGCGAGGCGTTTAGGGGTGTATACTCGTAGAAACGACCAGTTGGCCATTTGTAGTCTCATGACTCGCGAGGCTTATCCCCCATCCTCTTCTATGCTCCTCAATGGGATGTCGAGGGCTCATCATTCTTCGAAACTTTTGCATTCTCACGATGTCGCGAGTCTCGGGTGTTGTTAGCAGCTTTTTTATCTTCGTACTAGATGCATGCTTGTGCCTTGAGCAGGATGACATCCAGTGTTGCAGGAGTTTCTATGTCAACTGCTATGGAAAAGTCGTTGTGGGGTCGTAATCCTCGTTCGAGGAGGTACTTCTTCATTCCGTCAGTCGTGGTAACTTGGACGGAGCTGCCATGGCCAGGTCGGCGTTGGGTGGAAATGTAACTGGTTGGAGAATCACTTGGGGCTCCTTAGTGGATTTCTTAGACTTCTGATTCTCTAAGAATTGATTGTCATCGTGATCGGCGTCGATCGAGTTGGGAGACACGATTCGGCCTTCTCTTGTGTCGGGGATATCCTCTAGGTGAGGTGGTTCTTCGTTTTCGTCTGTCTTGCAGACAAGGGAGAGAATAATTTTTCCATAAAGGTGGTTGTCATCATGATCGACCATGATATGAGTCTTTGAATGTCACTTGATCTTTAACTTCAGGGAAAGAAAGACGGGGAAGACAGATTTCCCACAGACGGCGCCACTGATCTTACCGGTTGATCAAAACCTAAAAGTGGACCGAAAGATGACGTCTGCTAGGCTAGAATTGGAGGAGAGAAGGGGTGTACCTGCAAGGCACTCTAACGCTCAAGTAAGAAAGAGTGCAAATAGATACAAGAAATAGATTAGGGTTTTTAGAGTGAATATTGGATACATAGCCCTCACAAGTGTGAGGATTTATTAGTGTCCCCGGCGCTTGGTCATTGATTCTTATTTTTGAGCCTAGATATCAGGTTCCTCAAAAATAGGTAACTGCCAGGAACTAGCTGTTGTAACGGCAGAGATGCTCGAAACTAGCCGTTACAGTGGAGAGAGAAGTGTTTCACGGGAAAGCGTGATTTCTGCTCGTTCTTGGGTGGCTATCCTCGTGTGGCTGGGCAGGATGGGGAAATAGCTTGTATGAGCGGGCATAGGTAATCGTGTAGACTCTGGTGGTCAGCCGGACAGAGCTCCTCGGTTGAGGAACAGAAGAGACAAAGTGGCCTTTATCCTTCATAGTTTATTGGACTGAGCTTATTGGGCCGTCTCACATGCGAAAGTGGATTGGGCCCTGCTTAGTCATTGGGCCAGTCCAAACAATTTTCTTCTGGTTATTTCTATTGATGTGTCAGATAAACATATGTCACCAGTAAAGTACTACAATGTCTTAGGGATCGCCTCATGATTACATTATTTTTACTGATGATGTTTGTCTTGTTTACCGTAAGGCGTACCTAGATATCTTTGGAGAGCACAAAATTCATTACAAGGAGCTTCCAAACTTCAAATAACAAAATGATTTTGTTAAAAAATGTCATTTTTGATATATTTAGGAGATATGGAGTATTAGTGAAGAAAGATGCAACCATGAACTTCTTGACCGACCCACATGAAAAAAGATTGACACTTAGTCCAGTAGATGTTCTAGTATATATACCGGTACAAATATGCATGTGTGAACTTAACTTAGACTATACCACTTATGAACTCAAGGATTGAGGGTTTTTAACATGGGACAATGAGCCCTCAAATATGATTCAAGTAAATTGGTCAAACACGAGAAAACGTATTTTAACAATTAAAGTATTTTTATAGCATTTAAATTTGAAACTTTTGATTTTTTAGTAGCAAATACAAAGAATCTTTTACAAAGAATTTTAACGATCATATATAGCAATCGTGTGTTTCTTAGATCTATAGTTGTAGTTCTTAATTAAATAAATATAAAAAATTATCATTTAAAATAATTAACATTGAATCTTGTTGTCCGCGTGTCTTCTTAATAATCACTTTCTAAGTATAAGAAATTTTGTGTATTATTATACTACTTCATATATTAAAAAATCATTAAAATCAACAATGTCTCAAAAAGATTAAATGAGTCAATTTTATAGTCGGTTGAAAAAATTATTAAATAAAATTGATTATAATAATTTAATAAATAATTTTGCATCTTAAAAGTTCAAAAAATTGACTTTTAACTTTATTGTAGAATTCGTTTCAGAAAGTATATGTTGAACTAAGCCTACCCGATTTCCATACAGATAAGAATACAATGAATATCCATTTGCAAATGTTAATTGTGGACATCAGGCCATGCGAATAATTAGTTATAGTAGTTGCTATGGTGTTAAAATATGAGGATTTTGTTTATTGCATAAATATAATTTACCACAATACACACCTTGCACTCCAATGACATTTAATATGATGCTTTGAGGATGTCATGTTTGCTAGTAATAACCTAACCAATTGGATGGTATTGGCTGAAACCTACTCTCAGCACATCTTAACATATCTATCATAATAATCTACATGGTTGAAGCAATCACGAAAATAAGTAAAAAGCTTCTCAAATACCCTCCATTGAACTTTGACAAATGAGACTGTAACTAAAACTTACATCGCCTTCGTGTACAAAGCGTTTAAATAAGCAAAAGATGTGGTGGTTTTCTTCCAAATTATCAAGAACAGCAAGCCAAATCCTAGACACAAGTTCATGAGCTACACCTCTTGACTTGCCACAAGATATATATGAACTGATCTGTTAGATGGAAAAGGAAAAAAAGGAATGACCAAAGCTCTAATAAAGGGTGCGGTATGACACAAACCAATCATGGTTCCATGAAGTATTCCACTATGAGGAGGCATAGTAGAAAGATGAAGTTGCACTTTCAAAAACAGATAACTGTGTTCAACAATCTCATCTACTTGTATATCATGATCACAAGCTAAAATTTGTTGACTTATATGTAAGACCGTGAATCTCCTAAAATCATGTAACATACAATATCAAAGTTTTGGATTTGATGCCGAGAGTGCTAGTAAGATAGTGCATTCAAAATCAAAATGCAAGAGACAAAATTAAGGTTGATATACTAAAAGATCGTGGCAGTATTGCGGGAGATATTATAGCCTGCAGCTGTTGAAAAATATTTATATCGAACTGTGATCTGCTGGGTATAAATTGCACATTTGTTATAACAGCACCATACCAATCGAAGAATGAAATGTCATTCATAGCAGAATATCAATAACAGGAGAAGAAAAATTATGCATCATGTACTAAAAGTACTCAGCATCTGTTCAAGATATATTGTATCTCAAGATTTCCAAGCATTGTAGAAAAGATGTTGATGCAAGTAAAAGTGATTACCTCTTAAAATTGAAGGTAAACATTGCAGGCAGATACTTGACAGATACAAGCAATGTGGTACCTTGTTCCAGCGTGTTGTAGGCGGAGATTTTTCTTTATAGTTGGCCATCAAGGTGAGAACAATAGAAGTCAAGGCTCAAGCATAAGTTTCCAACCATCTAAGGTTAGGCTAGGCCTAGGTGTTATCATATAAAGCATGTGCAAGTGCAACACAACAATTTGAACACTGTCATCCTGACTATCCTAAACGATACTTGATGGAATTCTCGTTTCAATGTGAATCTAATTTGATTAGGTTTGAATGCTAAGTGTCTTCATCAAACGACAATGAGTTGCCGTTCTTTTTAGCCCATATGGTACTAAATAACCAGAGCTGAGTCTATATTAGTGGACTGCAGCCATGACAACGACAACGTGAAATGCATTTACTGCAGTCATAAAAGCATGCGGTCAATGCACTAAATTGAAGCTATTGGAATTAGGCTCAAAATCCAAACTAAGGTGAAGATCTCATTATATGAACTTCAAACACTTAAGCCAATGCATGCGGATTCTCATTTCAAGACCTACTGAAAGGAGTGTGTGTTTAGGAAAACAATCTTGCAAATACAGAAAAATACTTTCTTAATGGGTGTGGGGTTGCAGAAAAAATAGCAGCATTTCGCAGTGATTAAGTGTTAGAAATTCATTTTTATAATTAAAAACAAAGAAAAAGCATTAGCACAAATTCATTACACTGACATAATCATATTTCCAAACAAGCATAGTACCCAAAAACACAAACCCTAGTAGTAGTAATTGAAAAGACTATTCCATTTAATCAACCAACCACAAACACAAACCCTAGACATAGTTTTCCTAACCTATGATTGTATGTCACATAGGAATATTATTATAGCACAAGTTATCAACAAATGAGTGTGAGAAGGGAAATTAACCTTCGCTTTGCTCAATGTTCACAGTGACAGAGCAAGCTTCTTCTTTTTCAACTTATGCAGTTGCTACAACACAAATCTTTGTATTTCAGTTCATCAGTCAGGATGGCCGAGTGGTCTAAGGCGCCAGACTCAAGTTCTGGTTCTCGTGAGAGAGCGTGGGTTCAAATCCCACTTCTGACATTTTCCTTTTTATTCAAATTGATATGTGATTAGTGTATTGCTGTAACCCTCTTTATCTCTTGTCTTGATAACCCCACTTAAACCCAATAACAATATCACACCAACAACCTTAAAGTCCTCACCTTTCACTAACGGCACACACAAAGGCCACCTTACCACCACCACTCCACCACCGTTGCAACAACCACCATCACCCATGGTGGTTTCTTACAAAGAATGTCTCAAAAACCATGCTGCGTCTCTAGGTGGACATGCACTTGATGGCTGTGGAGAATTCATGCCTTCATCAACCGTTAATCCAAATGACCCTAGATCCCTCAAATGTGCTGCTTGTGGCTCTCACCGGAACTTCCACCGCCGTGAACCACAAGAACAACACATCATCACCATCACCAAAACCACCGCCACCGCCACAACCAACCCCACTTTTCTTAACTGCATCTATACTCCACCATCAACAACCGTTCCACCACCACCGCCATTACAACTCCCCCACCGTGGCCCGATTAGTCAAAGCACAAGCCCAACCTCAAGCCCATCCTCTCCACCCCCACTCTCACATTTACCACCTTATCATCACCACTCTGCAGCACCTCACATGCTGCTAGCACTTGGAAATGCTTACTCAACACCACCACACTCCGAACTTGGAAATGCTTACTCAACACCACCACACTCCGAACTTGGAAATGCTTACTCAACACCACCACACTCCGATCATGATCAACCCAATCAAAGGAATCTCAATTTTTCTTCATCAGAGAACAACAACAACAACAGCAATACACTAAATTCATTTACAAACTCAATCCAATTCATTTAAAAATATAGATTAATAAAATTCATCCAATTTCATTTATTTTAAATATTTATTGGATTATTTTTTCTATTTATTTTTAACCTATTAAATGAATTTTATGATAATTTATCAACACGTAATTATTATTTAAATCATCTATTAGATAAATATTCAATTTATTCATAAAATTAATTTTAATATTATAATTAATTATAATTATTTTTTTAAATTTTCATTAAAAAATATGTTATTCATAATTAAAAGTTGGTTCACTCGATCCCAATCTAACTCTATTTGATCCCGTATGGCTCCAGTCCGTTTATGCTCGACCTTGATCGAAATGTAAAATTACTTTTCATTGCATTTGTACATAACAGACTTTGATACTTGTTCTAGATCGGCATCAGGTCCAATATAAGGAAGGTCCAATGTTTGTCCATCATACAAATACCACATCTTCTTCTTCAATATGGAGGTGAGTTATCAAACTCTCTAAAGACAAATATTTAGTCTTGTGCCTTAGAAGATTTTTAAAATCCTTTCAAGATAATTTATTTGAAATTTTTCATCTAAAGTCGTAGTGATATCTTATGGATTTCATGAGATTGAGACTTCGTAGGTTTTTCATCAATCATCTAGTACTTAAGGTAACAACTCACAACATATTTTTTGCACCAACTTTCTCAATCTCATACTTCTTCTTCTTCAGAGCTTTGCATATGTCTTTGACAATCTTGTAGGTAATGTAATAATAATAATAATATAAGTCATCAGTCAAACCATTAAGAATATAGTTCTTGTATAAAGAGTCATTCTCATGTCATAGTAGTGCTTCTTTAGTCGTTTTATCCTCTTTGGATCAAGTGAAGTGAGTTAAGGATGAAGAAGGCAAAATTTTAGTGTAGGAAAAAGATATAAAGGATAGGTGGAAGACGCATTTCCATAACTTATTTAATGAAAGATATGATACCTCAACTGACTCTAGCAGACTAGACATAAAAGAAGAGGATCAGAACTATAATTACAATTGTCGAATTCAACAACAAAAGGTAAAGGAAGTGTTGGAAAGAATGAATAGCAGTAAGGCGGTTCGGCCAGACAACATACCTATTGAAGTGTGGAAAATTCTTGGGGATAAAGGTATCTAGTGGCTCACCAAACTCTTTAATGAAACTATAAGGTCAAAATGCATGTTTGATGAATGGAGAATAAATATTATAGTTCCAATCTATAAGAACAAAGGGATATATAAAATTGTGCAAATTATAGGGGGATTAAGCTTATGAGTCATACCATGAAGTTATGGAAAGAGTGATTGAAGAGATTGAGAAAAGAGACTAAACTTAGCGAGAATCAATTTAGTTTTATGTCGAGAAAGTCGACCATGGAAGCGATTTATATATCACAGTGTTGTACCCCAAAATTTTCCCTCCCACTTTTACTCAAGACATGCTCCTAGAGGTCCTCAATTGCTCAAAGTTGACCAAGAATTGACCAGACAAATTCTCCTCCTAAACAATGAACCTCTAATTAGGGTTTCACTTTTCACCAGGATATGGGAGCTCCAAAGGTCCCTGTTGTACCCCAAAATTTCCCCTCCCATTTTTTACTCAAGATGCTATCCCAAGATTTCTTAAATATTCAATTTGGCTCAAAAGTTGATCAAACAGATTTTCTTCCTAGGCAACCAGTCAGCAATTAGGGTTTTGCATTTCTCAAAGGTTTGCCCAATCCATGGCCCAGATAACTGCAAAGGCATTTGTGTGATTTCTATTTGTTTTCTTAACTGTAATCTTCTGAAGATTGATGTTACTTTTGAGGACATATTCTGTTTGAATAAGGTGCAATGTTTAAGGTTATCATCTTTAAGCAAATCATGATTGAGGGTTCAATTAATCACTTAGGTTTGAGCTTCTAAACATTTATTTTGTTTAAAAGTGAAAGATACATGATTTATCCTATCATATTATGTTTATTAGAAGTGCAAGTTATCAAGCTAGGATGCTTATTAAGCCTTAACCCGAACTTTCGCAAACGATCAAACAACTTCTTCAAATGAACCAAATGTTCTTCCTCCGTCTGTGACTTCGCAATCATGTCGTCCACATACACCTCGACTTCTTTATGAATCATGTCGTGAAAGAGAGTCACCATAGCTCGCTGATATGTCGCACCAGCGTTTTTAAGACCAAAAGGCATGACTCTATAGCAAAAGGTACCCCAAGGAGTTGTGAAAGTTGTTTTATCCATGTCTTCCGGAGCCATCTTTATCTGATTGTAGCCAGAGAATCCATCCATAAAGGAGAATACCGAAGACTGAGCAGTGTTATCAACCAATACATCAATATGAGGCAACGGGAAATCATCCTTCGGGCTTGCTCTATTCAAGTCTCGGTAGTCAACACACATACGTACCTTACCATCCTTCGTATGTATGGGCACAATGTTAGCAATCCAAGGCGGGTAATTTATCACAGATAGGAAACCTGCTTCGAGCTGTTTCTGAACCTCTTCTTTGATCTTCAAGGCCATGTCAGGTCTGGTCCTTCTTGGTTTTTGCTTTACAGGAGGACATTCTGGCTTGAGTGGCAATCTGTGCATTACTATATCAGTGTCTAAGCCGGGCATGTCTTCATACGACCAAGCGAAGATGTCAGCATACTCTTGAAGCAATTCAATCAACCCCTTCTTTTCTTCACTTTGCAAGGTGGCCCCTATCTTGACTTCTCTCTTTACCTCTTCAGTACCGAGATTGACGACTTCTATTTCCTCTTGATACGGCTGGATGACCTTCTCTTCCTGTCTCAAGAGCCTGGCTAGTTCTTCAGGGACTTCACAATCTTCCTCATTATCTTCGTTAGCATGATTAACTGAATTCTCAAGGATATAAGGAGCCATAGCATTATCATTTCCAATGGAGTATGAGACAGATCTGCATGATCGATGATTTTATGTTTTATTTTTAGAAAGTGCAAAGGAAAATTTAGAATAAGAAAAGAAAAGTATTGCCATTTTTATTTTGAAAAAGTAAAAGTAAAAGAAAAGACAGAGAACAAAATTGAATGCGAAAGTGCGATTTTTCATTCAATGTTAAACGAAGATTGAAACATAAGGGGCCCCTTCTACAAGCTGTCAGTATGCCTTGGGAAGGACATACGACTTAAAATGGAAACAGAAAATTACACATCAAGGAAAACAACTTCGGGGATGTCCTCGACAGTCCAATTGCTGAGCTCCTGGTCCGGCGCAACTTGATAGATAAATCTTGAAATATCTTCATCGTCACCTTCAGCACCTGCGGAGAGTACCTGTCCTTCTTTGCTTACACCAGCACTGGCGAACACTTCAGAAATTGAGGGAACCTGCTGTCCTTTGAGAGGAGCCCAACCAGCTTGCACGGAGGAGGATGGCTGATACCCAAGACCAAAACGGTTTTTCTTCTCTGGAACTTCAATCAATTTGCCCCAACTGTCATGGGGAGGTCTAGCTTCTATGAGGGCTTTGGCATCCTTCAAAGAGGCCAGGGGTGTTGTACCCTAAATTTTTCCCCTAACTTTTTCAGTCGCACTTTCATACCATATTTTATCATTCAGTCACAATCATTAATAAATAGCTTCATTCATCACATTTGCATCCTATCTTTAAGTTTGCTCTTGTGTTGTTGACTAACTTCTAATCAAAATGCAAAAAATATTTGTCTTTGTCTTTGCATATTTGTGTTTTGTAGGTACCGAGTCAAAGCATATGGCAAATAAGGTTTTCCGGTATTATTCTCCTAAAATATCTATTTGCAAAGAAAAAGAATTTAAAGAATTTCATTATTTTCATTGTACAATCGATTGCTCCTAGAGTGCAATCGATTGCACAAAGTGCATTTTGTGCCATTTTTGAAAAAAATACACTGTGCAAATAGATTTGCACTATTGTGCAATCAATTGCACAGCGTGAAAATTTGAAAAAAAAATTAGCATTTTCAAGCTTGTCAAATTTTTGGCTCCAATTTGGCTCTAATTTTTGAAAGAATTATCATTAATTCAAATTTTGGCTCCAAGAATAAATTACCAAATTACCACTAATCCAAATCCTAAACTCTATAAATAGAGCCCTCATTTCATTCAAATTTCAAGCTTTTGATAGCCAAAATCACTTTGCTAAAAAATCTCTCAATTCTCTCCATCTACCAAATTCACTCAAAGCTCCATTTTCAAAAAGTTAGTAAGCTTTGCATTGAAGCTTACTAATATTTGAGCTAAGCCTTCATCCAAACACTTTTTCTTCATCAATTCTCTACATCCAAGCTTGGCAATTGATTCTTGTGGTTGAGTTGAAGCAAATTCTTGAAGTTGTTTTGATAATTCTCTAGATCTACCTTTGGTAAGTTGGATAATTCATCTTTCACAATGTGATCTCTTGGTGATCTTTGGGATTGATTAATTGAGCATTGTTTTGTGATTCCATTGGTAATATTTTCTCATAATTTGATGGAATTTTCGTGCTCAATTGGATCCATGATCATAAGGTGTTTGATGGAAAGTTTGAACAAAAAATTGGCCTTTTAAAATGTTGTTTTTGCTACTGTAACAATGTGCAACCGATTGCAGTAACTATGCAATCGATTGTACAGAAGCAATTTTGCACAAATTTTTGGAAACTGTACTGTGTAAATCGATTTACACAGTAGTGCAATCGATTTACACAGGGACAAAATGTATTTTTTTGCGTTGTTTTGGGGCAGCTTTGGTCCAAAATGATTTTTCTACTCACTCCTTTTGATTGTTGGTTTGCATTGCAATTTTAAATGTCCAATTTGTCTTTAAACTCAATGGACTTTGTGATGTAGATGAAGTTGGATAAATGTTCATCAATTCAAATCTACCCAAGAGTGAATTATTTAATTCATTTTTGGTGCTTTGGATTAATGATATGTTTAGTGCTTTAATCCATCTAGAGGAGTGGTTGAATTTAAAGATGAAATAATTTTGAAATGGTGATCCAAATTAGCTTATCATTCCCCTCCCTCTTCATCTTATCCCTTTCTTTTTTTAATTGTGCTACATGTTAATGGATGGTGATCTCTATATCATTTATCCAAACATGAAGTACATAGATTGCTATTGACCGGCCTCAAAATAGGTGAAACTTCTACATAAGTCCACTTACGATTGCTTAACATAGCGCTAAATTTTGTCCCGATTCGAATAAATGATCATTAGTGGCCCAAACTTATGATTGCAAGCCCAAGTATGTTAATTTGATCTCTTTGATCCAATAACCTTGAGATTCATTGTGTGGAGGCTTTGGTTCTACCAATCCTCTAATGGATCTACAACACCTTTGGTCAACGCGGATCACTTAAACATTGTTGATCATTACATGTTGCCTTGTGAGAATTCCAAAATGGATGATATACTTGACAAAAAGAAAATGCAACTTGTTGTGTGGAGGCTTTGGTTCTACCAATCCTCTAATGAGTTCCAAATTAAAGTTTCAAGATGGTCATCCAACTAACCACTAATTACTAACAATTGACTTTACTTTATGCTTTTATTTTTATTCTTTATGTACCATTTAATTTAAGCATTTACATTTCATGCCATTTTTATTTTTCTCACTTGAGCATTTATTCTTATGCCATTTTTATTTTTCTCACTTGAGCATTTACTTTTATGTCATTTTTATTTTGCTCACTTGAGCTTTTATTTTCCTTTTAAAGACACTTAATAATCAACATGAACCATAAAAGACATTAATGATACTTGGACTACTTGGTTACTATCCTTGGTACTATGGAGTATTGGACTTCTTGGACTTAGGATTAGAGACCTTGGCTTATGTTGGATACCTTGTGACCTTAATTGATATTTTGTCTGGAGCTCTTGAGGTTTACCTCAAGACATTGGGTTGTTTGTTTGTTTTGTGTGCAGGTTATTATGATTACATACTTTGTTTATAATCTGGAATTCACCCGTATACAACCGTTACTCTGCCCAATTTTTTTCGAAGACTTGATACACTTGAAGTTTGGTCTTCTCAAGAGGTCTAGTATCTTTGCTTGCTTGGTTCCAATCCAAAGAATGGGAATTCTACATTGACCCATAATGTCAAGTTTTGGCTTCATGTTGGTTAGACGGTTCTCTTCCTTAGCTTTTACCTTTATGCTTTAGGATAGTCCTTTCATCTCCTCCCATCTTCTTTAATTTTCAAAACCTTCTCATCTTCTTTGTTTTTTAAAATCAATCCGCTTTCATAATAAACCTCGACCTTGTCAAGTGCCTTTTCTTTTAAAACTTCTTTTCTTTAAACAAACTTCAATTCATTTAATCATACTTTGACATTTCTTTTCAAAATTAACAAAAACACTTCAACTCATTCAAACTCTTTTGTGCGCTCGAGCACCTTTACCCTTAAAAACTTTTTTCAAGATGAGACATGATTCATTGATAGTCGAGCAACATTCTCCTATCCCTATGGTTATAAAGGTGTCAACTTTTCCACTTGAGTACCAGAGGCGTTCTCAAACCCTCACTCTTGTTGACGCATGGTCCATCTTTCTCACACCTTGTGGGCGTTAGTCGAGATTTCTCTCCTAACAATGACGACTTGTCTCCTTGTTTGAAATCAACCAACAGACAAGTCTTTTCTAGCCGAACTACGGTGCTCTGACTTTCCCATTGCACGAGGGAGTACGTAGGCATTAAGTCTTACAACCCAAAGCGAGCAAAAATAATAAAAAACATTTCATTTTCTTTTGTTTGCAAATAAATATTCATTCTTTTTATTTAGCAAGTAAGCCTTTACATAACACTCCTTTTAAAAGAAACTAAACAAAGTGGATCCTGCGGAGTACCGTAGATGCTTATGGTGCTAATACCTTCCCTTTGCATAACCGACCCTCGTACCTCGATCTCTGATCTTTTTGGGTTTTGTTCGCTTTTTTCCAATTTCCCTTTGGAAACAATAAAGTGCGGTGGCGACTTCATTGTGTTGAGATAAGTCAATTGATGGCTTAATCTCAGATCTTTACCGCTACATTTCTTTACATATCATCACTATCGCAATTGAGCGCCATAAAAGTGTGCGACAAGGGGTACCTCAGAATTCTTACATTCCACGACGGGGACTTTGTCAACAGTAACAATCTCCAGAGCTTGAAAGGGTAACTCGTGTACCTCGCCTTCCACTTCCACATAACGGTAGGTAGTCAGATTATTAATCACTATGTCTTCTTCCCCGCAAACAACGACAACTTGGTCATTCGCAATGAACTTCAGGCGTTGATGAAGAGTGGATGTCACAGCTCCAACTACATGAATCCATGGACGACCCAAAAGGCAAGTATAGGATGGACGCATGTCCATAACATAGAATGACACATAGAAAGTGTGGGGACCAATATTGACAGGCAAATCAACTTCTCCATCCACCGATCTTCTCGAACCATCAAATGCTCGAACATTTAGAGTGGAGGGCCTCATCATTACTCCGTCCATATTCAGCTTAAACAAGGTAACCTTAGGCATCACATTGAGTGAAGAACCTGTATCCACCAAAACTCGAGATAAAACAGTGTCCAAACACTTCATAGAAACATGCAGCGCTTTATTGTGGGCTCTGCCCTCAATTGGGAGTTCATCATCGCAGAAACCCAAACAATTTCCCACAGAAATATTAGTGACCATTCCTTCAAATTGGGCCACAGAGATGTCTTGGGTAACATGAGCAGAACATAAGGTCTTCAATAAAGCGTTGCGGTGGGCCTCTGAACACAAAAGGAGAGACAATATGGAAATCTTGGATGGTGTCTGGTTGAGCTGGTCCACTACTTTGTAATCACTCCGCTTGAGAATTCTCAAAAGTTGCTCCGCTTCTTGTCCTTCAGAAAGTCCGGGTTGATTATTCATTGCTTGCTTTCCCTTAGCCTTAGCTAGAGCTTCACTGTTAGTTTCCTTAGGAGGTGGTGGTGGAGGAGAAAAGATTCGACCACTGTGGGTCATGTTGCTTGTTCCCGCAATGTTGGTAACATTCTTGTCACCTACCGGAGGGCACTCGTACCTCTTTCCATGAATATAGACTACATTGTACTCCCAGGGAACTGCCTTCGAGTCGTCGCTTGTAGGAGGAATAAGAGCTTGAATCATTGTGGGAGTAATAGGAACCTAAATTGTTAACGGAATACTGGGGGTGGCTGAAAAGCTTCTCGGATAGTAGGGGATTTCCAAAACATCAATTTCTTCTTCTCGGAATACTTTCTCTATCTGTAAGACACCTTCATCGATCAACTGTTGGATGGCCGTCTTCAACTCGGCACACTCTTCTGTTTTGGAAGAACAGGTTAAGCAGAAGTCATGGAGTTCTTGTAGCACTCCATGCTTCAACAAATGCTCTTTGACAGTTTCCAAAGATATCTTAATTTCATCAACCTTTGATACCAAATCCCGTTCATTGACTTCTTCAATAGCATGGACTGTTCCTTCTTGATGAGGAGGCATGGGATTATTTTGAATATTTGGACCAACAAGGTTGAAGTTGATGGCTTTCGCATCGATGAGATCTTGAACTTTGCACTTGAAAGCTCTGTAATTTTCAATTGTATGGCCAGGGGCACCAGAATGGAATTCATAATGAGCATTACTATCATATCCCCTAGGGAGAGGATTTGGCGGTGGACCGAGTTCGCGTAATTGAACCATTTGACTAGCAAGTAGCTGTGGGAGAAGCTGAGCGTAGGACATGGGAATGAGATCAAATCTTCTTTGAGGAGCTCTCTGTCTTTGAGGAGCTCTTGAGCCTTGGAGATGTTGATTCGGTTGTTGATAAGTTGTAGGAGGTGCAAATTGTTGTTGCGGAACATAATGCGGTTGCGGAGAGAAAGGCTGTTGTTGGGCCATCCAGGGTGCTGGAGTTGTAGCAGCGCATACTTGCGGAACAAACCGGTTGGGAACAGCGGAAGGTGTAGGAAAATAAGGGAACCGGACTTGAGGAAATGTGGGAGCTCTTCCTTGGTTGACGGTGATGGCACTGGTCTCGCCCTCTTTCTTCTTGACAAAACCGGAAAATGGTTTCCTATTAATGCCTGCATTATTGTTAGCATTATTAGGAACACCTTGAATCGTTCCAGCCTTAATACACGTCTCAACACATTCACCAATGATGACCATATCAGAAAATGAAGTAGAAGTGCTACTGAGCATATGCTGGAGATAAGGGCCTCGTAGAGTACCCATAAACAGATCAATCAACTCACGATCCAAGAGAGGAGGTTGGACCCTTGCAGCTAGTTCACGCCACCTCTAAGCGTATTCTTTGAAAGATTCTTCAGACTTTTGTACCATCCCCTGGAGCTGAGTACGGCTCGGAGCCATGGCAGTATTTTTTGCACCAACTTTCTCAGTCTCATACTTCTTCTTCAGAGCTTTGCATATGTCTTTGACAATCTTGTAGGTAATGTAATAATAATAATATAAGTCATCAGTCAAACCATTAAGAATATAGTTCTTGTATAAAGAGTCATTCTCATGTCATAGTAGTACTTCTTTAGTCGTTTTATCCTCTTTGGATCAAGTGAAGTGAGTTAAGGATGAAGAAGGCAAAATTTTAGTGTAGGAAAAAGATATAAAGGATAGGTGGAAGATGCATTTCTATAACTTATTTAATGAAATATATGATACCTCAACTGACTCTAGCAGGCTAGACATAAAAGAAGAGGATCAGAACTATAATTACAATTGTCGATTTCAAAAACAGAAGGTAAAGGAAGTGTTGGAAAGAATGAATAGCAGTAAGGCGGTTGGGCCATACAACATACCTATTGAAGTGTGGACAATTCTTGGGGATAAAGGTATCTAGTGGCTCACCAAACTCTTTAATGAAACTATAAGGTCAAAATGCATGTTCGATGAGTGGAGAATAAACATTATAGTTTCAATCTATAAGAATAAAGGGATATATAAAATTGTGCAAATTATAGGGGGATTAAGCTTATGAGTCATACCATGAAGTTATGGAAAGAGTGATTGAACAGAGATTAAGAAAAGAGACTAAACTTAGCGAGAATCAATTTAGTTTTATGTCAAGAAGGTCGACCATGGAAGAAATTTATCTATCATGGTGTTGTACCCCAAAATTTTCCCTCCCACTTTTACTCAAGACATGCTCCTAGAGGTCCTAAATTGCTCAAAGTTGACCAAGAATTGACCAGACAAATTCTCCTCCTAAGCAATGAACCTCTAATTAGGGTTTCACTTTTCACCAGGATATGGGAGATCCAAATGTCCCAAATGTTTTCCATGGTCCTAATATATCTTCAATATTTTCCATGCCAAGTTTCATGCCTTCCACTACAAGTTTGCTCAGTCAATTGCTCAAATGCTTGAAAATCAACTATACTAGGTCAAAAGTCAACTTTGACCCATGTACAGTCAAACTTCAATATTTTTGGTCAACATCAATATTTTTAAATGATATACATCATTTGATAAAGGTTTGATCACGATTCCTCAAGAAATGCTCATAATCCATCAAAAGTCAAGAATTGCTAAATTAGGGTTTCTATAGGAAAAGTCAACTGAACTTTGACCAGGCATAACTTTTACATACTTCATCCATTTTTCTCCAACCAAAGCTCATTTTGAAGATAATCTCATTCCCTACAACTTCTATTCTGTCCTCAAGATCAAGATATGCACCATTTGAAAGATACAAGCTCATACATTACAGGTCATTTTCAGAAAGTCAACAAAAGGCACTGTGATCGGTGGAAATAGAACTGACTGTTTTTTAAGTTGGTTCGCGAAATGTCGCGGTAAGCAAGAGTCGCCACCGTCTTTTATGTTCTCCAACATGGAAAGGACAAAAGCACAGCAAAATTCCTTATTCGAGATGTCTCTCGGTTCGGGAGGTAGATTTATAGAAAGGGAAGGTGTTAGCACCCTTTCTATCCGTGGTTATCCACGGGCTCTTAGGTGCTTGCTCTTATGTTTTCAAAATTTGTTTCCTTTTCAAGTGTGTGTGTGGGTTTTGAAAAAAAAAGTTCGTTTGAAAAACTTCTAAGTAACTCTTGTATCAGTCCTCAAGAGTGTATGAAGTGTTTTGTTTGAAAATTTTTTGAAAGTGGGGGGTGCGGAAAGATGTTTTTTTGTTTGTTTTGAAAGAGAGCAAGTACCCAGGAGAATCTACCTACTCTAAGGAATTAGGCTGTGTAAGAGTCCTTTAGATAGTGCTATCCCACCATTGAGAGGTAGGTAGCACCGTCGTTGGAGGTGTTCGGGTCAATTCGATTATTAGGGACAAGTGTGGTCACCAAAGCAATGGTAGGATATCTTAGAAGTAACCCTAATGTCCTAGATCCTTTTATCCGAGGCAACTGGATCTTTTAGACAAAGGGCGACCTCTAAGACGTCCTATACTTAATGACCATGTTCGAGGCAACCAGTGAGGCGTTGTTGGCTGAAGATTTTGATGATATTATTAGAAGCAAAGTAAATTGGACGTTTCGATTGAAATGAAACAAGACGTCATGTTTCGAAATAGCAGAAGCAGTGTTTCAAATAGGCATATCAAAGCTTGGAGCTTCGAGTGACAGTTATGAGAATATATTCAAAGGAGTCTCGAAATGATAACAAGGCTGTGTCTAAGAAATGCGTTCGAAGCGAAGAAGTTCTAAAACATTTGAAATTCAAATGCAAGCGGGATGTTCGAAATTTGAAATATATGCGCTGGAGCATTCGAAGACGCATGGAAGCAAGAGAGAGGCATTGCTCTGCATGTTCTGAACGTGGCAGGATCTTATAGCAAGACCGTTATGGTCGAAGTAGTATAAATAGAAGTCTTAGCATTAGGATTTTGTGTGTCATATCTATTGTACAAAAAAAACTCAGTAAACATTCAAATTACCACATGGCTAGGGAAACGAATGCAAGAGCAATGTACGTATGATAACACCACATGTTTATGATTTAATGAAAACTCTTTATCATTTCCAGTACTTTCCTTTATCTTTATATCAATACCATTTTACAAGATTTTGCATCTAAAGTCTTTTTATTCGAAATCTTTTCACTGATGCCTTACATTTAAATGCTTTCTTTCCATTTCAAATACTTTACATTTTAGAAAATGTTATACATTTCATGCCTTTATCTTCAAGTTTTTATCCTTCGAACACCTTTTTCACTTAAAGCCATTTTACAGTTTTCTTGCATTAAACGCTTTCTTCATATTTCGAATCTTTTACGTTAACTGTTTTTTACGTTTCGAAGTCATTTACTTGTCTTTTATACAATTTTTATATGTCTTTACAATTGACCTTTATTCATGCAATTTAGTTTCGTGCACATTTATTTTGATTACACCTTTAGATCCTTAATAGAGAAATCGAAACAAGTTAAACACCTACACAACATTCCAAATACCAACCATGAATACCAGTTCGATCATGAGAGTTACCCTAATGACCAACACGTCCTAGGATCAATCTAGTCGATCCTGCGAGTTACCAGAGAAATTGAATAACAGTCAGTAAGTTTATTCGATAGTTTGGAGGACTAGCGGTTGTTTACCAGAAATCACTGTAAACAAATTGGCACACCCGGTGGGACCAATTGTTGGACATTACGGAATTTAGAACATAAATAAAGATTGTTGAGACGTAACCATTATAAAAATACCCTCTGAGTGATAAAGTTGTTGTTTTATGAACCTAAGAAGTGGTAAAATAACCAACAACAACCAACCCTTATCCAGAAGAAAACGTTTGAACAAGATGTCTAATTCTGACAATCAACAAGGGGAACAAAATGCCCCACATACAACAGGCACTAATGTGTCCGCTTCGATAGGAACGTCTAATGTGATCCCTTCGAATGCACAGTCTGTTGCATCCTCCACCAGTAATATAGCCACTAATGGAGTAAGTGGCATATCAACTAATAGTTCGATCTTAGGAAATACTGGAACCATTGGTTATCCTGGGGGATTCGTTCCACCATCAGGGACACAAACCCATTTCGCCACCCCACTAACTAGACCACCCGATTTCGATGCTAATAGAACCAGAAATTCCTCTTATGGAATGCCAACATCTTTTATGGCAGGTTTACACAATTCCACATTGAATTCATCACCACAATTAGGGTCTGGGTCTGGGGCGAATCAGTTTATGACAAATAACCAAGGGTCAGTGGGTTATAGCGCAATGCCTATTTTAACCACAGAAAACCAGTTGGCTTTTAGGCAATTGATGGATGACAGTAACCATAATATGATAGGGGTATTAGCACAAACTATGCAGGAAATATTTGCCCCAATAGTACAAAATATGACTGTGACAAACAGAGAAAACGCAGATAACATGAGTCGAATAGCAGATTTCTTTGCTCCCTCAGAGAGGCGTAGGCAGAATCAGGCGGGAGTTCGAGCAAACATACCTATTATGGAACAAGTTGCTAATGACCCAACCTATAGACCACCTAGAGAAGAAGTTAACTTGGGGGCAAGGGCACAAAGGCTGGAAGCCCCAATGATCCCAGGCCCACAAAGAGAAATTATGGAACCAGGGGCAAGGGTCGAAAGGCTGGAAGTCCCATAGTTTCGAGAAGAACAACCTAGGGGGGTTGTCATGGTGGGTCGAAATCAAGATGCTGATGCAGTCGTTCATAGAATGCGAAACGATAACATCTTGGCAGAAAACAATTTAACCACCATGATAGAGAGAGTCATGGCCCAGAATGGCCTCAACACAGGAATTAGAAGGCCAAATTATGCTTCTCCCATATTAGATTACATAATGCATACTGATTTACCAAGGGGATATAAAGTCCCTAAGTTTACAAAGTTCGCTGGGGATACCAATGAGTCAACAGTCGAACATATAGCCAGATATCTGACCGAAGCGGGAGAGATAGCCAATAATGAAGACCTCAGGATCAAATATTTCCCAAGTTCCCTGACTAAAAACGCCTTCACATGGTTCACCACTTTGCCTCCTGGGTCCATTGATACTTGGGCTCTTTTGGAGAGATTATTCCATGAGCAGTTTTACATGGGACAGTCAAAAATAAGCTTGAAGGAATTAGCCAGTGTCAAGAGAAAGTTCACTGAACCCATAGATGATTATCTGAATAGATTCAGGCTTTTGAAATCCAGATGTTACACAGTGGTGCCTGAACATGAGTTAGTCGAAATGGCCGCTGGTGGCTTGGATTACTCTATTCGAAAGAAACTAGACACGCAATATTTGAGGGACATGGCTCAGTTAGCCGACAGGTCGAAAGGCTAAAGGCCGAAAAGGCCAGAGTCTTTAAAAATAACAAGAAGGAAAGGATCTCCTATGTTGGAACTGAGGAAGCAGAAGATTATCCTGAATTCGAATTCGAAGAGGTCGAAATCGACCTCGCTGAATTAAAACAGGCACCACCTTACTCCTGCAAATTATTAGTTCCCACAAAAGGGAAAGAGATTGTTGAAAATGAGAAAAGTGACAAATTCCCAAAGAAGGTTTATACCTTCGATGTCACTAAATGTGACGAGATTTTTGATTTACTTGTCAAAGATGGCCAACTCATTGTGCCATAAAATGTCAAAATACCTCCTTTAGATCAAAGAAAGAAGAGAGGATTTTGCAAATATCATAGTTTCCTAGGCCACAAAACCTCACAGTGTTTTCTTTTCAGGGACCTAATTCAGAATGCAATTAAAGATGGCAGACTGAAGTTTGCTGATAAAGCAAAAATGAAAGTGGACGAAGATCCATTGGACGTCGCAGACACTAATTACTCCGAGCCTGCATGCATTGGAGAGATTAACATGGTGGAAGCTGACCAAAGTGATGCCCCAATAGGAGAGAAAGGTACTGAAAACGAAAGCTGGGTGATAGTCGAAGTCGATAAGGAGGTCACTGAAGACGTCCAGAAGCAACCAGAGACTTCGATTGAAGCAGCACCTTTGGCTGTTGCAAAAGAGATCCAGGCTACTGAAGGCCAGGAAAATCAAAACCAAGAGTTGACACAAGTCACTGAAGGCCTGAGGATGGAATTGGAGAAAGTCCAAATCACGAAGCCAACTTCCCCTCAGAAAGAAATATGGGACACTTTAGGGGAACCCAGTGGAAAATTTGACTATTTGGTCAAATATTCTGCCCCAGAGAGTTCAAAAGTCCATATTGAAGATATAAAACCCACAGGATGGGGAGATGATGAAGCTAAGGGGGAGGATGTTGAGGTAAACATGGTGGATATGGAGAGACCTCGCTCTGAGATGGAGGAGGTAGAAAGATACTTAGAAAAAGAGAAGTATAAAATGGAGGATAATCATGCTGGAGATGCTAGTCCCAAGCATTACCTCATGACGTGCCACAAGGGAGATACAGGAATGATACTATGCCCTAGGTGCAGCATCCTCTGCAATCAGAGAATCGCTGCGAACTTCGAGAGGGTACAGAGGGCTCGAACTGGCAACAATTGGCGCCAGGATAACCAGCTATTCAGGTGTTATCCTAAGGCTGGAGAAAGTTTGCTGGAATTTGTGTTTCGCTGCTAAAAAGGGGCAACCAAGTGCTTGATATGCCCAAGGTGTTCTGCTGTGTATGATCAAAGCATGGCCAGAGCCTTCGAAACGATTCCCTTCGCCCCTTGCTGGAACCATCAAGAAACTGTTCAGATGGGCCCACATTTCAATAGCAAATACAAACAACGAAGGCCTGATAGTCCTCATCCCAAGGGTGCTCGAAGAGTGACGTTCAAACTCCCTGCTGAAGTGCCAACCGACAGATGGCTGCAAGTCAGAAATGACAAAGGCAAAGACAGATGGAGAAACACCGAACGAAACGCACGCCATGCTATGACATACAGAAGGCAATTCAACATAGCAAAGAGGGAAGAGGTAAGATTAGAGAACTACAAAGGAAGGAACCCCATGTCGAGATCCCAGTGGCGAAGGCAACAGAGGATTCGAAAGGCTGAGAGGGAAGCTGTGGAAAATAAAGGGGCAACTTCAACAAAGAACCAAGGTGAATCTAGCACCAACAAACCCTCACCAAAAAATCAAACTGAAGAAAAACCCCCAGTTAATAGGAGGCTTTTCTCTGAAGTACAACTAGATGAAACAAAGGAATACACTCCAGGCCCAGAAGAAGACGAAGATATGATAACGAATAACTTCGAATCGGAGGGGGAGTCTTCATTCAACCTAAACTGCAACGTGGTATCTGTGCTTCCCTGTGAATTTGGACAGGAAACTGAAATTGATGAATATGAGGAAGAAGATACCATAGATTTGATGAAGCATAGGCCTGTGTGCTACTATGTGATGGACAATGGGGCTGTCGAGGAGCAAAATGCGTTCTTCGAATGTCCAGAACCAGCTATGAAGAACCATCTTAAGCCACTATTTATTCGGGCAAAAGTTGGTGCCCATGGCGTGAATAAGGTTCTAGTGGATGGGGGTGCTGCAGTCAATTTGATACCCCACTTCATGCTGAAAAGATTAGAAATACGCGAAGGAGACATCAAGCCCCACAATATGGTTCTATCCAATTATGAAGGGAAAGTGGTCAAAACACTGGGAGTGGTTCAGTTGGACTTGACAATAGGCTCAAGCTGTAGGCCCACCATGTTCATGGTGATCGAAGCCAAGGCCAACTACAACTTATTGCTGGGAAGGGAGTGGATCCATGGCGTAGGGGCAGTTCCTTCGTCAATGCATCAGCGATTAGTTTTATGGAGAGAAGATGGGATCGTGGAAAACATTGAAGCAGACCAGAGTTACTTCATGTCAACAATCAATTTAGTTGACAAGAGGGATTATGACAAACATCTGGCAAAGATTTCTCCGTGTGTCCCAAATGATGAAATCAACAAAACCAGAAACGCCCACTACTACATGACTCTTCGCCATGATGGCCTATATTGGGATAGAAGAATAATCAGTGAAGAAGAGGGAGTCGAAAGTACTATACAAAGACGGCCAGCAGGCTGGGACTTCGACAACCTTATCCATGACTGAGTCCACCTTTTTTGAAAGGATTTCGGCCTATATGGCTGAGAACGAATCAAAGGCGGCCTTAGAGGCTGAAATAAATAAATTAGCTGTGAAGATGAACGAAATAAGTGGGGATGGCTCGAAATGCTCACCCTTTAAAGAACTTGAGATAGATCAAAGGCTGGACGCCATCTATGATAAAGAGCCCTTAGGCTTCGAAAGGGATCCCATAGACTCAGGTGCCAAAATGTTGGCGCAGGATCCACTCGAAGAAGTCAACTTAGGGGATGAAAACACGAAAAGAATAACCTACATAAGTGCAAAACTTAGCCCAGGCCTCAAGCAGGAAGTGATCGAGGTCCTCAAGAAAAATAAAGATTGCTTCGCATGGGATTATGACGAAATGCCTGGTTTAAAGAGGGAGTTAGTCGAACACAGACTGCCAATCAAAGATGGCAAGAAGCCCATCAAACAAACTCCCAGAAGATTCGCACCAGCGGTTCTCACAAAGATTAAAGCTGAGATCGAAAGGTTGCTGCGTTGCAAATTCATCAGAACCACCAGGTACGTTGAATGGTTAGCAAATATAGTACTTGTTATTAAGAAAAATGGTTCTTTAAGAATTTGCATAGATTTTAGGGATTTAAACACTGCAACCCCTAAGGACGAGTACTCCATGCCTGTGGCAGAAATGCTAGTAGACTCTGCTGCAGGGTTCGAATACTTGAGTATGTTAGATGGATACTCTGGGTATAATCAGATTTTTATTGCTGAAAAAGATGTTGCCAAGACAGCATTCCGTTGCCCAGGAGCCTTAGGCACCTACGAATGGGTGGTGATGCCTTTTTGTTTAAAGAACGCTGGGGCAACTTATCAAAGGGAAATGAATTCGATTTTTCATGATTTCATTGAAACCTTTATGCAGGTATATATTGATGATATAGTCATCAAATCTATATCTGCAGAAACACATTTTCATCATCTGAGCCAATCATTCGAACGAATGAGAAAACATGGCTTAAAAATGAATCCCCTTAAATGTGCATTTTTTGTACAGGCTGGAGATTTCCTTGGTTTTGTGGTTCACAAGAAAGGGATTGAGATCAACCAGAACAAAACCAAAGCCATAATGGAGACGAAAGCACCTACGTCAAAAAGGGAGATGCAATCTCTGCTAGGGAAGATTAACTTCCTCAGAAGGTTCATTTCGAATCTGAGTGGAAGAACCCAAGCTTTCTCTCCGTTGCTTCGTCTAAAGCAAGGCCAAGCCTTCGAATGGAACGAAGCCCATCAAGAGGCATTTGACAGGATAAAAATATACCTCTCTCAGCCTCCTATCTTGTATCCACCTTCATGGGGGAAGCCCATGAGATTGTACATATCTGCCTCTGAAGTTAGTATAGGTAGTATGTTAGCACAAGAAGATAGCAATGGTATCGAAAGAGCCATATAATATTTAAGTAGAGTATTGAATGATGCAGAGACCAGATATAGCAATTTAGAAAAGCTATGTCTTTGTTTGTATTTCTTTTGTATGAAACTCAAGTATTATATAAAGCCTGTTGATGTTTATGTTTCATCTCATTTCGATGTCATTAAACACATGCTTTCAAAACCAATAACGCATAGCAGAGTTGGTAAATGGGCTTTAGCCTTAACAGAATATTCTTTGACTTTCATGCCTTTAAAAGCTGTGAAAGGCCAAGTGATTTCTGATTTCATTGTGGACCATTCATTGGTTGAGCAGACTATCATGAGTTACGTCGAAATGCAACCATGGAAATTATACTTTGATGGTTCAACCCACAGGAATGGAAGTGGTGTTGGAGTCCTTCTAATTTCTCCTGAAGGAATTCCAACAAAATTCAAGTATAAATTAGATGGTCCTCGTTGCTCGAACAACGAAGCTGAGTATGAAGCGCTCATTGTTGGACTTGAAGCTTTGTTGGAATTGGGGGCAACTAGAGTCGAAATTAAAGGAGACTCAGAATTAGTGGTCAAGCAAATAACAAAGGAGTATAAATGCATAAAGGAAAACTTGATGATATACTTCGTCATAGTCAACATGCTACTTAGGAAATTTGAATACATGGATATTCAACACATACCAAGAATAGAGAACCAAGAAGCAAATGACTTAGCACAGTTGGCTTCGGGTTATAAAGTTTCTACCAGGAACTTTGAGGATTTAGTTGAATTAAGGGGTAGAGTTATGGCTACTAGATTCACACCATCAGATCTAGAAAGTATGAAATTGGGATATGCTGAGAAATAGGGATTTGAAATATTAGCCATAAACACTTTATCAGATGCAGATTGGCGAAGTCCATTGGTGAGTTATTTAACAAACCCAACTCTGAATGTTGATAGGAAGACAAAATACAGAGCATTATCATATCTCCTCATGGGGAACGAATTTTTCAAAAAGACCCAAGAGGGTGTATTATTGAAATGCCTAGGAGAAAGTGAGGCATACTTAGCACTGTTAGAAGTCCATAATGGGGCATGTGGGGTACATCAAGCAGGTCATAAAATGAAATGGCTGTTATTTCGATATGGCATGTATTGGCCTAGCATGCTCAAAGATTGTATAGACTTTGCTAAAGGATGTGAAGAATGTCAGAAACATGCAGGGATTTAACATGCCCCTGCAAGTGAGTTACATTCAATCATCAAACCATGGCCATTTAGAGGATGGGCATTGGATTTAATAGGAGAAATAAATACTGCTTCGTCTAAAGGACAAAAATATATCTTGGTAGGAATAGATTATTTCACCAAGTGGATCGAAGCTATACCATTAATAGTTGTTGATCAAGAGGCTATTATTGAGTTTATACAGAAGCACATTATCTATAGGTTCGGATTTCCAGAGAGCATAACCACAGACCAAGGCTTTGTGTTTACTGGTAGAAAGATGCAAGAATTTGCCCAAGAAATGGGGTTTAGATTACTAACATCAACGCCATATTATGCTCAAGCAAATGGTCAAGTCGAAGCAGCCAATAAAGTGATAATAGGGTTAATCAAGAAACATATTGGTAAAAAGCCAAGAAACTGGCACAAAACTTTGGACCAAATACTATGGGCCTGTAGAACATCTCCTAAGGAAGCTACTAACACTACGCCTTTCCAACTCACATTTGGTCATGATGCAGTGTTGCCAGTAGAAATTCATCTACAATCAGTTCGAATTCAAAGACAAAACGAAATCCCAACTGCATTATATTGGGAGATGATGATGAATGAATTAGTTGAGTTGGACGAAGTTAGATTACATGCATTGGAAATCTTGATGAGACAAAAAGAAAGAGTGGCCAGGACATATAACAAAAGGGTGAAGAGAAAAACATTAATTATTAATGACTTAGTCTGGAAAGTCATATTGCCCATGGACAAGAAAAATAAAACATTAGGTAAATGGTCACCTCATTGGGAAGGGCATTTTCGAATACTAAAGGTATTCTCAAACAATGCATATGAAATCGAAGAATTGGCGGATGATAAACGTATCCTAAAGGTTAATGGGAAATATTTAAAGAAATATAAGCCACGCCTGCAGGAGATTCGAATAGTAACAACGTAACCAAAATATTATAAAAATGCCAAAATGGCAATATGGGATGCCAAAATGGCGTTGTTCGAATATTACATATAAAAAACCAAATTGTAATCAAATGAACACTGAAATTTAGAAATAAGAATTATTCTTCAATCTGTTGAAGGTACTTCGAAAAGATTCAAGTCTCTGTTGAGCAAAACGTCTGGCTCCCTCCAAGGTTGCCACTTCTCCCTTGAGTTGTTCTGCAGTTTCCATTTCTGCAAGCCCCTGGTTGAGAAGCTCTTCAAATTGGTTACCAGCAGCATTGGTTTCGTAGGCTATTTGTTGTTCTTTAGCCTCTTTAACCTTCTGTTGAAGTTCCTGAATTTTCCTTTCCCAGAGAAGGGTGGACTCAGCTCGAGCCTCATAATCAGTTTTTGCTTGCTTTAGATGCATAGCTTGATCCTCAGCTTCTTGAGAGAGTTTCAAAGCTTGTTCATAAGCAGCATCCATTGTAGTGCGTTTTTCTTGAACCTTTCTGGCAGCAAATTCATCTTGGAGAAGGTACCCAGTCACGTTGTCCAGCAAAGATTGAAGATCGAACAAGATAGTACTAAATGGCAAGGAGCAGGTAGCAAGGTTGACTTTTGTAACCAACTCCTTCATAGTGTAGCAAGCAGTGCTATCCTGTTTGAGCACTTCGAATATATCCACATTTAGAATTGTTCTCCTGATCCTGTTAAGAAGTACAATTCTTTCATCTGTGGGCAGAGGATGGCTAGTCAAACTTGTGCCAGCCCTAGCAAGTGGAATGTCCCTTTGAGCCAGCTTCGCCTTCATGTACCCAATAGGGTCATTTCGTCTCAGGAGAGCAAGCTCCTCGTCAGTCATTTGGGACAAATACGGTTGAGGGAGTTCCACACGCAGGGGAGTCACGTCCATTTCGACTTCCATGGGTTTATTGGTTGTGTCACCATCCCTTTCATTCGTTTCGTGCTCATTATCTTCTTCATCGTCATCCAAATCCACCACTTCGATGTCTTCTTTTTCGCTGCTATCTGCATTGGACTCTGTCCCAGCAGTCGAACCATCGTTGGCATCCTCCTCCTCAGACTCTTCTTCTGCAGATTCTTCGTTTCTTTGGCCAGAATCAGCTTTCTCTCCTTCAGCATGAGTGTCCTTTGGGTCCTCTTGAAGGGTTTCGAGAGGGGACTTTTGGAGAGAAGTTCTTTGTAAAGCCTCTGCAGATTCATGAAGCGTTGCTTCATTTGTCTCTTTTAGAGGAGGAGAAGTACTCTGATCATCTTGCTGCTCAGAAGCCCCAGCCAGGACCGCCATATTGGAGGAACCTTTGTTCTGTACAAGGTTGCTGGAGTCTCCTTGAGGAGAGGAGTTGAGTGGAGCAACAGCTTTTGATGGTGAGGTCGAAGTGGTAGAAGCTGGATTTAAGATATTCTGCAAGGAGCGAAAGAATATTAAAAGCATGCACCAAGGTAATAAATAATTATTTTTTCAAAGGTTTAAAGTTCAATTTACCTGTGGACTCTCGGAAGAGAGGTTGCTAGCTATGTGTTCCAACATTACGTTGGAGGTCGAAGATGGAATTTTGGATTTAGGTGAGGGAGCAGCATCCCTGGAATCGAGTCCAGAGACACTAGTTGGTACGGTACTTTTTGAAATATCCTTCTTCTGCTTCTTCTTCGAAGCAGCTGGTAAGTTTCCTCCAGCCTTGGGGTCTTCCCCAGTGGTGTTTGATTTTCGCTTCTTTGGAGTGGTAGGCGGAAGTTTGTTGGTCTAAAAAGAGTTAAACAAAGAGTTAGATGCAAATCATGAAGCATTAGTGTATTCGAAACATCAAGGCTAAGTGATTACCTGTGGAGTTGGAACACTGGTTATTATTGGTGTTGTTGTTGTTGTTGCAGCAATGGTTGTTGTTTCTGATGGATTCACATTGTCAATAGTTTCGATAGAGGCTTGAGAGGCGCTCCCTTCTTTTGACTTTGAAGCAGCAGTCTTTATCCTGATGGCTGAAAATCGAAACAATTAAGGCAAAAGTTAAAGATATGGAAAATGAAAAACGTTTGGGATTTTCCCAAGCATTCGCACCTGTGCCTTGATCAGATTTAATCGACATGGCAGAAAGGTCATAGCGAAGATGTCCTGGGAAATCGTGGAGCCAGTGTCGAGCCCATGTCACAGTCTCAGATGGCTTTGGTTTCTTTTGAAGATATTTGAACATTTCTTTGCAAGTGAACCACCAAGGGTATGGAGGAAACTAAGCCAGAGCCAGTTCTGAGGTAGGTAATCTAGGAAATTTAGGTGGATGCATTTCGAATGCCAACCTATACCTATCCTCAGGTGACAACCCTGAAGGAAGTTTTAACTTAGAAACTCTTTCTTTGAATTTTTACTTCAGGGTCTCAGCCGCTTGATGCACAGTGGATTCCAAGTGTGTGGGATCATAAGTAGTTTCAAAATAGTTTTGAAAAGCTTTAATCTCTTTGGCATGAGTGAACATACCTTTCTTGCATGGTACCTGCACATCGAATGCATCAGTTAGTTTCTGCTAAATAGTAAGAGTATCGAACATATAAGTCTGATAAAACTTTGTCCACCATTCCAGAAACCCTTTTGCTGTAAGGTGTGTAGGTTCGAAAGTTATTAGTTCAAACTGGGCGAAGCCTTGGTATTGTTCCTACTGTAGTTTGGCTTCTCGTGCCTTGAAGGTTCGCCCAGAGGTGATGGCACTTTCCGTTTGAAATAGGGGTTCAAGAATTAGTTGGCACAAGCCAAACTGTCTCGAAACAAAGTTGGGCTGATAAGCGAAAAGGAAAATCTGATTCTTGACAGGAGTTATTCTTGAAGAGATTAGTCTGGGTAGCAAAAAGGCTCTCCATACATCTTGAATCTCTTTGCTCTTGACAGCTTCTGAGAGAGCCATGGTGAACCATGAAGGTCCATGAGCCCTTGGAGCAAAAGGTGCCATGGTCTCTTCGAACTTATGCCTCTTGGAGAATATCATGATATATTTTGAGAATAGGACTTTGAAGTCATCCTTATCATCATTTGGGGTTAGTCTTCGTAGCCTAGTGCCTTCGATTATTCTATCCGTTATTTCAGGGTCTTGTTCAGCAATGGTGTTGGCAGTCGACAATGAAGGTTCGAACATGGCATTTAGCCATAGCTGAAGTAACCAGAAAGGGCCAGCTAGCAGGATATTCTTGGAGGTGTGAGATTTTAGACTCGAAACAGCTGACCTCAGGCTTTCATAGAGATCAACTAATAACAGTTCGCTTAAGCACACCCTCCGATTCTCATGCAAATCTCTGGCTAGAGGAATAAACCTACTGGCTACCTGTAGGGATCTGCTGCAAAAGACATACCTTGACAGCCATAAGGTAAGGAAAGCAATGTGTTCTACATCCGACACACTGTCTCCTTCAGTGTGATAGTGGCTGATAAACTTTGAAAAGCTTGCTAGTTTGACTTCGAAGTCGATAATACTCGAATGCTCTTTGTTGTCAGGGATATATGTTTCTCCTATTGGTGATAGCCCAGTAATGGCCGCTATGTCAAAGAAGGTAGGGGTAATCATTCCACCAGGGAGATGGAAAGTATTATAAGTACTGTCCCAGAAATATAGGGACACGAATAACAATGGGTGGCTATAAGTAAAACCTGGCTTCGACAGCTTAATCAAGTTGTAGATACCTAATTCTTCCCATTGCTGGGATTTCTTAGCTTCTACCTTATTGAACCAGTTATGATAAGCAGTGTCGGAGGTGGGGCAAGATCGAAACGGTTTGAAGTTACTCTTTACATAGTCTAATACAAAAGGGTCCTTAGGAGGAACAATTGGATTTTCTACGGTGTTTGACCCAGAAGACTCTATTGCCTTAGGGGCGTCCATTTTATTAAACAGGGGTTTGAAATTATAGCAAACTGGGAAAATTTTTCTGGTGTCTTTTAAAATTTCAAAAACTGTAAGAGGGCCCATTAAAGCTAACCTCTTGCCAGCAGCGGTGGTAGGAATAAGTACCTGGGATGCATAAAGCATTTCTTTCTCTTTTGAGATCATCTGGGGAACAAGAACAGATTGACCTTGGTAGGTGACAACCTTGCTTTCCATTGTGTTTCCTGCGGTCTTTCCTTTCTTTTTGGAAACCTTTTTTAGTTGAGATGAAGTTGAAGAAGACATTGTTGGAAGAATGTTGAAAGCTTAGGGTTTCGATGAGAAAAGAAGGAGAAAAGATTCAGAATGTGGGAAGAAAAGGAAAAAGACTAAGTTGATGGGTTTTTATAATGTGGAAGTTTAAGCATCCACTGAGTAAGGTTGTGATACGTGGTAATCATGGGTTGGTTTGATGAAGAGGTGGCGTAAAGTTAACATTGGTAATAGGCGTGATTAAAGATAATCATTGTTTTGTAACTGCACCATACTGTGAAATGGTTCAAGGTGGTTAAGGAATCTAAAAAGCGTTATGATTGACGTGACTGGAGTCATATGCAATAAATGTTACGATGATTCGAAGGTCGCATCAAAATCTTGTGTATATGTTTAAAATAAGTATTTCTCAAAGGAATCGAAATACATATTTTAAAGGGGCATTTTGTTGGCTGAAGATTTTGATGATATTATTAGAAGCAAAGTAAATTGGACGTTTCGATTGAAATGAAACAAGACGTCATGTTTCGAAATAGCAGAAGCAGTGTTTCGAATGGGCATATCAAAGCTTGGAGCTTCGAGTGACAGTTATGAGAATATATCCAAAGGAGTCTCGAAATGATAACAAGGTTGTGTCTAAGAAATGCGTTCGAAGCGAAGAAGTGCCAAAACATTTGAAATTCAAATGCAAGCGGGATATTCGAAATTTGAAATATATGCGCTGGAGCATTCGAAGACGCGTGGAAGCAAGAGAGAGGCATTGCTCTGCATGTTCTGAACGTGGCAGGATCTTATAGCAAGACCGTTATGGTCGAAGTAGTATAAATAGAAGTCTTAGCATTAGGATTTCGTGTGTCATATCTATTGTACAAAAAAAACTCAGTAAACATTCAAATTACCACATGGCTAGGGAAACGAATGCAAGAGCAATGTACGTATGATAACACCACATGTTTATGATTTAATGAAAACTCTTTATCATTTCCAGTACTTTCCTTTATCTTTATATCAATACCATTTACAAGTTTTTGCATCTAAAGTCTTTTTATTCGAAATCTTTTCACTGATGCCTTACATTTAAATGCTTTCTTTCCATTTCAAATACTTTACATTTCATAAACTATTATACATTTCATGCCTTTATCTTCAAGTTTTTATCCTTCGAACACCTTTTTCACTTAAAGCCATTTTACAGTTTTCTTGCATTAAACGCTTTCTTCATATTTCGAATCTTTTACATTAACTGTTTTTTACGTTTCGAAGTCATTTACTTGTCTTTTATGCAGTTTTTATATGTCTTTACAATTGACCTTTATTCATGCAATTTAGTTTCGCGCACATTTATTTTGATTACACCATTAGATCCTTAAAAGAGAAATCGAAACAAGTTAAACACCTACACAACATTCTAAATACCAACCATGAATACCAGTTCGATCATGAGAGTTACCCTAATGACCAACACGTCCTAGGATCAATCTAGTCGATCCTGCGAGTTACCAGAGAAATTGAATAACAGTCAGTAAGTTTATTCGATAGTTTGGAGGACTAGCGGTTGTTTACCAGAAATCACTGTAAACAGGCGTACCCTAGGAGTGGTATGTGCATGTGTGTTGTTTTTCAGTTAATGTTTGTCTTTGAACATGTTATTTGTGAGCTACGGATTGGTTTTATTTACATACATTCTTTCATGCATTGTTAACAGTTAGGAGTGCGGAAAATAAATTGCGGGAATGTAAATCTAACTATTACAAGGCGCGGGTCTATACATCGCCAAAAAACAAAATCCGTTTGGAAATAAAGTGCGAGAAATAGTAAATAAAGAGATAAACCTAATTACTATTACATATCCGGAAACAGTTACATAAATAATCGAAATAAGAATAATGCGTGAAAGGATTAAATCGGGAACGTCCTAAGGGTTTTGACCCTTTTAAGAAAAGAAATGAATTTTTTTGTCCTCTTTTGTGATTAAATGAAATTAAAATTAATAACTAATTAATTAATTTATTAAAGGAAAAGTGTTTTTGTATTTTTATGTTTTTAATGAAATAAAATAAAAGGAAATAAAATTAAAAGTTAATAAAAACCTAATTCTAAATTTATTTTAGTTATTAAGAAAAAGGTTAAAGTTTCCTAATTAAAACTAATTCAATTCATTAGTATTTATTTACAAAATAATTACCTAAATGAAATTAATAAAGTATTTACTTTTTTTGGTCTTTTTTTGAATTTTATTATGAAAAATGTTGATTAATTAAATGGTTAGTAATTAAAACAATAAAATAAATAAAACAAATGAAAAAAATGAAAAAAAGAAATGCAAACCCAAAAGGGGGGTATGGGTCTTTTTTGTAGGTGGAAATTGGAATCTGAGGCCCATTTGCACAAAGCCCGTTGACTTTCTAGATTGCCAAGAATGCTTGTTGACTGAGAGCATGGTGCTCCTCACCTCTTGGCCCTTGGATGGACGCTTGGGATACTTGGCGCGTTGGATATGTGGGATGCATGGTGGTACGCTTTGGACTGCCTGTACATGAACATGTTAAGGAAAAAATGAAACAATTAATTGGGGGACCTGGGAAAACTTACAGCGCGGTATGATGGACCTTAGTACGTGGCAAGGGTTGCTTTAGCTTCAGAGTATGGCAAAGAAGAGAGTCACGTTCTCCTTTTGGCTTGAAAATGCTTGCAACACTCCTTTTGATCTCACACTTTTTTTGACACTTTTTGGATTTTGCTCTGGCCATTTGTGCACACTCTAGGTTGTGAATGAGGCTTGCAAGGCTCGCATATATAGTAATAAGTGAGAATAAGTCACATTTAGGAGCCTTTAACCATTGCAATTAAGCTTTGGATTTTGTCTTAACCACCATTAAAGGCCTTTCAAAGCTTGTTCAAAATTTGAATTTTCATGCCTAAATGAGCTTAACACGAAATTGGTAGGTTGCAAATGCTTCATGAAGGCTATTCAAACCATAAGATACCATTTAATTAAATTTTTTAGATTTACTTGAATTATTATGGATTAAAATGAATTAAATCCATAAAAATTAAATAAAAATAGAAAAATAATTATTTGGTCTTGAAATTGATCATGGGACACGTGGGTGGAATGACAAGGCTGAATCAAGTGGAAAAAAGTGGGCCCTTTTGTCAAAAATTGAAGTTTCAAGGATAGTTGACTTTTGCCATTTCACAAAAATTTCCCAACTTCTCCAATGCATATCTTGCTCAATTGTGATCATATGAACATGTTCTTGGACATTTTGGAAAGGTCTTGAAGTCCTCTAACCAATGCCTTTAGTCCCATGTCATTTTGATTTACCAATCTCAAGTTATGGTCTTTGACTTAAAATGCCTTTTTGTTGACTTTTGAAAATGACCTATAATGTTGAAATTGATAACTTTTTGTGAGAGCATTTCTTGGACTTGGAATGTGAAGATGAGTTGTAGGAAATGTCATCCCCTTCAAAATGAGCATTGGATGGGATTTTTCTGATGAACCATGAAAAAGGTATGCCTTGGTAAAGTTACAGTTGACTTTTCAGCTGTCCAAAAATGGAAACTTTTGCATCTTGATGATTTTTGAGCCATTCTTGTGGAATCATGATCAAGATTTTATCCAATGATGATTGTGGCTTCAAAATGATATGTTGACCAAAAATTTTGACTTTTGACTGCCAAATGACCATTTTGCCCCTGCAGTTGACTGTGAAGCAATTAGGGTTTTTGACTGTGTAACTTAACCTTGTGAGCCTTGAAACTTGGCATGTAGATGATTGACAATGTTTATAGGCATGTGGGACTTGATTGAGCCCTTGAAAACCTCAACTTCCTTGCAAGAACCAAAACCCTAATTTGACTGGCTTAGGAGGGAGTTTGAACTGTGCAACCCTTGAGTAGACTTGAGCAAATTGAGATGATGCTTGTCAATACTTTGAAGAATATGGGAGGGAAAATTTTGGGGTACAACAGTTGCCCCGGTTCAATCTTCTTATACCTGAGGATGTAGATTGGCTTGCGTGCCTTTCGTGATCCGAGGGTGGAAGATGATTGAACACTAGAGTGCCCAGAAATTTGCACTCGCATAGTAGAATGTCAACAAGGTGATGGCGGGAATGGGCTTACAGATGCCATTTTGAGAGATGGTGGATAGGGGGATGGGCTTATAAATGCCATCCGGAGACGTGACAGAACCTTGTCGGGAATGGGCTTATAGATGCCATTTGGAAAGATGGTATGGGAGGATGGGCTTATAGATGCCATCTGGAGATGGTCTGTTGAACTGTAATTTTCATAATTTGAAAGAGGGAACCTGTGTAGGGTTGCCTGATGATGAGCTCGGGTAAAGCTGCATCTTGGAAAGAAGGACACCTGTGTAGGGTTGACTGATGATGAGCTCGTGTAAAACTGCATCTTTGAAGGAAGGAAACCTGTGTAGGGTTTACTGATAATGAGTCAGTATAAGACTGCATCTTTGAAGGATGGGAACCTGTGTAGGGTTTACTGATAATGAGTCCGTATAAGACTGCATCTGAAATGGAGAAGGAACCTGTGTAGGGTTGACTTTGATGACGAGTCTGTGTAACACCGCATCCTGGAAGAAGTAAAACCTGGGTAGGGTTTCTGATGACGAGTCCGTGTAAAACTGCATCTTTGGGAAGAGAGAACCTGTGTAGGGTTTCTTTGACGACGAGCCCGTGTAAAACTACGTCTGGAGAGAGAGAACCTGTGTAGGGTTTCTTCGGGATAAGTTCGTGTAAAACTTCCGGAGGAACCGGGGTAAGGTTACTTTGGGATAAGTCCGTGTAAGACTTATGGAGGAACCGGGGTAAGGTTACTGCAGGATAAGTTCGTGTAAAACTTCTGGATGAACCGGGGTAAGGTCATCTTGAGATAAGTCCGTGTAAGACTTCTGGAGAAACTGGGGTAAGGTTACTGCAGGATAAGTTCGTGTAAAACTTCTGGATGAACCGGGGTAAGGTCATCTTGAGATAAGTCCGTGTAAGACTTCTGGAGGAACCGGGGTAAGGTTACTGCAGGATAAGTTCGTGTAAAACTTCTGGATGAACTGGGGTAAGGTCATCTTGAGATAAGTCCGTGTAAGACTTCTGGAGGAACCGGGGTAAGGTTACTGCAAGATAAGTTCGTGTAAAACTTCTGGATGAACCGGGGTAAGGTCATCTTGAGATAAGTCCGTGTAAGACTTCTGGAGGAACCGGGGTAAGGTTACTGCAGGATAAGTTCGTGTAAAACTTCTGGATGAAACGAGGTAAGGTCATCTTGAGATAAGTCCGTGTAAGACTTCTGGAGGAACCGGGGTAAGGTTACTGCAGGATAAGTTCGTGTAAAACTTCTGGATGAACCGGGGTAAGGTCATCTTGAGATAAGTCCGTGTAAGACTTCTGGAGGAACCGGGGTAAGGTTACTGCAGGATAAGTTCGTGTAAAACTTCTGGATGAACCAGGGTAAGGTCATCTTGAGATAAGTCCGTGTAAGACTTCTGGAGGAACCGGGGTAAGGTTACTGCAGGATAAGTTCGTGTAAAACTTTTGGATGAACCGGGGTAAGGTCATCTTGAGATAAGTCCGTGTAAGACTTCTTCTGAAAGAAAAGGAACCGGTGTAGGGTTACTTTGATGATAAGTTCGTGTAAGACTTCGTCTGAAAATTGAGAAAGGAACCGGTGTAGGGTTGCCTGATGATGAGTTCATGTAAAACTATATCTGAGGTTGAGAAGGAACCGGTGTAGGGTTGCCTGTTGATGAGCCCGTGTAAGACTTCTTCCGAAATAAAAGGAACCGGTGTAGGGTTTCCTGAGGATGATCAAGTAGATAATTGTCCTGTTTGGTTTCAGATATTAACCCACGATCAGTCGTCCATAGAATTTTCCTGGCTTGTTACCGGTGTTGATCTGGAACTGTAAAGGTAGATGGTAATCATCTTTTGATTGACTTTTTTTTCTGAAAAGGCAAAGTATTAGTCGTATGCAATGTCATGATGCATGAACTGCATGATTTTAAGATGTTCTCAAAAATAAATGAGATTTGTGTTGTATGATGCGTACGCATGCTATAATGTATGAAGATGTGATGTTTATGAATATATTCTCGTCTGGGAAAATAAATCCTTGACGAATGTCGGGAGTTTGTTGAATCCTGGGCTGATGTTGAAGAGTAGAGTTTTTCGCTTCCGCTGGGGATGATGGTTGCAAGAATAAACTGGTAGGAGAAGATGACTCCGTCGGGGAATAAACTTGTTGGAGAGATTACTCTGCGGGGAATTACTCTGTGGGAAGAGATACCTTGCTGAGGTTTTGATGATAACCCTATTGGGGATTCCGTTGATAAGCTCTGTTGGAAGATTTGATGAACTCCGCTGGGGATAGGAAGAGCTTCGCCGAGGACGATCTTTCCGTGGTAATTAGCTGAGGATAACCCAGTTATAAGTTCTGGTGGGGAATAACCTTTGAATAAAGCCGGGGAGACGCGTTCGTATTCTGCAGGGATAAGCTTCCAGAATCTACTGGGGAGGATAATCAACTCTCCTGGGGAGACTTTTGGACTGTACTGGGGAAGTGGCTCCACTGGGGTGTCCGGGGAACAATCTTATATTAAGACTGCCGGGGATGCTTGCTTAGGAACATCTGTATACTCCGCTGGGGAATATTGAGATTTTCTGGGGATACCCAACTTCCTTAAGGCTGACAATTAGCTAACTCTGCTTGGGGAGAGCGTTACTGACCTGCTAGGGACACTGTTCCTCTTCGGGGTTGATTGGAGACCAACTCTGTTCGGGGAGAATTGTTGAATCTTGTCTTACTCTGTGGGGAGTGAAGGTATCTTGGTCACGTTCTTCAGCTGAACCTACCTTAGTACCTTGGTTGACAGAGCAACTAGACCGCTTGGACAACTCATTATTGCCCCTATTTCTGATGTGGGAGAAGAAGATACCTTGTGGAGGTGCTTGATAACTGCCGATCGACAAATCTTCTTCTGGTAGGCAAGTGATGAGATGACGGGACATAGTTGTATGCTTTGATCCCTAATTTTGCCTGGACTGCCTTTTCGGGTTTTCAGTCCACCGGGATACCCTTTTTTGCCCAAGTCGCCTTTTCAGGTTTTCGACTTGCCGGGTGTACAATTTTTTTTATTTTCATCCCTTATTTTGCCCGAACCCTTTTGGTTCGCCGGGAAGCCCTTATTTTTGCCTAGGTGTGTCAACCTAGCGGGTCTTTGATTATGCGCAGTATTTTTTCGACTATGTCAGAATGCAGGGAGTTGTCACTGTCAGTAGTGTTGCGTTGCCCTACTACCAGAAGATCCAATGCCCCAAGTGATCCAGATGGAGATTTGCCCCAAGTTGGTTGGCCTTTTGAGAGATTCTCCGAATCTTGACTTAACTGCCCCAGATGATGGACAATGATCATGCCATGTCCCCCTGATTGGAGGTGCTTTTGTTCATTAGACATTCGTCGTGCGAACTTCTATGCTGTTCAAACAAATAGTCATATGCAAGCAATTTTATATTAAAATGCAAAGCTCATGTCTGTCTTGAAGTTTTTTTTTGAAAATGCATTTTTTCAGTAAAACCAGTGAATTTTGTAAAACGTGATGTCAACTCAGTATTTTATAGCAAACCTTAAAGAGTCAGGATACCTTTCGTAACAGTATGCTTTCGAACTAACCCATGCTTCAGCTAGGACTTTTAAGGGTTGTAGCGTGGCCTGGTTCACGGTTTAAGAAACAAAGGATAAATGCTCAAATTTTATTTGTACCCACCCGTTCTTCGTGATGTTCTTCAAACCTAAACTCAGCTGATCGTGCGTTAGACCTTGTTTGAGTCTTTGTCCTGATATACCAGTGATGGTTCGGATATTGACAGTTTATTTTGAATAGGCAGTCATTCCTTTTTTGGTTGAGGGTTTGTAGGACCTCTTTCTTTTTTGATTTCGTTATCCCTGTTTTTTGCCTGAACTGTTTCCTTCATGATCACAGTCAGCGGGATGCCCCAGTTTTGTAAGTCTCCTTAATAGGTTTTGACTTAATGGGCTTTTATTTTGAGAAATGATGACTTCCTGTCTTTGTGATCATTCAGAACCATCACTGTCTTTTGTTTTGTAAGGATTTCTTTAGTGCCATTCGTTGTGCACTTGGATCAACTGAGAGAACTACCCTGCCTCAGGTTATGATTAAGGGTTTTAATTTTCGAAAAGAAAAAATTCTACTTCTTTGGCTCAGAGGGGTTGACGAGGGATTATCTTCCTTATAACTCCAGTGTTTAGGAATTGAAACAATGCCTGTACCTCATCAGCGGGGTTTGTTCAAAAGCATACTGTAAATTGTGGTATCATTTTCGTCATCCTCCCCCAAGAGGCTTAGAATTATTAGTTGAGAGTTGACATCAAAAAATGAAAACAGTTTGAATATAGCAAATGCGAATATATTGATTCAAAACAGACATATGCGATGCATTGATAAAGTAAAAGAGTTTGACATGAACAAATGTTTGAACAATCAAAGAAAAATACAACTTGAACATTCGAATGAACAAAAGCTTCTTAGTTTGCACTAGTCATCTCAGATGGAAGATTCTCAGCAGAAGATTTTCATTTTGCCACCCGGCATGAACTCCAGCACCCTTCCGTCGATCAAGTCCTGGATCTTGTTCCTCAAGCTCCAACAGTCGTCAGTGTCATGTCCAGGACTGTCAAAATGGTAGGCACACCTTTCATCAGGATTGTACTTTAGGGAGGTTATGTTGAGATTCTTAGGAGGATCCTTTAAAGCAATCAGCTTGACCTCCAACAAGCGTCTCAGTATCAGTGATGATGGTATACCAGTCTCCGAGAAATGTCTTCCAGACGTATTTCGCTTACGCCGATTACCCTGTTGACGCTGGTGAGGTTGATGCTGGGCTTGTGACCCTGAAGCAAACTGAGGAGCTTTTCCCTTGTCTTCTTGCCCCACAGGTGGTTGAATGATGGCTTGCTCTTCAACCTTAGATGTTTGCCCCAGTTGGTTATCCCGAAGCAGTTGGTTGACGAGAACCCTGAGCTCTCCTTGTCTTTGAGATAAGTCTTGGATAAGAGCCATTTTCCCCAGCATCTGGGTTCTCATTGTATCCACCTCAGCTTGTAGACGTTTCAGCCATTCGTCCTTATCGTCTTCAGGACTGTTCCTGACCAAAGTCCCCATGAGGAGTGTTCTCAGCTCTTCCTGCCCCTTGGATAGATTTAGGAGGATCTCCCCGAACCGATTCTCTTGAGCATGAAGATCCTGGTTGTCTTGTTGGGAAGCCATTGCTGAAATATACAGCGGAGATGGTAAGTGACCTGTAACAAGGGTACCTGTTATGCAATGATGTGTATGTATGCATGCAATGTTTTCAAGGATCTCGTGGGGTAAACAAGAAAAGTTGTTAGGATTTGAATTTCGTAGCTTGATTGAAGGAACTTCGTGTTGATGAGAGTCCTTCTTAAAGAGTCAAGGCTCACCATATTGAGTGGGTCATAGCCCCTGACTCAAGTCATTAACCTTGGCTAGAGGAAAATAAATCCCCTTTACCCCTTGCTGGACATTTGATTCATCATGACCTGCATCACAAAACCCTTGAGGTCCTTGAAATGGATTAGTCCATATGTAGGATGCATGCAATGGTATGATGGTATGATGTTATGATATGCATGGAGTAATGTAGGTAAACCCTGTTATGAGTCCAGATTAAGGACTGTAAACAAAACCTGCAAGAAACTCAAGTGTCAGATGACAAGTATGCAAGTAGTCAAGTTTGAAGGCACACAAGTCACACAAAGAGCCCTTAGAGTTTAGGCCAGCATGAAGTTTGGGATACTACCCTCTTGAAGTTGGTGGGCTCAAAACCTGTCCTATCAAAAGTAACCGGGTTCTAAGGAGCTCAATATCATAGGGTTGTTTTCTATGTTCATTTTTTTGATTTAGCCACTGAACTGGCGATCAAAATATTCCAAGAAAACAACCCTCAATGAGTGTAGTATCGAGTATCAACCAACTTCGGACTGCACCAAAGTCAGTCATTTCACTACCCCTAAAGAGGCCAGGATGGTCAAGTAAGGTTCCTAAGGTCAGTTGATGCTTCACGACACCACACGGCGGCCCCGTACTCTCCTTGACTTGACTCAAGGGTTACCGGTACTCACCAAAGTGCCACATCAATGTAGCAAACTGCTTCAACCGTGTCGGTATACCCCGCACAGTTCCCTCACAGTTTTGTTGCTACTTTCTAAAAGGTATCCCCCAGATCCGGGTTAGGATCTATGAAACTCCCAAAATAGGCCCACAATATTAAAGCAAACAAAGAAAGCAATTGAAAACATAAGAGTGGTCTAATTCCTAAGGTACACCTCACAATACTCTCCCCAGCAGAGTCGCCAGTTCTGTGATCGGTGGAAATAGAACTGACTGTTTTTTAAGCTGGTTCGCGAAATGTCGCGGTAAGCAAGAGTCGCCATCGTCTTTTATGTTCTCCAACATGGAAAGGACAAAAGCACAACAAAATTCCTTATTCGAGATGTCCTTCGGTTCGGGAGGTAGATTTATAGAAAGGGAAGGTGTTAGCACCCTTTCTATCCGTGGTTATCCACGGGCTCTTAGGTACTTGCTCTTATGTTTTCAAAATTTGTTTGCTTTTCAAGTGTGTGTGGGTTTTGAAAAAAAAAGTTCGTTTGAAAAACTTCTAAGTAACTCTTGTATCAGTCCTCAAGAGTGTATGAAGTGTTTTGTTTGAAAACTTTTTGAAAGTGTGGGGTGCGAAAAGATGTTTTTTTTTGTTTTGAAAGAGAGCAAGTACCCAGAAGAATCTACCTACTCTAAGGAATTAGGCTGTGTAAGAGTCCTTTAGATAGTGCTATCCCACCATTGAGAGGTAGGTAGCACCGTCGTTGGAGGTGTTCGGGTCAATTCGATTATTAGGGACAAGTGTGGTCACCAAAGCAATGGTAGGATATCTTAGAAGTAACCCTAATGTCCTAGATCCTTTTATCCGAGGCAACCGTTTCGAGGCAACTGGATCTTTTAGACAAAGGGCGACCTCTAAGACGTCCTATACTTGATGACCACGTTCGAGGCAACCAGTGAGGCGTACCCTAGGAGTGGTATGTGCATGTGTGTTGTTTTTCAGTTAATGTTTGTCTTTGAACATGTTATTTGTGAGCTACGGATTGGTTTTATTTACATACATTCTTTCATGCATTGTTAACAGTTAGGAGTGCGGAAAATAAATTGCGGGAATGTAAATCTAACTATTACAAGGCGCGGGTCTATACATCGCCAAAAAACAAAACCCGTTTGGAAATAAAGTGCGAGAAATAGTAAATAAAGAGATAAACCTAATTACTATTACATATCCGGAAACAGTTACATAAATAATCGAAATAAGAATAATGCATGAAAGAATTAAATCGGGAACGTCCTAAGGGTTTTGACCCTTTTAAGAAAAGAAATGAATTTTTTTGTCCTCTTTTGTGATTAAATGAAATTAAAATTAATAACTAATTAATTAATTTATTAAAGGAAAAGTGTTTTTGTATTTTTATGTTTTTAATGAAATAAAATAAAAGGAAATAAAATTAAAAGTTAATAAAAACCTAATTCTAAATTTATTTTAGTTATTAAGAAAAGGTTAAAGTTGCCTAATTAAAACTAATTCAATTCATTAGTATTTATTTACAAAATAATTACCTAAATGAAATTAATAAAGTATTTACTTTTTTTGGTCTTTTTTTGAATTTTATTATGAAAAATGTTGATTAATTAAATGGTTAGTAATTAAAACAATAAAATAAATAAAACAAATGAAAAAAATGAAAAAAAGAAATGCAAACCCAAAAGGGGGGTATGGGTCTTTTTTGGAGGTGGAAATTGGAATCTGAGGCCCATTTGCACAAAGCCCGTTGACTTTCTGGATTTCCAAGAATGCTTGTTGACTGAGAGCATGGTGCTCCTCACCTCTTGGCCCTTGGATGGACGCTTGGGACACTTGGCGCGTTCGATATGTGGGATGCATGGTGGTACGCTTTGGACTGCCTGTACATGAACATGTTAAGGAAAAAATGAAACAATTAATTGGGGGACCTGGGAAAACTTACAGCGCGGTATGATGGACCTTAGGACGTGGCAAGGGTTGCTTTAGCTTCATATTATGGCAAAGAAGAGAGTCACGTTCTCCTTTTGGCCTGAAAATGCTTGCAACACTCATTTTGATCTCACACTTTTTTTGACACTTTTTGGATTTTGCTCTGGCCGTTTGTGTACACTCTAGGTTGTGAATGAGGCTTGCAAGGCTTGCATATATAGTAATGAGTGAGAATAAGTCACATTTAGGAGCCTTTAACCATTGCAATTAAGCTTTGGATTTTGTCTTAACCACCATTAAAGGCCTTTCAAAGCTTGTTCAAAATTTGAATTTTCATGCCTAAATGAGCTTAGCACGAAATTGGTAGGTTGCAAATGCTTCATGAAGGCTATTCAAACCATAAGATACCATTTAATTAAATTTTTTAGATTTACTTGATTTATTATGGATTAAAATGAATTAAATCCATAAAAATTAAATAAAAATAGAAAAATAATTATTTGGTCTTGAAATTGATCATGGGACACGTGGGTGGCATGACAAGGCTGAATCAAGTGGAAAAAAGTGGGCCCTTTTGTCAAAAATTGAAGTTTCAAGGATAGTTGACTTTTGCCATTTCACAAAAATTTCCCAACTTCTCCAATGCATATCTTGCTCAATTTTGATCATATGAACATGTTCTTAGACATTTTGGAAAGGTCTTGATGTCCTCTAACCAATGCCTTTGGTCCCATGTCATTATGATTTACCAATCTCAAGTTATGGTCTTTGACTTAAAATGCCTTTTTGTTGACTTTTGAAAATGACCTATAATGTTGAAATTGATAACTTTTTGTGAGAGCATTTCTTGGACTTGGAATGTGAAGATGATTTGTAGGAAATGTCCCCCCCTTCAAAATGAGCATTGGATGAGATTTTTCTGATGAACCATGAAAAAGTTATACCTTGGTCAAGTTACAGTTGACTTTTCAGCTATCCAAAAATGGAAACTTTTGCATCTTGATGATTTTTGAGCCATTCTTGTGGAATCATGATCAAGATTTGATCCAATGATGATTGTGGCTTCAAAATTAGATGTTGACCAAAATTTTTGACTTTTGACTGCCAAATGACCATTTTTCCCCTGCAGTTGACTGTGAAGCAATTAGGGTTTTTGACTGTGCAACTTGACCTTGTGAGCCTTGAAACTTGGCATGTAGATGCTTGACAATGTTTATAGGCATGTGAGACTTGATTGATCCCTTGAAAACCTCAACTTCCTTGCAAGAACCAAAACCCTAATTTGACTGGCTTAGGAGGGAGTTTAAACTGTGCAACCCTTGAGTAGACTTGAGCAAATTGAGATGATGCTTGTCAATACTTTGAAGAATATGGGAGGGCAAATTTTGGGGTACAACAGGCACTTCTTGTCAAGACCATTTACATCAAGATAACGTCTTCAAATGCAAAATTTATAAAAAGGGAGATTGAATTATACATATTGGTCATTCCAAAAAGTTCAAGATCATCATCAAGAGATCAAAAATTGAGCAAGTTGATGAATGTAGAATAAACATTGTAGTTTCAATCTATAAGAACAAAGGGGTATATAAAATTGTGCAAATTATAGAGGGATTAAGCTTATGAGTCATACCATGAAGTTTTGGAAAGAGTGATTGAGAAGAGATTAAGAAAAGAGACTAAACTTAGCGAGAATCAATTTAGTTTTATATCGGGAAGGTCGACCACGAAAGCAATTTATCTATCACGACGTGTGATGGAGCAATATCGAATGAACCAACAAGACATGTACTTAATTTTTATTGACTTTGAGAAGGCGTGTGATAGAGTGCCTAGATATATTTTGTGGAAAGATCTAGAGAAGAAAGGAGTTAGGATTGCATATATTTGAGTTATCCAAAATATGTATGAAGGGGTATCGACTAGTGTTAGGACACATGGTGGAGAGACAAACGATTTTCCCATTACAATTGGTTTTCATCAAGGGTGAATCCTATGCCCCTACCTTTTTACCTTAATTTTAGATGTACTCACAGAATACATCCAAGAGATAGCTATGAGATACATGTTTTTGCAGATGATATAGTCCTTCTTGGAGAGTCCAATGAGGAGTTAAATGAGAGGTTAGAAATTTGGAGATGAGCTTTAGGAACACATGGTTGTAGCCTAAGCAGAAGTAAGTCGGAGTATATGGAATGTAAGTCTAACAAAAGAAGTAGTGTTTCTAACTTAGAGGTGAAAGTTGGAAACTATATTATCCCTCAAGTCACATGGTTTAAATATCTTGGGTCTATAATACTTAATGATGGAGAAATAGAATGGGATGTAAACCATCAAATTCAAGCTGGATGGTTGAAATGAAGAAAAAACATCAGGTGTTTTATATGATGCAAAGGTACCACTCAATCTAAAGGGAAAGTTTTATCGGACTGCGATAAGACCTGTGATTTTGTACGGGACAAAATGTTGGGCGGTTGAGACCCAATACGAGAATAAAGTAAGTGTAGCAAATATTAGGATGTTGCGGTGGATGTGTGGTAAGACTCGACGGGATAAAATTAGAAATAAAATTATTAGAGAGAGTCTTGGATTAGCGCCTATCATAGAGAGGATGGTGGAAAATAAACTTAGATGGTTTGGGCATGTAGAGAGAAGACTTGTAGACTCTGTAGTAAGGAGAGTAAATAAGAAGGACAGAAGGCAAACAATTCGAGGAAGAGGAAGACCCAAAAAGACTATAATATAAGTTGTTAATAAAGATATCGAAATTAATAATTTGGATAGAAGCATGGTCCTTGATAGAATATTATGGAGAAAGTTGTTGCATGTAGCTGATTCCACCTAGTGAGATAAGACTTAGTTATTTTTGTTATTGTTCATCAACGATTGGAGTATCCTTAGTAAAAACAGTGGAAAATTTTCTCATAGTTAATAAAAAGAGCATATTTTACTGCCACCATTTGAAGTGGCTTCTCTCAAGCTTAAATGGTTTGTTGAAATTAAAAAAAAATTAAATTGTAACCAATAATTTCTTCGATAGACATGGAAGAAAAAAACGTCTTAAAGTAGTTATTTTTGAATTTTGAAAAAAAGGTTTGAAAATTTATTTTTTCCACTGAAGAAATTATTGGTTGACTTAAGTACCATGTCGCTCTCTTTAAAATGTTTTGCAACATTGCACAAAATTGTGCAAGCAAAATATCATCTACAAATTCCCTAGGATAAAACATTTGCGCCTTAATATCCACTTTTCCTCGTGGGTGTTAGACTCAACTACATTACCATTATCGTGACAATCCTTAAGGAATACCATGTTCTAAGTAGAAAAAAATATTTAAAAAACAGGGAGAATAGAATACTTATAGTAATGTTTTGTGAGATGGTGGATGTTGTACCCCAAAATTTTCCCTCTCATTTATCAAGACTTTTCTTACAAGACTCCTTGGACTCAAGACAAGATTAGGGTTTGTCAGCTCAAGATACCTCATCTTGCACTGATGACCTAAAATTAGGGTTTGAGTTTGCACAAGGATTTTTAGACCATCAATGCTTCATGTGACTTTCATACATCATCTTGGGCCCCTAAGATTGCTCATGCCAAGTGTTGTACCCCAAAATTTGCCCTCCCATATTCTTCAAAGTTTTGACAAGAATCATCCACAAATGGTTCAAGATCTCTCAGAGGGTTGCACAGTCAAACCATCCTCCTAAGCCAGTCAAATTAGGGTTTTGGTTCTTGCAAGGAAGTTGAGGTTTTCAAGGGCTCAATCAAGTCCCATATGCTCATATACATTGTCAAGCACCTACATGTCAAGTTTCAAGGCTCACAAGGTCAAGTTGCACATTCAAAGGTCCCATTTGCTCAACAGTCAACTGTAGGGGCAAAATGGTCATTTGGCAGTCAAAAGTCAAAATTTTTGGTCAACATCTTATTTTGAAGCCACAATCATCTTGGTCAAGTCTTGACCATGATTCCACAAGAATGGCTCAAAAAGTATCAAGATGCAAAAGTTTCTACTTTTGGACAGCTGAAAAGTCAACTGTAACTTGACCAAGGCATAACTTTTCCATGGTTCATCAGAAAAATCCCATCCAATGCTCATATTGAAGGGGAGGACATTTCCTAAAACTCATCTTCACACTCCAAGTCCAAGAAATGATCTCACAAAAAGTTATCAATTTCAACATTATAGGTCATTTTCAAAAGTCAACAAAAAGGGACTTTAAGTCAAAGACCATAACTTGATATTGGTAAATCAAAATGACATGGGACCAAAGACATTGGTTAGAGGACTTAAAGACCTTTCCAAAATGTTCAAGAACATGTTCATAGCTTCAAAATTGAGTAAGATATGCATTGGAGAAGTTGGGAAATATTTGTGAAATGGCCAAAGTCAATTATCCTTGAAACTTCATTTTTGACAAAAGGGCCCCACTTTTTCCACTTGTTTCAGCTTGGCCATGCTTCCCACGTGTCCCACAATTTATTTCAAGATTTAAAATTAATTTTTCCATTTTTATTTAATTTTATTTGATTTAATTTATTTTAAATCTTTTAAAATCAAATAAAAATCAAAGAAATTAATGGAGGGATATATTTTGTGATGATTAGCTTTGATACACCTTAAAAAACATTCCAAATTTGTGCAAGGGCCTATTCCAAGCAAGAATTCAAATTTGACATAAAAATGGAAGGTTGTTTCAATGGACTTCATGGCATAATCTCAAACATGAATGCAAAGGCTTAATGACCATTATTCTTATTGATACACTTTACATTACTATATATACAAGCCTTCCCAACCTCATTAAAAAAAAATAGTGTGTGCAGAAACGGCCAAGAGCAAAACCAAAAATTATTCAAAAAGTGAGAGTTCTAAAACATAGTTGCAAGCATCTTCAGATCAAAACAAGCACGTGGCTAAAGCAACCTTTGCCAAGTCCTGAGGTTCATACCGCGCTGTAAGTTCTTCCCAGGTCCCTTATAATTTCCATATTATTTTCTTCAACGTTTTCCTGTGCAGATTCCAATATGAGGTGCATCATAAGTCCCACTTCCCAGCGCTGCCATATGTCATCAACGCAGATCCAAAGGACAAAAAGTGTAGCACACCATGGTCTGGAGTCAAGCACGCTGCAGGCAACCATGAAAGTCAAACGTGGCTTAGATTTCAGCGGGCTTGGATTGCTTCAATAAACCTCCTATTTGGCCCACACCCCCCTTGGTTTTACTTCTTTTTATTTTTTGTTTTGTCATTTTCTCTTATTTTTAATTGCTAACCCTTTAATTATTTTTATTATTAACAATTAACTTAATTAGCACATTTTCATAAAAAAACCAAAAAATAGAATTAACATTATTATCATTATTATTATTTTATTTTGTAAATAAATATTAACCAAAATAGTTTAATTAGGCAATTGTAATTCCTTTTCTTAAATAATTAAAATAACTTAGATTTAGGATTAACTTTTAATTTTGTTTCTTTCATTTTTATTTTATTTCATAAAAACATAAAAAAAACAAAAAAAATATTTTCTTTTAATTAAAATAATCAATTAGTCATTAATTAGTTTTTAATTTCATTTAATTACCAAAAAGACCAAAGAAATCAATTTTCTTTTCTAAAAAGGGTCAACACCCTTAGAACATTCCGATTTAATTCGCGCACAGTTTATTATTATGTAATTGCTCCGGACATGTAATAGTAATTAGGACTTTACTGTTTTTATTTACTTCCCTTACTCATTTACTAAAAAACGGGTCTTTGTAATTTTTGGCGATGTATAGACCCGCGCCTTGTAATAGCGTAGGATTTATTTTTCCGCAATTTACTTTCCGCACCCCTTAACTGTTAACTTGCATGAAAGAATGTATGTAAATAAAAAAAACTCGTAGCTCACTAATTAACAAGACAAACATTAACTGAATACAACACACAAATATACACACCACTTCTAGGGTACGCCTCACTTGTTGCCTTCGAAACGTGGTCGTCAAGTATAGGACGTCTTAGCGGTCCTTATGTCCATGATCCAGTTGCCTCGAAACGGTTGCCTCGGATTAAAAAAGGATCAAGGACATAAGGGTAGCTTCTAAGGTGTCCTACTGTTGCTTCGGTGACCACACTGTCCCTAAAATCGAATTGACCCGAACACCTCCAACGATGGTGCTACCTACCTCTCAATGGTGGGATAGCACTATCTAAAGGACACTTACACAGCTTAATTCCTTATGGTAGGTAGATGACTCATGGGTACTTGCTCTTTTCAAAAACAAACAAAATACTTTTCACACCTTACACTTTCAAAAGCTTTCAAAACAAATTTTTCAAACACTCTTGAGGACAGATACAAGAGTTATTTAGAAATCTTTCAAAGAAACCTTTTCAAACCCACTCACATTTTGAAAAGCAAACATATTTTGAAAACATAAGAGCAAGTACCTAAGATTCCATGGATAACCATGGATAGAAAGGGTGCTAACACCTTCCCTTTCTATAAATCTACCTCCCGAACCGAGAAACATTCTCATAAGGAATTTTGCTGTGCTTTTGTCCTTTCCAGGTTGGAGAAAATAAAAGACGGTGGCGACTCTTGCTTACCGCGACATTTCGCGAACCAGCGTTAAACAGTCAGTTCTAAATCCACCGATCACAGAACTGACGACTCTGCTGGGGATACTTATAAAGTGAGGTGTACCTTAGGATTAGACCACTCTTATGTTTTCAATTGCTTGTTTTGATTGCTTTAAAATTGTGGGCCTGTTTTGGAGTTACATAGATCCTAACCCGGATCTAGGGAATACCCTTTTAGGTAGCATAAGCTGTGAGGGACCTGTCCGGCGTAGACCGACACGGGTGAAGCAGTGGCTACGTTGGTGTGGCACCTTGGTCTGTACCGATATCCCTTGTGTTGCAACGAGGAGAATATGGGTCTTCTGAGGAGTCATTAAGCACCAACCGACCTTAGAACCCTAAATTGACCCAACTTGGCCATAGAACAGTAGCAGTATGCTACACCCATTGAGGCTAAACTCTCGCGATGGTTCTGGCCGCAAGAAAAGATTGCGACGCTGGAGTTATGACCGATTGAGGGTAGTCAGTGATATTGGGATCCTCTAGAACCCGGTTACTTTTGATAGGACAGGTCTTAACCAACGAAACTGAAAGAGGGTAGTCCCCAAACTTCATGCTGGCCTAAACTCTAAGGGCTCTTTGTGTGACTTGTGTGCCTTCAAACTTGACTACTTGCATGCTTGTTATCTAACACACGAGTTCCTTGCAGGTTTTGTTTACAGTCCTTAATTGGGACTCATTATAGGGCCTACTTACATCACTCCATGCATAGCATACCATCATACCATTGCATGCATCCTGCATAAAGACTAATCCATTTCAAGGATCTCAAGGGCTTGTGATGCAGGTCATGATGAATCAAAGTGTCTAGCAAGGGGCAAAGGGGATTTATGTTCCTCTAGCCGAGGTTGTCAGGGGCTATGACCCACTCGATATGGTGAGCCTTGACTCTTGAAGAAGGACTCTCAGCAACATGAAGTTCCTTCAATCAAGCTACCCAAATTCAAATTCTAATAGGTTTCTCTGTTTACCCCGCGAGATCCTTGAAAACATCGCATGCATACATACATATCATTGCATTACAGGTACCCTTGTTGCAAGTCACTTACCGTCTTCGCTGTTTATTTCAGCAATGGCTTCCCAACAAGACAACCAGGATCTTCATGATCAGGAGACTCGGTTCGGGGAGATCCTCCTAAATCTATCCAAGGGGCAGGAAGAGATGAGAACACTCCTCACGGGGACTTTGGTCAGGAACAGTCCAGAAGACAGTAAGGATGGACGACTGAAACATCTGCAAGCTGAGGTGGATACAATGAGAACCTAGATGCTGGGGCAGATGACTCTCATTCAAGACTTAGCTCAAAGACAAGAAGAGCTCAGGGTTCTCGTCAACCAACTGCTTCGGGATAACCAACTGGGGAAAACATCTAAGGTTGAAGAGCCAGTCATCATTCAACCACCTTTGGGGCAAAAAGACAAAGGAAAAGCTCCTCAGTTTGCTTCAGGGGCACAAGCCTAGCATCAACAGGGTAATCGGCGTAAGCGAAATACGTCTGGAAGACATTTCTCGGAGACTGGTATACCATCATCACTAATACTGAAACGCTTGTTGGAGGTCAAGCTGATTGCTTTAAAGGATCCTCCTAAGAAGCTCAACATAACCTCCCTGAAGTACAATCCTGATGAGAGGTGTGCCTACCATTCTGACAGTCCTGGACATGACACCGACGGCTGTTGGAGCTTGAAGAACAAGATCCAAGACTTGATCGACGGAAGGGTGCTGGAGTTCATACCGGGTGGCAAAATGAAAATCTTCTACTGAAAATCTTCCATCTGAGATGACTAGTTCAAAAAAAAAACTTTTGTTCATTAGAATGTTCAAGTTGTATTTTTCTTTGATTGTTCAAACATTTTATTCATGTCAAACGTTGTTATTTCATTAATGCATCGCATATGTCTGTTTTGAATCAATATATTCGCATTCGCTATATTCAAACCGCTTTCATTTTTTGATGTTCAACTCTTGATTAATAATTCTAAGCCTCTTGAGGGAGGATGACGAAAACGATACCACAATCTACAGTATGCTTTTGAACAAACCCCGCTGATGAGGTACATGCATTATTTCAATTCCTAAACACTGGAGTTATAAGGAAGATAATCCCTCGTCAACCCCTCTGAGCCAAAGAAGTAGGAGTTTTTGTTTTCTTTTCGAAAATTAAAACCATTAATCATAACCTGGGGCATGGTAGTTCTCTCAGTTGATCCAAGTGCACAATAAACGGCATCAAGGAAGTCCTTCCAAAGCAAAAGACAGTGATGGTTCTGAATAATCATAAAGACAGACAATCATTACCAAAAAAAACTAAAGCCCAATAAGTCAAAACCTATGAAGGAGACTTACAAAAACTGGGACTTCCCGCTGACTGTGATCATGAAAGAAACAGTTCAGGCAAAAAACAGGGATAACGAAATCAAGAAAGAGAAAGAGGTCCTACAAACCCTCAACACAAAAGGAAATGACTTCCTATTCAAAATAAACTGTCAATATCCGAACCATCATTGGAATATCAGGACAAAGACTCAAACAAGGTCTAATGCACGATTAGATGAGCTTAGGTTTGAAGAACATCACGAAGAGCGGGTGGGTACAAATAAAATTTGAGCCTTTATCCTTTGTTTCTTAAACCGTGAACCAGGCCACGTTACAACCCTTAAAAGTCCTAGCTGAAGCATGGGTTAGTTCGAAAGCATACTGTTACGAAAGGTATCCTGACTCCTTAAGGCTCACTGTAAAATAACGAGTTGACATCACATTTTACAAAACTTGCTTGTTTTACTGAAAAATACATTTTCAAAAAAAAACTTCGAAACAGACATAAGCTTTGCATTTTTAACATAACTTTGTTTGCATATGACTTTTTGTTTAAAACAGTAGAGAACTTTGCACGACGAGCATCTAGTGAACAAAAGCCTTCTCAATAAAAGGTCACCTCAAATGGAAAAGCACTTCCAACCAAGGAGGCAGACACGATCCTTGTCCATCATCTGGGGCAGTCCAATCAAGATTCGAAGAATCTCTCAATAGGCCAACCAACTTGGGGCAAGTATCCATCTGGATCACTTGGAGGCATTGGACGATCAAACGAAGATCTTCTGGTAGTAATACGACACTACTGACAGGGGCACCTCCCTACATCCTGAGAGCACGGACATAGTCGAAAAAATACTACGCATAATCAAAGACCCGCTAGGTTGACACACCTAGGCAAAAATAAGGGCTTCCCGGCAAACCAAAAGGGTTCGGGCAAAATGAGGGATGAAAATGAAAAATCTGTACACCCGGAAAGTCGAGAACCTGAAAAGGCGGCTTGGGCAAAAATGGGTATCCCGGTGGACTGAAAACCCGAAAGGGCGGTCCAGGCAAAAGTTAGGGATCAAAAGCGTACGACTATGTTCCATCGTCTCGTCACTTGCCTACCAGAAGAAGATTTGTCAATCGGCAGTCATCAAGCACCTCCACAGGTATCTTCTCCCACAGAAACAAGGGCAATATGAGTTGTCTAAGCGATCTAATTTCTCTGTCAACCAAGGTACCAAGGTAGGTTCAGCTGAAGAACGTGACCAAGATACCTTCACTCCCCGCAGAGTAAGATAAGATTCAGCAATACTCTCTCCCGAGCAGAGTTGGTCTCTCATCAGCCCTGAAAAGGCACAGTATCTCCAGCAAGTCAACAACACTCTCCCTAAGCAGAGTTAATCTACTGTCAGCCTTAAGGAAGTTGGGTATCCCCAGAAGATCTCAATATTCTCCAGCAAAGTATACAGATATCCTCAGCAAGCATCCCCGGCAGTCTTAATATAAGGTTGTTCCCCGGCGGAATACCAGACATCCCAGTGGAGCCACTTCCCCAATGCAGTTAAAAGTCTCCCCAGGAGAGTTGAATCAATCTCCCCAGTAGGAAGCTTATCCCCAGTAGATTCTGGAAGCTTATCCCCTACAGAGTACGAACGCGTCTCCCCGGCTTTATTCAAAGGTTATTCCCCACCAGGGCTTATAACTGGGTTATCCTCAGCTAATTGCCACAGAAAGATCGTCCTCGGCGAAATTCTTCCCGTCCCCCAGCGGAGTTCATCAAATCCTCAACATAACTCATCAACGGTATCCCCAGCGGAGTTATCATCAATTTCAAAGCCTCAGCGAAGTATCTCTTCCCACAGAGTAGATTCCCCGCAGAGTAATCTCTACAAGTTTATTCCCCAACGGAGTCATCTTCTCCTACTTGTTTATTCTTGTAATCATCATCCCCAGCGGAAGCGAAGAACTCTGTTCTTCAACATCAGCCTAGGATTCAACTTCCCAACATTCGTCAAGGATTTATTTTCCTAGACGAAAATACATTCATAAACATATCACATTTCATACATTCTGCTTACATATACAATGCATGCACATACGCATCATATCACACAATCTCATCTATTTTTGAGAACATCATGACATCATGATTTTCATACATCATGACATTGCACAACTGATGTTTTGCCTTTTCAGGAAAAAGGTCAATCCAAAGATGATTACCATCAACTGTCGCAGTTCCAGATTCGATACTTGTATCTAGCCAGGGCATATCTGTGAGCGATTGATTATGGATTCGATACCTGTATCTAGACAGGGCATATCTACATTAAAGAGATAGCTAGGAAATGCTCCAGAGATGGATGTTATTCTTTTGCTTATTCAGATTTTCTCTTCAGAGATAGCTTGGAAATGCTCCAAATATGGATGCTGTCCTTTTGCTTATTCAAGAGTTTCCCTTCTAGATATAGTTCAGATGTGACCCAGGCATGGTGACGTTCTGATACTCATTCCATATTTCCTTTCAGAGATAACTTGGAAATGCTCCAGATATGGATGCTGTTCTTTTGCTTATTCAAGACTCTTTCTAGAGATAGTTCAGATGTGACCCAGGCATGGCGACGTTCTGATACTTATTCCAGATTTCCTTTCAGAGATAGCTTGGAAATGCTCCAGATATGGATGCTGTTCTTTTGCTTATTCAAGACTCCTTCTAGAGATAGTTCAGATGTGACCCAGGCATGGCGACATTCTGATACTTATTCCAGATTTCCTTTCAGAGATAGCTTGGAAATGCTCCAGATATGGATGCTATTCTTTTGCTTATTCAAGACTCCTTCTAGATATAGTTCAGATGTGACCCAGGCATGGCGACGTTCTGATACTCATTCCAGATTTCCTTTCAGAGATAGCTTGGAAATGCTCCAGATATGGATGCTGTTCTTTTGCTTATTCAAGACTCCTTCTAGATATAGTTCAGATGTGACCCAGGCATGGCGACGTTCTGATACTCATTCCAGATTTCCTTTCAGAGATAGCTTGGAAATGCTCCAGATATGGATGCTGTTCTTTTGCTTATTCAAGACTCCTTCTAGAGATAGTTCAGATGTGACCCAGGCATGGCGACGTTCTAATACTTATTCCAGATTTCCTTTCAGAGATAGCTTGGAAATGCTCCAGATATGGCTACATTCTAATACTTATTCCAGACTCCCTTCTAGAGATGGCCTAGAGATGCTCCAGACACGGATGCTATTCTATTGCTTATTCCAGATTTCCTTCTAGAGATGGTTCAGATGCGACCCAGACATGGCGACATTTTGATGCTTATTCAGATTTCCTTTCAAATATAGCCTAGAGATGCTCCAGATCCGGACGCTATTCTATTGCTTATTCATATTCAAACTTCTAAAGACAACTTAGAGATGCTCCATCCCGGATGCTGTTCTATTGTTCAGTCTAGATACGATCCAGATTCGGATAACATTCTGTTACTCGTGCAGTATGGATATACCCCAGACACGACGGTCATTCTACCATTTATTCAGACGTCAGCAATCAGACACAGACTAGATATGCTCCAGACACGGAAGCTATTCTATTTCTTATTCAGATTCACCTATCCACCATCTTTCCAAATGGCATCTATAAGCCCATTCCCGACAAGGTTCTGTCACATCTTCCAGATGGCATCTTTAAGCCCATCCTCCTATCCACCACCTCTCAAAATGGCATCTTTAAGCCCATTCCCGCTATCACACTGCTGACACTCTACTATGTGAGTGCAAATTTCTGGGCACTCTAGTGTTCAATCATCTTCCACCCTCGGATCACGAAAGGCACACAAGCCAATCTACATCCTCAGGTCTAAGAAGATTGAACAGGGGAAACTGTTGTACCCCAAAATTTTCCCTCCCATATTCTTCAAAGTTTTGACAAGAATCATCCACAAATGGTTCAAGATCTCTCAGAGGGTTGCACAGTCAAACCATCCTCCTAAGCCAGTCAAATTAGGGTTTTGGTTCTTGTAAGGAAGTTGAGGTTTTCAAGGGCTCAATCAAGTCCCATATGCTCATATACATTGTCAAGCACCTACATGTCAAGTTTCAAGGCTCACAAGGTCAAGTTGCACAGTCAAAGGTCCCATTTGCTCAACAGTCAACTGTAGGGGCAAAATGGTCATTTGGCAGTCAAAAGTCAAAATTTTTGGTTAACATCTTATTTTGAAGCCACAATCATCATTTGGTCAAGTCTTGACCATGATTCCACAAGAATGGCTCAAAAAGCATCAAGATGCAAAAGTTTCTACTTTTGGACAGTTGAAAAGTCAACTGTAACTTGACCAAGGCATAACGTTTTCATGGTTCATCAGAAAAATCCCATCCAATGCTCATCTTGAAGGGGAGGACATTTCCTACAACTCATCTTCACACTCCAAGTCCAAGAAATGATCTCACAAAAAGTTATCAATTTCAACATTATAGGTCATTTTCAAAAGTCAACAAAAAGGGACTTTAAGTCAAAGACCATAACTTGAGATTGGTAAATCAAAATGACATGGGACCAAAGACATTGGTTAGAGAACTTAAAGACCTTTCCAAAATGTCCAAGAACATGTTCATAGCTTCAAAATTGAGCAAGATATGCATTGGAGAAGTTGAGAAATTTTTGTGAAATGGCCAAAGTCAATTATCCTTGAAACTTCATTTTTGACAAAAGGGGCCCACTTTTTCCACTTGTTTCAGCTTGGCCATGCTTCCCACGTGTCCCACAATTTATTTCAAGATTTAAAATTAATTTTTCCATTTTTATTTAATTTTATTTGATTTAATTTATTTTAAATCTTTTAAAATCAAATAAAAATCAAAGAAATTAATGGAGGGATATATTTTGTGATGATTAGCTTTGATACATCTTAAAACACATTCCAAATTCGTGCAAGGGCCTATTCCAAGCAAGAATTCAAATTTGACACAAAAATGGAAGGTTGTTTCAATGGAGTTCATGGCATAATCTCAAACATGAATGCAAAGGCTTAATGACCATTATTCTTATTGATACACTTTACATTACTATATATACAAGCCTTCCCAACCTCATTCAAAAAAAATAGTGTGTGCAGAAACGGCCAAGAGCAAAACCAAAAATTATTCAAAAAGTGAGAGTTCTAAAACATAGTTGCGAGCATCTTCAGATCAAAACAAGCACGTGGCTAAAGCAACCTTTGCCAAGTCCTGAGGCTCATACCGCGTTGTAAGTTCTTCCCAGGTCCCATATAATTTCTATATTATTTTCTTCAACATTTTCCTGTGCAGATTCCAATATGAGGTGCATCATAAGTCCCACTTCCCAGCGCTGCCATATGTCATCAACGCAGATCCAAAGGACAAAAAGTGTAGCACACCATGGTCTGGAGTCAAGCACGCTGCAGGCAACCATGAAAGTCAAACGTGGCTTAGATTTCAGCGGGCTTGGATTGCTTCAATAAACCTCCTATTTGGCCCACACCCCCTTGGTTTTACTTCTTTTTATTTTTTGTTTTGTCATTTTCTCTTATTTTTAATTGCTAACCCTTTAATTATTTTTATTATTAACAATTAACTTAATTAGCACATTTTCATAAAAAAACCAAAAAATAGAATTAACATTATTATCATTATTATTATTTTATTTTGTAAATAAATATTAACCAAAATAGTTTAATTAGGCAATTGTAATTCCTTTTCTTAAATAATTAAAATAACTTAGATTTAGGATTAACTTTTAATTTTGTTTCTTTCATTTTTATTTTATTTCATAAAAACATAAAAAAAACAAAAAAATATTTTCTTTTAATTAAAATAATCAATTAGTCATTAATTAGTTTTTAATTTCATTTAATTACCAAAAAGACCAAAAAAATCAATTTTCTTTTCTAAAAAGGGTCAACACCCTTAGAACATTCCGATTTAATTCGCGCACAGTTTATTATTATGTAATTGCTCCGGAAATGTAATAGTAATTAGGACTTTACTGTTTTTATTTACTTTCCGTACTCATTTACTAAAAAACGGGTCTTTGTAATTTTTGGCGATGTATAGACCCATGCCTTGTAATAGCGTAGGATTTATTTTTCCGCAATTTACTTTCCGCACCCCTTAACTGTTAACTTGCATGAAAGAATGTATGTAAATAAAAACAACTCGTAGCTCACTAATTAACAAGACAAACATTAACTGAATACAACACACAAATATACACACCACTTCTAGGGTACGCCTCACTTGTTGCCTTCGAAACGTGGTCGTCAAGTATAGGACGTCTTAGCGGTCCTTATGTACATGATCCAGTTGCCTCGAAACGGTTGCCTCGGATTAAAAAAGGATCAAGGACATAAGGGTAGCTTCTAAGGTGTCCTACTGTTGCTTCAGTGACCACACTGTCCCTAAAATCGAATTGACCCGAACACCTCCAACGATGGTGCTACCTACCTCTCAATGGTGGGATAGCACTATCTAAAGGACACTTACACAGCTTAATTCCTTAGGGTAGGTAGATGACTCATGGGTACTTGCTCTTTTCAAAAACAAACAAAATACTTTTCACACCTTACACTTTCAAAAGCTTTCAAAACAAATTTTTCAAACACTCTTGAGGACAGATACAAGAGTTATTTAGAAATCTTTCAAAGAAACTTTTTCAAACCCACTCACATTTTGAAAAGCAAACATATTTTGAAAACATAAGAGCAAGTACCTAAGAGCCCATGGATAACCATGGATAGAAAGGGTGCTAACACCTTCCCTTTCTATAAAGCTACCTCCCAAACCGAGAAACATTCTCATAAGGAATTTTGCTGTGCTTTTGTCCTTTCCAGGTTGGAGAAAATAAAAGACGGTGGGGACTCTTGCTTACTGCGACATTTCGCGAACCAGCGTTAAACAGTCAGTTCTAAATCCACCAATCACACCAAGTTTCAAGCCTTGAATCACATTTTGACCAGTCAATTGGACAGTTGACCTAAAAATCAGCTGTATTGGGGAAAAATTCAACCATGGCCAATTTGCAGTCAAACTTCATAATTTTTGATCCACAACAACATTTTAGACTCATATGTACCATTTGATCAAGTTTGGATCCCAACTCCTCAAGAAATTTGATCAAATCATCAAAAGGGCAAAATGGTCAAAATTAGGGTTTTGACTGAGAAAGGGCAATTTCTAATTTTTAACCAAGCCAATGGCCAATTGAGTTCAATCATGGTTTCAAGGATTCAATTTCATCATCTTGACCTAATTACATGGTTTAAAAGATCTCAAGTTCATAGGATTGACAGATGAATTTTGCAGTCAACTGATCAAAAGTCAATTGTACACTAAAAAGTCAAACTTTGACTTTTTGGTCAAAATCAAGTGCCAAGGGTCATAATTCATCAAGATATGTCAAAATATGAAAATTTTTTACCAAGAAAACTAATTTTGAAAATTAGGGTTTTGAATTTGAAAAATTTCATAACTTAGAATTTTTCTAAGTATGGAAATTTTCTTATTTTTTCCCAACTTTCCACCACTTTTTCACCATGATGAAATTTGATTCAAAGAAAACTTACAATATGAAAGTTGTAGTCCTCCATGAAATCTACAACTTTGATTCACAAACTTTTCCCAAAAGATTCTTGGACCTCAAGTTATGAATTTGTGAACATAGGTCCATGAACTAAATAACTAAGTGAAAATTTGCCCTAATTTAGGCAGGTTTTTGACCCAACTTCATGGACATTTTTCACCTAGTTCCAAGAGGTATCTCAAAATGCATTTCAAATATGGGTTATAGAGCACATTGCAAGCTTTCCAAAATGTCCAATAACGCTCCAAGATCATTTGTGGTTAGGGAGAATCGAAGAAGAGAAATTGGCATTTTATCACTTTTGTTCATGCCATTTTCACAAAGTATCAAGTTGAAAATCTGATCTTGGATGCTTGTACATTGCTTTGCAGGTATTAAACTCATTATAAAATCCATAATTAAATGTTAATTCATAAGACAAAGGCTTTATTTTCACCTTTGAAGCATTATACAAAAGATAATTCCATTAATGGCATAAAGGTTACAATGCCATTTTCATAAAGTGAGCTTTTGTAACTTTATCAACCTTGAGCCTTGGACTTGTTCCTTTGTTGCAAGCAATTTCCACAGGTATCAAGCATTGTGTACCAACTCTCTGCAGCTAGCAAGCCATCCAGTACAAGCATGTTTAGTGTGGTCACTTCACTTTTCTTTAAAAGCAAGAAAAGTTGCAAAAGTCCAAAGGCTTGCACATCTTATGAAGAGTGGACTTTGTATCCATTCTATACATATCCATAAACTTGTCACAACGCAGAACACGAATTGATAGCATCCAAAACACTCTCAAGCTCAAAAAATACAAAATTATATCCAAACATTGCAGTTCTACAAAATCATTGCCAACTTCATTTTGGCTCGTGCGTTTTTCCTTTTAACATTTGAAACACTTCATACACATTATAATAAAGCAGTCCAAGCATTCATCTTGTACCTGTGAGCTCTGTTTCAACCATTGCCATTTTCAAATTTGGAGCTTGCAACTTGACTTGTGCAGAGACTTCTGGCCATCCACAAAGCAAGCTAGGCATTGGAATAGCTTGAAGGAACTTCAAGGAAGCTCACACGATCCTCAGGCCTCACTCAAAGTCCCCACATTGTCATATCCAAATCCAGCTGAAGGAGGTATTTTTCAAAACTCTATCTCTCTATTTAGACATCTTCAAGCCACGATTTGTGAAGAAAAAATGTAGCCCTTATCTTGGTGAAGCTGTACATATGCATACTTGTCATTTATATTAACCATGCTGTGAGAATTTGAAGCTTGAAGTTCATGAAATAATTAGGTCACGAATTAGGGCTGATAAAATTCTCCCTGATCTTTGAGAGTTAGGTTACAAATTTTATATCATTGGAATCGTGAGATAAAATGCTACTTGTTTTGTGTTATAAGTTTTTGTTTTTATGCAAGCAATAGCAAGTTACAGATTTGAAGAAGAATACGCGCGCAGAGCTGAAGGACAGGGACGAAGATGACTGGCTTGGGCTTTTTGTTGCATTTGGCCTTTTTGTTTTTGCTTTTCACACCCCCTGGATTACTTTTTCACCCCCTGACTATTTTCTTTTATTTTTACATTTTCTTGCATATTTTTATATTTATTGCTTGCATATATTTTTTTTAATGATAAAAAATGCCCAAAAATGCCCAAAAATAATTTATTTATTTTCACACTTATATATATTTTTTTATATTTATTTTCTCACATAAAAATAGTTTATTAGGTTTATAGATTTTATTTCTTAAGTAAATTTGTAAATACAACTTAAAAAATACTATACATTTTTATTTTATTATTTTATACATAAAATATTATTTTCTACACATACTTAATTTTTAATATTGACATATAATATTATTTATTATTTTCTTGTACAAAAAGAATGAACAAAATAATAATATAGAACATATTTTTATTTTATTTGAAAACTAGGGTTTCATCCCTGCAAAAATAATACTATTATTTTTTTCTTTTTTTCTAGGGTTTACATAAATCATTTTCTCATACAAAAAATCAAATACAAAACATTTTTTTTGCATAAATACATTGCATTGCATATTTAAATATTTGTATATTTATTTAATTCACACATTATTCAATTGGGTTGTAATAGTATTTTTAGGGTTTATTTTGTGCAATATCCCCATTCAAAAACTTGTATCCCCCCTCCCATAATAATTGTTGTAATAGTTTAGTTTACATTTACGTAATTTATCGCATTTATGCTATGTTTAGTAAACTAGGGTTTGCATGACAAGACCAAAAATAAAATAAATAGAAAAGACCTAATACAAGACAAATCAAATGCATGAAAAATGACACACATTGCACACAAGCACCCTTAGGGTTTCACCCACTTGGCTGCCTAAATTTAAATGGCCATGTTACGCACGCAAAGTATCTTGGCAAAACAATACAAAAATAAGATCATAGTCCCTCGATGACGCTATCAAAAGGTTGCCTAAACAAATGATCTTGGTCCCTCCAAACATGCTAAGATACTTGGCAAAATTGCTATCATGTTCATACGATGACCCACGCCCGTCCCGTTTTACATCCAAAGATAGGGTTGTTTACCAAATCAATGGTAAATCAACAATGTCAAAGGAATAAAAATGCACAAGAAAGACATTTGAGTAGGTAGATAGATTCTAGTTACTTGATCAATTTCAAAACAATCCTTTCTATTTTCAAAAACAAACACACACACATTTCAAAACATCTTACAAAACATTGAAACATTTTTCAAAAGACAAACATCTTTGTATACATTCTTATGAACAAGAATCATTACAAAGATTGCCTAAACGATGGCCTCTTTTAAAAATACTTTCAAAACCACACAAAACACCATTTCAAACAATTTCAAAAGCAAAGCAAGTGATCTAAACAAGTAACTAAGAGCCCATGGGAAACCATGGATAAAAAGGGTGCTAGCACCTTCCCTTTTCATAATCTACCCCCCGAACTCAAGAAAAACATCTCAAAGGTATTTCCTGTGCTTTTTTATCTTTCCTTTTGGATAAAAGAAAAGTCGGTGGCGACTCTTGCTAACCGCAACATTTGTGAACACAAATGCAAAACCTCAAGTCAGTTCTCCCACCGCATCACAAAACTGGCGACTCTACTGGGGATCATTCTAAAAGTGGGGTTACCTTAGGGTTTAGATCACCTTTATTTGCTTACAATTGTTTGACTTGTTTGCTTTATATCTTGGTTCTATTGTTTGGGTTTGAATCCTCTACCCGAATTTGGGAAACATTATATGTAAATAGCAATACGTTATGGAAACTGTGTGGGGTATACCGACACGGTCTAAGCAATAGCTATGTTAGTGTGACATATTTGTGGGTACCGGTAGCCTTTGAGTCAATCAAAGATAATACGGGGCCGCTGAGTGATGTCATGAAGCACTAATGAACTTCTAGAACCTTTACTTGACCAACTTGGCCTTTTAGGATGTAGTGAGATGTCCGGCTTTGGTGCAGTCCAAAGTTGGTAGATACTCGATACTACACTCATTGAGGGTTGGTTCCTTGGAATATTTCGGTTGCCAGTAAATAGGCTTGAATTGAAACAATGAACAAGGAAATAATCCAGTGATATTGAGCTCCTTAGAACCCGGTTACTATTTTTAGGACAGGTTGAGCCAACTAAACTTCAAGAGGGTACTTACCTATGAAACCCCATGCAAGCCTAAACTAGAACTTGTGTGATTTGCTTGTACATATATACTTGTTCATAACATCATGGACATCATGAGTATCATATGCATCCACTAACCATTTCAAGGATTTTGGAGATTCATCTTTGTTCTTGTTTTGTAGGTTATGGATTCACTTCGCAGGAAAACTATCCAAATCAACCTTGTGAGAATTCCTTCACAATTCAAGGAGCTAGCTTCAAGGATTCCTGAGAATTCTCCATTCTCCGAGAGACATGGTCGTCTACTCAACTTGGTCACTTCCAACACAGAGGAGGATATGATGAAAGTTCTCTTCCAGTTCTTTGACCCTTTGCATCATTGCTTCACATTTCCTCACTATCAACTTGTGCCCACTTTGGAAGAATTCTCTCAACTTCTGAGGATTCCTATTCTCAATCAACTACCTTTAAACGGTACGGAAAGAGATCCAAAGCCAGAAGAGATTGCTCAAGCCCTGCAATTGCACTCATCTGATGTCACAACACATTGGGAAACTAGAAGTGGTGTCAAAGGCTTCTTGTCAAAGTTTCTGTTTGAGAAGGCCCAAAGCTGTTGGAATTCTCTAGACTTGCAACCTTTTGAGGAGATTGTAGCTCTTCTCATCTATGGGATGGTCTTGTTCCCTAATCCTGACCAACTCATAGATGTAAGCGCTGTCAAAATCTTCATGACTCGCAACCTGGTGCCTACATTGCTTAGGGATATCCTTCACTCTTTTCACACTCGTACAATGAGGAAAATAGGTGTTCTTATGTGTTGTACTCCTCTCCTGGAAAGATGGTTTATTTCTCATCTTCCCTAATCAGTCTTGAAGAATGAGCAAGGTTTGAGGTGGTCACAAAGGTTAATGACACTTAACCATTCAGATATTCATTGGTGTTCTCGATCCAAAGAGAATGTTATTATTGTTGACCATTGTGGGGAATTCCCTAATGTCCCTCTACTTGGCATTAGGGGAGGCATCACCTACAACCCTTGCTTATCTCTAAGACAGTTTGGTTATGCCAGAAGGGATGGCCCACATGACATGTTGATTCAAGGATTGGTTTTCGACTACGACAACGACGACCAAGGACTCCGTCAGAGATTCATCCGAGCTTGGAGAATGCCCAACAAGGTGGGTAGAAAGACTCTGGGACACAAGAATTCCATCCCTCTTGAGCCTTACCTCAAGTGGGTACGAACCCGCGCCCAAAGTATTATGATGCCTTACCCCTCCATTCTCCCAGTGATTATAGAGCCTGTTAAGGAAGGAGAGGTTCCATACACCATGCTACATTCTGACATGCCGACATCACTCGAAGACCTACAAAGGAGTTGGATACAGCTCAAGGGAGAGTGCGATACTTTTGAAGCCCAATTCTACGCAAGCGAGAAGAAGGTTTTGGAACTCACTCGGCTACTTCATGAAGAGCAGACTCTCAACACCTACATTGCACCAAAGAGGATGCGCAACATCTTTTTACCTTAGAGTTTTGTATTATTTTGCCCAAGGGGCATTGATGTACTCATAATTATGTCTTATTAATATGACGTGTGTTTCTTTTTTGTTTAAAACAAATTTTAATTTCTAAATCCTTGAAAGCATTGCATGAATACATATCATTCATCATAAGCATAAACAGGTCTTCACACCAAGTTTCCTCATCTCTCTGCTGTTTATTTCAGCAAGATGGATCTTGAACAAACGGTCAAAGACTTACAAGCTCATAATTCACAATTTAAACAATTGCTCATGACCTTATCCAAGGGGCAGGAGGAACTGAAGACTTTTCTAAAAAAAGGAAAAGAGAAAAAGAAGAAGAAGCCAACTGGTGTGGTTATCATGGGTAGAAGATTTCAGGGACAAGCCAGAAGGACCTTAGAATTCCCAACAACATCTGAGTAAGGGGAAGGAAAAGGAAAAGGAACGGCAGTTCCATCAGATTCTGAAGCAGAAGAAGAGGAGGAAGAGGACTACTCTGAACAATAATACCCTCCGGCCGATGACAAATACAAACACTTGGAAGAACGTCTAACTGCTATGGAAGTCCAGAGGGTATCGGGGCTGGATTTTGAGGAATTAGGGCTGGTTTCAGGAATTGTAATCCCTCCAAAGTTTAAGGTGCCACTGTTTGCCAAGTATTATGGGGTGTCTTGCCCTAAAATACACCTCAGATCCTATGTCAGGAAGATTCAACCGCATTCTGCTAACAAAGACTTGTGGGTCCATTTTTTCTAGGACAATTTATCAGGAACGCAACTTGATTGGTTCTACCAATTGGAGAGGGAAGATGTCCATAATTGGAAAGACTTGGCAGCAGCCTTCTATAAACAGTATCAATACAATGCCGAATTGGCACCAACCCGTACTCAACTGCAGAGTATGGCTATGGCTACCAATGAGGGCTTCAAAGACTACGCTCAAAAGTGGAGGGATCTAGCCGAAAGGGTGCAACCACCTTTATCTGAAAGAGAGTTAGTGGACATGTTCTTGGGAACTCTTTCAGGCCCTTTCTTTAATCATATGATTGGAAGCTCCTCTGTAGGGTTTACCAAATTGATTCTAACTGGCGAAAGAGTGGAGGCTGGTATAAGAAATGGGAAAATTCAGAAGGACGCGTCTGCCTCAACTGCTACAAAAAAGCCCTTCACGGGAAGAAAGGAAGTATCTACTGTCTATTCACAGAGAAATCAGGGAAAGACCAAGCGCCAACCAACGGTGGGGGCCGTAATGATTCTGAAGCCTGCATTAGACCAGCTGAGAAATAATCAGCAAAGGGTAGAAAGGCCAGTGCGGCAATTTACCAAGATTAACATGACTCCAGCCCAAGTTCTACCACATCTCTTGAAGTTGAATCTGGCCACTTTGAAAGAGGCCCCAAAGAATCCTAATACTACTTCTCCATATTACCATCCCAACGCCAGATGCGCGTACCATTCTGAAAGTCCAAGGCACGACACCAACAACTGTTGGGATCTGAAGAACAAGATTCAAGATCTGATTGACACTAAGGAAGTTGAATTTGAAGCGCCTGAGAAACCGAATGTTATTTGCGCCCCAATGCCGAGGCATGGTCACAATGCCAACGCTATTGAAAAATATCTGTTTGTTTATACCGTGGATGAACTGTTAACTCCGCTCCCGACCATCAAGTTGAATTTGTTAAAAGCTGGTATCTTCCCAGGTTGTGACAAAGACTGTCATGTTTGCCTGTCCTCATCATTTGATTGCCCTCTGTTAAAGAAAGGAATCCAACAATTGATTGATAACCAAGAAATTTTGTTTGAGAAAGCTCCCGTTTCACCCGTTCCAGTTAAAGACGTTTCAATAATAACCATCTACGCCAATCCTTCCAGGGCCCCTAAAAGACCCGTTAGGATTACACCTGCTCCGAAGACTGCTCCGCTTAAGATTACAATGCCCAGGCCTGCCCCATACAAATCAGATAAATCAGTGCCATGGAATTATGGTGGAGAAATCTACTATCATGGTATTAAGCAGATTGAACTGACTGCCGAAGAAGAGAGCTCCAAAGAGGACAATTCTGACATCAGTAACATTGCTGGAACAAGAAAAATTACCCGTACTGGAAGAATTTTCTCTCCAGAGATTGCCCCTCCAAAGGTAGTCTTTGGACCCGTGGCCATTCCGAATATTACCTCCGCACCAGTAATTGTACTTGCAAGTGTACCCGCCAACAAAGACAATACGATTCCTATCCCTGTTTCCGCTGCTGAGAATAAAGGAAAGAATGTTCAAGAGGAGCCTGTCCTGACGAAGGCTTAGTCACTAGCTATTCCTGAAACATCCAAGAAGGAGATGGAAGAAATCCTGAGGATCATTATGAAAAGTGATTATGATGTGGTTGAACAATTGGGGTAGACCCCTTCCAAGATCTCTATGCTAGCCCTGCTGCTTTACTCTGAAGCCCATGCCAAGGCTCTGGTAAAATTTCTGAAGACAACTCATGTGCCGCAAGAGACATCGGCTGACCAGTTCCAGGACTGTGTGGTCAGTTTGACAGCTGATAATGGCCTGGGCTTCTCCGATGCTGACTTGACACCCAGAGGGAGAAAACACAACAATGCACTACGTGTTTCAGTGGAGTGCTACAGAGGAACAACCCTAGATCATGTCTTGGTTGATACAGGATCATCTCTGAACGTCTTGCCAAAAAAAGCCCTTGATAGATTGGACTACGAGGGGATGACTTTAAAACCCAGCAATATAGTGGTAAGAGCTTTTGATGGTTCGAAGAGGATGGTCCATGGGGAGGTGGACATCCCAATCAAGGTGGGAACTCAGGTCTTCAATTCAACATTCTGCGTGATGGACATCCGTCCTTCTTATTCCTGTCTGTTGGGACGCCCCTGGATCCATAATGTCGGTGCGGTCACCTCCACTTTGCATCAAATGCTGAAGTACCCCGTCCAGGGGAATATCATAACTGTCCATGGGGAGGAGGAGTATATGATTAGTCATCTGAATTCCTTCCGCTATGTGAAGTTAGATGGCGAGTTCATAGAGACCCCTTTCCAACATTTTGAAGAAGTCTCTCCTGAAATAGTGGCAATCAAGGCGGTATCCTTAACTCCTAAAATCACAAGACCTCCACCTAGGATGTCATCTCTCAAGGATGCAAGGGCAGTAGTGGAAGAAGGGGGATGCATAATCTGGGGTCAGCTTCCAGACATTCCTTACAAATCAGACAAGTTCGGCTTGGGGTTTACTTTGATTAGTTAGAAGGTTGTGCACTGCGCCCGTGCCAGAGGGCCACCTGTGAAGATTACCAACCAAAGCGTCAATGCGGTAAAAGGCAATGAAGAGGAGGGAAGCCTGGAAGATTGGATATTTCCTACTGTCAGCGGAGGACTTTGCAACTGGGAAGCCAAAGACTTCATTCTGATAAATTTCATATCGCAGTAATTTATCTTTTACATTTCTGTTGGACTGTAATAATTCATAAACAATTCGTACTTTAAAAACCTTGTGTCTTACCCGAGGCACAATGGTCCATTTGTAAGGGTTTTTATTTCATCTACATATGTCATTCAATGAATCATGGACGCTTTTTCACATATAAACTTTTTATGCTCATTGTCTTTCTTTTACATTTTTGTTGTTTTAAGATGGCTATACCCTTACACACACCCACACTCGCGAATGCAGGTACCCTTCCATTCCGGATCCCATGGGTAACGATACTGCTATAGCCTTCAGTGACTCTGAAGATCTGATCTACCAAGCCGAATGCGAAGGTGAGGAAGATTGTAAGGTGCCAGGGGAATTGGCCAGATTACTACAACAAGAGGAAAGAGCAATCCAGCCTCATGAGGAGCAGTTGGATACAATCAACTTGGGTACTGAGGAGGATAGAAAGGAAATCAAAATAGGTTCCAATCTAGAGCCGAGTGTCAAGGAGCGCCTAATTCAACTATTGCATGATTATGTTGAGATCTTTGCCTGGTCATATGAAGACATGTCGGGACTTGATACAGACATTGTGGTACATCGTCTACTAACAAGAGAAGACTGTCCACCAGTGAAACAAAAGGTCCGCCGCATGAGACTTGACATGTCAGAGAAGATCAAAGCAGAAGTTATGAAGCAGTTCAATGCTGGATTTCTGGCTGTTACTTCCTATCCTCAATGGGTGGCCAACATTGTTCCCGTACCTAAAAAGGACGGCAAAGTGAGAATGTGCGTGGATTACAGAGATTTAAACAGGGCCAGCCTTAAAGATGATTTTCCACTTCCACACATCGACATCTTGGTTGACAACACAACTCAGCACAAAGTATTTTCTTTCATGGACGGATTCTCAGGCTATAACCAGATCAAAATGGCACCTGAGGACATGGAGAAAACTACATTTGTCACACAGCGGGGTACGTTCTGCTACAAAGTGATGCCATTCGGACTGAAGAATGTCGGGGCAACCTATCAACGCGCCATGGTAGCTTTGTTTCATGATATGATACATCATGAGATAGAGGTCTACGTAGATGACATGATAGCCCGATCACAAACTGAAGAAGAACATCTAGATCACTTGCAAAAGCTGTTCGTCAGGTTGAAGGAGTACAAGCTCAGATTGAACCCAAACAAGTGCACATTTGGAGTCCGGTCCGGTAAACTCTTATGATTCATTGTCAGCAACAAAGGCATCGAGGTTGATCCTTCCAAAGTCAAAGCTATACAAGAAATGCTTGCTCCTCGCACTGAGAAGGAAGTCAGAGGTTTTTTGGGACGCCTAAACTACATTGCCAGGTTCATTTCTCACCTAACGTCTACTTGTGAACAAATCTTCAAGCTGTTAAAGAAAGATCAGGTGGTCAGATGGAATGATGAATGTCAGATTGCTTTCGATAAAATCAAGGAGTATTTTCTAGAACCTCCTGTCTTGATGCCACCCGTCGAGTGAAGACCACTAATCATGTATCTGATCATCTTAGAGAATTCAATGGGGTGCGTACTGGGGCAGCATGACGAGTCTGGACGAAAAAAGCATGCCATTTATTACCTTGGCAAAAAGTTTACCGACTTTGAAACCAGATATTCACTGCTCGAGAAAACTTGCTGCGCTTTGGTATGGGCTGCTCGCCGGCTAAGGCAGTATATGTTGACTCATACCACTTTGCTGATATCTAAGATGGATCCGATAAAGTACATCTTTGAGAAGCCTGCTCTGTCCGGAAGAATAGCTAGATGGCAGATGATCTTAACGGAATACGACATATAGTACACGACCCAAAAAGCTATAAAAGGCAGTGTGATGGCTGATCATCTAGCCCATCAAGCTGTAGAAGATTATCAATCCATGAAGTTTGACTTCCCTGACGAAGACATCATGATATTGGACAACTGCGAAGAGATCAGGCCATATGACGAACTTGAACAAGGATCCTGATGGACCCTGTACTTTGATGGGGCATCCAATGCACTTGGTAACGATATCGATGCTGTGCTTATATCTCCGGAAGGATGCCATACTCCTTTCACGACCAGACTTTGCTTCAATTGTACGAATAACATGGCAGAGTACGAGGCATGCATTTTTGGTCTCAAGGATGCCATAGACTTGGGAATCAAATCTTTTGATGTGTTTGGGGATTCAACTTTGGTCATCAGTCAGATCAAAGGAGAGTGGGACACTAAGCATCCAAACCTCATCCCTTACAAAGAACATGTTTTGACATTGTTACCACATTTCGAGCAGATTACCTTCGAGCATTTCCCGCGAGAAGAAAATCAGCTAGCAGATGCTCTAGCTACAATGTCATCCATGTTTAAACTTAAATGGGATAACGAGGCTCCCAAAATTACCATTAAACGGATGGAAGAACCTGCACAATGTCACGAGATTAATACCGAAGAAGTAGTGGACCAGCCATGGTTTCATGAAGTCAAAAGGTATCTCGAGGCTCAAGAATATCCAAAAGGAGCTTCAGTCAATGACAAAAAGTTCTTAAGGAGATTCTTAGCTAAATTCTTCCTAAGTAACGGCATCCTGTACAAGCGAAATCATGATTCTATTCTGCTCCGTTGTGTGGACAAGATTGAAGCTGAAAAGATCACGGCTGAATTGCATGAGGGTACCTTTGGCACTCACTCTAGCGAGCATACAATGACAAAGAAGATTCTACGGGCAGGCTATTACTGGTCTACCATGGAAGCCGACTGCTATCAACACTCCCGGACATGCCATAAATGTCAAATCTATGCAGATAAGGTACATGTGCCCCCGGTTCCTCTAAATGTCTTAACAGCTCCTTGGCCCTTCGCTATGTGGGGAATCGACATGATTGGAGAGATCAAGCCTACAACATCCAATGGACACCGCTTCATTCTGGTGGCCATTGACTATTTCTCCAAGTGGGTCGAAGCAGCCTCCTTCGCATCCGTTACTAAGAATGTTGTTGCCCGCTTCATCAAGCAAAATCTTATCTGCCGGTAAAGTATCCCCGAAAGGATCATCACTGACAACGGTACAAACCTTAACAATACTATGATCATTGCCCTGTGCGAGCAGTTCAAGATTCAACATCATAATCCATCCCCCTATCGGCCAAAGATGAATGGTGCAGTCGAAGCTGATAACAAAAATATCAAGAAGATCATACAAAAGATGACAATCACCTACAAGGATTGGCATGAAATGCTACCGTTTTCTCTCCACGGGTACCGTACCACGGCTTGCACATCAACTGGGGAAACACCATATTCTTTGGTTTATGGCATGGATGCTGTTTTACCTATCGAGGTTCAAATTATCTCCTTGAGAATCATGAAAGATGCTGGTTTGAGTGAAGACGATTGGATCCAGACCCGACTTGATCAGTTGAACTTAATTGACAAAAAGAGACTTACTACTGTTTACCATGGTCAGACGTATCAAAAACGGATGATCAAGGCTTTCAACAAGAAAGTCAGACGCCAGGTATATCAAGTTGGAGATCTAGTGATCAAGCGCATCATCTTGCCACAAAGTGATCCCAGGGGAAAATGGACTCCTACCTATGAAGGACCATTTGTAATCAAGAACATCTTTTCTGGTGGGGCAATGATCTTAACCACCATGGACGGCGACGACTTGTCGCACCCTGCGAATGCAGACATAGTCAAAAGATACTACGCATAAGAGACCCACTAGGTTGACACACCTAGGAAAAACAAGGGCATCCCGGCTAACCAAAAAGGTTCGGGCAAAAATTAGGGATAAAATAAAAAATCTGTACACCCGGCAAGTTGAAAACCCAAAAGGGCGACTTGGGCAAAAAAGGGTTTCCCGGTGGACTGAAAACCCGAAAGGGAGGTCCAGGAAAAAGTTAGGGAATTAAAATGTATGACTATGTCTCGTCGGATCACTTTAAGAACAATCTCTTCACTGACAAACCTGGAACTTCTGATCAATCCAATCACCTTCGGACGAAGCAACAAATGGACAAGATATTCAGAGATACGAAGGCTATGGCTGAATGGGAACCCCATGGGATTTTTTACACATAGCCATATTTCTTTGTATAAATGTGTTGTACCCCAAAATTTTCCCTCTCATTTTATTAAGATTTTCTTCATAAGACTCTTTGGACTCAAGACCATATTAGGGTCTACTCAGCTCAAGACATCTCCTTGCATTGTTGACCTGAAATTAGGGTTTGAGTTTGCACAGGGATTTTTGGACTTCCAATGCTTAATGTGACTTTAATACTTCATGTTGGACTCCTAAGATTGCTCATACCAAGTTTCAAGCCTTGAATCAAATTTTTGCCCAGTCAATTGGACAGTTGACCTAAAAATCAGATGTATTATGGAAAAAGTCAATTGTGGCCAATTTATAGTCAAACCTCATAATTTTTGATCCACAACAACATTATATACTCATATGAACCATTTTATCAAGTTTGGACCACAACTCCTCAAGAAATTTGATCAGATCATTAAAAGGGCAAAATGGTCATTTTTAGGGTTTTGACTGTAGAAGGGCAATTTCTGATTTTTAACCTAGCCAATGGAAAATTGGGTTCAAGCATGGTTTCAAGGACTCAATGGCATCATCTTGACCTAATGACAAGGTTCAAAAGATCTCAAATGCATTGGATTGACAGATGAATTTTCCAATCAACTGATCAAAAATCAACTGTACACTGAAAAGTCAAACTTTGACTTTTTGGTCAAAATCAAGTGCCAAGGGTCATTTTTCATCAAGATGTGTCAAAACATGAAACTTGTTCACCAAGAAACCTAATTTTGAAAATTAGGGTTTAAAATGGAAAATTTTCATAACTTAGAAATTTTCTAAGTTATGAAAATTTCTTATTTTTTCCCAACTTTTACCAACTTTTTCACCATGATGCAATTAGATTCAAAGAAAACTTCTAACATGGAAGTTGTATTCCTCCACAAAATCTACAAATTTTAATCAAAAAGTTTTCCCAAAAGATGCTTAGATCTCAAGTTATGATTTTGTGAATAGGGGTCCAAAAACTTTCTAACTTAGTGAAATTTTTCCCTAGTTTAGGCAGGATTTTGACCTATCTTCATGGCAACTTTTCACCTAGTTCCAATTTGAATCTCTAAATGCATTTCAAAGATGTATTGTAGAGCATGTTACAAGATTTCCAAAATGTCCAAGAACTCTCCAAGATCATTCATGGTTAGGGAGAATCGAAAGTTTGAAAATGGCAAATTATCACTTTTGTCCAAGGCATTTTGCACATTGCTACAACTTGCAATTCTGTCCAAAGCATGCTTGTACTTGGTTTACAGGTTATAATATATTCCACACTCATAAATTAAATGCAAATACATTGGTTAGAGGCTTTGTTCTGAGCTTTAGAACATTACACATTGAATTAATCCATTTTTGGCAAAAAGATAACATTGCTACTTTGATAAAGCATGCTTTATGTCAAATTGTTTATCTTGAACCATGGACCTGATTTCTTTATGCAAACAAAGTTCACTAATATCAGGAAAGATGTACCAACTATCAGCAGGCCTCAAGCTAACTTGTACAACCTTGGCATTGTCAATTCCAACTTTTGCTTCAAAAAAAAGTCAACTTGCAAAAGGTCCATAACTTTGTAATCTGATAAGAGCAAGTACAAGTCTCATTTCAAACGACCTCAGTACAATATACCAAGTCTAAAACACGAGCTCTTAGCATCTCAAACACCCTTAAGCACAAAAAATCACAAGTTCTTGCAAAAACAGGGCAAGTTCTGCAGATTCACTTCTAAATCCAATTCCACTCGTGCGTTTTGTCCCAAACCACTTCAAACACATTCTAAACAATACACCTAAGCTATCCCAACCCTTCTCAAGCAATTGTAACTCCATTTTAACACTTCACCATTTTTACTTTGAAGCTTTGCAGGTTGAGTTCTACAAGCACATTCAGGCAAGTTCAAAGCAAGCCAAGCATTGGGGAAGGTTGAGTGAACTTCAGGCAAGCTAACACGACCTTCAGGCCTCATCCAAAACTCCTACATTGCCATATCCAAACTTGGCTGAAGCAGGTAATTTTCAAACTTCTATCTCCTTATTTAGGAATCATTAGGCTTAGGTTTGTGATGCAAAAATGTAGCCCTTAATGTCCTTGAACTGTACATATGCATAGAATTCATTTATGTTAACTGAGCTAGGAGAATTTAGATGTTGAAGTTACTGAAAAAACTAGCTTAGAATTTAGGGCCAATGAAATTCTCTCTGGTCTTTGAGAGTTAGATCATGTTTTTCACATGGTTAGAATCGTGTGATCATGAGCTATAACTTTCATGTTGCAAGTTTTTGTTTTTGAGCACGTATGCAGGAGATACAATTTGAAGCAAGACACGCCCGCGTTTCTGTTCCAAGGACAGAGACGAAGTGGAAATGGGTTGGGCCTGACTTGCCTTGCTGTTTGCACCCCCCTTTGTGTTATTTTCACCCCCTGACCCATTTTCTTTATTTGTGCATATTTTTCATTTCTTTTCTTATTTTCTGACTTTATTATTTTTTCTTGAACATTTAAAATCACTAAAATTATTTTCTTTATTTTTGACATTTTATCATATTTTTATTTTATTTTTATTTGCATAATAAATAATTATTAGGTTAATATTACTTTATTTTCTTAATTAAAACTTGTAAATAATATTAAACACTTACATTTTTTTATTTTATTATTTATACACTTAAATAATATTTTTTCACACATTTTAATTTTTTAACACTTTTGTATATATTTTTATTTATTATCTTCTACAAAAAAATGAATAAATAAATAATATAATATATTTTCTTTTAAAACCAAAAATTAGGGTTTTCACCCTTTCCAAAAAATAATCTTTTTATTTTCTTATTTTAAGACTTAAATAAATTTATTTTACATACATTAAAATAAATACAAAAAATATTTTGCATATTTATATTTAATTGCACATTTAAATACTTGTTCATTTATTTATTTGTACAAATAAATTCAATATGGTTGTAATAGTTTTAGGGCTTTATTTTTTAGCTATATCCCCTCATTCAAACTTGTATCCCCCTCCCCATAAAAATGTTGTAATAGTCTTAGATTTATTTTTACGCATTTTATCGCTTTCAAATGCCATGATAGTAAAACTAGGGTTTGTATGCAAGAACAAAAAATCAAACAAATAGCATGACTAAACACAAGACAAAAATGCATGAAAATGACAACACAATGCACACAAGCATCTCTAGGGTTTCACCCACTTGTTGCCTTAAAAAAACATGGTCATGGTATGCATGCTAGGTATCTTGGCAAAACAAAACAAAACAAAAGATCATAGTCCCTCGATGACGCTATCTTGGTTTCCTATACAAAAATGATCTAGTCCCTCAAAAACTTGCTAAGATACTTGGCAACATTGTTATCATAGTCATACAATGACCCACGCCCATCCCGTTTAACATCCAAACACAAGGTTGTTTACAAAATACAATGGTAAAACAACAATGTCAAAAGGGTTAAAAATGTGTAGGAAAGACTTTTGAGTAGGTAGGTAGATGCTCTTAGTTACTTGATCAACTTGCAAACATCCTTGCTATTTTCAAACACACAACAATTTCAAAACAATTTCCCAAACAAAATTTCAAACATTGAAACATTTTTCAAAAGACAAACACCATTGTATACATTCAAACAAGAATCATTACAAAGGTTTCCTAAACAAAGGCCTCTTTTCAAAATACTTTCAAAACCACACACAAAAGCACCATTTCAAACAATTGAAAAACAAAAGCAATTGATCTAAATCAAGTAACTAAGAGCCCATGGAAAACCATGGATGAAAAGGGTGCTAGCACCTTCCCTTTTCATAATCTACTCCCTGAACCCAAAAACAATCTCTAAGGTGTTTCCTGTGCTTTTTGACCTTTCCTTTGGATAAAATAAAAAGTCGGCGGCGACTCTTGCTAAACCGAAACATTTGCGAACAAAAAATGCAAAACCTCAAGTCAGTTCTCCCACCGCATCACAGAACTGGCGACTCTGCTGGGGAGTAATATAAAAGTGGGGTTACCTTAGGGTTTAGATCACCTTTACATGCTTATCTTGTTTGATTTGTATGCTTTACACTTTGGTTCTATTGTTTGGGTTTGAATCCTCTACCCGGATTTGGGAAACATTCATAGGTAAATAGTAATACGTTGTGGAAACTGTGCGGGGTATACCGACATGGTTAAAGCAATAGCTATATTAGTGCGATATATTTGTGGGTACCGGTATCCTTTGAGTCAATCAAAGAGAATACGGGGCCGCTGAGGGATGTCATGAAGCACTAATGGACTTTTAAAACCTTTACTTGACCAACTTGGCCTTTTTTAGGGGTAGTGAGATGATCGACTTTGGTGCAGTCCGAAGTTGGTAGATACTCGATACTACACTCATTGAGGGTTGTTTTCTTGGAATATTTCAGTCGCCAGTAAAGTGGCTAAACTGAAACAATGAACACAGAAAATAATCCAGTGATATTGAGCTCCTTAGAACCCGATTACTATTTATAGGACAGGTTGAGCCAACTAAACTTCAAGAGGGTACTTACCTATGAAACCCCATGCAAGCCTGAAACTAGGAACTTGTGTGATTTGTTTGTACATATATACTTGTGCATAACATCATGGACATCATGAAGCATCATATGCATCCACTAACCATTTCAAGGATTTGGATCTTCATCTTTGTTCCTGTTTTGTAGGTAATGGAATCACTCCGCAGGAAAACTATCCAGGTCAACCTTGTGAGAATTCCTCCTCAACTCAAGGAGCTTACTTCTAGGATTCCAGAGTATTTTCCATTCACCGAGAGACATGGTCGTCTTCTCAACTTAGTCAACACCAACACTGAGGAAGACATGGTGAAAGTTCTTTTCCAATTCTTTGACCCCCTACACCACTGCTTCACATTTCCCGACTACCAGCTAGTGCCTACTTTGGAGGAATTTTCTCAACTTCCGAGGATTCCTATTCTCCATCAACTACCCTACAACGGTACAGAAAGAGATCCAAAGCCTGAAGATGTTGCTCAAGCCTTACACTTGCAACCATCTGATGTCAAAGGTCATTGGGAAACCAGAAGTGGTGTCAAGGGTTTCTTGGCAAAGTTTCTGTTTGAGAAAGCTCAAGAATGCTAGAATTCTTTGGACTTATAAGCTTTTGATGAGATTGTAGCTCTTCTCATCTATGGGTTGGTCTTGTTCCCAAACCCTGACCAACTTATAAATGTCAATGCTGTCAAAATCTTCATGGCTCACAACCCGGTGCCCACATTGCTTGGGGATATCCTCCACTCATTTCACACTCGAACAATGATGAAAAGAGGTGTTCTCATGTGATGTACTCCTCTACTGGCAAGATGGTTTATTTCTCATCTTCCCCAATCAGTTTTGAAGAATGAGCAAGGCTTAAGGTGGTCACAATGATTGATGACTCTTACACATTAAGATGTTCATTGGTGTCCTCGATCCAGAGAAAATGTTATCATCATTGACCATTATGGGGAATTTCCTAATGTCCCTCTACTAGGCATTAGGGGAGGCATTACCTACAACCCTTGCTTGGCTCTGAGACATTTTGGGTATGCCCGAAGGGATGACCCACATGACATGCTGATTCCAGACTTGGTTTTTGACTTCGACAACAACGATCAAGGACTTCGACAAAGGTTCATCCGAACTTGGAGGATGCCCAACAAAGTGGACAGTAAGACCTTGGGACACAAGAATTCCATCCCCCTTGAGCCTTACCTCAAGTGGGTACGAACCCGCGCCCAAAGTCTTATGATGCCTTACCCCTACATGCTTCCTATGATTAAAGAGCCTGTTATGGAAGGAGAGGTTCCATACACCCTCCTATATCCTGACATGCCAACATCATTAGAAGATTTACAAAGGAGTTGGATACAACTCAAGGGAGAACGTGATACTTTTGAAGCCCAATTCTACACCAGTGAGAAGAAGGTTTTGGAAATTACTCGTCAACTTCACGAAGAGCAGACTCTCAACACCTACATTGCACCAAAAAGGATGCGCAACGTCTTTTTACATTAGAATTTTGTATTATTTTGCCCATGGGGCATTGATGTACTAACAAATTCTATCTTATTAATATGACGTGTGTTCTTTTTGCTTACAACAAATTTGAATTTCTGAATCCTTGAATGCATTACATGAATACATATCATTCATCATATGCATAAACAGGTCTTCACACCAGGTTTCCTTATCTCTCTGCTGTTTATTTCAGCAAGATGGATATTGAGCAGACGGTTAAAGACTTACAAGCGCAGAATTCACAGTTCCAACAGCTACTCATGACCCTGGCCAAGGGGCAGGAGGAGCTCAAAACTTTGCTGGAAAAGGAAAAAGAGAAAAAGAAAAAGAAAAGAGTTGGTGTGGCTACTTTGGGTAGAAGATTTGAAAGTCAAGCTAGAAGGGTCCTGGATTTCCCCTCAACATCTGATGAAGGGGTAGGAAAAGGAAAGGGAGCTGCAGTGCCATCTGAATCTGAGGAAGAAGAAGAGGAGGAGGATGAAGACTATTCTGAACAGTAGTACCCTCCTGTAGATGAGAAATACAAGAACTTGGAGGAACGTCTGGCAGCTATGGAGGTACAGAGAGTGCCTGGGATGGATTTTGAGGAGCTAGGGTTGGTTTCTGGAATTGTCATTCCCCCTAAGTTTAAGGTTCCTCTTTTTTCTAAATACCATGGGGTGTCTTGCCCAAAGATGCACCTGCGATCTTACGTCAGAAAAATCCAACCACATTCTTCTGACAAGGACCTGTGGGTTCATTTCTTCCAGGACAGTCTTTCGGGGACACAGTTGGATTGGTTCTACCAGCTAGAGAGGTCTGATGTGCATAATTGGGAAGATTTGGCGACCGCCTTCTACGGATAATATCAATATAATGCAGACTTAGCACCAACCCGTACTCAATTACAGAGTATGGGCATGGTCTCAAATGAAGGTTTCAAAGAGTATGCTCAAAAATGGAGAGACTTGGTGGGAAGGGTGCAGCCACCATTATCTGAAAGAGAGATTTTTGATATGTTCTTGGGGACTCTGTCAGGTCCTTTCTTTAATCACCTGATAGAAAGTTCGTCTGTGAGGTTCACCGAGTTAATTCTGACTGGTGAGAGAGTTGAAGCCGGAATCAAGAGCAGAAAAATTCAAAAGGATGCATCTGCTTCCGCTGCCATCAAAAAGACCTTTCCAGCAAATAAAGAAGTCTCAGCTGTCTACTCCTAAAGAGGTCAAGGAAGAGTTGAGCTCCGGCCAGCGGTGGGGGCCGTAATGATTCAGAAGTCTGCAGCTGATCAGCCCAGAAATATTCAACCCAAAACCAACCAAGCAAGGGTGGAAAGACCTGTACGGCAATTCACCCAGATAAACATGACTCCCGCTCAGGTCCTCCCCCATCTGTTGAAGTTAAACCTTGCCAGTCTGAAAGAGGCTCCGAAGAATCCGAATACAGCTTCTCCTTACTACCATTCAAATGCCAAGTGTGCTTATCATTCGGGGAGTATAGGGAACGAAACCAACAATTGTTGGGCCCTCAAGAATAAAATTCAGGACTTAATAGACGCTAAAGAAGTTGAATTCGACGCCCCTGAAAAGCCGAATGTGATCTCTGCTCCAATGCCAAAGCATGGCCACCATGCCCATGCTGTTGAAGAAGATCTTTTTGTTGCTATTATTGATGATTTGATGACTCCTCTACCGATAATCAAGCTGAATTTGATGAAGGCTGGGATTTTCCCAGGTTGTGAAGAAGATTGCTACCTTTGTTCATCCTTACCAACCGACTGTCCATTGTTGAAGTTAGGCATCCAACTCCTAATGGATAATCAAGAAATCCTTTTTGAAAAGACTCCTGTTACACCGACTCCTGTCAATGATGTTTCGATAATTACCATATCCGCCAATCTTTCCAAGGTCTCCAAAAGACCTGTTAAGATTACATCCGATCCGAAGATTGCACTTTGGAAGATAACCATGTCGGGGCCCATCCCGTACAAGTCCAACAAATCAATACCGTGGAACTATGGGGGAGAGATCTTTTACCACGGTATTAAACAAATTGAATCAGCTGAAGAGAGTTCTGATGAAGAGACTTCCGACATTGGAAACATTTTCGGAGCGAGTAAAATCACCCACAGTGGAAGAATTTTCTCTCCGTAGATTGTGCCTCCAAAGGTAATCTTCAGACCCTCAACCGCTCCTAAGGTTACTCCTATACCGGTCAACATATCTGCGAGAACTCCAGTTATTGAAGAAATTGTAACTCCTGTGGTTATCCCCTCTGCTGCTGCTGATAGAGGAAAAGGGATCCTAGAAGAGCCCGTCAGGACGAGGGCTCGGCCTTTGATCATCCCTGAAACCACTCAGAAAGAAATGGAAGAGATTTTGAAAATAATCAAGAAAGGCGATTATGATGTTGCGGATCAACTGGGGCAAACCCCCTCAAAGATCTCAATGTTGTCCTTGCTGCTTTGTTCAGAAGCTCACGCTAAAGCTTTGATCAGATTTTTGAAGACGACCCACGTGCCGCAGGAAACCTCCGCGGATCAGTTCCAGGAATGTGTAGCTAGCCTAACAGCTGACAATGGTCTAGGATTCTCCAATGCCGATTTAACATCTAAAGGGAGAAAACATAATGACACTTTGCATGTCTCGGTGGAATGCAGAGGGACTACTCTAGCACACGTTCTGGTAGACACTGGTTCTTCGCTGAATGTCTTGCCGAAGAAGGCCTTGGATAGTTTAGATTGTGAAGGCCTAACCCTGAAACCCAGCAATATCATTGTCAGAGCCTTTGATGGCTCTAAGAGGATGGTCCACAGGGAGGTGGACATCCCGATTAAAGTGGGAACTGAAACCTTCAACTCCATATTCTATGTGATGGACACCCGTCCTTCCTATTCTTGCTTGTTGGGAAGACCCTGGATTCACCATGCTGGAACTGTTACCTCCACTCTACATCAAAATCTCAAGTACCCTGTCCAGGGGAAAATTATAACTGTTCACGGCGAAGAGGAATACATGATAAGCCATCTAAATTCTTTCCGCTATATTGAATTGGATAGCAAATTCATCGAAACCCCCTTTCAGCATTTTGAGGAGGTAGCTCAGGAGATTGCGACAACTAAGACAGTGGCTTCTATACCCATAATTACCAGACCTCCGCGTCGGATGTCTTCTTTAAAAGATGCAAAGGCTGTGATTGAAGAAGGAGGAAGCACAATCTGGGGGCAACTTCCTGATTTTCCTTTCAAGACAAATAAATTCGGCTTGGGTTTCACTTCGGCTAGTCAAAAGGTTGTGCGTCGCTCCCGGGATGGAGGGCCACTAGTGAAGATCACCCATCATGGAGTCAATGCTTTGGAGGATAGTGAAGAGGAGAGCAATCTCGAAGACTGGATTTTCCCTACTGTTGATGGAGGACTATGCAATTGGGAGGCAAAAGACTTTGTTCCCATTACTTTCATGAATTAGTAATTTATCTTTCAGACATTTCTGTTGGTTTGTAATAATTCTTAGACAATTCGTACACTTTTAGCCTTGTGCCTTACCCGAGGCATATATGTCCATTTGTAAGGGTTTGATTTTTCATCTTCATATGCCATTTTAATGAATCATGTACGTTTTCACATATAAACTTTTGTGTTCACTGTCTTTACTTTTGCATTTTATTTGTTTAAAGGTGGCTATCCCTTACACACACCCATACTCACAAATGCAGGTACCCTTCCATTCCGGATTCCATGGGTAACAATTCTGCTATGACCTTCAGTGACTCTGAAGATCTGATCTACCATGCCGAATACGAAGGTGATAAAGACTGTGAAGTGCCTGGAGAGTTGGCTAGACTACTGCAACAGGAAGAAAGGGCTATTCTACCTCACGAGGAGTTGTTAGAGACAATCAACTTGGGAACTGAAGAAGACAAAAAAGAAATTAGAGTGGGTGCCAACCTAGAGCCAAGTGTCAAAGAGCGTTTAGTTCAATTGCTACATGAATATGTTGAGATCTTCGCCTGGTCCTATGAAGACATGCCGGGACTTGATACAAATATTGTGGTTCACCGCCTCCCTACAAGAGAAGACTGTCCATCAGTTAAACAAAAAGTCCGCTGAATGAGGCTCGATATGTCTGAAAAGATCAAAGCTGAAGTGATGAAGCAATTCAATGCTAGCTTTCTTGCAGTTACTTACTATCCAAAATGGGTTTCTAACATTGTGCCCGTGCCTAAGAAGGACGGCAAAGTCCGAATGTGCGTGAATTACAGAGACTTAAATAGGGCCAGCTTTAAAGATGACTTTCCACTACCGCACATTGACATCTTGGTTGACAATACAGCTCAGCACAAGGTATTTTCTTTCATGGATGCATTTTCAGGTTACAACCAGATCAAAATGGCACCTGAAGACATGGAGAAAACTACTTTTGTTACGTAGTGGGGCATGTTCTGCTACAAAGTGATGCCATTCGGACTGAAGAATGTCGGGGAAACCTATCAACGCGCCATGGTAGCTTTGTTTCATGATATGATACATCATAAGATAGAGGTCTACATAGACGACATGATAGCCCGATCACAGACAGAAGAAGAACACCTCAACCATTTGCAAAAGCTGTTTGTCAGGTTGAAAGAATACAAGCTCAGACTGAACCCTAACAAGTGCACTTTCGGAGTCAGGTCCGGTAAACTCTTGGGATTCATTGTCAGTAACAAAGGCATCGAGGTAGATCCTGCCAAAGTCAAAGCTATACAAGAAATTCCTGCCCCTCGCACTGAGAAAGAGGTCAGAGGTTTCTTGGGACACCTAAACTACATTGCAAGGTTCATTTCTCACCTAACATCTACCTGTGAGCCAATCTTCAAGCTGTTGAAGAAAGATCAGGTGGTTAAATGGAATGATGACTGTCAAGTTGCTTTCGATAAAATCAAGGAGTATTTGCTAGAACCTCCTATCCTGATGCCACCCGTCGAAGGAATACCGCTTATCATGTATCTGACTGGCCTGGAGAATTCAATGGGGTGCGTACTGGGCCAACATGACGAGTCTGGCCGAAAAGAGCATGCCATTTATTACCTTAGCAAAAATTTTACCGACTGTGAGACCCGATACTCACTGCTCGAGAAAACTTGTTGCGCTTTGGTATGGGCTGCTCGCTGGCTAAGGCAATATATGTTGACCCATACCACTTTGCTGATATCTAATATGGATCCGATCAAGTACATCTTTGAGAAGCCCGCTTTATCTGGAAGAATAGCAAGGTGGAAGATGATACTCACAGAGTATGATATACAGTACACGACCCAAAAAGCTATAAAGGGGAGTGTGTTAGCTGATCATCTAGCCCATCAAGTTGTCGAAGATTACCAATCTATGAGGTTCGACTTCCCCGACGAGGATATCATGACATTGGACAACATTGAAAACTTCAGACCATATGACGGACCTGAACAAGGATCCCGATGGACCCTGTACTTTGATGGTGCCTCCAACGCACTTGGCAATGATATCGATGCTGTACTTATCTCTCCAGAAGGTTGCCATACACCTTTCACAGCCAGAATCTGCTTCAGCTGCACCAACAACATGGCCGGGTATGAAGCTTGTATCTTTGGTCTCAAGGCTGCCATAGACTTGGGAATCAAATATTTGATTGTATTTGGGGACTCAGCTTTGGTCATCAGTCAGATCAAAGGAGAGTGGGATACTAAACATCCAAACCTCATCCCTTACAAAGAACATGTCTTGACATTGTTACCACATTTCGAGCAGATTACCTTCGAGCACTTCTCGCGAGAAGAAAATCAGCTAGCAGATGCTCTAGCTACAATGTCATCCATGTTTAAACTTAACTGGGATAATGAGGCTCCACAAATTACCATTGAACGGATGGACGAACCTGTACATTGTCACGAGATTAATACCGAAGAAGTAGTGGACCGACCTTTGTTTCATGATGTCAAAAGGTATCTCGAGGCTCAGGAATACCCTGAAGGAGCTTCAGTCAACGACAAAAATTTCTTGAGGATATTCTCTGCCAAGTTCTTCTTGAGCAATGGTATCCTATACAAGCGCAATCATGATTGCATTCTGCTCCGTTGTATGGACAAGGTTGAAGCTGAGCAGATCATGGCTGAACTGCATAATGGTACCTTTGGCACTCACTCTGGCGGACATACGATGGCTAAGAAGATTCTACGGGCAGGCTATTACTGGTCTACCATGGAAGCTGGCTGCTATCAATATTCCCGAACATGCCATATGTGTCAAATCTATGCGGACAAGGTACATATACCTCCAGTTCCTCTCAACGTCTTAACGGCTCCTTGGCCATTCGCTATGTGGGGAATCGACATGATTGGAGAGATCAAGCCTACATCATCCAATGGACACCGCTTCATCCTGGTGGCCATTGATTACTTCACCAAATGGGTCGAAGCAGCTTCCTTCGCCTCTGTCACAAAGAATGTGGTTTCCCGCTTCATCAAGCAGAACCTTATTTGCCGGTATGGTATCCCCGAAAGGATCATCACTGATAATGGTACAAACCTGAACAACACTATGATTACCGCCTTGTGCGAGCAGTTCCAGATTCAACATCACAATTCATCTCCCTATCGGCCAAAGATGAGCGGTGCTGTCGAAGCTGCGAACAAAAATATCAAGAAGATCATACAAAAGATGACAGTCACCTACAAGGACTGGCATGAGATGTTGCCGTTTGCTCTTCACGGGTACCGTACCACGACACGCACATCAACTGGGGCAACACCCTATTCTTTGGTATACAACATGGAAGCTGTTTTGCCTATCGAGGTTCAGATTCCCTCCTTGAGAATCATGAAAGATGCTGGTTTGAGTGAAGACGATTGGATTCAGACCCGACTTGATCAACTTAACTTGATTGATGAAAAGAGACTTACTACTGTTTTCCATGGTCAGGCATATAAAAAACGGATGATCAAGGCATTCAACAAGAAAGTCAGGCGCCAGGTATATCAAGTCGGGAATCTTGTAATCAAGCGGATCATCTTGCCGCAAAGTGATCCCAGGGGCAAATGGACTCCTACTTACGAAGGACCATTTGTGATCAAAAACATCTTTTCTGGTGGGGCGATGATTTTAACCACCATGGACGGTGATGACCTGCCGCACCCTGCAAACGTAGACATAGTCAAAAGATACTACGCATAAATGATCCGGCAAGTTGAAAACCCGAAAGGGCGACTTGGCCAAAAATGGGCATCCCGGTGAATCGAAAACCCGAAAGGGCGGTTCAGGCAAAAATTAGGGATAAATAAAAAAATCTGTACACCCGGCAAGTTGAAAACCCAAAAGGGAAACTTGGGTAAAAAAGGGTTTCCCGGTGGATCGAAAACCCGAAAGGGCGGTCCAGGCAAAAGTTAGGGAATTAAAGCGTATGACTATGTCTCGTCGGACCACTTTAAGGATAATCTCTTCACAAACAAGCTCCAGGATTCTGATCAATCCAATCATCTTCGAACAAAGAAACGAATGGACAAGATATTCAGAGTTACAAAGGCTATAGCAGAATGGGAACCCCATGAATTTTTCACACATAGCCATCTTTCTTTGTATAAATTTTTCTCATTCTTATGACAACATTCTCTTACTAGGATGTCTGTCTCCTTTGTACAAAATACTTACACAAAGTTAATACAAAGATACTTCAAAGTGCAGAAAGCTATTTGTCTTTTCTTTTTTACACTTGTGTTTTATTTGAAAACGTCCAGTGATTTATTAATGAGCATATGCATTTGAATATAATCACTGTTTACAAATAAACGAAATGGGAAAGAATGATTACTGATAGGTTGAAAGGATAGGAAAACGTCTTTAGGCTATTCCAAAAGAAATCCCCTGCAACACATCATCTAGATCCTCAGCGGAGCTAAAACCTTGAAATACGTATCCCCAGCGGAATTAAATTTAAAATCCCCGCCAGAGTCAAAACTTCAACTCCCAATCCCCGACGGAGTTATATTTCAAACCCTTAATCCACCATTAGAGTTAGACCTCCAAACTCCCAATCCACAGCAGAGCAAAAACTTTGAACTACAGACCCTCAGCGGAGATGAAACCTTCTTCCCCAATGGAGTCAAATTTCCAACTATCAATCCACAGCGGGAACCATTCTGTTTTCCCCGATTCCCCAACAAGTTGTCTTAAAATCTGAGAATCAACCAGATAACAGTTAACTTTTGTCTTATCCTCAAACTAGGATAATTCCCCAGTAGATTGGCATACAACCCAAACTCCTGGACTTCTTCCAAACATGAATAAGCTTTTCCCCCAGAGTCCTGAACTTACTCTCCAGCAGGATAGCTACTCTCCAGCAGTATAGTTATTCCCCACAGAGTTTTTACTCCCCAACATAATGAAGATTCTCATTCTTGATTCCCCAGTGAAGTTTCCAGAATCTTCATTACTCTCCAGCATGAATTTGTCAGGATTTTTAATCCCCTGCAAATCGAAGATTCTCATTTTGACTCCTCAGCATGAAGTCCCCAAGGATTTCAAATTCCCCTGCAGATTGGAGATTCTCATTCTTAATTCCCCGTAGAAGCCATTAGAGTCTTCCTTATTCTCTAGCAGATCAAGGTTTTCCTTTGTTTGATCCCCGATAGAGATTGCCAGAGTTTTCCCTATTCCCCATCCGAGTAAGGATTCTCAATTGTGTAATCCCCAGCCATAGTCTTTAAAGTTCTCGGGATTCCCCAAGCAGGTTTCTCAAACAGCACTTGGCATTATTTCCCCAAGCAGAATTTTTTGTCAATGCTCCAACTCCAAAGACTTGAAGGATCCCTATATCCCCAGGAAAGTCGTGAAGGATTCTCACATCCCCACAGAAGTTGCCAAAGTTTTTGATAATCCCCACAAGTTGCCAAGGATTTTCTATCCCCAACAGTGGTCCAAGGACTTCTCATCCTCAACAATCAAAGATTTTGAGTCTCCAACAACATCCAAGGATTTATTTTCCCCGATAGTAGTCAAGGATTTTATTATCTCCAGCCATCAAGGATTTATTTTCCTTAGCATTACAGCAAATCAGCTTACATGTGCATACATTACCTTCATATATCATAAACATTGATAAAAAACATTTTATTGCATCATACATTTCATGCAACATAACCTTGTGTTTCAGCTAACATTTTACCCTTTTCAGGATAAGATTAAAAGCTATCTTTAACAAATAGTCAAAGATTACATGCACATACATTACCTTCATATATCATAAACATTGATAAAACACATTTTATTGCATCATACATTTCATGCAACATAACCTTGTGTTTCAGCTAACATTTTACCCTTTTCAGGATAAGATTAAAAGTTATCTTTAACAAATAGTCAAAGATTTCAGATACAGTTCAGATACACTCCAGACACGTAAGTCATTCTGTTACTCATTCAGATCTCTTATTCAGATACAGTATGGATACACCCCAGACACGGAGGTCATTCTATTACTCATTCAGAATTCAAAGTCAAGATACAGTACGGATACACTCTAGACACGGATGCCATTCTGTCACTCATTCAGACTTCAACAATCAGATACATATTAGATACGCTCCAGACACGGAAGCCATTCTATTTCTCATTCAGATTCAACTATCAATTTCAAGTTCAGATACACTCCAGATACGGAAGTCATTCTGTCACTTGTCCAGATCCCAGTTACAGTTCAGATACACTCCAGACACGGAAGTCATTATGCTACTCATACAGATCTCAACCGCAAGATACAGTCCAGATACGCTCCAGACATGGAAGCCATTCTGTCACTTATTCTTACTTTTTCCCCAGCCAAGAGATGCTCCAGACACGGATGCTATTTTGTCGCTTATTCAGACTCAGATACAATACAGATACACTCCAGACACGGCAGTCATTCTGTTATTCATTCGAATTTAAATACAGTTACAACTCGGATACGCTCCAGACACGGACGCCATTCCCTTGCTCATACAGATCCAATCTCTAGATACAACTCAGATACGTTCCAGATACGGATACCATTCTGATGTTCATTCTCCTGATTTTCAACAAACATTATTGGATGGCATCTTTAAGCCCATCTCCGACAAGATTCTGTCACCTTTCCAAATGACATCTTTAATCCCATTCCCTCAACTACATTTTCACGAGGGCAAATTTATGGGCACTCTAGTGTCCAATCATCTTTTACCTTCGAGTCACGAACGACAAACTCGCCAATCTAACTCTTCAGGTTCAAGAAGATTGAACATGGGAGGCTGTTGTACCCCAAAAATTTCCCTCTCATTTTATCAAGATTTTCTTCACAAGACTCTTTGGACTCAAGACTAGATTAGGGTCTGGTCAGCTCAAGACATCTCTTTGCACTGTTGACCTGAAATTAGGGTTTGAGTTTGCACAAGGATTTTTGGACTTCCAATGCTCAATGTGACTTTCATACTTCATGTTGGACTCCTAAGATTTCTCATACCAAGTTTCAAGCCTTGAATCAAATTTTTTCCCAGTCAATTGGACAGTTGACCTAAAAATCAGCTGTATTATGGAAAAAGTCAACTATGGCCAATTTACAGTCAAACCTCATAATTTTTGATCCACAACAACATTATAGACTCATATGAACCATTTTATCAAGTTTGGACCACAACTCCTCAAGAAATTTGATCAGATCATCAAAAGGGCAAAATGGTCATTTTTAGGGTTTTGACTGCAGAAGGGCAATTTCTGATTTTTAACCTAGCCAATGGCAAATTGGCTTCAAGAATGGTTTAAAGGACTCAATGGAATTATCTTGACCTAATCACAAGGTTCAAAAGATCTCAAATGCATTGGATTGACAACTGAATTTTCCAATCAACTGATCAAAAATCAATTGTACACTGAAAAGTCAAACTTTGAATTTTTGGTCAAAATCAAGTGCCAAGGGTCATTTTTCATCAAGATGTGTCAAAACATGAAACTTGTTCACCAAGAAACCTAATTTTGAAAATTAGGGTTTAAAATGGAAAATTTTCATAACTTAGAAATTTTCTAAGTTATGAAAATTTCTTATTTTTTCCCAACTTTTACCAACTTTTTCACCATGATGCAATTTGATTCAAAGAAAACTTCCAACATGAAAGTTGTAGTCCTCCACAAAATCTACAACATTTATTCACAAAGTTTTCCCAAAAGATGCGTGGATCTCAAGTTATGATTTTGTGAATAGGGGTCCAAAAACTTTCTAACTTAGTGAAATTTTGCCCTAGTTTAGGCAGGATTTTGACCTATCTTCATGGCAACTTTTCACCTAGTTCCAATTGGAATCTCCAAATTCATTTCAAAGATGGATTGTATAGAATGTTACAAGCTTTCCAAAATGTCCAAGAACTCTCCAAGATCATTCACGGTTAGGGAGAATCGAAAGTTTGAAAATAGCAAATTATCACTTTTGTCCAAGGCATTTTGCACATTGCTACAACTTGCAATTCTGTCCAAAGCATGCTTGTACTTGGTTTACAGGTTCTAATATCTTCCACACTCATAAATTAAATGCAAATACACTGGTTAGAGGCTTTGTTATGAGATTTAGAATATTACACATTGAATTAATCCATTTTTGGCAAAAAGATAACATTGCTACTTTGATAAAGCATGCTTTATGTCAAATTGTTTATCTTGAGCCATGGACCTGATTTCTTTATGCAAACAAAGTTCACTAATATCAGGAAAGATGTACCAACTATCAGTAGGCCTCAAGCTAGCTTGTACAACCTTGGCATTGTCAATTCCAACTTTTGCTTCAAAAACAAGTCAACTTGCAAAAGGTCCATAACTTTGTAATCCGATAAGAGAAATTCCAAGTCTCATTTCAAACGACCTCAGTACAACAAACCAAGTAAAAAACAAGAGCTCTTAGCATCTCAAACACCCTTAAGCACAAAAATCACAAGTTCTTGCAAAAACAGGGCAAGTTTTGCAGATTCACTTCCAAATCCAATTCCACTCGTGCGTTTTGTCCCAAACCACTTCAAACACATTCTAAAAAATACACCTAAGCTATCCCAATCCTTCTCAAGCAACTGTAACTCCATTTTCACACTTCACCATTTTTACTTTGAAGCTTTGCAGGTTGAGTTCTACAAGCACATTCAGGAAAGTTCAAAGCAAGCCAAGCATTGGGGAAGGTTGAGTGAACTTCAGGCAAGCTAACACGACCTTCAGGCCTCATCCAAAACTCTTACATTGCCATATACAAACTTGGATGAAGTAGGTAATTTTCAAACTTCTATCTCCTTATTTAGGAATCATTAGGCTTAGGTTTGTGAAGCAAAAATATAGCCCTTAATGTCCTTGAACTGTACATATGCATATAATTCTTTTATGTTAACTGAGTTAGGAGAATTTAGATGTTAAAGTTGCTGAAAAAACTAGGTTAGAATTTAGGGCCAAGGAAATTCTCTCTGGTCTTTGAGATTTAGATCAAGTTTTTCACATGGTTAGAATCATGTGATCGTGAGCTATAACTTTCATGTTGCAAGTTTTTGTTTTTGAGCACGTATGCAGGAGATACAATTTGAAGCAGGACACGCGCGCGTTTCCGTTCCAAGGACAGGGACGAAGTGGAAATGGGCTGGGCCTGGCTTGCCTTGCTGTTTGCACCCCCTTTGTGTTATTTGCACCCCCTGGCCCATTTTCTTTATTTGTGCATATTTTTCATTTCTTTTCTTATTTTCTGACTTTATTATTTTTTCTTGAACATTTAAAATCACAAAAATTATTTTCTTTATTTTTGACATTTTATCATATTTTTATTTTATTTTTATTTGCATAATAAATAATTATTAGGTTATATTACTTTATTTTCTTAATTAAAACTTGTAAATAATATTAAACACTTACATTTTTTTATTTTATTATTTATACACTTAAATAATATTTTCTCACACATTTTAATTTTGTAACACTTTTGTATATATTTTTATTTATTATCTTGTACATAAAAATGAATAAGTAAATAATATAATATATTTTATTTTAAAACCAAAAATTAGGGTTTTCACCCTTTCCAAAAAATAATCTTTTTATTTTCTTATTTTAAGACTTAAATAAATTTATGGCTTAAATGCAGTTTTGACCCCCCTAGTTTAAAGTTTTTGGAGTTTCGATCCCCCTAGTTTAAAAGCCAGGTTTCTAGTCCCCATAGTTTTCAAATTTGGGATTTTTGAAGCCCCCTCCATCTGGCTGCCCAAAAAGTTTTCAAATTTGGGATTTTTGAAGCCCCCTCCATGTGACATGGCACAGGGAGAGTAATGCCACGTATTATTTTCTTATTTCTTATTTAGAATAATATTTTTTAAACATTTAAATAAGTGATATTAATTTCCAAATGAATTTTTAATTTCATAATTCATATTTTCTGAAAATCCCAAATTGCTTAACCTAATTTCCTCTTCCATCCGCCCGTACGAGATTTCAAAAATCCCAAATTTGCAAACTTTTTGGGCAGCCAGATGGAGGGGGGCTTCAAAAATCCCAAATTTGAAAACTATGGGGACTAGAAACCTGGCTTTTAAACTAGGGGGATCGAAACTCCAAAAACCTTAAACTAGGGGGGTCAAAACTGCATTTAAGCCTAAATTTATTTTACATACATTAAAATAAATACAAAAAATATTTTGCATATTTATATTTAATTGCACATTTAAATACTTGTTCATTTATTTATTTGTACAAATAAATTCAATATGGTTGTAATAGTTTTAGGGCTTTATTTTTGAGCAATATCCCCTAATTCAAACTTGTATCCCCCTCCCCATAAAAATGTTGTAATAGTCTTAGATTTATTTTTACGCATTTTATCGCTTTCAAATGCCATGATAGTAAAACTAGGGTTTGTATGTAAGAACAAAAAATCAAACAAATAGCATGACTAAACACAAGACAAAAATGCATGAAAATGACAACACAATGCACACAAGCATCTCTAGGGTTTCACCCACTTGTTGCCTTAAAAAAACATGGTCATGGTATGCATGCTAGGTATCTTGGCAAAACAAAACAAAACAAAAGATCATAGTCCCTCGATGACGCTATCTTGGTTTCCTATACAAAAATGATCTAGTCCCTCAAAAACTTGCTAAGATACTTGGCAACATTGTTATCATAGTCATACGATGACCCACGCCCATCCCGTTTAACATCCAAACACAAGGTTGTTTACCAAATACAATGGTAAAACAACAATGTCAAAAGGGTTAAAAATGTGTAGGAAAGACTTTTGAGTAGGTAGGTAGATGCTCCTAGTTACTTGATCAACTTGCAAACATTCTTGCTATTTTCAAAGACACAACAATTTCAAAACAATTTCCCAAACAAACTTTCAAACATTGAAACATTTTTCAAAAGACAAACACCGTTGTATACATTCAAACAAGAATCATTACAAAGGTTGCCTAAACAAAGGCCTCTTTTCAAAATACTTTCAAAACCACACACAAAAGCACCATTTCAAACAATTGAAAAGCAAAAGAAAGTGATCTAAATCAAGTAACTAAGAGCCCATGGAAAACCATGGATGAAAAGGGTGCTAGCACCTTCCCTTTTCATAATCTACCCCCCGAACCCAAAAACAATCTCTAAGGTATTTCCTGTGCTTTTTGACCTTTCCTTTGGATAAAATAAAAAGTCGGTGGCGACTCTTGCTAAACCAAAACATTTGCGAACAAAAAATGCAAAACCTCAAGTCAGTTCTCCCACCGCATCACAAAATGTTTCTCATTTTTTATGACACCATCCTCTTACTTGGATGACTGTCTCCTTTGGACAAAATACTTATTCCAAGTAAATACAAAGATATCTCTTTAAAGTGCAGAAAACCATTTGTCCTTTTCTTTTACACTTATGTTTTTATTTGCAAAAACGTCCAACGATTCATTGATGAACATATGCATTTGAACATAATTACTGTTTACAAATAAACAGGATGGAAGAGAACAATTACTGACAGACTGAAAGGATAGGAAAACGTATTTAGGCTATTCCATGAGTAATCCCTACAGTACATCATCTAGATCCCCAGAGGAACTAAAATTTCAAACCCTCAATCCCCATCAGAGTTAAAACTTCAAACTCCCAATCTCCAGCGGAGCCAAAACTTCTAACTATCGATCCCCATCGGAAACCATTCAGTTTCTTCAAATTCCCCAGCAAGTTGTCTTGAAGTCTGAAAATCAACCAGATAACAGTTAACTTTTGTTTATCCCCAACCTAGGATAATTCCCCAGTAGAGTGGCAGACAACCCAAACTCCTGGACCTACTCCCCAACAGTAAGCCTTCTTCCCCATAGAGTTTTTATTGCTTCCCAACAGAATGAAGATTCTCATTCTTAATTCCCTGCAGAAGTCATCAGAGTTTTCTTTATTCCCCAGCGGAACAGGGATTCCCTTTGTGTAATCCCCAGTAGAAGTCATCAAAATTCTTTGGACTCCCCAAGCAGATTACTCAAGCAGTATACGACATTGCTCTCAGCAGATTTTTGTGAATACTCCAACTTCAAGACATGAAGGATCCCTATATCCCCAACAGTCGCCAAGGATTTCTTACCCTCAGCAGTCAAGGATTTATTTTCCCCGGCAGCAGTCAAGGATTTATTTTCCTCAGCAATACAACACATCAGCTTACATGCACATACATTACATCCATATATCATAAGCATTGATAAAGCACATTTATTGCATCATACATTGCATGCAACATAACCTTGTGTTTCAGCTAACGTTTTACCCTTTTCAGGATAAGATTAATAGCTACCATTAACAATGTTCAAAGATTTTAGATACAGTACATATACACTCCAGATACGAATGCCATCCTGATACTTATTCAGATTTCAACTATCAGATACAGATTAGATACGCTCCAGACACGGAAGCCATTATATTTCTAATTCAGATCAAACTTCTAGATACAGTACAGATACACTCCAGACACAGAAGTCATTCTGATACTCATTCAGACCTTAACATTCAGATACAGTACAGATACGCTCTAGACACGGGAGTCATTCTGTCACTTATTCAGATCCTAGTTCAGATACACTCCAGATACGGATGCCATTCTGTCGCTTATTTAGATTCTAAACACGATACAATTCAGATACACTCCAGACACGGAAGTCATTCTGTTACTCATTCAGTTTTCAAGTACCAGATACGGTTCAGAGATGCTCCAGACACGGATGTTATTCTGTTTCTCATTCATATTTAAGTCTCCAGATACAGCTCAGATACGTTACAGACACGGACACCATTCTGATACTTATTCTTCTGACTTACAACTTACATGTCAGCAAACATTCTTGGATGGCATCTACAAGCCCATCTCACCAAATATTCTATCACCTCTATAAATTGCATCTTTAAGCCCATTCCCTCAACTACACTATTATCAAGTGCAAATTTATGGGCACTATAGTGTCCAATCATCTTTTACCTTTGAGTCACGAACGACAGAACTCGCCAATCTAACTCTTCAGGTTCAAGAAGATTGAACAGGGGCAACTGTTGTACTCCAAAATTTTCCCTCTCATTTATCAAGACTTTTCTCACAAGACTCCTTGGACTCAAGACAAGATTAGGGTTTGTCAACTCAAGATATCTCATCTTGCACAATGACCTAAAATTAGGGTTTGAGTTTGCACAAGGATTTTTGGACCATAAATGCTTCATGTGACTTTAATATATCATCTTGTGCCCCTAAGATTGCTCATGCAAAGTTTCAAGCCTTGAATCACATTTTTGACCAGTCAATTGGACAGTTGACCTAAAAATCAACTGTATTGGGGAAAAAGTCAACCATGGCCAATTTGCAGTCAAACTTCATAATTTTTGATCCACAAAAACATTTTAGACTCATATGTACCATTTGTTCAAGTTTGGATCACAACTCCTCAAGAAATTTGATCAAATCATCAAAAGGGTCAAAATTAGGGTTTTGACTGAGAAAGGGCAATTTTTTCTGATTTTTAACCAAGCCAATGGCCAATTGAGTTCAAGCATGGTTTCAAGGATTCCATGGCATCATCTTGACCTAATTACATGGTTCAAAATATCTCAAGTTCATAGGATTGACAGATGAATTTTGCAGTTAACTGATCAAAAGTCAACTGTACACTGAAAAGTCAAACTTTGACTTTTTGGTCAAAATCAAGTGCCAAGGGTCATAATTCATCAAGATATCTCAAAATATGAAACTTGTTGACCAAGAAAACTAATTTTGAAAATTAGGGTTTTGAATTTGAAAAATTTCATAACTTAGAATTTTTCTAAGTATGGAAATTTTCTTATTTTTCCCAACTTTCCACCACTTTTTCACCATGATGCAATTTGATTCAAAGAAAACTTCAAACATGAAAGTTGTAGTCCTCCATGAAATATATAACTTTGATTCATAAACATTTCCCAAAATATTCTTGGACCTCAAGTTATGAATTTGTGAACATAGGTCCATGAACTAAATAACTTAGCGAAAATTTGCCCTAATTTAGGCAGGGTTTTGACCCAACTTCATGGACATTTTTCACCTAGTTCCAAGAGGTATCTCAAAATTCACTTCAAAGATGGATTATAGATCACATTGTAATATTTCCAAAATGTCCAAGAACTCTCCAAGATCATTTGTGGTTAGGGAGAATCGAAGAAGAGAAATTGGCATTTTATCACTTTTGTTCATGCCATTTTCACAAAGTATCAAGTTGCAAATCTAATCTTGGATGCTTGTACATTGCTTTGCAGGTCCTAAACTCATTCTACACTCCATAATTAAATGCTAATTCAGAAGACAAAGGCTTTATTTTCACTTTTGAAGCATTATACAAAAGATAATTCCATTAATGGCATAAAGGTTACAATGCCATTTTCATAAAGTGAGATTTTGTAACTTTATCAACCTTGAGCCTTGGACTTGTTCCTTTGTTGAAATAAATTTCCACAGGTATCAAGCATTGTGTACCAACTCTCTGCAGCTAGCAAGCCAGCCAGTACAAGCATGTTTAGTGTGGTCACTTCACTTTTCTTCAAAAGCAAGAAAAGTTGCAAAAGTCCAAAGGCTTGCACATCTGATGAAGAGTGGACTTTGTATACATTCTATACATATCCATAAACTTGTCACAACTCAGAACACGAATTGATAGCATTTGAAACACTGTCAAGCTCAAAAAACACAAAATTCTATCCAAACATTGCAGTTCTGCAAAATCATTGCCAACTTCATTTTGGCTCGTGCGTTTTGCCTTTTAACATTTGAAACACTTCATACACATTATACCAAAGCAGTCCAAGCATTCATCCTGCACCTGTGAGCTCTGTTTCAGCCATTACCATTTTCAAATTTGGAGCTTGCAACTTGACTTGTGCAGAGACTTCTGGCCATCCACAAAGCAAGCTAGGCATTGGAATAGCTTGAAGGAACTTCAAGGAAGCTCACACGATCCTCAGGCCTCACTCAAAGTCCCCACATTGTCATATCCAAATCCAGCTGAAGGAGGTATTTTTCAAAACTCTATCTCTCTATTTAGACATCTTCAAGCCACGATTTGTGAAGAAAAAATGTAGCCCTTATCTTGGTGAAGCTGTACATATGCATACTTGCCATTTATATTAACCATGCTGTGAGAATTTGAAGCTTGAAGTTCATGAAATAATTAGGTTACGAATTAGGGCTGATAAAATTCTCCCTGATCTTTGAGAGTTAGGTTACAAATTTTATATCATTGGAATCGTGAGATAAAATGCTACATGTTTTGTGTTATAAGTTTTTGTTTTTATGCAAGCAATAGAAAGTTACAGATTTGAAGAAGAATACGCGCACAGAGATGAAGGACAGGGAGAAGATGACTGGCTTGGGCTTTTTGTTGCATTTGGCCTTTTTGTTTTTGCTTTTCACACCCCCTGGATTACTTTTGCACCCCCTGACTATTTTCTTTTATTTTTACATTTTCTTGCATATTTTTATATTTATTGCTTGCATATATTTTTTTTAATGATAAAAAATGCCCAAAAAATAATTTATTTATTTTCACACTTTTATTTTATTTTTTTATATTTATTTTCTCACATCAAAATAGTTTATTAGGTTTATAGATTTTATTTCTTAAGTAAATTTGTAAATACAAATTAAAAAAATACTATACATTTTTATTTTATTATTTTATACATAAAATATTATTTTCTACACATACTTAATTTTTAATATTGACATATAATATTATTTATTATTTTCTTGTACAAAAAGAATGGACAAAATAATAATATAGAACATATTTTTATTTTATTTGAAAACTAGGGTTTCATCCCTCCAAAAACAATACTATTATTTTTTCCTTTTTTCTAGGGTTTACATAAATCATTTTCTCATACAAAAAATCAAATACAAAACATTTTTTTGCATAAATACATTGCATTACATATTTAAATATTTGTATATTTATTTAATTCGCACATTATTCAATTAGGTTGTAATAGTATTTTTAGGGTTTATTTTGTGCAATATCCCCATTCAAAAACTTGTATCCCCCTCCCATAATAATTGTTGTAATAGTTTAGTTTACATTTACGCAATTATCGCATTTATGCTATGTTTAGTAAACTAGGGTTTGCATGACAAGAACAAAAACAAAACAAATAGAAAAGACCTAATACAAGACAAATCAAATGCATGAAAAATGACACACATTGCACACAAGCACACTTAGGGTTTCACCCACTTGGTTGCCTAAATTTAAATGGCCATGTTTCGCACGCGAAGTATCTTGGCAAAACAATACAAAAATAAGATCATAGTCCCTCGATGATGCTATCAAAAGGTTGCCTAAACAAATGATCTTGGTCCCTCCAAACATGCTAAGATACTTGGCAAAATTTCTATCATGGTCATACGATGACCCACGCCCGTCCTGTTTTACATCCAAAGATAGGGTTGTTTACCAAATCAGTGGTAAATCAACAATATCAAAGGAATAAAAATGCACAAGAAAGACATTTGAGTAGGTAGATAGCTTCTAGTTACTTGATCAATTTCAAAACAATCCTTGTTATTTTCAAAAACAAACACGCACACATTTCAAAACATCTTACAAAACATTGAAACATTTTTCAAAAGACAAACATCTTTGTATACATTCTTACGAACAAGAATCATTACAAAGATTTCCTAAACGATGGCCTCTTTTCAAAATACTTTCAAAACCATACAAAGCACCATTTCAAACAATTTCAAAAGTAAAGCAAGTGATCTAAACAAGTAACTAAGAGCCCATGGAAAACCATGGATGAAAAGGGTGCTAGCACCTTCCCTTTTAATAATCTACCCCCTGAACTCAAGAAAAACATCTCAAAGGTCTTTCCTATGCTTTTTTACCTTTCCTTTTGGATAAAAGAAAAGTTGGTGGCGACTCTTGCTAACCGTAACATTTGCGAACACAAACGCAAAACCTCAAGTCAGTTCTCCCACCGCATCACAGTGGAGAAAATAAAGTTCGTAGGAGTAAGAGAAATAACAAGATGAAATAATTTGTAAGGGAAACATTTATAGGCCAAACCTATGGAGAATTCTGAATCAATCTTGATGAACAAGATTCAATCACACCAATCGAATTTGCCTCTTGCTATTTATTCTTCACTTGAGTGAATCAATCAACCTTGGTTTCAAGATGATTTCGCGCAACAATGATTATGTAAGAATAAAATTGAATTGAGGAAGAAAGGGAATTAGGGTTTCAGCAAAAATAGAGGAAGAAGAAGAGAATATATGCTGAGTTTCTCTCTGCTCTCAAAAATGAAACTTATCAATTATGCAACTGCATGCTATTATAATAATAGGGTAACTCCATATTTATAGGTTGAGTTTGCTTCCTCCCTAAGCAGACTCCTAAATAACCTAATTCTGCTAACATTACAAAATAAGGCTAAGTCAAAAACCTTGTCGAGGCTAACCCCTTCGACATTTAAACAACTACATAATTTTAACACACTAAAATACTTTGACACCATCTTGCTTCTGTCTAGCAACATTCTTCGACAAAATGAATTACATTCTCAACACATTCATTCAATCCAAGTGATTCAACTTCCTTTGCACATTTTGTTGTGCATGGCAAGAGCATCAATCTTATTAGTCAATTGCTTAATTTGCTCGCCGGTGCGAATATTTTGATTCATGAAATCTTTGTTAGTTTGAGCTTGGTTGGCTACAAAGTTCTCTATCATTATTTATATGTTGGACTTCCTAGGGATATTTGGAATTTTTGGGACATTTTAGGTGGATTTTTGAAATCCTGGAGGTGTAGTAGGAGCTTTCCCTGGTGCGTACAAAGCGTTATTGCTTTTGTATGAAAAGTTTGGATGGTTCTTCCAAGTAGGGTTATAGTTATTCCCTTAGGGGTTTCCTTGAGCATAGTTTACTTGATCAATTGGCACTCCTGTCAAAAGTGGACATTCAGGTGCGTTATGCTTGTGAAGTCCGCATAGATCACAGGTTGGAGTTATTGCAGCCACAATGGTTGCGGGAGTTGTGGTCAAGATTTCTATCTTTTGGGTAAAGGCTTCTACCTTAGCATTAACTTGGTCTAAGATACTAACTTTGTGAATACCGCCTTTCATTTGAGATTTCTCCATCATGGTTCTATCGCTTTTCCAGTGATAATGATTTTGAGCCATACTTTTGATAAGTTGATAGGCATCATGATATGGTTTATCCATCGGTGCACCTCCAGCAACTACATCAATTGTTAGTAATGTGTTGTACAAGAGACCATTGTAAAAGGTGTGGATGATCATCAATTCTTCTAGACCGTGATGCAAATAGAGTCACAACATGTCTTTGTATCTTTCCCATGCTTCGAAAAGAGATTCGCTTTCCTTTTGTTTAAAACCGTTGCTATTGGCTCTTAGCATGGCTGTCTTACTTGGCAGAAAATATCGTGCTAGGAAAACTTTCTTCAATTTGTTCCATGTTGTAACGGAGTTGGATGGTAGAGACTAGATCCATGTTCTAGCTCTATCTCTTAATGAGAAAGGAAAAAGACGGAGTCTTATTGCTTCAGGGCTGGCTCCATTTTCTTTCACTGTGTCTGCGTACTGCACAAACACGGATAGATAAAGATTTGGATCATCCGTAGGACATCCTGAGAATTGGTTTTATTGAACAGCTTGCAAAAGCGAAGGCTTTAACTCGAAATCGCTTCGTGCAATAGCGGGAGAAACAATGCTGTTGTGGGGTTCCCCTTGCAATGGGGCAGCATAATCCTTCAGAGGACGATTTTGGGGTCCTTCAACCATTTTGGGGTCAGGAAGAGAAAAGTTAGGAAGATTGGTTTCGGGAAGATTGTACTTGGCTTGGTACTCTCTGATTCGGCGTATTATACTAACAAAACGCTCGACTTCGTTGATTGGTTGTTCTAATTCCTCGTCTTTAGAGCGATTACTTGGCATATAATCGACGGTAAGATTAAAATAAAACTGGTTGCCTTAGTATATACTACATAACAAGGGATTTACAGTATTTGACTAATTCAGTCCCCGACAACAGAGCCAAAAACTTGATCGCGACTTTATGAGTCTATCAGGTGTAGTGATTGCAAGTGCACAGTCTATCGCGTAGTTTTAAAAGATATCGAACCCACAAGGACTGATGGTCAGAACTACTGTTATCTAAAGGTTACTATGTAAAGCTAAGGCTAATTATAAATTTGGGTGTTTGGGTTTAGTCGGGAATTAACTAGAATTTAATAATTAATGACGGGATACCGATATGTATTTTGTTAACCCAAGGGATTCAGTACGTCATTGACATTTGCATTTAGTATTACAACACAGTTTCAGTGAAACTATTCGTTTAAAAACCCTCATATCAGTTAAGCTCGAAATGAGCGCTTCGGCTGTTTCATTTAAAACTCAAAAGTATTTTTTGAAAACAAATAAGTTCCAATTAACTTTAAAGCGCTTCCGCTATTTTTAAAATTAATGTTTCAATAACCACTATCCGGGTAAAACCTCAAACTTTCGTTCTATTGATTTTAACCTTAGACTGTTTCTTACTTCTATACAAAAACAATTAAATATTTAATTGGAAATTAAAACCAGAAAAGTATTTTTGTAAAAAAAATAATAATGCCAATTAATTACCGAATCCTTTTCGTCAAGTTTTACATACCGGTATAGAGAATCTAGCCAGACATAATATTATTGCAGAATATCATAAAATTAAAGTGTAAATTCAACATCTCATGCATAGTAAGAAATAAATAAATTATGCTATTTAGAATAAGAACCTAAAAAGTGAATGAGAGAGTGATTAATTCCAATAAAGCATGTGTCCTCCACAAGCCGACAAGATTGACTTGATATAAAAATAGATCGAATACAATTAAAGTAATCCTAAACAAATTCTGGAAGCCTTGAACCAAAGTAATGTTACAGTATTTCTCCGATGTTGAAAAATACTGCGTTGACAGTGAGTTTTTTATTGCCTAAGTGGTTCTACGACTGGAAAATTAATGCTGGAATTATAAGACTGGAAAATACAACAAGGGAATGCAATAAAATAATTGTTGAACAAAGAGAATGGAATTGAAAATAATAATACTGCGTAATTGTTCAAAGTGCCAGAGAGAGATCAAAACGAGAGGGAGAAGAGAGAGCTTTAATTGTTGGTAACTGCCTCCATATAAAGAGTCTATTTTGTTGAGGAAAAATAGATAACGTCCCATGATTTATGTTGCTGAAGTGTGGAAAAAATCCAGGAATATGCGCTGAGTACGCTCCATTGGCGAAGTCTTAGTAACTGCTTGGATCATGGCGAGCGTGGTGTGGTGCGTGACGTGGGGCACATAATCCATGTTTGTCCCGGTCGTAACGTGAGTGTGCCGAGGGGCACAAAAACTTAACTTGTGCCGGTCATAACGCCTTTGTGGCGGGCGGCACGCATCTCTGCTACAGAAATGTATTTTTGTTGTTTTTTTAAAGCCATTTCTTCTTCATTTTCCATTATTTTTCTTCCTTTTCTTATTTATACCTTGCAAATGCTAAGTACCTGAAATATGTTCCAAAAACTACAAAAAGGGATAAAATGTGACATAATAATCGAAGAATCGGAATTTTAACCTATATAATTCGGGCGGAAAATGCTATATCTTTTCGTGTTATCAAACTCCCCTAAGCTTGAAACTTTGATTGTTGTTGTACCCCAAAATTTTCCCTCTCATTTCTCAAATAATCTCTCACAAGATCTCCTTGGATTCAAGACTGCACATGGTTTGATCAGCTCAAGACACCTCCTCTAGCACTGATGACTGGAAATTTGGGTTTTAGTTTGCACAAGGACAAATGGACTTTTAATTCCTCATATGACTTTCATGGATCATTTTGGACTCTCAAGATTGCTCATTTCAAGTTTCAAGTCTTGGATCACATTTTTGCTCAGTCAATTGATCAGTTGACCTAAAATCAACTATATTGGGGAAAAAGTCAACTGTGGTCAATTTACAGTCAAACTTCATAATTTTTGGTCCATATAAACATTATGAACTCATATATGTCATTTGATCAAGTTTGGACCACAATTCCACAAGAAATTTGATCAGATCATCAAAAGGGCAAAATGGTCAAAATTAGGGTTTTGACTAAGAAGGAGCAATTTCTGATTTTTGACCTAGCAAATGATTGATTGGTTTGAGTTATGATCACAAGGACTCAAATGCATCATTTTTACCTAATGGCATGGCTCAAAGCATTGCTCAAGATCAATTGATTGACAGATGAATCTTAGTAAACTGATGAAAAGTCAAATGTACACTGAAAAGTCAAACTTTGACTTTTTGGTCAAAATCAAGTATCAAAAATCACAATTCATCAAGACATGTCAAAATATGAAAATTGTTCATCAAGAAATCAAAAAGTCAAGATTTCATTTTGAAAAGTCAAAATTTATAAACTTAGAAATTTTTCTAAGTGTTTGAAAATTCATATTTTTTCACAACTTTGAGCCAAATTCCAACCATGATGCAAGATGATTCAAAGGAAACTTCCAACATGAAAGTTGTAGATCTCAATGATATCTAAAACATTGTATAACACAACTTCTCCTAGAAATGCATGGATTTCAAGTTATGATTTTGTGAATACATGTTCATGAAACTTGGAAACTTAGTGAAATTTTGCACTAGTTTAGGCAGGATTTTGACCTAACTTCATGGAAATTTTTCACATGGTTCCAAGATGAATTTTTAAACACGTCCAACATAGAAGTTGTAAAGGATGCTACACGATTTCCAAAATGTCCAAGAACTGATTGAGATCATACTTGAGCTAGGAGAATCGGAGGCAAGAAGTTAGGGTTTCATTCTTGAATTACAAGTCATTTCAAGATGAACACATAATTGAATTTCAATGTTAGGCTGCATAATATTGCTTTTCAGGCCTTCTAACTTGTGTATCTATCCATCATTAATGGATTACACAAACTTTTGAGCTATAATCCAAGTGGTTTAAGCTTTATCCAATTCACATTTCCATTTTAGGAAGAAAGTGAAGAATGCCATTCTTGAAAAGCAAGCTTTATGCACAAAGTCAATTCTTGAGCCTCTAACTTTTTCCCTCTGATCACACTACATCTACAAAGTCATAAGCAAGTGCGTTTAAAGTATAACCACTCTATCTTAACAAGTACGCAAGACTTTGAAACTTGGATTTCTCAAAAATCACATGTTATACTTAAACTTGTGATTTTGAATTCTGATCAACAACAAGTCTCCAAACTTGTTTCTTATAAATAGAGTCACTATTTGTGAGCTAGAACATGAGCTTGAACACCCTGAAACACTCCCAAACTCCATCAAATCAGAGATTACCCAAAAACTCTATTGTTGCACAGTTTCTGACCTTGAACTCCAAACTCATATTTCCCTCATGCGTTATTTGGCCTTTTAGTTCCTAAAGCTTCCTTACATCAAATACAAACAATCCATGTCCCTGTTACACGACTGTAACTCCATTGCCATCATCCTCAATAACCAAAAATAGAGCACTGCACATTGACTTCTCCAGGCCATTTCAGCCACTCTCAACTCAAGCTAAGCATTACATTAGCTTCCTAGAGACTCAAGAAAGCTAACCTGATCATTGCAGCACCTTGAATCAAGCTCAAACTCATTTCACGATTTCCAGTTTTGAGGTATTTTTCTTGAACTTCTATCTTCTCATTTAGGCATTGTTAGACTTGCATTTGTGAAAATAAAATATAGACATCATTGCCCTGAAACTATACATGTCCATAGATTTCATTTATATTGCTTGAGTAGGGATAATTTTGAGTTTGAACTTGCTGAAATATTTAGGTCAAAATTTGGTACTTTTAGAAATTCATGCTCATCTTTGAGAATTAGCTTAAGTTATTTACATATTCAGAATCGTGAGGAAATTTCTAACAAGTTTGATGTTGGAAGTTTTGTGAATGGATGAGAAATGAATGAGTTAGAGGATTCATGGCTGGAGGTTGAAGATGAAGTTCATTCAGGACTTGATTTGTGTTATATGTTTATTGTTTCACCAATATTAACAGATGTATAGCCACCCCAGTGGTAAAGCGCACGCCTGTTAATCTTTGGGGCCTAGGTTTGAGCCCTAGTAGTATCCTTTTATTCTTTTTCACATTTTTCTTCCATATTTTTTGTTTTAGCAGGCGCCAGGGCCCTTTTTGTTGGGCCTTCCATTTTTTTTGCTTTCTCTAACCCCCCCTGTTTACTATTGTATGCTGGCCCAATCCTTTTATATTTTTATTTTCTTTTTTTCTTATTTGATTTTTATTTTCAGTTTTATTGTTTTTATTATTATTATTATTAACATTATTTTTATTTTTATTAACAAAAAATCCAAAAATATTTTATTTATTTATTTACATATTTAAAAAATACTCATTTATATTTTATTTTTCTTTATAAAACAAAAAAGACTAAAAATATTTTCTTAATAAATTTAATTTATTTTAATAATTAATATTTAGATAATTAGGTTTAATTATTATAGTATTCTCTTGTAAATTAAAATTAATTTAGAACTTAGGTTTCTCTTAATTAATTAATTTTCTCATTTTATTTTTATTAATTTAAAACATTTTTCTTAAAAAACCCTAAAAATCATTTTTAAGTTAATTCTTTTCTTAATTAGTTTAAGTTAATTTCATTTAATTTCCATTAATAATTTTCTTTAATTAGGTCAAAAATTAAACTTTTCATTAAAAACAAAACAAACAAAATCATTTCTTTTTCCATTTGCATTTGTACATTATTTATTCAATTCTTGTACATTTATTCAATATGATTGTAATAGATAATTAAGTTTAATTTTCTTACAAATCCCCATTTGTAAATTTGTATACCCCCTCTCCTAATGATGTAATAGCTTAGCATTTTTACTTTCCGCAATTTATCGCTTTATATAAATGCTAGTAAATTAGGGTTTGTATGGAAAGATAAAATCAATTAGTTAGCAAACCCTAATTCAAGATAAACAAGCATGTAAATCAACACATTTGCACACTTACACCCTTAGGGTAATTCCACTTTGTTGCCTTACCAAAATGGTCATGTTATGCATGTGGGATATCTTAGCAAAAAGTAATAAAAAATACAAGATCATAGTCCCTCGATGACGCTATCAAATGTTGCCTTTCAAAATGATCTTAGTCACTCAAATAAATGCTAAGATATCTCACAACATTGCTATCATGGCTATACGATGACCCATGCCCGTCCCTTTACATCCAAAGACAAGGCTTCTTACCAAATCAATGGTAAGATAGCAATATCAAAGGAAAGAAAGAAATGAACTAAGACTTTTGAGTAGGTAGATTGTTCCTAGTTGCTTGCTCAATTTCAAATCAAATGCTCTTGCTTATTTTCAAAAACAAACACCAACACTTTCAAAAAACACTTTCAAAACATGAAATATTTTCAAAAGCCCAACACTTTGTATACGTTCTAACAAACGATAACTATTATAAAGTTTGCCTAAACGATGGCGCCTTTTCAAAATACTTTCAAAAACCACACAAAGCACATTTTAAAACAAAAGCAAGTGATCTAGCAAGCAACTAAGAGCCCATAGATAACTATGGATGAAAAGGGTGCTAATACCTTCCATTTTCATTATCTACCCCCGAACTCAAGAAATAATCTCAAAGGTCTTTCCTGTTCTTTTCAGCCTATCCTTTTGGATAAAAGAAAAGTCAGTGGCGACTCTTGCTAACCGTAACATTTGCGATAAAATGCAAAACACCCAAGTCAGTTCTCCAACCATATCACAGAACTGGCGACTCTGTTGGGGAATACTTAAAAGTGGGGTTACCTTAGGGCTAGATCACCTTTACTTGCTTTCCTTATTTGATTTGTTTGCTTTACATTTTGGTTCCTTATTTGGGCTTGTTCTAATCCTCAACCCGGATTTGGGATACCTTATAGGTAAGTAGCAATACGTTGTGGAAAATGTGCAGGGTATACCGACATGGTCTAAACAATATCTACGTTAGTGTGACATATTTATGGGTACCGGTAGCCCTTGAGTAGTCAAGGAGAATACGGGGCTATTGAGTGATGTCATGAAACACTAACTGACTTTTAGAACCTTTACTTGACCAACTTGGCCATTAAGACGTAGTGAGATAACCAAATTTGGTGCAGTCTGAATTTGGTTGATACTCGATACTACACTCATTGAGGTTTGATTTTCGGGATATTTCGGTCACCGTGAAAGAAGCTTGCGCTAAAACAATGCCCGAGAAGACAAACTAGTGATATTGAGATCCCTTAGAACCCAGTTACTATTTCTAGGACAGGTTTGAGCCAACTAAACTTCAAGAGGGTACTTACCTATGAGAATCCATGCAAGCCTAAACCTAAGGACTTGTTTGCCTTGTTTGTATATGCTTACTTGTACATAACATCATAAACATCATAACATCATACTCATTATGACTAACCATTTCAAGGATTATTGGGATTTATCTTTGTTCTGTTTTGTAGGACATGGCTTCTATCCGCAGGAATACTATCCAAGTCAATCTTGTAAAGATTCCTCCTCAACTCAAAGAGTTAGCATCAAGGGTTCCTGAGAATTCTCCATTCACCGAAAGACATGGTCACCTCCTAAGCTTGGTTACCTCCAAAACTGATGAAGATATAATGAATGTGCTCTTCCAATTCTTTGATCCTCTACACCATTGCTTCATGTTTTCCGATTATCAACTTGTGCCTACTATAGAAGAATTCTTACAACTCTTGAGGATTCCCATTCTCAATCAACTACACTCAACGGTACGGAAAGAAATCCAAAACCTGGAGAGATTTCCCAAGCACTACACTTGCAACAATCTGATATCATAACTAATTGGGAAACAAGGAGTGGTGTCAAAGGTTTCTTAGCCAAGTTCTTGTTTGATAAAGCTCAAGATTGTTGGAACTCCTTGGACTTACAAGCTTTTGAAGAAATCTTGGCCCTTCTCATCTATGGGATAGTTTTGTTTCCAAACCCTGACCAATTCATAGATATAAATGCTGTCAAAATCTTCATGTCTCGCAACCCAGTGCCTACTTTGTTAGGAGATATCCTACATTACTTTCACTCTCACTATGAGGAAGAGAGGAATCCTCATGTGTTGCACTCCTCTCTTGGCAAGATGGTTTATTTCGCATCTTCCCCGATCTATGTTAAAGAATGAGCAAGGTTCAAGATGGTCCCATAGGCTGATGACGCTCATACATTCAGACGTTGATTGGTGTTCCCGATCCTTGGAGAATGTTACTATCATCGACCTTTGTGGAGAATTCCCTAATGTCCCTTTACTTGGAATTTGAGGAGGTATCACTTACAACCCCTGCTTAGCCTTACGACAGTTTGGTTACGCCCTAAGGGATAGTCCACATGAGATGCTTATCCAAGGAGTGGTATTCGACTACGAGAGTGTTGTACCCCAAAATTTTCCCTCCCATTTTACTCAACAAATGTCAATTGAGGTCCCCAAGTTGCTCAAGGAAGTCCAAGAGTTGACTAGACCAACTCTCTCCTAAGGTAGTATACCTTAAATTAAGGTTTCATTTTTCATCAAGATGCTTGAGTCCAAAGGATCCAAAATGATAACCATGGTCTTAATATGTTCTAAAGACCCTCCATGTCAAGTTTCATGCCTTGCAGAAGAAGTTTGCTCAGTCAACTGCTCAGATGCTTGAGAATCGATTGTACTAGGTCAAAAGTCAACTGTGGCCCACATACAGTCAAACTTCAAGATTTTTGGTCAACATCAACATTTGGAAGTTATATTCATCATTTTATCAAGGGTTGATCATGATTCTTCAAGGGATACTCCAAATTCGTCAAAACCCAAAAGTTGCCAAATTAGGGTTTTGTAGTTAAAGTCAACCCAACTTTGACCAAGCATAACTTCCACATGCTTTATCAGAAAATTTCCATCCAAAGCTCATTTTTAAGAGGATGCAATTCCCTACAACTCATCTTCATCTCACAAGTTCAAAATATGCACTCATCAAAATATATGAATTTTGAAATTATAGGTCCTTTTGAAAAGTCAACAAAAAGACCTTTTGGGTCAAAGCTGCATACATGAACATGGAAGACTCAATTGAGATGAGACCAAAAGGGTTGCTTAGGGGATACCCCAAGATTTCTAAAAATTCCAAGAACACCTATCTAGGGTTAAAATTGGAGGAGATATGCCTTGGAAAAGTTGACCTTTTTTGCAAAATTGTCAAAAGTCAAATGTGCTCAAAAATGCATTTTTTGCTAAATGGGCCTAACTTTTTATGCTTGCACCTCACTTATAATGTGGTCCACGACTCAAACATTCACCCACAAATTATTTGCTTCATTTTTCAATTTATTTTAATTTTTTGTTAATTTAAAAGTGAATTAAATCAAATAATTGATGAATAATAGCAAAGATATGATTTGATTTGATTTTTGGACAGGTTGGTAATCAAATTATGCTGAATTATCAAGGCCAAAACGAATCAAGCATAATTGATACAAGAAAGGCATAATTTGGATCAATATAGCAAGTTTACATATGCCATGAAAATCAAATCAAATCTTCAAAATTTTCAAAAATGTGGTTTGTTTTTGCAACCCTAATTTACTCTATGATATATAAGGAACACATCCAAGGCAAGAAAAAGAGGTTAGCAATCGTGAAAGAGGCAAAACAAATTCAGAAAATTCAAGGAAAAAGTGTGACTTGGTTTCAAGCTTGGTGGCCAATTCAAGCCCTTCTAGCATTGCCAAACGATTCCTGGATCTTCCCAGAAGCTAACCCAATCGATTGCACGCCTCTACACGTCCAAAATCGCTCCCTATCACTCTCACGATTTGCACAAAAAACACAAACTCGATTTCAATGTTTTACGCATCCTAAACGCATGTTATACATATATTATTGTTCATAATCATGATTGAAAGCTTTCTGTATAGCTTAATTGTACTAACAGTGAAGGAATCCATATTCACCATTACTAGGGTTTAAGAGCTCGATTTAGGGATTTTTGATACAGGGAAAATTGGACCATGAATGGGGTACCATGACACTCATGAGACCAAGACGAGTTGATTGGTACCATTATAATTGATTTATATTGCATGTACAAAAATTTTGAGATGGACATGGTTGTAGCTATGGATAAACGTCTGTAGGTAAAAGTGTTTTAACTAAAACGACGGACAGGGAAGAAGATAACAGCGTGTCACAACCTAACTGGCTGGTTTGAATTCTGGCGCGTTTTTGGCATAATCATTATTTTACACTTTTTGTTTTATCTTTATATTATATTACCAAGTTAACATCCAGCGCAGTTGGTCAGAGGAAGGAAGTAAGAAGCTCATATCCTGGGTTCGATCCCAGGCGTGAGCTTTTTGCATTTTCTCCATTATTTTCACCAGATCCAGCATACCTCACCTTCTGAGGATCATCACGCGCCCTATGATCTCATCCTATGGATCCATTTCCAGCCAGATCCGGCACACCTCACCTTCGGGGAATCATCACACGCCCTCTGATCTCATCCTCTGGATCCATCTCCAGCCAGATCCAGCACACCTCACCTTCTGAGGATCATCAAGCGCCCTCTGATCTCATCCTCTGGATCCATCTCCAGCCAGATCCAACGCCAGCATATGCAGGTCCACCATGAGTCCCCAGAAGATGGTCTCATTGGATCAGGCGCCAGACTCTGGGCCATCCTTCTGGGTTTCAGAAGTTCAACATACACCTCTCAGATTTGCTGACAGCAGGCCCATTTGGTTATTTCTACTATTTTTTCTGTAATTTCTTTTCTTTAATTATTTTGTTTTTTAATCAATACAAAAATTATTTTATTAAATTAACAAATCAAAAAATCACAAAAAGACATATTTTCTTAATTAATATTATTTTTAATTAATTAGCTTAATTAATTTAGGGCAACTTTAATTTCTTTCATAATTTAAAAATAATTAGACTTAGGATTTTATTTGTACATAATTTAATTAATCTTTCTCAAAAAATACACAAAAATCATTTTTCTCATAAAATACTTTTTTAAATTTAATTAGTGAATTAGGTTAATTAACTTCTTTCATAATTAAAAACAATTAGAAATCTGGTTTAATTAATTTGTGATTTAATTGTTTTCTCAAATGAAAATCCACAAAAATTTCTTTCTCTCAATTAGGGTTTTAAGTTATTAATTACCGTCCTCGTATTTAAATTTCCGTGCGCTTGTTAATTATTTTTTTCCATTATTTTGTAATTGTTCAGGGTTTGTAATAGTTAAATTAGGGTTTTATTTCTTGCTTTAAATCCCCGATTTGTGGTTATGTAATTAATCCCCCTCCCTGAAGCCTTGTAATAACTAGGTTTTACTTCCTCGCACTTTTAATTTCTGCAATCTTTAACTGTTAGATTTATGACTAATAGGATTGTATGGCAAGAATGCATGAAAATTAAAAACAGTTAGAAAACCCTATTGTGCAAAGATAACATTAACTGAAAAAGAACACTTGCACATGCTCACTCTTAAGGTATACTCTCACTTCGGTTGCCTTCGGTAAACAACCATTAAGCATATAAGATTTTAGTGGTTGCCCTCCAGTCTAAAGAGATCAAATTGTCCCATTCGAATGTTGCCTCAGAAATGTTGCCTCGAAAAGATCTTAAGACTCTAGGGTTACTACTAAAGTTTTCTAACTATTGCTTTAGTGATTGTATTTGTCCCTTTCGAACGTCCCTTACAAACTCCAACGACGGTGCTACCTACTCCTTAATAGTGGAATAGCGCTGTCTAAAGGAAATAGAACAGAAACGATCTTTTTTCGAGTAGGTAGATGCTAGTAGGTACTTGCTCAAAATAAAACTTTTCACACAAACACTTTTCAAAAACAGTTTTCAAAATAACTTTGTCACACCCTTGAGGACTAATACAAGGGTTATCATGAAGTAAAAACATTTTCAAGACAAATACACACAAGCAATTTTAAGAATAAGAGCAAGTACCTAAGATCTCGTAGATAACTACGGATAGAAAGGGTGCTAACACCTTCCCTTTCTATAATCTACCCTCCGTACTCAGAAACATCTCGAAAAAGGTTTTTTCTATTATTTTTCCTTTTCCTTGTTGGATAAAATAAAAGTCGGTGGCGACTCTTGCTTACCGCGACATTTTGCGAACAAAAAAAAACGCAAAACATAAACCAATATTTAACAGTCGGTTCTGCCACTGTATCACAATTCTGGCGACTCTGCTGGGGAATAAAAAGTGGGGTATACCTTAGGATCTAGGTCATATTTAATTGCTTTCTCTTGATTGTCTTGCTTGCTTTATATTTATGGGAACAGTTTGGGTTATTTTGATCCTACACCCAGATCTGGGGAACACCTTTTAGGTAAGTAGCAATAAACTGTGAGGGAACTATGCTGGGGTATACCGGCACGGTTGAAGCAGTAGCTACGTTGATGTGGCACTTTGGTTGGTACCGGTAATCCTTGAGTCAATCGGGGAGAGTACGGGGTCGTCGCGTGGTGTCGTGAAGCATCAATTGACCTTAGAACCTTTAATTTCCCAACTTGGCCATTAGAAAGTAGCGAGATAGCCGGCCTCGGTGTAGAGCTGAGAACTGGTTGATACTCGATGCTACACTCATTGAGATCAGACTTTCGGGATATTTTGGCCGCAAGAAAACATTGAGATCTGAAATAATGCTCGATAAAGGATGGTCAATGATATTGAGATCCTCTAGAACCCGGTTACTTTTTAAGACAGGTTTGAAACCAACTAACTTCAAAAGGGTACTACCTTTGAACTCATGCAAGCCTTAAAGCTAAGGACTTTTTGTGATTTGACTGTGCTTGCTATACCTGTGTTTGCTATATCTGTGTTTTATCATGACATCATGCATCATAAGCATAGCATATCATGACTAACCATTTCAAGGATTCCCTAGGGCTCATTTTTGCTCTATTTTGTAGGACATGGCATCTACCCGTAGGAACACTATACAAATCAACCTTGTGAAAGTGTTTCTCCAACTAAAGGATCTGGCATTAAGGGTTCCTGAAGATTCTCATTTCACTAGAAAGCATGGTCAGTTGCTCAATCTGGTCTCTGCAAAACCTGATGAAGAGTTGTTAAAAGTGTTGTTTCAGTTCTTCGACCCGGTACACCATTGTTTCACCTTCCCGGATTATCAACTAGTATCTACTATGGAGGAGTTTTCTCAGTTGTTGGGGGTACCTATTCTTGTTCATTTGCCTTTCAATGGTACGGAAGAACATCCAAAGCCTGAAGAAATTGCTAGAGCTTTGTCTTTACATCGGTCTGACAGTGACAAATTGGGAGACTAGAGGGAGTGTCCAAGGAATTCCGGTTAAGTTTCTATTTGAGAAGGCCTATCATTTTTTGGATACCTTAGATTTACAAGCTTTCGAAGAGGTACTGGCACTTCTCATCTATGGGATGGTACTTTTCCCTAATGCTGATCAACTTGTAGATGTGAGCACTATCAAAGTTTTCCTGTCTCATAATCCAGTACCTATATTACTCGGGGATATTCTGCATTCTCTGCATGCTCCCACTCTAAAGAGAAAGGAGAGCCCTCCTGTGTTGCACTCCTCTATTGGCTAGGTGGTTTATTTCGCACCTACCCAGGGCTGTTTTGAAGAATAAACAGGGTTTGAAATGGTCTCGCAGGCTGATGTCCCTTAAGCATTCAGACATTCATTGGTGTTCACGGTTCTCGGAAGATATTACCATCATTGATCGTTGTGGTGAATTCCTTAATGTCCCTCTCTTAGGAATTAGGGGAGGAATCACTTACAATCCTTGTTTGGCCTTACGTCAATTTGGTTATGCGAGAAGAGATGGTCCTCATGATACGGTTATCCAAGGAATCGCCTTTAATTATGAGAACGACGTTCAAGGCTATCATAGAAGGTTCATAAAAGCTTGGGGAATGGTACATAAAATTGATGGCAAGACGCTAGGGCACAAGAATTCCATTCCTCTTGAGCCTTATCTCTGATGGGTACGAGCTCGCACCCAAAGTCTTAGGATGCCTTACCCAACTATCCTACCAATAACCGTGGAGCCAACTACTGAAGGAGACACTACTTCACTTGGTCATCATCCCGACATGCCAACTGATCGTGAAGAATTACATAAGTCTTGGGTTCAACTCAAAGAGGAGTGAGACACGTTTGAAGCTCAGTTCTATGCCAGCAAGAAGAAGGTCCTGAAGCTCACTAGGCTACTTCATGAAGAAAGGAACGTAAATGCCTACATCGCACCAAAGAGGAAGCGCTCCTGGGAGACTTAGTTTCTTTTTGCTTTCAGTTTTGTTCATTTGTGAGCCTAAAAAGCATTCTTTGTAACAATTTTGAAATTATTAATGCAAATGACATGTGCTTCTTTTGGTTAAACAAATCTGAGCCTTTAAGAATCCTTGGAAACATTGCATACATATATCATGCATATCATTGCATAACAGGTCTTCCAGTACATGTCTCTTATGTTCTCGCTGTTTATTTCAGCAATGGCTCTCCAACAAGACAACAAAAATCTTCAAAATCAAGAACCTCAGTTCAGGGAAATGTTCCTAAACCTATCCAAGGGGCAGGAAGAGTTGAAAACACTCCTCACCGGGAACTTGTCATGAAAAGTCCTGAAGACAACAAGGACGAACGGATGGAACAATTGCAAGCTGAGGTTGATGCAATGAGAACCCAGATGCCGGGGCAGATGGCTCTTATCCAAGGCCTAGCCCGGGGACAAGAAGAGCTGAGAACGATTATCAACAAACTTCATCAAGATGGATACAATAGTATGAAGCAAACAGTCGAGGTCGGGGACCAAGTCATTGATCAACCTCCAAGAAGACAAGAGTTTGGTTTGGTAAAGAGTGGACCTTTCCAAATTGCTACTACCTCATGGGTCCAACAACAACCTCTCCAAAAACACAGGTTAATCAGAGTAAGCCAGATACACCCAAGAGGCAGTTTACCAAACTCAACATGCCGCTGTCTCAAGCTTTAAAACACATGTTGAGGATGAATTTGGTTATGTTGATAGGACCTCATCCTAATCCCAAGACTTCTTCACCTAACTACAATCCTGATGCAAGGTGTGCATATCACTCCAATAGTCCGGGGCATGATACTGATGATTGTTGGATGTTGAAATATAAAATTTAAAACTTGATTAATGAAGGAGTGCTGGAGTTTACACAAGATGGTCAGGCTAAGTTCTTTTTCCATCCTTCAAAGGCACGTCATTTGAAGTGACAAGATCAGACGAAGAGGCCTTTGTTCACCAGAATTTGTAATTTGTAATTTTCTTTTGATTTGTTCGAACGTTTGTTCATATCAAACCTTATTATTTCATCAAAGCATCGCGTATGTTTGTGTTGAATCAATTCATTCGTATTCACTATTTCAAAACTGCATTCTTACTTCCTTTTTGTGATATTCGACTCTTGATTAAAAGGTGTAAGCCTTTAGAGGGAGGATTACGAAAATGATACCACAATCTCTATAGTATGATTTTGAACAAACCTCCCTGACGATGTACAGGCATTGTTTCAAATCCTAAACGGTGGAGTTATAAGGAAGATAATCCCTAGTCAACCCCTTCGAGTCAAAGAAGTAGGAGTTTTTCTTTTCACACATATTAAAACCCTTAATCATAACCTGGGGCAGGGTAGTTTTCTCAGTTAATTCAGAGGCGCATTCAGTCGCAATCTTCCGTATCGTACACAATGAATGGCATCGAAGATGTCCTTCCAAATCAAAAGACGGTGATGGTTCTGCATAATTGTCAAGACAGGCAGTCATTATCTCTCAAAATAAAAGCCCGCTAAGTCAAAACCTATGAAGGAGACTTAAGAAAAAAACTAGGGCATCCCGCTGACTGTAATCACAAAAAGAAATAGTTCAGGCAAAAGACAGGGATAGTAAAACCAAAAAAAGAGGTTACTATAAATCCTCGGCAAAAAAAAAAATTACAAAATGACTGCCTTTTTCAAGTAAACTTTCAGTATCCGAACCATCACCGGAACATCAAGGACAATATTACATAACTCAACTGGGATTCTAAACGCGCAATTAACTTAGCATAGGACTGAAGAACATCACGAAGAGAGGGTGGGTACAAATAAAATTTGAGCCTTTGCCCTTTGTTTCTTGAACCGTGAACCAGGCCACATTATAACCCTTAAAAGTCCTAGCTGAAGCATGGGTTAGTTCAAAAGCATATTGTTACAAAAGGTATCCTGACTCCTGTAGGACTTGCTGTAAATCCTGAGTTGACATCACATTTTACAAAATTTGCTTGTTTTACTAAAAAACACATTTTCAAAAATTTCGAGACAGACATAAGCTTTGCATTCTTAAAATATTATTGTTTGCATATGACTATTTGTTCAACAGCATAGAGATTCGCATGACGAATATCTAGTGAACAAAAACCTTCTCAATAAAAAGGATCACCTCAAATGGAAAAACAATTCCAACCAAGGGGCACGGCATGATCGTTGTCCATCATCTGGGGCAGTCAAGTCAAGATTCAAGGAATCTATCAAAGATGCCAAATAGCCAGGGGTAGATCTCCATCTGAATCCCTTGGGGCATTGGGCATGAATTCCAGCAACAAATCTTGTACGATCAAACAAACATCTTCTGGTAGTGACAATTCTCTGTACCCGGTGAACATGGACATAGCCGGAAAATACTATGCATGAACAAAGACCGGCTAGGTTGACATACCGAGGCAAAAAAAAGGGCATCCCGGCGAACCAAAAGGGTTCGGGAAAAATTAAGGGATATACATATGAAAATTTTGTACACTCGGAAATTCGAAAACCTGAAAAGGCGGCTTGGGCAAAAAAGGGTATCCCGGTGGACTGAAAATATGAAAAGACAGTCTAGGCAAAAGTTAGAGATTAAAGCGTACGACTATGTCCCTTCATCTTGTCACTTGCCTACCAGTAGAAGACTTATCATTCCGATTGGCATTTACTAAGCACCTCATAAGTTTGGATAACACTCAATCCAGAAGGCCTCCGCAGGCACTTTCTCCAGCAGGTACAGGGGCAGAAAAGTCTTGATACAAAATCATTGTCATATCCTCAACATGCGTCCCAATAACATCTACACTCCCCATAGAGTAAAAGTATCCAAGGGAGTTGATTTCAGTTCCCCCGAAATAGGATATAACTATCCATAACCGAGGTTCGTAATCGCAGGCGAGTCAACAAATTTCATTCCCCAAGTGGAGTTTATTTCCACCTATATAAAAGCTCCATCTCCAACAAAGCTCATCCCCTCCAGCAACGAAATTTCATCCCCAGCTAATTTTATGCCTCCAAGTCAGCAGGTCTACCAACAGAGTATCTCTTCCCTCAAAGTTTGGTCCCCACAGAGTTTATTCTCCAGTATCTTCTTCCCGACAGAATATTCACAACTCTCCAGCAATAATAAGGGATTTATTTTCCCATACGCGAGCATACCCCGACGGAATTTCATAAACATACATCATGACATACGCATACATGACATATACAACATAATCTCATTTATTTTGAGAACATCATCTCACCCTGCATTTCATGCATCCCATATAACTAACCCTAATATCTTTTTAGAAAAATACGACTGGCTTCAACGAATTCAGAGTTATACAGATCATATTTACAGACGACTAATGGAAACTCAGTTCCCGAAATCAAACGGGTCAACTAATCTACACTATCGCTTCGAAGTAACCCTACTATCCCGGTTTCTTCCCACAAGCCCTACTACCCAGGCTTTCATATCGAAGTAACCCTACTATCCAGGTTCCTTCTCACAACCCTACTATCCAGGTTCCTTCTCACAGCCCTACTATCCAGGCTTTCATATCGAAGTAACCCTAATATCCAGGTTCCTTCTTATAGCCCTACTATCCAGGCTTTCATATCGAAGTAACCCTACTATCCAGGTTCCTTCTCACAGCCCTACTATGCAGGATTTCATATCGAAGAAACCTTAATATCCAGGTTCCTTCTCACAAAACCTTACTATCCAGGTTCTCCTCTCTTATCCCCAAACAGCGGTCCACAACACTGTAAGACTAGAACCTGATCAAACACGATTGGTTTCGCATTCCCCCAGTAAATCGCGGTGTGGCTTGTACCCCAACCAGATACGCAGTACACTTCCGCTTCCTCAAGCCGGAGTTATTCCCCGGTAGATTAATGAACAACTGAAGCTCCTAAAACTCTAGTTCCCCCAAGACAAGAAATAAACATCCCCTAGATGGCATCTTTAAGCCCATCTCTTGTAATTCTCCGTCGCATCCAAGATGGCATCTTTAAGCCCATCTACGACAATCTTCAATCCTCGACCTCCAAATGGCATCTGTAAGCCCATTCCCGATATCACAAATCAAGCGCCACTTCATGCGAGTGTAAATTTCTGGGAACTCTAGTGTTCAATCATCTTCCACCTTCGGATCACGAAAGGCAGAGCAGCCAATCTACACCCTCAGGTTTAAGAAGATTGAACAGGGGCAGTTGTTGTACCCCAAAATTTTCCCTCCCATTTTACTGAACATATGTCAATTGAGGTCCCCAAGTTGCTCAAGGAAGTTCAAGAGTTGACTAGACCAACTCTCTCCTAAGGCAGTATACCTCAAATTAGGGTTTCATTTTTCATCAAGATGCTTGAGTCCAAAGGATCCAAAATGCTCACCATGGTCTTAATATGTTCTCAAGACCCTCCATGTCAAGTTTCATGCCTTGTAGAAGAAGTTTGCTCAGTCAATTGCTCAGATGCTTGAGAATCGACTATACTAGGTCAAAAGTCAACTATGGCACACATACAGTCAAACTACAAGATTTTTGGTCAACTTCAACATTTGGAAGTTATATTCATCATTTGATCAAGGGTTGGTCATGATTCTTCAAGGGATACTCCAAATTTGTCAAAACCCAAAAGTTGCCAAATTAGGGTTTTGTAGGAAAAGTCAACCCAACTTTGACCAAGCATAACTTCCACATGCTTTATTAGAAATTTTCCATCCAAAGCTCATTTTGAAGAGGATGAAATTACATACAACTCATATTCATATCACAAGTTCAAAATATGCACTCATTAAAAGATATGAATTTTGACATTATAGGTCCTTTTGAAAAGTCAACAAAAACACCTTTTGGGTCAAAGCTGCATACATGAACATGGAAGACTTACTTTAGATGATACTAAAAGGGTTGCTTAGGGGATACCCTAAGATTTCTAAAAAGTCCAAGAACACCTCTCTAGGGTTAAAATTGGAGGAGATATGCCTTGGCAAAGTTGACCTTTTTTGCAAAATTGTCAAAAGGTAAAATGTGCTCAAAAATGCATTTTTTGCTAAATGGGCCTAACTCTTTATGCTTGCACCTCACTTATAATGTGGTCCATGACTCAAAAATTCACCCACACATTATTTGCTTCATTTTTCAATTTATTTTGATTTTTTGTTAATTTAAAAGTGAATTAAATCAAATAATTGATGAATAATAGCAAAGATATGATTTGATTTAATTTTTGGACAGGTTGGCAATCAAAATATGCTGAATTATCAAGGCCAAAACGAATCAAGCATAATTGATACAAGAAAGGCATAATTTGGATCAATATAGCAAGTTTACATATGGCATGAAAATCAAATCAAATCTTCAAAACTTTCAAAGATGTAATTTGTTTTTGCAACCCTAATTTACTCTATGATATATAGGGAACACATCCAAGACAAGAAAAAGAGGTTAGCAATCGTGAAAGAGGCAAAACAAATTCAGAAAATTCAAGGAAAAAGTGTGACTCGGTTTCAAGCTTAGAGGCCAATTCAAGCCCTTCTAGCATTGCCAAAAGATTCCTGGATCTTCCCAGAAGCTAACCCAATCGATTGCACGCCTTTACACATCCAAAATTGCTCCCTATCACTCTCATGGTTTGCACAAAAAACACAAACTCGATTTCAATGTTTTACGCATCCTAAACGCATGTTATCCATATATTCTTGTTCATAATCATGATTGCAAGCTTTCTGTATAGCTTAATTGTACTAACAATGCAGGAATCCATATTCACCATTGCTAGGGTTTAAGAGCTCGATTTGGGGATTTTTCATACAGGGAAATTGGACCATGAATGGGGTACCATGACACTCGTGAGACCAAGACGAGTTGATTGGTACCATTACAATTGATTTATATTTCATGTACAAAATTTTTGAGATGGACATGGTTGTAGCTACGGATAAACGTCCGTAGGTAAAAGTCTTTTACCTAAAACGAAGGACAGGGAAGAAGACAATAGCGTGTCACAACCTGACTGGCTGGTTTGAGTTCTGGCGCATTTTTGGCATAATCATTATTTTACACTTTTTGTTTTATCTTTATATTATATTAACAAGTTAACATCCAGCGCAGTTGGTCAGAGGAAGGAAGTCAGAAGCTCATGTCCTGGGTTCAATCCCAGGCGTGAGCTTTTGGAATTTTCTCCATTATTTTCACCAGATCCAACATACCTCACCTTCTGAAGATCATCACGCGCCCTATGATCTTATCCTCTGGATCCATCTCCAGCTAGATCCAACACACCTCACCTTCTGAGGATCATCACGCACCCTCTGATCTCATCCTCTGGATCCATCTCCAGCCAGATCCAGCAAACCTAACCTTCTAAGGATCATCAAACGCCCTCTGATCTCATCCTCTGGATCCATCTCCAGCCAGATCCAACGCCAGCATATGCAGGTCCACAATGAGTCCCCAAAAGATGGTCTCATTGGATCAGGCGCCAGACTCTAGGCCATCCTTCTGGGTTTCAGAAGTTCAGCATACACCTGTCAGATTTGCAGACAGCAGGCCCATTTGGTTATTTCTACTATTTTTTCTTTAATTTCTTTTCTTTAATTATTTTGTTTTTTTAATCAATACAAAAACTATTTTGTTAAATTAACAAATCAAAAAATCACAAAAAGACTTATTTTCTTAATAAATATTATTTTTAATTAGTTAGCTTAATTAATTTAGGGCAACTTTAATTTTTTTCATAATTTAAAAATAATAAGACTTAGGATTTTATTTGTACATAATTTAATTAATCTTTCTCAAAAAATACACAAAAATAATTTTTCTCATAAAATACTTTTTTTAAATTTAATTAGTGAATTAGGTTAATTAACTTCTTTCATAATTAAAAACAATTAGAAATTTGGTTTAATTAATTTGTGATTTAATTGTTTTCTCAAATGAAAATCCACACAAATTTCTTTCTCTCAATTAGGGTTTTAAGTTATTAATTACCGTCCTCGTATTTAATTTGCCGCGTGCTTGTTAATTGTTTTTTTTCCATTATTTATTAACTGTTCAGGGTTTGTAATTGTTAAATTAGGGTTTTATTTCTTGCTTTAAATCCCCGATTTTTGGTTATGTAATTAATCCCCCTCCCCGAAGCCTTGTAATAGCTAGGTTTTACTTCCTCGCACTTTTAATTTCTGCAATCTTTAACTGTTAGATGTATGGCTAATAGGATTGTATGGCAAGAATGCATGAAAATTAAAATAGTTAGAAAACCCTAATGTGCAAAGATAATATTAACTGAAAAAGCACACTTGCACATGCTCACTCTTAGAGTATACTCTCACTTCGGTTACCTTCGGTAAATAATAATTAAGCATAGAAGATTTTAGTGGTTGCCCTTCAGTCTAAAGAGATCAAATTGTCCCATTCGAATGTTGCCTCGGAAATGTTGCCTCGGAAAGATCTTAAGACTCTAGGGTTACTTCTAAAGTTTTCTAATTATTGCTTTAGTGATTGTATTTTCCCCTTTCGAACGTCCCTTATAAACTCCAACGACGGTGCTACCTACTCCTTAATAGTGGGATAACACTGTCTAAAGGAAATAGAACAGAAACGATCTTTTTTCGAGTAGGTAGATACTAGTAGGTACTTGCTCAAAATAAAACTTTTCACACAAACACTTTTCAAAAACAATTTTCAAAACAACTTCGTCACACCCTTGAGGACTGATACAAGGGTTATCACGAAGTAAAAACATTTTCAAGACAAATACACATAAGCAATTTTAAGAATATGAGAAAGTACCTAAGAGCCCATAGATAACTACGGATAGAAAGGGTGCTAACACCTTCCATTTCTATAATCTACCCCCCGTACTCAGAAACATCTCGAAAAAGGCTTTTTCTGTTCTTTTTCCTTTTCCTTGTTGGATAAAATAAAAGTCGGTGGAGACTCTTGCTTACCGCGACATCTTGCGAACAAAAAACGCAAAACGCAAACTAGTATTTAACAGTCGGTTCTACCACCGTATCACAGAACTGGCGACTCTGCTAGGGAATAAAAAGTGGGGTATACCTTAGGATCTAGGTCATATTTAATTGCTTTCTCTTGATTGTCTTGCTTGCTTTATATTTATGGGAACTATTTGGGTTATTTTGATCCTACACCCGGATCTGGGGAACACCTTTTAGGTAAGTAGCAATAAACTGTGAGGAAACTATGTTGGGGTATATCGGCACGGTGAAGCAGTAGCTATGTTGATGTGGCACTTTGTTTGGTATCGGTAACCCTTGAGTCAATCAGGGAGAGTACAGGGCCTCCGCGTGGTGTCGTGAAGCATCAACTGACCTTAGAACCTTTAATTGTCCAACTTGGCCATTAGAAAGTAGTGAGATAGCCGGCCTCAGTGTAGAGCTGAGAACTGGTTGATACTCGATGCTACACTCATTGAGATCAGACTTTCGGGATATTTTCGCCGCAATAAAAGATTGAGAACTGAAACAATGCCCGATAAAGGATGGTCAATGATATTGAGATCCTCTAGAACCTGGTTACTTTTTAAGACAGGTTTGAAACCAACTAACTTTAAGAGGGTACTACCTTTGAACTCATGCAAGCCTTAAACCTAAGGACTTTGTGTGATTTGACTGTGCTTGCTATACCTGTGTTTTATCATGACATCATGCATCATAAGCATAACATATCATGACTAACCATTTCAAGGATTCCCAAGGGCTCATTTTTGCTCTATTTTGTAGGACATGGCATCTGCCCGTAGGAACACTATACAAATCAACATTGTGAAAGTGTCTCTCTAACTAAAGGATCTGGCATTAAGGGTTCTTGAAGATTCTCATTTCACTAGAAAGCATGGTCAGTTGCTCAATCTCGTCACTGCAAAACCTGATGAAGAGTTGTTAAAGGTGTTGTTTCAGTTCTTCGACCCGGTACACCATTGTTTCACCTTCCCAGATTATCAATTAGTATCTACTATGGAGGAGTTTTCTCAGTTGTTAGGGGTACCTATTCTCGACCAGCTGCCTTTCAATGGAACGGAAGAACATCCAAAGCCTGAAGAAATTGTTAGAGCTCTGTCTTTACACCGGTCTGACATAGTGGAAAATTGGGAGACTAGAGGGAGTGTCCAAGGAATTTCGGTTAAGTTTCTATTTGAGAAGGCCTATCATTTTTGTAATACCTTAGATTTACAAGCTTTCGAAGAGGTACTGGCACTTCTCGTCTATGGGACAGTACTTTTCCCTAATGCTGATCAACTTATAGATGTGAGCACTATCAAGGTTTTCCTGTCTCATAATCCAGTACCTACATTACTCGAGGATATTCTGCATTCTATGCATGCTCGCAATCTAAAGAGAAGGGGAACCCTCCTGTGTTGCACCCCTCTATTTGCTAGGTGGTTTATTTCGCACCTACCCAGGGTTGTTTTGAAGTATGGACAGGGTTTGAAATGGTCTCGCAGGCTGATGTCCCTTAAGAATTCAGACATTCATTGGTGTACACGGTTCTCAGAAGATATTACCATCATTGATCGTTGTGGTGAATTACTTAATGTCCCTCTCTTAGGAATTATGGGAGGAATCACTTACAATCCTTGTTTGGCCTTACATCAATTTGGTTATGCGAGAAGAGATGGTCCTCATGATACGGTTATCCAAGGAATCACCTTCAATTATGAGAATGACGTTCAAGGCTATCGTAGAAGGTTCATAAAAGCTTGGGGCATGGTACTTAAAATTGATGGCAAGACGCTAGGGCACAAGAATTCCATTCCTCTTGAGCCTTATCTCTGATGGGTACGAGCTCGCGCCCAAATTCTTAGGATGCCTTACCCAGTTGTCATACCAATAACCGTGGAGCCAGCTACTGAAGGAGACACTACTTCACTTGGTCATCATCCCGACATGCCAACTGATCGTGAAGAATTACAGAAGTCTTGGGTTCAACTCAAAGAGGAGCAGGACACGTTTGAAGCTCAGCTCTATGCCAGCGAGAAGAAGGTTCTGAAGCTCACTAGGCTACTTCATGAAGAAAGGAACGTAAATGCCTACATCACACCAAAGAGGATGCGCTCCTGGGATTCTTAGTTTCTTTTTGCTTTCAGTTTTGTTCATTTGTGAGCCTAAAAAGCATTCTTTGTAACAATTTTGAACTTATTAATGCAAATGACACGTGCTTCTTTTGGTTAAACAAATCTGAGCCTTTAAGAATCCTTGGAAACATTGCATACATATATCATGCATATTATTGCATAACAGGTCTTCTAGTACAGGTCTCTTATGTTCTCGCTGTTTATTTCAGCAATGGCTCTCCAACAAGACAATAGAATCTTCAAACTCAAGAACCTCAGTTCAGGGAAATGTTCCTAAACCTATCCTAGGGGCAGGAAGAGTTGAAAACACTCCTCGCCGGGAACTTGGTCAAGAAAAGTCTTGAAGACAACAAGGACGAACAACTGGAACAACTGCAAGCTGAGGTTAATGCACTAAGAACCCAGATGCTGGGGCAGATGGCTCTTATCCAAGGCCTAGCCCGGGGACAAGAAGAGCTGAGAACCATTATCAACAAACTTCATCAAGATGGATACAACAGTATGAAGCAAACAGTCGAGGCCGGGGACCAAGTCATTGATCAACCTCCAAGAAGACAAGAGTTTGGTTTGGTGAAGAGTGGACCTTTCCAAATTGCTACTACCTCACGGGTCCAACAACAACCTCTCCAAAAACAACAGGTTAATCAGAGTAAGCCAGATACACCCAAGAGGAAGTTTACCAAACTCAACATGCCGCTGTCTCAAGCTTTACAACACATGTTGAGGATGAATCTGGTTACGTTGATAGGACCTCATCCAAATCCCAAGACTTCTTCGCCTAACTACAATCTTAATGCAAGGTGTGCATATCACTCCAACAGTCCGGGGCATGATACTAATGATTGTTGGATGTTGAAATATAAAATTCAAAACTTGATTGATGAAGGAGTGCTGGAGTTTACACAAGATGGTCAGCCTGAGTTCTTCTGCCATCCTTCAAAGGCACGTCATCTGAAGTGACAAGATCAGACGAAGAGGCCTTTGTTCACCAGAATTTTCAATTTGTAATTTTCTTTTGATTTGTTCGAATGTTTATTCATATCAAACCTTGTTATTTCATCAAAGCATCGCGTATGTTTGTCTTGAATCAATTCATTCATATTCACTATTTCAAAACTGCGTTCTTACTTCCTTTTTGTGATATTCGAATCTTGATTAAAAGGTGTAAGCCTTTAGAGGGAGGATGACAAAAATGATACCATAATCTCTACAGTATGCTTTTGAACAGACCTAGCTGATGATGTACAGGCGTTGTTTCAAATCCTAAACAGTGGAGTTATAAGGAAGATAATCCCTAGTCAACCCCTTCGAGCCAAAGAAGTAAGAGTTTTTCTTTTCACACATATTAAAACCCTTAATCATAACCTGGGGCAGGGTAGTTTTCTCAGTTAATTCAGAGGCGCATTCAGTCGCAATCTTCCGCTTCGTACACAATGAATGGCATCGAATATGTCCTTCCAAATCAAAGGACAGTGATGGTTCCGCATAATCGTCAAGACAGGCAATCATTATCTCTCAAAATAAAATCCCGCTAAGTCAAAACCTATGAAGGAGACTTAAGGGGAAAAAAACTAGGTCATCCTGTTGACTATAATCACAAAAATAAATAGTTCAGGCAAAAGACATGGATAGTAAAACCAAAAAAAGAGGTTACTACAAATCCTCGGCAAAAAAAAGATCACAAAATGACTGCCTTTTTCAAGTAAACTTTCAGTATCCGAACCATCACCGGAACATCAAGGACAATATTCCAGAACTCAACTGTGATTCTAAACGTGCAATTAACTGAGCATAGGACTGAAGAACATCACGAAGAGAGGGTGGGTACAAATAAATTCTAAGCCTTTATCCTTTGTTTCTTGAACCGTGAACCAGGCCAGGTTATAACCCTTAAAATTCCTAGCTGAAGCATGGGTTAGTTCGAAAGCATACTGTTACAAAAGGTATCCTGATTCCTGTAGGACTTGCTGTAAATCCTGAGTTGACATCACATTTTATAAAATTTGCTTGTTTTACTGAAAAACGCATTTTCAAAAATATCGAGACAAACATAAGCTTTGCATTCTTAAAATATTATTATTTGCATATGACTATTTGTTCAACAGCATAGAGATTCACATGACGAATATCTAGTGAACAAAAACCTTCTCAATAAAAAGGATCACCTCAAATGGAAAAACACTTCCAACCAAGGGGCATGGCATGATCGTTGTCGATCATATGGGGCAATCAAGTCAAGATTCAAGGAATCTATCAAAGATGCCAAATAACCAGGGGTAGATCTCCATCCGAATCCCTTGGGGCATTGGGCATGAATTCCAGTAACAAATCTTGTACAATCAAACAAACATCTTCTGGTAGTGACAATTCTCTGTACCCGGTGAACATGGACATAGCCGGAAAATACTATGCATGAACAAAGACCCGCTAGGTTGACATACCTAAGAAAAAATAAGGGCATCCCGACGAACCAAAAGGGTTCGGGAAAAAGTTAGGGATATACATATGAAAAATCTGTACACCCGGCAAGTCGAAAACCTGAAAAGGAGGCTTGGGCAAAAAAGGGTATCCCGGTGGATTGAAAATCTGAAAAGACAGTCCAGGCAAAAGTTAAGGATTAAAGCGTACGACCATGTCCCGTCATCTTGTCACTTGCATATCAGTAGAAGACTTATCATTCCGATCGGCAGTTACTAAGCACCTCATAAGTTGGGATAACACTCAATCCACAAGGCCTCCACAGACACTTTTTCCAGCAGGTACAGGGGCAGAAAAGTCTTGATACGAAGTCATTGTCATATCCTCAACATGCGTCCCAGTAACATCTACACTCCCCACAGAGTAAAAGTATCCAAGGGCGTTGATTTCAATTCCCCCAAAACAAGACATAACTATCCACAGCCGAGGTTCGTAATCGCAGCCGAGTCAACAAATTTCATTCCCCAAGCGAAGTTTATTTCCACCGATATAGAAGCTCCATCTCCAACAGAGCTCATCCCCTCCAGCAACGAAATTTCATCCCCAACTAAGTTTATGCCTCCATGTCAGCAGGTCTACCGACAAAGTTTCTCTTCCCTCAAAGTTTGGTCCCCACAGAGTTTATTCTCCAACATCTTCTTCCCGATAGAATATTCACAACTCTCCAGCAATAATCAGGGATTTATTTTCCCAGACGCGAGCATACCCCGACGACATTTCATAAACATACATCATCACATAAGCATACATGACATATACAACATAATCTCATTTATTTTGAGAACATCATCTCACCCTGCATTTCATGAATCGCATATAACTAACCCTTATATCTTTTCAGGAAAAGACGACTAGCTTCAACGAATTCAGCAGTTATACAGATCATATTTACAGACGACTAATGGAAACTCAGTTCCTGAAATCAAACGGGTCAACTAATCTACACTATCTCTTCGAAGTAACCATACTATCCAGGTTCCTTCTCACGGACCTACTATCCAGGCTTTCATATCGAAGTAACCCTACTATCCATGTTCCTTCTCATAGCCCTACTATCCAGGTTTTCATATCGAAGTAACCCTACTATCCAGATTCCTTCTCACAGCCCTACTATCCAGGCTTTCATATCGAAGTAACCCTACTATCCAGGTTCCTTCTCATAGCCCTACTATCCAGGCTTTCATATCGAAGTAACCCTACTATCCATGTTCCTTCTCATAGCCCTACTATCCAGGCTTTCATATCGAAGTAACCCTACTATCCAGGTTCCTTCTCACAACCCTACTATCCAGGCTTTCATATCGAAGTAACCCTACTATCTAGGTTCCTTCTCACAGCCCTACTATCCAGGCTTTCGTATCGAAGTAACCCTACTATCCAGGTTCCTTCTCATAGCCCTACTATCCAGCCTTTCATGTCGAAGTAACCCTACTATCCAGGTTCCTTCTCACAGCCCTACTATCCAGGCTTTCATCTCAAAGTAACCCTACTATCCAGGTTCCTTCTCACAGCCCTACTATCCAGGATTTCATATCGAAGTAACCCTACTATCCAGGTTCCTTCTCATAGCCCTACTATTCAGGCTTTCATATCTAAGTAACCCTACTATCTAGGTTCCTTCTCACAGCCCTATTATCCAGGTTCTTTCTCACAGTCCTACTATCCAGGCTTTCATATCAAAGTAACCCCACTATCCAGGTTCCTTCTCACAGCCCTACTATCCAGGCTTTCATATCAAAGTAACCCTACTATCTAGGTTCCTTCTCATAGCCCTACTATCCAGGCTTTCATATCGAAGTAACCCTACTATCCAGGTTCCTTCTCACAGCCCTACTATCCAGGATTTCATATTGAAGTAACCCTACTATCCAGGTTCCTTCTCATAGCCCTACTATCCAGGCTTTCATATCGAAGTAACCCTACTATCCAGGTTCCTTCTCACAACCCTACTATCCAGGCTTTCATATTAAAGTAACCCTACTATCTAGGTTCCTTCTCACAGCCCTACTATTCAGGCTTTCATATCAAAGTAACCCTACTATCCAGGTTCCTTCTCATAGCCCTACTATCCAGCCTTTCATATCGAAGTAACCCTACTATCCAGGTTCCTTCTCACAGCCCTACTATCCAGGCTTTCATATCAAAGTAACCCTACTATCCAGGTTCCTTCTCACAGCCCTACTATCCAGGCTTTCATATCGAAGTAACCCTACTATCCAGGTTCCTTCTCATAGCCCTACTATTCAGGCTTTCATATCGAAGTAACCCTACTATCTAAGTTCCTTCTCACAGCCCTATTATCCAGGTTCTTTCTCACAGTCCTACTATCCAGGCTTTCATATCAAAGTAACCCCACTATCCAGGTTCCTTCTCACAGCCCTACTATCCAGGCTTTCATATCAAAGTAACCCTACTATCTAGGTTCCTTCTCATAGCCCTACTATCCAGGCTTTCATATCGAAGTAACCCTACTATCCAGGTTCCTTCTCACAACCCTACTATCCAGGATTTCATATTGAAGTAACCCTACTATCCAGGTTCCTTCTCACAGCCCTACTATCCAGGATTTCATATCGAAGTAACCCTACTATCTAGGTTCCTTCTCAAAAAACCTTACTATTTAGGTTCTCCTGTCTTATCCCCAAACATCGGTCCACAACACTGTAAGACTAGAACCTGATCAAACACGATTGGTTTCGCATTCCCCCAGTAAATTGCGGTGCAACTTGTACCCCGACCAGATACGCAGTACACTTCCGCTTCCTAAAGCCGGAGTTATTCCCCAGTAGAGTAACGGACAACTGAAGCTCCTAAAACTCTAGTTCCCCCAAGACAAGAAATCAACATCCCCTAGATGGCATCTTTAAGCCCAACTCCTGCAATTCTCCGTCGTATCCAAGATGGCATCTTTAAGCCCATCTCTGACAATCTTCAATCCTCGACCTCCAAATGGCATCTATAAGCCTATTCCCGATATCACAAATCAAGCGCCACTTCATGCGACTGCAAATTTCTAGGCACTCTAGTGTTCAATCATCTTCCAACTTCGGATCACGAAAGGCAGAGCAACCAATATACATCCTCAAGTTTAAGAAGATTGAACTTGGTCAGCTGTTGTACCCCAAAATTTTCCCTCCCATTTTACTCAACAAATGTGGTCCCCAAGTTTCTCAAGGAAGTCTAAGAGTTGACTAGACCAACTCACTCCTAAGGCAGTATACCTCAAATTAGGGTTTCTTTTTTCATCAAGATGATTGAGTCCAAAGGATCCCAAATGCTCACCATGGTCTTAATATGTTCTCAAGACCCTCCATGTCAAGTTTCATGCCTTGCAGAAGAAGCTTGCTCAGTCAACTGCTCAGATGCTTGAGAATCAACTAAACTAGGTCAAAAGTCAATTGTGGCCCACATACAGTCAAACTTCAAGATTCTTGGTCAACATCAACATTTGGAAGTTATATTCATCATTTTATCAAGGGTTGATCATTATTCTTCAAGGGATACTCCAAATTTGTCAAAACCCAAAAGTTGCAAAATTAGGGTTTTGCAGCAAAAGTCAACCCAACTTTGACCAAGCATAACTTCCACATGCTTTATCAAAAATTTTCCATCAAAAGCTCATTTTGAATAGGATGCAATTCCCTACAACTAATATTCATATCACAAGTTCAAAATATGCACTCATCAAAAGATATGAATTTTGACATTATAGGTCCTTTTGAAAAGTCAACAAAAACACCTTTTAGGTCAAAGATGCATACATGAACATGGAAGAATCACTTGAGATGAGACCAAAAGGGTTGCTTAGGGGATACACTAAGCTTTCTAAAAAGTCCAATAACACCTCTGTAGGGTTAAAATTGGAGGAGATATGCCTTGGCAAAGTTGACCTTTTTTGTAAAATTGTAAAAAGTCAAATGTGCTCAAAAATGCATTTTTTGCTAAATGGGCCTAACTCTTTATGCTTGCACATCACTTATAATGTGGTCCACGACTCAAACATTCACCCACACGTTATTTGCTTCATTTTTCAATTTATTTTGATTTTTTGTTAATTTAAAAGTGAATTAAATCAAATAATTGATGAATAATAGCAAAGATATGATTTGATTTGATTTTGGACAGGTTGACAATCAAAATATGCTGAATTATCAAGGACAAAACGAATCAAGCATAATTGATACAAGAAAGGCATAATTTGGATCAATATAGCAAGTTTACATATGCCATGAAAATCAAATCAAATCTTCAAAACTTTCAAAGATGTAATTTGTTTTTGCAACACTAATTTACTCTATGATATATAAGGGACACATCCAAGGCAAGAAAAAGAGGTTAGCAATCGTAAAAGAAGCAAAACAAATTCAGACAATTCAAGGAAAAAGTGTGACTCAGTTTCAAGCTTGGAGGCCAATTCAAGCCCTTCTAGCATTGCCAAACGATTCCTAGATCTTCCCAGAAGCTAACCCAATCGATTGCATGCCTCTACACGTCCAGAATCGCTCCCTATCACTCTCACGGTTTGCACAAAAAACACAAACTCGATTTCAATGTTTTACGCATCCTAAATGCATGTTATCCATATATTCTTGTTCATAATCATGATTGCAAGCTTTCTGTATAACTTAATTGTACTAACAGTGCATGAATCCATATTCACCATTGCTAGGGTTTAAGAGCTCTATTTGGGTATTTTTCATACAGGGAAAATTGGACCATGAATGGGGTACCATGACACTCATGAGACCAAGACGAGTTGATTGGTACCATTATAATTGATTTATATTGCATGTACAAAATTTTTGAGATGGACATGGTTGTAGCTACGGATAAACGTCCGTAGGTAAAAGTGTTTTACCTAAAACGACGGACAGGGAAGAAGACAACAGCGTGTCACAACCTGACTGGCTGGTTTGAATTCTGGCGCATTTTTGGCATAATCATTATTTTACACTTTTTGTTTTATCTTTATATTATATTAACAAGTTAACATCCAACGCAGTTGGTCAGAGGAAGGAAGTCAGAAGCTCATGTCCTGGGTTCGATCCTAGGCGTGAGCTTTTGGCATTTTCTCCATTATTTTCACCAGATCCAGCACACCTCACCTTCTCCATTAATTTAATTAGTGAATTAGGTTAATTAAGTTCTTTCATAATTAAAAACAATTAGAAATTTGGTTTAATTAATTTGTGATTTAATTGTTTTCTTAAATGAAAATCCACACAAATTTCTTTCTCTCAATTAGGGTTTTAAGTTATTAATTACCGTCCTCGTATTTAATTTGCCGCGCGCTTGTTAATTATTTTTTCCCCATTATTTTGTAACTTTTCAGGGTTTGTAATAGTTAAATTAGGGTTTTATTTCTTGCTTTAAATCCCCGATTTTTGGTTATGTAATTAATCCCCTTCCCCGAAGCCTTGTTATAGCTAGGTTTTACTTCATCGCACTTTTAATTTCTGTAATCTTTAACTGTTATATGTATGGCTAATAGGATTGTATGGCAAGAATGCATGAAAATTAAAACAGTTAGAAACCCTAATGTGCAAAGATAACATTAACTGAAAAAGCACACTTGCACATGCTCACTCTTAGGGTATACTCTCACTTCGGTTGCCTTCGGTAAACAATCATTAAGCATAGAAGATTTTAGTGGTTGCCCTCCAGTCTAAAGAGATCAAATTGTCCCATTCAAATGTTGCCTCGGAAATGTTGCCTCGGAAAGATCTTAAGACTCTAGGGTTACTACTAAAGTTTTCTAACTATTGCTTTAGTGTTTATATTTGTCCCTTTCGAACATCCCTTACAAACTTCAACGATGGTGATACCTACTCCTTAATAGTGGGATAGCGCTGTCTAAAGGAAATAGAACAAAAATGATCTTTTTTTGAGTAGGTAGATGCTAGTAGGTACTTGCTCAAAATAAAACTTTTCACACAAACACTTTTTAAAAACAGTTTTCAAAACAACTTCGTCACACCCTTGAGGACTGATACAAGGGTTATCACGAAGTAAAAACATCTTCAAGACAAATACTCACAAGCAATTTTAAGAATATGAGCAAGTACCTAAGAGCCCGTATATAACTACGGATAGAAAGGGTGCTAACACCTTCTGTTTCTATAATCTACCCCCCGTACTCAGAAACATCTCGAAAAAGGTTTTTTCTGTTCTTTTTCCTTTTCCTTGTTGGATAAAATAAAAGTCGGTGGCGACTCTTGCTTACGGCGACATTTTGCAAACAAAAAATGCAAAATGCAAACCAGTATTTAACAGTCGGTTCTGCCACCGTATCACAGAGAGCAACGATCAAAGTTAACGCCAGAGGTTTATATGAGCTTGGAGGATGGTAAGCAAAATGGACAGCAAGACGCCGGGATACAAGAATTCCATTCCCCTTGAGCCTTACCTTAGGTGGGTACGAGCTCGTGCTCAGAAACTTGGGATGGCTTATCGCTCTATCTTACCAGTCATCATGGAACCTATGGTTGAAGGAGATGTTCCCTACACCGTCCTCCACCCCGACATGCCAACCTCTCTTGAAGACTTGCAAAAAGGATGGATTCAGCTAAAGGAAGAATGAGATACTTTCGAGGCTCAATTCTATGCTAGCGAGAAGAAGGTATTGGAGCTTATAAAGCAGCTATGAGAAGAGCATAGTGTGAACGCCTACCTTGCACCGAAAAGGATGCGTTCAGTCTTTTTATCTTAGAAAGTTATTTTGTAAGCCCAAGATGCATGTTGTAATCTTTTCAAGATAATTAATGAAAATCGATGTTTGTTCATTCTTTTGTCTATGCAAATTTAAATTCCATAAATCCTTGAAATCATTTGCATATACATCTTCCATGCATCATAACACGACAGGTTTTTACATAACAGGTTTCCTTATCTTTCTGCTGTTTATTTCAGCAAGATGGATCTAGAGAAAACTGTGAAGTATCTTCAGGCACAAAACTCTCAATTCCAAGAGACTCTACTGGCCCTATCCAAGGGGCAACAAGATATGATGGCATTGTTGGCAGTTAAGAAGAAACCCAAGAAGAAGGCCCTGGTCAACATGGGCAGAAGATTTAAGGAGTCGGTTCATTAGATCCTGATAGTGGAAGACTAATCTGAAGAAGACGAGAATAAGATTGGTGAGGTTAAGAGTACCCAGGATGACCGTGTTAATGATCAAACGTCTGATGATGATTATTTCGACGAGCAGTATCCACCCGCTGATGTCAAGTACAAGCAGTTAGAAGACAAATTGAAGGCCGTCGAGATCCAAGTCGTCACCGGTTTAGATTTTGATGATTTTGGTTTGATCTCTGGGGTTATTATTCCCCACAAATTCAAAATACTAGTCTTTGCAAAGTAGGATGGAGTTTCTTGTCCAAAACTTCACCTAAAATCTTATGTGCGCAAGATACAGTCGCACACTGCTGATAAGAAAATCCGGGTTCACTTTTTCCAAGAGAGCTTGACCGGAACGCAACTATAATGGTTCTACCAGTTATATGGTTCCCGCATAAATACTTGGGAAGACTTAGCTAACGCCTTCTACCATCAGTACCAGTATAATGCCGACTTGGTGCCAACGAGGGTTCAGTTGCAAGATATGACCATGGAAAAGAATGAAGGATTTAAAGAATATGCACAAAAGTGGAGAGACCTTTCCAGTAGGGTTTAACCACCTTTGACTGATAGAGAGCATATTGACATGTTTATGGGCACTTTATATGGTCCATTCTTTAATCTGTTAGTTGGTTGTTCCTCTTCCGGTTTCACTGAATTAATCTTAACCGGTGAAAGAGTTGAAAGCGGAACCAAAAGTGGGAAGATCTCTGTGGCATCTGCCTCCACTTCCAATCCTGTAAAGAAACCTTTTGCTACAAAGAAAGAAATCAATATTTTGTACGGGGCAAGGGCCCGTACCAAGAAAAATGATCATCTGTCTGTTAATGTCGTTCGAATCTTGTAAAATCAAGCTTCTCAAATGCACTTTTGTTTTGATGAAGACAAACCATGAGGGACAAAGAAGGCAAAGATTATTGATCAAGCTAAAAGCATCTATGGATAAAGTCTTTAGTTCAAGCACTTATCAAATTTCAAGGTATAATGATAATACTTACTTTGAACTTAAGACATAGATGCTCAATGGTCAAAAGAAATATTTTATATTGTCTAAATCCTTACTCGAGTTTTTCTAAGCTAAAAATCATTTTTCACTTGAGTGCAATTGATTTGCATATTAGTGAAATCGATTGCATACTTCAATTTTTCAAAACATTTGCTATTGTTTCTCAGTGCAATCGATTTGCATGTTTATGCAATCGATTGCACTCAATCAATTTTGGCTACTGACTTCACATGCAATCGATTTACACTTGTGTGCAATCGATTGCAAACTCAAAATATTTGAAATTTTAGCTGTTGAAACCCCGTGAAATCGATTTACACAAAGGGTGCAATCGATTGCATGCTGCACGATTTTGAAAAACAGCAGCTTTGCACATGCCTGTTCATAACACCATTTCAAGGAAACCTTTCACTCAATCTTGGCAATTGTTCATGATTCATTTACAGAACTTTATGATGTTTCAAAAAGGTTATATGAACATATAAATACTCATTTTCAAAATGATTTCAACACCTCTTCCAATTATATTTTCTGAATTTTCAAAAATCAAACTCAAGCTGTCATACATTTTCATACACAAGTTTTCTGCACACTTTCACATACTGTTAACCAGAAAAATTTGAGCATTATATATATTAAGTTATTGTATACTATTATAATTGGAAGATAATATCAATTCATTGATTAAATCACTCAAAGTGATCATTTCTACTCAAACTCACTCAAATCAAATATTGCTATATACTTGCTTATTTTTCAGGATTGTTGGAAATAAGTTCAAGTGGTTTTGAAATCTTGTTTTTCCAAGATTGTTGGATACAAGTAAAGTTACCTTGAGATGATTGTTCTCATTGCTGACATAGTGAAAATCCAAGAGGATTGTTCTTGGTCCAAGATGATTATTCTTGGTGGTTTTATTGGTTAGAGTCTTGTATAGAAGGACCAGGGTGTCTTGTCTAGAGATCTAACAATAAAGAAATCTCTTTCATGTTGAAATGGGACTGGAGTACTCTTGGACCATGAGGGGAACCAGGATACATCTTTGTGTTCTTTACTTTTCCGCATTTACCGCTTTCATCACTAGTCATAAACCAGAAAAGAAAGAAACACAATTGTAAACTCATGCACTAAACCAGAAAAATAATATCCATCATCACTAAAACGGTAAAACTTTTAAAGTACCTAATTCACCCCCCTTTTAGGCGTACTCTTATACTTACAATTAGTATCAGAGCAGGTTATAGGTAACCTGCTCCTAAAAGATCCAGAATGGCTTCCACAAATCAAAATCCCGTTTTCAGAGATGGTGGTAGTAATAACAAGCCTCCTCTATTTTGTGGTGAATATTTTGACTTCTGGAAAATATGCATGAAGGCACATCTCGAAGCACAAGGATAAGAAATATGGGATGCTGTCGAGAATGGTCCATTCATCTCTATAACGGTAATCAATGGTGCTGGCTCATCAAAGCCTAAAACTGCATGGGAAGAAGATGATAATAAGAAGGTTCTCTATGATAAAAAGGCAATAAATCTCCTTCAAGGTGCACTTAGCATGGATGAATTCTTACGTGTCTCAGCATGCAAAACATCGAAAGAAATATGGGATACCTTGGTAGAAACTCATGAAGGAACCACTGAAGTTAAAAGATCGATATTAAATACATTGAGTCAAGAATACAAACTATTCAGAATGCAGCCCCGAGAATTAATCCTCGACTTGCAGAAAAGATTTGTACACTTGACAAATCATTTGAAAGCACTCAGTAAGACTTTAACTAATGATGAACTTAATCTTAAAGTGCTTATATCTTTATCCAGGGAATGGAAACCAAAAGTGACAGCAATATCCGAGAAGAAGAATCTATTCTAAATGACTTCCGCCACTTTGTTCGGAAAACTTAAAGAATATGAGACATAACTTGCAAGACTTGAAAAGCATGAAATCCAAGTAAAAGATTCAAAAGACATGGATTTAAATACAAGGATAAAAAATCATGATAGCAATCAAGAGGATGAATCCACTAGTAGTGAAGATGGTGATCTCATCAAGAAGATTGAAAAGGTTCTACGAAAAGAAAGAAAAAGGGAAGCACCAACAAAGAAGGTTATATACTTTGAAAAGAAGAAGAATTTTTTCAAGAGAAATAAAGATAAGAAGTCAAATAAAACATATATAGCATGGGAAAGTTCATCTTCCAATTCCGAAAACAATAAACGTGTTAATCTTGCATTGATGGCCTCACACCATTCTGATAGTGAAGATGACGAGGTTAGTAATGAATTTTCTCTTTTTGATAGTGATGCACAAGGTATTATAGATGAACTATTAAATGAATGAAAAATTCTGTACAAAACTATTTCATCTCAAAATAAACAAATTTCATCTTTAGAAGAAAAATGTGAGTCTATAGAAAAAGATCTCAAAGATGAAAAACAAAAATTTAGTGAGCAAAAACAGAATTTTGTATGCAAAAATTGTGAATCACTCTCTTTCCAAATTGTCCAATTAAAAAGAATTATTGAAAGATATGAAAAAGGTAAAATTGGATTGGAAGGTGTTCTTAGCCAACAAAGATATTCCAATGATAAAAGTGGACTTGGATATTCATAGTTTTCAAAACCAAGTTCTAATAAAACTATCTTTGTTAAAGCTAGTGATCAATCATCCAAAGAGAAAGTGAAAAAACCTAAAGTAGTTCATTAATATCCTAAAAAGAAAAGATTTGTTAATAAGAAATCTTACCCTTCTAGATATAGAAGTAACCTTGAACCTACTTATTTTTATTGTGGTATTGTTGGCCATACACCTAATGCTTGCTATGCTAGAAACTTTAGTATAGAAAGTGGGCATTATGTGTGGGTTAAGAAAGGAACTAACTATGATGGAATCAAAGCACATTGGGTACCAAATCAAACTTAATTTGTTTTGTAGGTATGCTTGAAGACCACATGCAATCTTTGGTATCTTGATAGTTGTTGTTCAAAGCATATGACGGGAGACATACTCTAACTTTAAAATCTAGTTCAAGTCCAAGGATTATTTCACATATGGGAAATACCTTAAAGGAAGAATTCTTGGCATTAGCAAAATTCATACACTAACTTTCATATCCATTGAAGATGTACTTTATGTTAAAGAACAAAAGACAACTTCTAAGTAAAAGACAACTTTGTTGAAAAGGCTTCAAATTCATCAAGGATGAATGGTTTATGAAGTCACTCTTGAGGTGAAACTCATTGGTATAAATTGTTTTTACTTTCAATAATTTCTTTATGTATTATAAGGCTTTTCCCATCCTTTTTTAATGACAAAGGGGGAGAAGATATATATATATATATATATATATATATATATATATATATATATATATATATATATATATATATATATATATATATATATATATATATATATATATATATATATATATATATATATATATATATATATATATATATATATATATATATATATATATATATATATATATATATATATATATATATATATATATATATATATATATATATATATATATATATATATATATATATATATATATATATATATATGTGTGTGTGTGTGTGTGTGTGTGTGTGTGTGTGTGTGTGTGTGTGTGTGTGTGTGTGTGTGTGTGTGTGTGTGTGTGTGTGTGTGTGTGTGTGTGTGTGTGTGTGTGTGTGTGTGTGTGTGTGTGTGTGTGTGTGTGTGTGTGTGTGTGTGTGTATGTGTATGCTTGTCTCTAACTATTGCAGCCCAAAGAAAGATGCAAATTCCCTATGACTCAAGGAAGAATTTTGATCAAGAGGGAGTTATCAAAGATAGGGGGAGCATTCACATAAGAGTTTCTCATTCTTCCTAAAAGAGTCAAGCATCTTCAACATTATGTTTTGATGAAGATAACTACTATGTGCATTTATCAAAGGATGAGAAAAAGCATCATGGAGACATATGGCTATGGTTAAGTTTTCAATATTACTACATATATTTTGTCCATTTTTTATTGCATCTTTCCCTTCTTTTTGATAATGTCAAAGGGGGAGAAGGATGTTGTACTTTATGCTTGTGTATTTCCTTGTCTTAAATTTCTAAGGTACTCTTCAAGCAAGATGAACAAATTCAAAGGATTCCAACCTTCTCATATAAAGGGGGAGTTATGCATCTTAGGGGGAGAAGCTCTTTCCGGAAATTACAACGCATCAAGCAAGATCGTTTGTCATCATTAAAAAGGGGGAGAATGTAAAATCAAGCTTCTCAAATGAACTTTTGTTTTGGTGAAGACAAACCATGAGGGACAAAGAAGGCAGAGATTATTCATCAAGCTAAAAGCATCTATAGATAAAGTCTTCAGTTCAAGCACTTAGAAAATTTCAAGGTATAATGATAATACTTACTTTGAACTTAAGACATAGATGCTCAATGGTCAAAATAAATATTTTATATTGTCTAAATCCTTACTCGAGTTTTTCTAAGCTAAAAATCATTTTTCACTTGAGTGCAATCGATTTGCATATTAGTGCAATCGATTGCATGGTTCAATTTTTCAAAACATTTGCTACTGTTTCTCAGTGAAATCGATTTGCATGTTTATGCAATCGATTGCACTCAATTAATTTTTGCTACTGACTTCACATGCAATCGATTTAAACTCGTGTGCAATCGATTCCACTCAAAATATTTGAAATTCTAGCTGTTGAAACCCCGTGCAATCGATTTACACAAAGGGTGCAATCGATTGCATGCTGCACGATTTTGAAAAACAGCAGCTTTGCACATGCCTGTTCATAACACCATTTCATGGAAACCTTTCACTCAATCTTGGCAATTGTTCATGATTCATTTACAAAACTTTATGATGTTTCAAAAAGGTTCTATGAACATATAAATACTCATTTTCAAAATGATTTCAACACCTCTTCCAATTATATTTTCTGAATTTTCAAAAATCAAACTCAAGCTGCTATACATTTTCATACCCAAGTTTTCTGCACACTTTCACATATTGTTAACCAGAAAACTTTGAGCATTATATATCTTTACTTTTCCACATTTACCGCTTTCATCACTAGTCATAAACCAGAAAAGAAAGAAACACAATTGTAAACTCATGCACTAAACCAGAAAAATAATATCCATCATCACTAAAACGGTAAAAGTTTTAAAGTACCTAATTCATCCCCCTCTTAGGCGCACTATTATACTTACAAATCTCCAATCCAACTCCTACTCCAAGACCATCTGCAAATCATCAAGGCTTTGAAACTCCGAGAAGACAATTTACGAGGTTAGGCATGTCACCGTCTCAAGCCTTACAACACTTTCTCAAGGATAATTTAGTGACATTGCGCGATCCTCCTGCCAACCCTGACACCTCTTCACCAAAGTATAATCCGAATGCTAAATGTGCTTACGACTCAAGAAGCCCCGGGCATGAGACTGACCAATGCTGGGCCTTGAAGAATAAAATTCAGGATTTGTTCAATAACAAGACTGTTGAATTTGATCCTCCTCCAACTCCGAATGTAATCACTGCACCTATGCCGAAATATGACAAGGGCGTCAATGAAGTCAATGTTATGGGTAACTTTGATGAAGAAGCTGCATTTGAAGATTGGGTGTATCCTACTACAATGGAGCTGAAGAATTGGCATGCCAAGGACTTCGTGTCGATCTCCTTCATTGAGGAGTAATATACTTGTCATTGCTTTTCTTTCAATTCAAGAATATTTTGTCTGTAATATTTAACAATGAATTTTAAGCCATGTGCCTGGCCCGGGGCACTTTGGTCCATTTGTCAAAGGCTTTATTCATGTTCATCTAATCATATGATCATTCAATATAAATTATTGGACTCTTTTGCATTAAAATCTTTGTGTTAATTGTCTTTCTTTTCTTCAAATACATTTTTAAAAATAGCCATGTATCTTACATGCTGTTGTACCCCAAAATTTGCCCTCTCATTTTATCAATATTCTCCTCACCAGACTTCTTGGACTCAAGACCAGATTAGGGTTTGCTCAGCTCAAGACATCTCCTTGCACTGATAGCCTGAAATTAGGGTTTGAGTTTACACATGGATTTTTGGACTTCCAATGCCTCATGTGACTTTAATACTTCATGTTGGACCTATAAGATTGCTCATACCAAGTTTCAAGCCTTGAATCACATTTTTGCCCAGTCAATTGGACAGTTGACCTAAAAATCAACTGTATTGGGAAAAAAGTCAACCATGGCCAATTTACAGTCAAACCTCATATTTTTTTATCCACATCAACATTATAGACTCATATGAACCATTTGATCAAGTTTGGACCACAACTCCTCAAGAAATTTGATCAGATCATCAAAAGGGCAAAATGGTCAAAATTAGAGTTTTGACTGGAGAAAGGCAATTTCTGATTTTTCACCTAGCCAATGGAAAATTGGGTTCAAGCATGGTTTCAAGGACTCAATGGCATCATCTTGACCTAATCACAAGGTTCAAAAGATCTCAAATGCATTGGATTGACAGATGAATTTCCGAGTCAACTGATCCAAAATCAACTGTACACTGAAAAGTCAAACTTTGACTTTTTGGTCAAAATCAAGTGCCAAGGGTCATATTTCATCAATATGTGTCAAAACATGAAACTTTTTCACCAAGAAACTTAAATTTGGAAATTAGGGTTTAAGTTTGAAAATTTTCATAACTTAGAATTTTTCTAAGTTATGAAAATTTCTTATTGTTTCCCAACTTTTTCACCATGATGCAATTGGATTCAAAGAAAACTTCCAACATGAAAGTTGTAGTCCTCCACAAAATATACAACTTTTATTCACAAAGTTTTCCCAAAAGATGCTTGGATATCAAGTTATGATTTTGTGAATAAGGGTCCATAAACTTTTTAACTTAGTGAAATTTTGCCCTAGTTTAGGCAGATTTTTGACCTAACTTCATGACAACTTTTCACCTAGTTCCAAGTGGAATCTCAAAATTCATTTCAAATATGGATTGTATAGAATGTTACAAGATTTCCAAAATGTCCAAGAACTCTCCAAGATCATTTATGGTTAGGGAGAGTCGAAGGAATGAAAAATGGCATTTTATCACTTTTGTCCAAGGCATTTTTCACAATGGTGCAAGTTGCAAATCTGTCCTAAGCATGCTTGTACTTGGTTTTACAGGTTCTAATCCCTTATACACTCCAAAATTAAATGCAAACACATTGGACAATGGCTTTGTTCTGAGCTATGGAACATTGTACATTGATTCATTCCATTTATGGCAAAAAGTTTACATTGCTACTTTGATAAAGCATGCTTTATGTAACTTTGTTTATCTTAAGCCATGGACCTAATCTCTTGCTGCAAACAAAGTCCACAAATATCAGACAAAGTTCACCAACTATGTGCAGCGAAGGAACAGGCCTGTACAGGCTTTGGGCATTGTCATCTCACCTTTTCTTCAAAAACAAGCCAACTTGCAAAAGTTAATATAACTTGTGTATCTGATAAGAGCAAGCCTAAGCATCATTTCACACAATCTCAGAATATTGTAACAAGCCTAAGACACGATTTTCTAAGCTCTCAAACACCCTAAAACACAAAAACACCAAGTTCCTTCCCAAACAGAGCATCATCTGTAGAACTCAAGCCATTTTGAAATTGGCTCGTGCATTTCCTCTTTCAACCCTTCAAACACATTCCCTACAACACACCTGAACTATCTAGGCCCCTTTCCAGCAACTGTGAGCTCATTTTCACACTTCACCATTTTCATTTTGAAGCTTTGGAGGTTGACTTCTATAGGAAGATTCAGGCATCTACAAAGAAAGTTGCGCATTGGAAAAGGTTGAGGGAACTTTAAGCAAGCTCACACGACCTTCAGGCCTCACTCAAAGTTGCTACATTGCCATATCCAAACTCAACTGAACAAGGTACTTGTGAAGTTTCTATCTCTCTATTTAGACATCCTTAGGCTTATGTTTGTGAAGCAAAAATGTAGTCCCTAACATGCTTGAGTTGTACATATGCGTAGCTTCCATTTATATTAACTGAGCTAGGAGTATTTGATAGTTGAAGTTGCTGAAAAAACTAGGTCAGAAATTAGGGCCATTAAAATTCTCTCTGATCTTTGAGAGTTAGGTTAAGTTCTTTATATCATTGGAATCGTGTGATCATGAGCTACATTTTTTATGTTATAAGTTTTTGATTTTATGCAAGCATGAGCAAGAACAGGATTTGTACATAGCGCGCTCGGTTTTTTGGTCTGGAGGTCAGGGATGAAGTGAAATGGGCTTGGGCTTGCTGTTTCTTCTATTCACACCACCCTTTTTGCTTCTACACCCCCCTTTGCATTTCTTTTTATTTTTTTATATTTTCTTGCATATTTATATTTTCTGACTTTATTTATTTTTCTAAACATTGAAAAATCCCAAAAAATATTTTCTTTATTTTTTGCATTTTATCATATTTTTTTTATTTTTTTTGCATAATAAATAACTTTGTTAGGAATTTTAGAATTTATTTTCTTAAATAAAACTTGTAAATAATAAAAAATATTATATATTTTTATTTATACACTTAAAATCATATTTTCATACATATTTCAATTTTCTAATATTTTGTATATATTAATATTATTTTTCTTAAACAAAAAATGAATAAAATAAATAATATAGAATATTTTCCATTAAACAAAATTAGGGTTTTCACCCTTTCAAAAATAATCATTTTATTTTCTTATTTTTAAGACTTAAATAAATTTATTTTCTCATACATAAAATTAATACAAAAACATTTCTTGCATATTTACATTTTGTTGCATATTTAAATATTTTCTTATTTATTTATTTGTACAATAAGTTCAATTTGGTTGTAATAGTTTTAGGGTTTTTATTTTGAGCAATATCCCCCTATTCAAAACTTGTATCCCCCTCCCCATAATATTGTTGTAATAGTCTAGATTTACTTTACGCATTTTATTGCTTTCATATACCATGATAGTAAACTAGGGTTTTGTATGCAAAGACAAAAAATCAAAACAAATAGCATGACCTAATACAAGACAAAAATGCATGAAAAATGACAATACCTTGCACACAAAGCACCATTTCAAACAATTGAAAAAGCAAAGCAAGTGATCTAAAACAAGTAACTAAGAGCCCATGGAAAACCATGGATGAAAAGGGTGCTAGCACCTTCCCTTTTCATAATCTACCCCCCAAACTCAAGAAAACATCTCAAAGGTCTTTCCTGTGCTTTTTGACCTTTCCTTTTGGATAAAATAAAAGTCAGTGGCGACTCTTGCTAAACCGATACATTTGCGAACACAAATGCAAAACCTCAAGTCAGTTCTCCCACTGTATCACAGAACTGGCGACTCTGCTGGGGAAATGTCTAAAAGTGGGGTTACCTTAGGGTTTAGATCAACTTTACATGCTTATCTTGCTTGACTTGTATGCTTTACATTTTGGTTCTATTGTTTGGGTTTGAATCCTCTACCCGGATTTGGGAAACATTCATAGGTAAATAGCAATACATTATGGAAATTGTGCGGGGTATACCGACATAATCTAAGAAAAAGCTATATTAGTGCGACATATTTGTGGGTACCGGTAGCCTTTGAGTCAACCAAAGAGAATACGGGGCCGCTGAGTGATGTCATGAAACACTAATGGACTTTTAGAACCTTTACTTGACCAACTTGGCCTTTTAGGATGTAGTGAGATGACCGGCTTTGGTGCAGTCTGAAGTTGGTAGATACTCGATACTACACTCATTGAGGGTTGTTCTCTTGGACATTTCGGTCTCCAGTAAAGTGGCTAAACTGAAACAATAAACACAGAAAACAATCCAGTGATATTGAGCTCCTTAGAACCCGGTTACTATTTCTAGGACAGGTTGAGCCAACTAAACTTCAAGAGGGTACTTACCTATGAAACCCCATGCAAGCCTAAACTAGGAACTTGTGTGACTTGTTTGTACATATATACTTGTGCATAACATCATGGACATCATGAAGCATCATATGCATCCACTAACCATTTCAAGTGTAGGTGTTTAGTTATTGGCATGCATTTTTGGTAAAACCAGGTGTGTGAATGTCATGACTAATGTCATAACATTCTGATTTATTAGGTACTGGTTTATTAGGTACCTTTGCAGAAAAATAGTGGCATACAGGAACTGCTGTTTATGAGTGTGTATCTGAGCATTTTGCAAAATGATCACATTTACCAAAATCAGTAAACAGGAATTCAGATGTCATAACAAATGTTAAGACATCCTGTTCTGATCTAATAGTTATGTAGTTTGGTTAATTCTGAGATTTTTCAGGAAGATGACTCAGTCTTTCCAGAACAGAATCTCTCGTGGACTTTGGGTTAACCTAGCTCAACCCTAACCTGGTTGATAAAGTCTTGTGACCAAGTCTTAAGGTCAAACGGAATTAACCCTAGCTTTTTGTGGAAACCCTAACTGAAGAAGCAGCTGCTATATATTCAACAGGGTTGCTGTTTGGAATTAATCCCTTTTGACAGAAGATCATTTAGGAACTGTATAGTTTTAACTATTGTAATCCAAGCAAGTATCATTGTGATAAGTGACTTGGAATAGGTTTTAATTGTAAGGGTTTTTGTATCACTCAAAGCTTTGAAGCAAGAGTGTTTTGTGTCTCTTGACTAAAGCTTTGAAGCAAAGTCAAGTTAGGCTTATGTATCACTCAAAGCTGTGAAGCAAGAGTGTTTGTGTTGCTTGATTAAAAAGTTGTGAAGCATAATCAAGTGTATGTTTTGAAGAGTGTCTTCATTAAATCATTAGTCAATTGTTTTAAGTATCACTGCTGTGATTGAGGGGGAGTGAGTAGGAACTCATGTTTAAGTTGTACTTAGATTGAAGTTGCATTGGGTAGGTCTTAAGTGAAGGAGATAAACTGGTTGGTTTATTCCTGAATTAATATCTCTTATAGTGGATTTCCTCCCTGGCTTGGTAGCCCCTAGAGTAGGTGTTGTTGCACACTGAACTGGGTAAACAATTGACTGTGTTCTTTACTGTTTTTGTATTTACTGTCTTATAGAAAGTCAGATACGGTGTCATAACATTGAACGTGACATTGAGTATCTGCAGCCAGAATTTCAATTGGCATCAGTGCAGGCACCCTGCCTGTATTACTGGGTGAGATCTAGGGATATCACTTTCTGGCACTATGGACAAAGAAGGAGTTTTTGGAAATAGACCACCCATTCTGGATGGAACAAATTATGACTACCGGAAACCTCGTATGATTGCCTTCTTAAAATCTTTGGACAAAAAGGCTTGGAGAGCTGCTGACAAAGGATGGAACCATCCCACCATAACTGAGAAAGATGGGACAATCAGTCTGAAGCCTGAGGAAGAATGGAGTAAAGAAGAAGATGAGTTAGCCCTGGGTAATTCCAAAGCTTTAAATGCCTTGTTCAATGGAATTGACAGAAACATATTCAGACTAGTACATCAATATGAACTGGCCAAGGAAGTTTGGGACACTCTCAAAACTACCCATGAGGGCACTTCCAAAATAAAAATGTCAAGGCTTCAGATGCTGACTACCAAGTTTGAGAATCTAAAAATGATGGAAGATGAAACCATTCATGAGTTTCACATGAACATCTTGGAGATTGCCAACACCTCAGGAGCATTGGGAGAAAAGATGTCAGAAGAAAAACTGGTGAGAAAGATTCTCAGATCCTTGCCTAAAAGATTTGCAATGAAGGTAACTGCTATAGAGGAAGCCCAGGATATCAACAAGTTAAAAGTAGATGAACTCATTGGGTCTCTTCAGACTTTTGAGATGGGGATCACTGAAAATGTTGACAAGAAGAACAAAAGCATAGCACTTGTATCCAACACTGAAGATGAAAACAAGGAGGATGAAGAAGAAAATATTTCAGAAGCTATAGCCATGCTTGGAAGACAATTCAACAAACTCATCAAAAGAATAGATCCAAAGTCAAGGTCTAATGGTCATAACATCCCATCTGACATTGACAGTTCCAGCAGAAGACCAAGGTCAGAAGAGAAGGGAAATCAAGGAAGAGGAATTCAATGCCATGGTTGTGAAGGATATGGGCATATTCGAGATGAATGCCCTACCTTTCTTAAGAAGCAAAAAAGAAAGGAATGATTGTTACCTGGTCTGACTGTGATTCAGAAAGTAATTCTGAAGAAGAATCTGCCAAACTAGTTACTGCACTAACTGGTGTTTGTACCTCTGAAAGTGACACTAGTGATGAGGAAGTAACATTTGAAGAACTGGCTGATACTTATAAGAAATTATGTATCAGAAGTACTGAAGTCTATGTGCAAAATGAGAAACAATCAAAACTCATCATAAAGCTGGAGGCTGAAAAAAGGGCAGACCTTGAAACTATAAGTCATCTAGAAGGGGAAGTTCAAATGCTGAACTCAAAACTAAACCAGATGACCAAATCTGTCAAGATGCTGACAAATGGAACAGACAAATTGGAAGAAATCCTTCAGGTTAGACAAACTGTGGGAAACAAGTCTGGTCTAGGATTTGTGGCAGCAAAGAAATCAGGTGCAGACAAGAAGATCAGGTCTAATAAACAAATGTCAAAGCAGATGTCTCAACATAACTCTCAACATCAGGAACAGAGACATATGAAGAAAAGGTACCAAAGATGGAGATGTCATCATTGTGGGAGGTATGGCCACATAAAGCCTTTCTGCTTCAGATTGCATGGATACCCTAATCAGAACTCGGGTGTCAAACCTAAGTCTCAAAAGGTACCACATACTCCTAAATGGAAGAAAAAGGCTACTGCCCTGATAGCCCACACTTCCCTGAGGGTCTCTGCAAAGGAAGACTGGTACTTTGACAGTGGGTGTTCTAGGCACATGACTGGAATCAAGAACCTCCTCAATAATGTTAAACCTCACACCACTAGTTTTGTGACCTTTGGAGATGGTGCTAAAGGTGAAATCAAAGGAGTTGGTAATTTGGACTGCCCTGGAGTTCCAAACCTGAATGAAGTACTACTGGTAAAAGGCCTGACTGCTAATCTCATTAGTATCAGTCAATTATGTGATCTAGGATTCAAGGTCAATTTCTCAAAATCTGAATGTCTTGTAATTAATGACAAACAAGAAGTTGTAATGAAAGGAGTCAGATCTAAAGACAACTGTTACTTGTGGGAGCCTGAGAACACTAATTTCTCCTCTGTGTGTTCCATTTCCAAAGAAGAAAAAGAGGTGAAACTGTGGCACCAGAAACTTGGCCATCTTCATCTAAGAGGAATGAAAAGGATTATCTCCATGGAGGCAGTCAGAGGGATTCCAAGACTGCAAATTGATGAAGGGAGAGTTTGTGGTGAATGTCAGGTTGGTAAGCAGACTAGGATGTCACATCCAAAGTCAAGACATCTGACCACCTCTAAGGTTCTAGAACTTCTTCATATGGATCTGATGGGACCAATGCAGGTGGAGAGTCTTGGTGGAAAAAGATATGCCTATGTTGTTGTGGATGATTTTTCCAGATTCACCTGGATTAACTTCATTAGGGAAAAATCTGATGTATTTGAAGTTTTTAAAGAATTGTGCAAAAAAATTCAAAGAGAAAAGGAAGGGTGTGTTGTCAGAATCAGAAGTGATCATGGCAAGGAATTTGAAAACAACAAGTTTGATGATTTCTGTTCCTCAGAAGGAATTAGTCATGAATTTTCTTCTCCTATAACTCCTCAGCAAAATGGAGTTGTGGAAAGAAAAAACAGGACCATACAGGAATCTGCTAGAGCAATGATGCATGCCAAAAGACTTCCTATGTATTTTTGGGCTGAAGCTATGAATACAGCCTGCTATGTCCATAACAGGGTCACCTTGAGAAAGGGAACCTCATCCACCATATATGAACTCTGGAAAGGAAGAAAACCAACTGTGAAGTACTTCCATGTGTTTGGTAGCAAATGCTATATTCTGGCAGATCGTGATCAAAGAAGAAAACTGGACCCTAAAAGTGATGAAGGCATATTTCTAGGATACTCCTCAAATAGCAGAGCTTATAGGGTATTCAATTCCAGGACCAAAGCCATGATGGAATCAATAAATGTCATAATTGATGATTATCATGAGGAAACAGATGTCCCTTGTAATGTTGAGACATTCTTTGCGACTTCAACTCAACAGAATGATCTACCCAACACCACCACAGCAGAATCTGAATCAAAGGAAGCTAGCAAGATCCCTTCCATCAGAATTCAGAAGGATCATCCAAAAGAGCTCATCATAGGAGATCCCAACAGTGGAGTCATTACAAGATCTAGAGAAATCATCTCAAACTCTTGTTTTGTGTCTAAAATTGAACCAAGAAATGTCAAGGAAGCTTTAACTGATGAATACTGGATTTGAGCAATGCAAGATGAATTGAAACAATTCAAGCAACATGAAGTTTGGGAACTAGTTCCTAGACCTGAAGGAACTAACATCATTGGCACAAAATGGATTTTCAAGAACAAATCAGATGCTGAAGGAGTTGTCACCAGGAATAAGGCAAGACTTGTTGCTCAAGGATACACTCAGGTTGAAGGGGTTGATTTTGATGAAACCTTTGCACCTGTAGCCAGGCTGGAATCAATCAGACTCCTATTGTCAATTGCTTGTCTTCTGAAGTTCAAGTTATTTCAGATGGGTGTGAAAATTGCCTTTCTAAATGGGTACTTGAATGAGGAAACTTATGTGGAACAGCCTAAATGCTTTGTGGATCCAAACCACCCTGATCATATCTACAAATTGAGAAAAGCTCTATATGGCCTGAAACAAGCTCCTAGAGCATGGTATGACAGGTTAACAAAATTTCTCTCAGACAAAGGATACAGAAAAGGAGGCTTGGACAAAACCCTCTTTGTCAAAACTGAAGGAGGGAAGTTGATGGTAGCCCAAATATATGTTGATGACATAGTGTTTGGAGGAATGTCAGAACCTATGGTTAAACATTTTGCTGACCAGATGCAGGCTGAATTCGAAATGAGTCTCATGGGAGAACTGACTTATTTTCTTGGACTGCAAGTCTCACAGATGGAGGACTCAATCTTTTTATCTCAAAGCAAGTATGCAAAGAACATTGTAAAGAAGTTTGGTATGGAGAATTCCAGTCACAAAAGGACTCCTACTCCTACTCATTTAAAACTTTCCAAAGATTCAAGTGGGGTTAAGGTGGACCAAAGTCTGTACAGAAGCATGATAGGAAGTTTGTTGTACTTAACAGCCAGCAGACCTGACATTGCTTTTGCAGATGGAGTTTGTGCAAGATACCAAGCTGATCCTAAAGTCAGTCATATCAACCAAGTGAAGAGAATTTTGAAGTATGTGAGTGGAACTTACAACTATAGTTTGCTATATTCTCATGGCTGTGAACCAACTCTGACTGGTTATTGTGATGCTGATTGGGCTGGTAGTGCTGATGATAGAAAAAGCACCTCTGGAGGATGTTTCTTCTTGGGAAATAATCTGGTTTCCTGGTTCAGAAAGAAACAGAATTGTGTGTCTCTCTCTACTGCTGAAGCTGAATACATTGCAACTGGTAGTAGTTGTTCTCAAATGATCTGGATGAAACAGATGCTTACTGAGTATAATGTCACACAAGATGTTATGACATTGTACTGTGACAATCTGAGTACAATCAACATTTCCAAGAATTCCATTCAGCATAGTAGGACCAAACATATTGACATAAGACATCACTTTATCAGAGACCTTGTAGAAGAGAAGACAATTAAACTGGAACATGTTGCCACTGAGCTACAGCTGGCTGACATTTTTACCAAGACACTTGATGCAAATCAATTTGAAAACTTAAGGGGTAAGTTGGGTATTTGCCAACATGAGGAATTGTAGCAATTAATTTTGCTTAAAACAAGGGTTGAAGAAGTTATGCTTGTTAAGTCTGTTATGATTGGGTTAAACTTGTATTTTCCCATTTCCTTCAAATTTTTTAAGAAGTTGAATAGACACTCTTTTTCCTCCTTCCCCTCTCGTCTCCGCATCAAAACCCAGTCTCTCAATCCGAATTTTCTCTCCAGTTGCTATTGGTCTTCTAAGACTATCAAAATGTCTCAAACACCATCATCATCCAATACGACTATTTCATCCTCTTCCTCTGATCAAGATTCTAGGGCAATCTCATCTTGCCTGGATTCTGAAGTCCTGGAGATCGCTCCTCTTAGAGAAGTGTAAACTAACCCCTCCAAGGTCAAAGAGCTGAGAACAAGGCATGCAGGAAGGTCCCAAGCTACTGCCTCTGGTAATCCCTCTCATCCTTCTTCTTCTGTTCCCTCTGAAATTGCAAATAAGGAAGGGTCAGCCTATGTACGTCAAGCAATAGCTAAAATTGTTACAAGAATTCTGAATGAGAACCACTTAGTTCCTGGCATTTCTGTTCCATTAAATCAAGAAAGTTCAAATGCTAAAACAAATCCAGATGTCTCTAAGGATGTTGAGACATCAGACAAAGAGAAGAATGTTGATACTTCTCACAAGAAAAGGAAGAAGCCCGAACCTTCTGAGTCTGATGACAGTGCTTAAAGGTTGGTTGAGTTGATGCTGGTTCCTGGTGGAGTTTGCAAGTGTGTTCAGATTTTAGTTGTTGTTTTTACTACTTTGTTTGGGATGACTGTATAACTTTTAAGAACATGTATCTTTGGCCCATTTGTGGCTAAAGAGGGGGAGACATTATTTTGTGGTCAATTACTTGATAAACACTATATTTTTCTGCAGTCACATTTATTCTGCTGCTATCTCTGATTGCTTAGAGGCTTTAGCCAAAAATCTGCCAAAGGGGGAGTTTGTAGGTGTTTAGTTATTGGCATGCATTTTTGGTAAAACCAGGTGTGTGAATGTCATGACTAATGTCATAACATTCTGATTTATTAGGTACTGGTTTATTAGGTACCTTTGCAGAAAAATAGTGGCATACAGGAACTGCTGTTTATGAGTGTGTATCTGAGCATTTTGCAAAATGATCACATTTACCAAAATCAGTAAACAGGAATTCAGATGTCATAACAAATGTTAAGACATCCTGTTCTGATCTAACAGTTATGCAGTTTGGTTAATTCTGAGATTTTTCAGGAAGATGACTCAGTCTTTCCAGAACAGAATCTCTCGTGGACTTTGGGTTAACCTAGCTCAACCCTAACCTGGTTGATAAAGTCTTGTGACCAAGTCTTAAGGTCAAACGGAATTAACCCTAGCTTTTTGTGGAAACCCTAACTGAAGAAGCAGCTGCTATATATTCAACAGGGATGCTGTTTGGAATTAATCCCTTTTGACAGAAGACCAATTAGGAGTTGTATAGTTTTAACTGCTGTAATCCAAGCAAGTATCATTGTGATAAGTGACTTGGAATAGGTTTTAATTGTAAGGGTTTTTGTATCACTCAAAGCTTTGAAGCAAGAGTGTTTTGTGTCTCTTGACTAAAGCTTTGAAGCAAAGTCAAGTTAGGCTTATGTATCACTCAAAGCTGTGAAGCAAGAGTGTTTGTGTTGCTTGATTAAAAAGTTGTGAAGCATAATCAAGTGTATGTTTTGAAGAGTGTCTTCATTAAATCATTAGTCAATTTTTTTAAGTATCACTGTTGTGATTGAGGGGGAGTGAGTAGGAACTCAGGTTTAAGTTGTACTTAGATTGAAGTTGCATTGGGTAGGTCTTAAGTGAAGGAGATAAACTGGTTGGTTTATTCCTGAATTAATATCTCTTATAGTGGATTTCCTCCCTGGCTTGGTAGCCCCCAGAGTAGGTGTTGTTGCACACTGAACTGGGTAAACAATTGACTGTGTTCTTTACTGTTTTTGTATTTACTGTCTTATAGAAAGTCAGATACGGTGTCATAACATTGAACGTGACATTGAGTATCTGCAGCCAGAATTTCATCAAGGATTTTGGATTTTCATCTTTGTTCCTGTTTGGTAGGTAATGGATTCACTTCGCAGGAAAACTATTCAGGTCAACCTTGTAAGAATTCCTCTACAACTCAAGGAGCTAGCTTCAAGGATTCCTGAGAATTCTCCATTCACCGAGAGACATGGTCGTCTGCTCAACTTGGTCAACACCAACACTTAGGAGGATATGCTGAAAGTTTTCTTCCAGTTCTTTGACCCCCTACACCACTGCTTCACATTTCCTGATTACCAGCTGGTGCCTACTTTGGAGGAATTTTCTCAACTCTTGAGGATTCCTATTCTCCATCAACTACCTTTCAACGGTATGGAAAGAGATCCAAAGCCTGAAGATGTTTCTCAAGCCCTGCACTTGCAACCATCAGATGTCACAGGTCATTGGGAAACCAGAAGTGGTGTCAACGGTTTCTTGGCAAAGTTCCTGTTTGAGAAAGCTCAAGAATGCTGGAATTCTTTGGACTTACAAGCTTTTGAGGAGATTGTAGCTCTTCTCATCTATGGGTTGGTCTTGTTCCCTAACCCTGACCAACTTATAGATGTGAGTGCTGTCAAAATCATCATGGCTCGCAACCCGGTGCCTTCATTGCTTGGAGATATCCTCCACTCTTTTCACACTCGAACAATGAGGAAAAGTGGTGTTCTCATGTGTTGAACTCCTCTACTGGTAAGATGGTTTATTTCTCATCTTTCCCAATCAGTTTTGAAGAATGAGCAAGGTTTGAGGTGGTCACAATGGTTGATGACCCTTACATATTCAGACATTCATTGGTGTTCTCGGTCAAAAGAGAATGTCATCATCATTGACCGTTGTGGGGAATTCCCTAATGTCCCTCTACTTGGCATTAGGGGAGGCATCACCTACAACCCCTGCTTGGCTCTGAGACAGTTTGGTTATGCCTGAAGGGATGGCCCACATGACATGCTGATTCCAGACTTGGTTTTTGACTTCGACAACAACGATCAAGGACTCCGACAAAGGTTCATCTGATCTTGGAGGATGCCCAACAAGGTGGGCAGTAAGACCTTGGGACACAAGAATTCCATCCCTCTTGAGCCTTACCTCAAGTGGGTACGAACCCGCGCCCAAAGTCTTATGATGCCTTACCCCTACATTATCCCTGTGATTATAAAGCCTGTTATGGAAGGAGAGGTTCCATACACCCTCCTACATCCTGACATGCCAACATCACTTGAAGATTTACAAAGGAGTTGGATACAGCTCAAGGGAGAGCGCGATACTTTCGAAGCCCAATTCTACGCAAGCGAGAAGAATATTTTGGAACTTACTCGTCAACTTCACAAAGAGCAGACTCTCAACACCTACATTGCACCAAAGAGGATGCGCAACGTCTTTTTACCTTAGAATTTTGTATTATTTTGCCCATGGGGCATTGATGTACTAACAAATTCTATCTTATTAATATGACGTGTGTTCCTTTTTTGTTTAAAACAAATTTGAATTTCTGAATCCTTGAATGCATTACATGAATACATATCATTCATCATATGCATAAACAGGTCTTCACACCAAGTTTCCTCATCTCTCTGTTGTTTATTTCAGCAAGATGGATATTGAACAAACGGTCAAAGACTTACAAGCTCAGAATTCACAATTTCAATAACTACTTCTGACCTTGGCCAAGGGGCAGGAGGAGCTCAAGACTTTGCTAGAGAAGGAAAAGGAGAAAAAGAAAAAGAAGAGGGTTGGTATGGCTACTTTGGGCAGAAGGTTTGAAGGACAAGCCATACGGACTTTGGATTTCCCCTCAACATCTAATGAAGGGGTAAGAAAGGGAAAAGAAACTGCAGTGTCATATGATTTTGAGGAAGAAGAAGAAGAAGAAGATGAGGACTATTGTGAACAACAGTATCCTCCTGCAGATGACAAATACCAAAATCTAGAAGAGCGCCTAGCTGCCATGGAGATACAGAGAGTGCCTGGGCTGGACTTTGAAGAGTTAGGGTTGGTATCTGGAATTGTAATCCCTCCCAAGTTTAAGGTGCCTCTATTTGCTAAGTACGATGGGTTGTCTTGTCCCAAGATGCACCTGCGGTCGTATGTCAGGAAAATTCAACCAAATTCTTCTGACAAAGACCTGTGGGTCCATTTCTTCCAGGACAGTCTGTCAGGTACGTAGCTGGATTGGTTTTACCAGTTGGAGAGGTCTGATGTTCATAATTGGGAAGACTTAGCGGCTGCCTTCTACAAACAGTATCAATACAATACGGACTTAGCACCAACCCATACTCAATTACAGAGTATGGGCATGGTCTCAAATGAAGGTTTCAAAGAGTATGCCCAGAAATGGAGAGACTTGGCAGGACGAGTGCAACCACCTCTATCTGAGAGGGAGCTAGTAGATATGTTCTTGGGTACACTGCCAGGTCCCTTTTTCAATCACCTGATTGGAAGTTTGTCTGCGGGGTTCACCGAGTTGATTCTAACTGGTGAGAGAGTTGAAGCCGGCATAAAGAGCGGGAAATTTTAAAAAGATGCATATGCTTCCGCTGCTATCAAAAAGACTTTTCCAGCAAAGAAGGAAGTATCAGTTGTCTACTCCCAAAGAGGTCAAGGAAGAGTTGAGTGTCGGCCAGTGGTGGGGGCCATAATGATTCAGAAGTCTGCAGTTGATCAGCCCAGAAACAATCAACCCAGAACCAACCAAACAAGGGTGGAAAGGCCTGTACGGAAATTTACCCGGATAAACATGACTCCTGCTCAGGTTCTACCCCATCTCTTAAAGTTAAACCTTGTAAGTTTGAAAGAGGCCCCGAAGAATCCGAATATTGCTTCTCCGTACTACCATTCAAACACCAAGTGTGCTTATCATTCAGACAGCCTGGGGCACGACACCAACAATTGTTGGGCCCTCAAGAATAAGATTCAGGATTTGATAGACGCTAAATAATTTGAATTCGACGCCCCTGAAAAGCCGAATGTAATCTCTGCTCCAATGCCAAAGCATGGCCACAATGCTCATGCTGTTGAAGAAGATCTTTTTATTGCTACTGTTGATGATTTGATAACTCCGCTACCGATAATCAAGTTGAATTTGCTGAAGGCTAGGATTTTCCCAGGTTATGAAGAAGATTGCTGCCTTTGTTCATCCTTACCAACCGACTGTCCACTGTTGAAGTTAGGCATCCAACGCCTAATGGATAACCAAGAAATCCTTTTTGAAAAGACTCCCGTTACACCGACTCCTGTCAATGATGTTTCAATAATAACCATATTCGCCAATCTTTCCAAGGTTTCCAAAAGACCTGTTAAGATTACATCCGCTCCGAAGACTACACCTTTGAAGATAACCATGCCCGGGCCCGTCCCGTATAAGTCTGACAAATCAATACCGTGGAACTATGGTGGAGAAATTTACTACCACGGTCTTAAATAAATTGAATCAACCGAAGAAAGTTCTGATGAAGAGACTTATGAAATTGGAAACATTGCTGGAATGAGCAAAATCACCCGCAGTGGAAGAATTTTCTCTCTAGAGATTGCCCCTCCAAAGGCAATCTTTGGACCCTCAGCTGGTCCTAAAGTTACCCCCACACCGGTAAACATATCTGCGAGAACTCCAATTATTGAAGAAGTTGTAACTCCTGTGGTTGTCCCCTCTGCTGCTGCCGATGATAGAGGGAAAGGGATCCAAGAAGATCCCGTCAGGACGAGGGCTCAGCCATTTGTCATCCCTGAAACCTCTCAAAAAGAAATGGAAGAAAATTTGAAAATAATCAAGAAAAGCGATTATGATGTTGTGGAACAACTGGGGCAAACCCCCTCAAAAATCTCTATGTTGGCCCTGCTGCTTTGTTCAGAGGCTCATGCTAAAGCTTTGATAAGATACTTGAAGACGGCCCACGTGCCACAGGAAACCTCCGCGGATCAGTTCCAGGAATGTGTAGCTAGCCTAATAGCTGACAATGGTTTAGGATTCTCCGATGCTGATTTAACATCCAAAGGGAGGAAACATAATGACGCTTTGCATGTCTCAGTGGAATGCAGAGGGACTACCCTAGCACACGTTCTGGTAGACACGGGTTCGTCTTTAAATGTCTTGCCGAAGAAAGCCTTGGATAGGTTGGATTGTGAAGGCCTAACCCTGAAACCCAGCAATATCATTGTCAGAGCCTTTGATGGTTCTAAAAGGATGGTCCACAGGGAGGTGGACATCCCGATTAAAGTGGGAACTGAAACCTTCAACTCCACATTTTATATGATGGACATTCGTCCTTCCTATTCTTACTTGTTGGGAAGACCCTGGATTCACAATGCTGGAGCCGTCACTTCCACTCTGCACCAAATTCTCAAGTACCCTGTCCAGGGGAAAATCATAACTATTCATGGCGAAGAGGAATACATGATAAGCCATCTAAATTCTTTCCGCTATGTTAAATTGGATGGTGAATTCATTGAAACCCCTTTTCATCATTTTGAAGAGGTAGCTCAGGAGATTTTGGCAACCAAGACAATGTCTTTTGTACCCATGATTACCATACCTCTGCCTCGGATTTCGTCTCTCAAAGATGCAAAGTATGTGATTGAAGAAGGAGGAAGCATAATCTGGAGGCAGTTTCCATACTTTCCTTATAAATCAGATAAATTCGGCTTGGGGTTCACTTCTTCTGCTCAAAAGGCTGTACGCCGCGCCCACGCTAGAGGGCCACCAATGAAGATCACCCATCATGGAGTCAATGCTTTGGAGGATAGTGAAGAGGAGAGCAACTTGGAAGACTGGATTTTCCCTACTGTTGATGGAGGACTGTGCAACTGGGAAGAAAAAGACTTCGTTCCAATTATTTTCATACCGCAGTAATTTATCTTTCAAACATTTCTGTTGGTTTGTAATAATTCTCAAACAATTCGTACTCTTTTAACCTTGTGCCTTACCCGAGGCACATAGGTCCATTTTTAAGGGTTTGATTTTTTCATCTTCATATGCCATTTTAATGAATCATGGACGTTTTCACATATAAACTTTTGTGTTCATTGTTCTTTTTTTTACATTTTATTTGTTTAAAGGTGGCTATCCCTTACACACACCCACACTCACAAATGCAGGTACCCTTCCATTCCGGATCCCATGGGTAACAATTCTACTATGGCCTTCAGTGACTCTGAAGATCTGGTCTACTATGCCGAATACGAAGGTGACGAAGATTGTGAGGTGCCGGGAGAATTGGCTAGGTTGCTACAACAGGAAGAAAGGGCTATTCTACCTCATGAGGAGCTGTTAGAGACAATCAACTTGGGTACTGAGGAAGACAGAAAAGAAATCAGAGTGGGTGCCAACCTAGAGCCAAGTGTCAAGGAGCGCTTAGTTCAGCTGTTACATGAATATGTTGAGATCTTCGCCTGGTCTTACGAAGACATGCTGGGACTTGATATAGACATTGTGGTACACCGTCTTCCCACAAGAGAAGATTGTCCACCAGTCAAATAGAAAGTTCGCTGCATGAGGCCCGACATGTCAGAAAAGATCAAAGCCGAAGTTATGAAACAGTTCAATGCTGGATTTCTTGCTGTTACTTCCTATCCACAATGGGTTTCTAACATTGTGCCCGTGCCTAAGAAGGACGGCAAAGTGAGAATGTGCGTGGATTATAGAGACTTAAACAGGGCTATCCCTAAAGATGACTTTCCACTTCCGCACATTGACATCTTGGTTGACAATACAACTCAACACAAGGTATTTTCTTTCATGGACGGATTCTCAGGCTATAACCAGATCAAAATGGCCCCTGAGGACATGGAGAAAACTACTTTTGTTACACAGTGGGGTACGTTCTGCTACAAAGTGATGCCATTTAGACTGAAGAATGTCGGGGCAACCTATCAACGCGCCATGGTAGCTTTGTTTTATGATATGATACGTCATGAGATAGAGGTCTACGTAGATGACATGATAGCCCGATCACAGACAGAAGAAGAACACCTCGACCATCTGCAAAAGCTATTTGTCAGGTTGAAGGAGTACAAGCTTAGACTGAACCCAAACAAGTGTACATTCGGAGTCAGGTCCGGTAAACTCTTGGGTTTCATTGTCAGCAACAAAGGCATCAAGGTTGATCCTGCCAAAGTTAAAGCTATACAAGAAATTCCTGCTCCTGCACTGAGAAGGAGGTCATAGGTTTCTTGGGACGCCTAAACTACATTGCAAGGTTCACTTCTCACCTAACATCTACCTGTGAACCAATCTTCAAGCTGTTGATGAAAGATTAGGTAGTTAAATGGAATGATGACTGTTAAGTTGCTTTCGATAAAATCAAGGAGTATTTGCTAGAACCTCCTATCTTGATGCCACCCGTCGAAGGAAGACCGCTAATCATGTATCTGACTGTCCTAGAGAATTCAATGGGGTGCGTACTGGGGAAGCATGACGAGTCTGGCCGAAAAGAGCATGCTATTTATTACCTTAGCAAAAAGTTTACCGACTGTGAGACCCGATACTCACTGCTCGAGAAAACTTGATGCGCTTTGGTATGGGCTGCTCACCGGATAAGGCAGTATATGTTGACTCATACCACTTTGCTGATATCTAAGATGGATCCGATCAAGTACATCTTTGAGAAGCCTGCTCTATCTGGAAGAATAGCTAGATGGCAGATGATCTTAACGGAATACGATATACAGTACACGGCCCAAAAAGCTATAAAGGGAAGTGTGTTGGCCGATCATCTGGCTCATCAAGCTGTCAAAGATTACCAATCCATGAAGTTTGACTTCCCCGACGAAGATATTATGACATTGGATAACATTGAAGATTTCAGACCATATGACGGACCTGAACAAGGATCCCGATGGACCCTGTACTTTGATGGGGCCTCCAATACACTTGGCAACGGTATCGGCGCGGTACTCATCTCTCCAGAAGGTTGTCATACTCCTTTCACAGCCGGACTTTGCTTCAACTGTACCAACAACATGGTCGAGTATGAAGCTTGCATCTTTGAACTCAAGGCTGCCATAGACTTGGGAATAAAATCTTTGATTGTGTTTGGGGACTGAGCTTTGGACATCAGTCAAATCAAAGGAGAGTAGGACACTAAGCATCCCAACCTTATCCCTTACAAAGAACATGTCTTGACATTGCTACCTCATTTCGAGCAGATTACCTTCGAGCACTTCCTGCGAGAAGAAAATCAGTTAGCAGATGCTCTAGCTACAATGTCATCCATGTTTAAACTTAACTGGGATAATGAGGCTCCCCAAATCACCATTGAACGAATGGACGAACCTGCACACTATCACGAGATTAATACCGAAGAAGTAGTGGACCGAACTTGGTTTCACGAAGTCAAAAGGTATCTCGAGGCTCAAGAATACCCTGAAGGAGCTTCAGTCAACGACAAGAAGTTCTTAAGGAGATTCTATGCCAAGTTCTTCTTGAGCAACGATATCCTATACAAGCGCAATCATGATTGCATTCTGCTCCGTTGTGTGGACAAGATTGAAGCTGAACAAATCATGGCTGAATTGCACAATGGTACATTTGGAAATCACTCTAGCGGGCATACGATGGCTAAGAAGATCCTACGGGCAGGCGATTACTGGTCTACCATGGAAGATGACTGCTATCAACATTCCAGGACTTGTCACAAATGTCAAATCTATACAGACAAGGTGCATATACCTCCAGTTCCTCTCAATTTCTTAACAACTCCTTGGCCATTCGCTATGTGGAGAATCGACATGATTGGAGAGATCAAGCCTACAACATCCAATGGACACCGCTTCATTCTGGTGGCCATTGATTAATTTACCAAGTGGGTCAAAGCTGCTTCCTTCGCATCCGTCACAAAGAATGTTGTTGCCCGCTTCATCAAGCAGAACCTCATTTGCCGGTACGGTATTCCCGAAAGGATCATCACTGACAACGGTACAAACCTTAACAACACTATGATTACCACCTTGTGCGAGCAGTTCCAGATTCAACATCATAATTAATCTCCATATCGGCCAAATATGAATGGTGTTGTCGAAGTTGCGAACAAAAATATCAAGAAGATCATACAAAAGATGACAGTCACCTACAAGGACTGGCATGAGATGTTACCGTTTGCTCTCCACGGGTACCGTAGCACGGGTACATCAACTGGGGTAACACCCTATTCTTTGGTATATGGCATGGAGGTTGTTTTTCCTATCGAGGTTCAGATTCCCTCCTTGAGAATCATGAAAGATGCAGGTTTGAGTGAAGACGATTGGATTCAGACCCGGCTTGATCAACTTAACTTGATTTATGAAAAGTGACTTACTGCTGTTTGCCATGGTCAGGCGTATCAAAAATGGATGATTAAGGCATTCAACAAGAAAGTCAAGCGCCAGGTATATCAAGTCGGGGATCTTGTAATCAAGCAGATCATCTTGCCGCAAAGCGATCCCAGGGGCAAATGGACTCCTACCTATGAAGGACCATTTGTAATCAAAAATATCTTTTCTGGTGGGGCAATGATCTTAACCACCATGGACGGCGATGACCTGCCGCACTCTGTGAACGCAGACATAGTCAAAAGATACTACGCATAAATGACCCGCTAGGTTGACACACCTAGGCAAAAAAAGGGCATCTCGGTGAATCGAAAACTCGAAAGGGTGGTTCAGGCAAAAGTTAGGGATAAATAAATAAAAAATATGTACACCCGGCAAGTTGAAAACCCGAAAGGGAGACTTGGGCAAAAAAGGGTTTCCTGGTGGATCGAAAACCCGAAAGGGCGGTCCAGGCAAAAGTTAGGGAATTAAAGCGTATGACTATGCCTCGTCGGATCACTTTAAGGAAAATCTCTTCACAGACAAGCTCCGGGCTTCTGATCAACTCAATCATCTTCGGACAAAGCAACGAATGGACAAGATATTCAGAGTTGCGAAGGCTATAGCAGAATGGGAACCCCATGGAATTTTCACACATAGCCATCTTTTCTTTGTATAAATTTTTCTCATTTTTATGACAACGTTCTCTTACTAGGATGTTTGTCTCCTTTGTACAAAATACTTACACAAAGTTAATACAAAGATACTTCGAAGTGCATAAAACTATTTTCCTTTTCTTTTTTTTACACTTGTGTTTTATTTGAAAACGTCCAATGGTTTATTAATGAGCATATGCATTTGAATACAATCATTGTTTACAAATAAACGAAATGGGAAAGAATAATTACTGACAGGTTGTAAGTATAGGAAAACGTCTTCAGGCTATTCCAAGAGAAATCCCCTGCAGTAAATCATCTAGATCCCTAGCGGAGCCAAAACCTGGAAATACGTATCCCCAATGGAGTTATAGTTTCAAATCCTTAGTTCCCATCAGAGTTAAAACTTCAAACTCCCAATCCCCAGCGGAGTAAAAACTTTAAACTGCAGACCCTCAGCGAGATGAAACCTTCTTCCCCAGTCGAGTCAAATCCCCAACTATCAATCCCCAACGGGAACCATCCAGTTTTCCCCAAATTCCCCAGCAAGTTGTCTTGAAGCCTGGAAATCAAGAAGATAATAGTTAATTTTTATCCCCAACCTAGGATAACTCCCAGTAGAGTGGCTTGCAACCCAAACTCCTGAACTTTTTCCAAACAGGAATAAGCTTTTACAACCAGAGTCCTGAACTTACTCTCTAGCAGTAAGCCTTCTTCCCCACAAAGTTTTTACTCCCCAACAGAATGAAGATTCTCATTCTTGATTCCCCAGTGAAGTTTCCAGAATCTTCACCATTCCTCAGCATGAAGACACCAAAGTTTTTATTTCTCCTCAACAGAATGAAGATTCTCATTCTTAGTTCCCCGCATAAATCATCAGAATTTTCCCTATTCCCCAGCCGAGTAAGGATTCCCATTATTTAACCCCCAGTAAAAGTCTTCAAAGTTCTCTGGATTTCCCAAGCAGATTTCTCAAGCAGTTTGACATTACTCTCACAACAGATTTTGTCAATACTCCAACTTCAAGACATGAAGGATTATCACATTTCCACAGAGGTTGTCAGGAATTTTCCATCCCCAACAGTCACCAAGGATTTCTCATCCTCGGCAATCAAAGATTTTGAGTCTCCAGCAGTGGTCAAGGATTTATTTTCCCTGGCAGCAATCAAGGGTTTTATTATCTCCAGCTATCAAGGATTTATTTTCCTCAGCAATACAACGAATTAGCTTACATGCGCATACATTACATTCATATATCATAAACATTAATAAAACACATTTTATTGCATCATACATTTCATGCAACATAACTTTGTGTTTCAGCTAACATTTTACCCTTTTAAGGATAAGATTAACAGCTATCTTTAACAAATATTCAAAGATTTCGGATACAGTACAAATACACTCCAGACACGGAAGTCATTTTGTTACTCATTCAGATCTCTTATTCAGATACAGTACAGATACACTCCAGACATGGAAGTCATTCTGTTACTCATTCAGAATTCAAAGTCAAGATACAGTACGGATACACTCCAAACACGGAAGTCATTTTGTTACTCATTCAGACCTCAACTTAAGATACAGTACGGATACACTCCAAACACAGAATTCATTATCTTACTCATTCAGACCTCAACTTCAGATACAGTCCAGATATGCTCCAGACGCAATTTCCATTTTGTCACTCATTCTTATTTTTCCCGGCTCAGATACACTCCAGACATGGAAGTCATTTTGTCACCCATTCAGATACAGATTAGATACGCTCCAGATACGGAAGCCATTCTATTTCTCATTCAGATTCAACTATCAATTTCAAGTTCGGATACACTCCAGGCATGGAAGTCATTCTGCTACTTATTCAGATTCCAGTCCAGATACGCTCCAGATACGGTTGCTATTCTGTCACTTATTCTGACTTTTTCCCCAGCCCAGAGACGCTCTAGACACGGATGCCACTCTGTCGCTTATTCAAATTTCAGATTCAGATACAATACAAATACACTCCAGACACGGAATTCATTCTGTTATTCATTCAGATTTCAAGTATAGTTACAGCTCGGATACGCTCTAGACACGGACGCCATTCCATTGCTCATACAAATTCAATCTCCAGATACAACTCAGATACGTTCCAGATACTGATACCATTCTGATGTTCATTCTCCTGATTTACAACAAATAGTCTTGGATGGCATCTACAAGCCCATCTCCAGCAAGATTCTATCACATATCCAAATGGCATCTTTAAGCCCATTTCCTCAATTACATTTTGACGAGTGCAAATTTACGGGCACTCTAGTGTCCAATCATCTTTTACCTTCGAGTCACGAACGACAAAGCTCTCCAATCTAACTCTTCAGGTTCAAGAAGATTGAATAGGGGCAGCTGTTGTACCCCAAAATTTTCCCTCTCATTTTATCAAGATTCTCCTCACAAGACTTCTTGGACTCAAGACCAGATTAGGGTTTGCTCAGCTCAAGACATCTTCTTGCACTGATAGCCTGAAATTAGGGTTTGAGTTTGCACAGGTATTTTTGGACGTCTAATGCCTCATGTGACTTTCATACTTCATGTTGGACCTATAAGATTGCTCATACCAAGTTTCAAGCCTTGAATCACATTTTTGCCCAGTCAATTGGACAGTTGACCTAAAAATCAGCTGTATTGGGGAAAAAGTCAACCATGGCCAATTTACAGTCAAACCTCATAATTTTTGATCCACGTCAACATTATAGACTCATATGAACCATTTGATCAAGTTTGGACCACAACTCCTCAAGAAATTTGATCAGATCATCAAAAGGGCAAAATGGTCAAAATTAGAGTTTTGACTGGAGAAAGGCAATTTCTGATTTTTCACCTAGCCAATGGCAAATTGGGTTCAAGCATGGTTTCAAGGACTCAATGGCATCATCTTGACCTAATCACAAGGTTCAAAATATCTCAAATGCATTGGGTTTACAGATGAATTTTCCAGTCAACTGATCAAAAATCAACTGTACACTGAAAAGTCAAACTTTGACTTTTTGGTCAAAATCAAGTGCCAAGGGTAATATTTCATCAAGATGTGTCAAAATATGAAACTTGTTCACCAAGAAACTTAAATTTGGAAATTAGGGTTTAAGTTTGAAAATTTTCATAACTTAGAATTTTTCTAAGTTATGAAAATTTCTTATTTTCCCCAACTTTTCCCAACTTTTTCACCATGATGCAATTGGATTCAAAGAAAACTTCCAACATGAAAGTTGTAGTCCTCCACAAAATCTACAACTTTGAATCACAAAGTTTTCCCAAAAGATGCTTGGATCTCAAGTTATGATTTTGTGAATAAGGGTCCATAAACTTTTTAACTTAATGAAATTTTGCCCTAGTTTAGGCAGATTTTTGACCTAACTTCATGGCAACTTTTCACCTAGTTCCAAGTGGAATCTTAAAATTCATTTCAAAGATGGATTGTAGATCATGTTACAATATTTCCAAAATGTCCAAGAACTCTCCAAGATCATTTATGGTTAGGGAGAATCGAAGGAATGAAAATGGCATTTTATCACTTTTGTCCAAGGCATTTTTCACAATGGTGCAAGTTGCAAATCTGTCCTAAGCATGCTTGTACTTGGTTTTACAGGTTCTAATCCCTTCTACTCAAAAATTGAATGCAAACACATTGGACAATGGCTTTGTTCTGAGCTATGGAGCATTGTACATTGATTTATTCCATTTATGGCAAAAAGTTTACATTGCTACTTTGATAAAGCATGGACCTAATCTCTTGCTGAAAACAAAGTCCACAAATATCAGGCAAAGTTCACCAACTATGTGCAGCTAAGGAACAGGCTTGTACAGGCTTTGGGCATTGTCATCTCACCTTTTCTTCAAAAATAAGCCAACTTGCAAAAGTCAATATAACTTATGTATCTGATAAGAGCAAGCCTAAGCATCATTTCACACAATCTCAGAATATTGTAACAAGCCTAAGACACGATTTGCTAAGCTCTCAAACACCCTAAAACACAAAAACACCAAGTTCCTTCCCAAACAGGGCATCATCTGCAGAACTCAAGCCATTTTGAAATTGGCTCGTGCATTTCCTCTTTCAACCCTTCAAACACATTCCCTACAACACACCTGAACTATCCAGGCCCCTGTCCAGCAATTGTGAGCTCATTTTCACACTTCACCATTTTCATTTTGAAGCTTTGCAGGTTGACTTCTATAGGAAGATTTAGGCATCTACAAAGCAAGTTGAGCATTGGAAAAGGTTGAGGGAACTTCAAGCAAGCTCACACGACCTTCAGGCCTCACTCAAAGTTGCTACATTGCCATCTCCAAACTCAATTGAACAAGGTACTTGTCAAGTTTCTATCTCTCTATTTAGACATCCTTAGGCTTAGGTTTGTGAATAAAAAATGTAGTCCCTAACATGCTTGAGTTGTACATATGCGTAGCTTCCATTTATATTAACTGAGCTAGGAGTATTTGATAGTTGAAGTTGCTAAAAAAACTAGGTCAGAAATTAGGGCCATTAAAATTCTCTCTGATCTTTCAGAGTTAGGTCAAGTTCTTTATATCATTGGAATCGTGTGATCATGAGCTACATTTTTCATGTTATAAGTTTTTTATTTTATGCAAGCATGAGCAAGAACAGGATTTGTACATAGCGCACACATTTTTTTGGTCTGGAGGTCAGGGATGAAGTGAAGTGGGCTTGGGCTTGTTGTTTCTTCTATTCACACCACCCTTTTTGCTTCTGCACCCCCTTTGCATTTATTTTTATTTTTTTTATATTTTCTTGCATATTTATATTTTCTGACTTTATTTATTTATTTTTAAACATTGAAAAATCCCAAAAAATATTTTCTTTTTTTTTGTTGCATTTTAACTTTTTTTTTGCATAATAAATAATTTTGTTAGGATTTTTAGAATTTATTTTCTTAAATAAAACTTGTAAATAATAAAAAATATTATATATTTTTATTTATACACTTAAAATCATATTTTCATACATATTTCAACTTTCTAATATTTTGTATATATTAATATTATTTTTCTTAAACAAAAAATAAATAAAATAAATAATATAGAATATTTTCTATTAAACAAAATTAGGGTTTTCACCCTTTCAAAAATAATCATTTTATTTTCTTATTTTTAAGACTTAAATAAATTTATTTTCTCATACATAAAATTAATACAAAAATATTTATTGCATATTTACATTTTGTTGCATATTTAAATATTTGCTTATTTATTTATTTGTACAATAAGTTCAATTTGGTTGTAATAGTTTTAGGGTTTTTATTTTGAGCAATATCCCCCTATTCAAAACTTGTATCCCCCTCCCCATAATATTGTTGTAATAGTCTAGATTTACTTTACGCATTTTATTGCTTTCATATACCATGATAGTAAACTAGGGTTTTGTATGTAAAGACAAAAAATCAAAACAAATAACATGACCTAATACAAGACAAAAAAGCATGAAAAATGATAACACCTTGCACACAAAGCACCATTTCAAACAATTGAAAAAGCAAAGTAAATGATCTAAAACAAGTAACTAAGAGCCCATGGAAAACCATGGATGAAAAGGGTGCTAGCACCTTCCCTTTTCATAATCTACCCCCCGAACTCAAGAAAACATCTCAAAGGTCTTTCCTGTGCTTTTTGACCTTTCCTTTTGGATAAAATAAAAGTCGGTGGCGACTCTTGCTAAACCGAAACATTTGCAAACACAAACGCAAAACCTCAAGTCAGTTCTCCCACCGCATCACACATGCACACACACACACTCTTGCAGGTCCTCATCCACTCTGGATCTTATTGCCAATGACTCTACTATTGCTGACTATGACTTTGAATATCCAATTAACCAAGCCAAAGACGATGGCGGGGAAGATTGTGAAATACCTGGAGAACTAGACAAACTTCTATTACAAGAGGAAAAAGCTATTCAGCCGCACGAAGAGTCAGTTGAAGTCATCAATCTGGGTACCGAGACGGACAAGAAGGAAATCAAGATTGGTGCTAACTTGGAAAGCAGTGTCAAGAGCAGGTTGGTTCATATTTTTCATGATTATGTGGAAGTATTTGCTTGGTCGTATGAAGATATGCCAGGGTTGGATACCGACATCGTAGTTCATCGTCTGCCGACAAAAGAAGACTGTCTTCCTGTCAAACAAAAGGTTCGTCGCATGAGGCCTGACATGTCTGAAAAGATCAAAGCTGAAGTGATGAAACAATTTGATGCTGGGTTCTTAGCTGTGACATCTTATCCCCAATGGGTTTCCAATGTGGTGCCAGTGCCAAAGAAAGACGGAAAAGTCTGTATGTGCATAGACTATAGGGATCTGAATAGGGAAAGTCCCAAGGATGACTTCCCTCTACCACACATTGACGTCTTGGTCGATGACACTGCTTAGCATAAAGTATTTTCTTTCATGGATGGGTTATCTAGCTATAATCAGATAAGGATGGCTCCCGAAGACATGGAGAAGACTACTTTCGTTACGCAATGGGGAACCTATTTCTACAAGGTCATGTCGTTCGGATTGAAGAATGCAAGGGAAACATATTAAAGGTCTATGGTAGTAGCTTTGTTTCATGACATGATTCATCATGAAATAGAGGTATATGTGGATGATATGTGATCCGCTGTCGCGCGCGGATCAAAACGAGTGTTTTTACAACGGTTTCAAAACTGTAGTATTTAGCGACAAATGGCTCGAATATCGTTCTCAAGGATTCTTAAAATATTATTAACTAACTGAAATCAAAATAAAGGGGGGGTTTGGTTCGATTTTAGGCAAATAAGCTGATTATGAAAAGTGATTATAAAATAAGTTGTTTTTGATATGAGTGATTATAACAAACAGATTCACTGCCTCAGTTCGTACCTATCATCGACTGCTAACATTACAATCTCCTAAGCGAAGTTTCTATCCTATTTGATTACAATATCAATTAACAAGCGCGATTGGCACTATGAGATACATGTTCCTATGGCCGGATTAAGCATACGGTTAAAAGTGACGCAAATTAACAATTAAGAAAAGTCAATCGCGATTAAAATTTGGGAACATTTATCAATCAAATTAAATCAACAATGTTATATAAAAATCGAATTAAGCAAACAACAATCTCATAACATAGTTGAAAGGAATCGAAATTAAATTGCAAATGCTATAACAATCTCAAAGTGGGAACCTGAGTATAATAAATCCGTCAGAAAGGTTTTAGTTCTCCATTGATTCGTACAAAGCTTTCTCTTTTTTTTTTAACAGTGAATGGGATCCCCCAAAATTCTGTAGCATCTAGGTAAAAACTAAAAAGAAACAACCCAACTGGGTCGGATATAAAACTCAGGCCTAAAACAAATGACCCGAACTTAAATATAAAATGCTGCAACTTCAACGACTTTTTCAACCTTTCTACAGCCTAAATCAGCATCTGGCCACAACTAGAAATTTGTAGGTCTTTTTATTATCTTTCCAACCAATATTAGAACGCCTCAATCCAATTCACGTAGCTCCAGTTATGAATTTTTCCGTGAAAGCTGTAGTTGCTGAAAATAAAATACGAAAATTAATTAAATGTAAAAATAAAGTAAATTAGCAAAACATATTAAAACATAAAAATAAACACAATAAACTAAAGAAATTCATTAGTACAATCATGGAAGGATGTGCATCAAAATGCACGGATCAATATGATTTCCAGATCACAAACTGAAGAGGAACATCTCGATCACCTGTACAAGCTATTCGAAAGGCTGAAAAAGTACAAGTTGAGGTTAAACCCTAACAAGTGCACACTTGGAGTAGGATCTGGAAAGATCTTAGGTTTTATTGTCAGCAATAAAGGCATTAAAGTTGATCTTGCCAAGGTAAAGGCCATCCAAGAAATGTCAGTCCTTCACTCTGAAAAGGAAGTTAGAGGATTCTTGGGTCGTCTTAATTATATCACCCGCTTCATATCTCACTTGACTGCTACTTGTGAGCCAATCTTCAAACTCTTAAAGAAAGATCAGGTAGTCAGATGGAATGATGAATGTCAATCTGCCTTCGACAAAATCAAAGAATATCTACAAGAGCCTCCTATTCTCATGCCTCCAGTTGAAGAAAGACCCTTGATCATGTACTTGAACGTACTAGAGAATTCTATGGGGTGTGTTTTGGCCAACATGACGAGTCTGGCCGAAAAGAGCATGCTATTTATTACCTGAGCAAAAAGTTTACCAACTGTGAAACCATATATTCACTTCTCGAGAAAACTTTCTACGCTCTGGCATGGGCTGCTCGCCGGCTAAGATAGTATATGTTGACTCATACTGCTCTGTTGATTTCTAAGATGGATCCAATCAAGTACATCTTCGAGAAGCCTGCTCTTTCCGGACGGATAGCCAGATGGAAAATGATCTTGACTGAGTACGACATTTAATACACGACTCAAAAGGACATCAAAGGAAGCATATTAGCTGATCATTTCTTTCGTTAAGCTATTTATGATTATCAGTCCATGAACTTTGACTTCCCTGATGAGAACATCACACTAGTGACCGACTGTATGAAACCTAGACCGTATGACGGACCTGAACAAGGATCACGATGGACTATGGTCTTCGATGGGGCTTCCAATGCCATGGGTAATGATATTGATTCTATAATCATCTATCCTTAAGGTTGCCACACTCCTTTCACTACCAGATTATGCTTCGATTGCACGAACAATATGGCTGAGTCCGAAGTGTGCATCTTGGGTCTAAAAGAAACCATTGACTTAAGGATCAAGCATTTGAATGTGTTTGGCGATTCCTCTCTGGTGATTAGCCAAGTAAAAGGATATTGGGACACTAAGCACCCTAATCTCATCCCTTACAAGGAACTTGTGCTATTCCTGATTCCCTATTTCGAAGAGATCACTTTTGAACACTTCCCTAGGGAGGAAAATCAGTTGGCTGACACCTTGGAAACTATTTCTTCTATGTTCAAAGTCAGATGGGACAACGAAGCCCCCATGATTACAATTGAAAGATTCGACAAACCTGCACACTGCTATGAGCTTGACACTGACGCAGAAAAGCCATGGTACCATGAGGTGATGAGATATCTCGAAGCATAAGAGTATCCTGAGGGAGCATCCATCGATGACAGAAAGTTCTTACGAAGATTTTCAGCCAAATTCTTCCTAAGTAACAAACTATTATACAAGCGCAACCATGACTCTACTCTACTCCGATGTGTGGATAAGAAAGAGGCAGAGGAAATTATGGAAGACATGCACGATGGTCTCTTTGGTACTCACTCAAGCGGACATACTATGGCAAAGAAGATTCTGAGAGATGGCTACTATTGGTCAATGATGGAGACTGATTGCCATCAACACTCTAGGACTTGTCACAAATGCCAAATTTATGCTGACAAGGTCCATGTGCCTCCTATCCCTCTGAATGTTATGACCGCTCCGTGGCCATTTGCAATGTGGGGTATTGACATGATTGGAGAAATCAATCCAACCGCTTCCAATGGACATTGCTTCATTTTGGTCGCTATTGATTATTTCATCAAATGGGTCGGAACCGCCTCTTTTGCCTCAGTCACCAAGAATGTGGTAGCCAGATTCATCAAACACAACCTCATCTGCCATTATGGTATCCCCGAAAGGATCATCACCGACAATGGGACTAACCTCAATAATGCTATGATTATTGAGCTTTGCACTCAGTTTAAGATCAAGCATCACAATTCTTCTCCATATAGACCTAAAATGAATGGCGCAGTCAAAGCGGCCAACAAAAACATTAAGAATATTATGCAGAAGATGGTGGTAACCTACAAGGATTGGCATGAGATGTTACCATTTGCACTACATGGCTAGCACACTTCAGCTAGAACATCAACTGGGGCAACTCCCTTTTCTCTAGTCTATGGCATGGAAACTATTTTGCCAGTAGAAGTTCAGATTCCCTCACTGAGGATTATGAATGAAGCAGGCTTAGGCGAAGACGAGTGGATTCAAACGAGATTGAATCAGCTGAACTTGATCGATGAAAAACGATTGGTTGTTGTTTGTCATGGTCAGACGTACCAAAAACGTATGATCAAGGCTTTCAACAAAAAGATCAAGCCTTGAGTATATCAAGTTGGTGACTTGGTGATAAAGCGCATCATTCTGCCACAAGGCGACCCCAGAGGCAAATGGACTCCCACCTATGAATGGCCATTTGTTGTCAAGAGAGTGTTCTCTGGCGGTGCCATGATGCTGACTACTATGGATGGTGAAGACTTCCCACATCCTATAAACACGGACATAGTTAAAAAATACTACGCATAAAGGACCCATTAGGTTGAGACACCTAGGAAAAATAAGGGCATCCCAAAAAACCAAAATGGTTGGGAAAAAATTAGGGATATATGCAAAAGATTATACACCCGACAAGTTGAAAACCCGAAAGGGCAACTTGGGCAAAAATGGGTATCCTGGTGGGCTGAAAACCCGAAAGGGCGGTCCAGGCAAAAGTTAAGGATTGAAAGCGTATGACTATGTCCCGTGGAATCACCACAGTCAACTTTATCACCAAGGTCCAAGTTCAAACGACCCAAGATCAATCTAATCAACTCCTGTCAACGGCAAGGGGCATTCGAAGACATTGGGACAATAGTAGAGTCGGAATGCAATGAGATTATTTCACATGGCTATTTGTTTTGTTTTCAATCTTTGTTTTCCTTTTGACGGTTTCCTCTTACTAGGACTTCCGTCTCTTTGTACAAAAAATGCCTATTCATGGGCAAAATATCAATATAAATATACTTTGAAGTGCAAAAATTTCTGTTTTTTTTTTAATGCAAAATTGTCCAGAGACTAAAATTGAACGAACATATGCATATGGACATAATTAAAACTATTTAGCACATGTGTCCTGCTAAAAAGTAACAAACATATCTTTAATGTATATGGAATATCCCCACAGAGTTATTTCATTAACATTACTCCCACAAGCCAGTTACAATAAGCCAGTCCTTAACAAAGTTACCCACAAAGTCTCTTTGCACAGGATAATCTCCAACCAGAGTCTCAATCTCTTGGCAGCTCTCTCCCCAACTAAGTTGATCTTATAAGTAGAAACCTTGTGGATATCTTCCTCAAAGAACTCACCTCATCAGCAGTTCATCAAGTATTCATCAACAGGGTTTATTTCCCCCAACAGGGTTTATTTTCCCAACATGGTTTATTTCCCCAACATACAACAATCAAGGAACCACAAAATTCCCCAGCTTAGTCTATCCTTCCCAGCCGAGTCTGTATTTCCCCGGTATAGTCTATCTTCCCCAGCTGAGCCTGTTATCCCCGACTGAGTGTATCCTCCCCAAGCTGAGTATGTCCTCCCCGATTGAGTCTACACTCTCTTGCTTGAGTTTTCCTTTCAGACAATTGCAAATCATAGGGCCACAACCCCTAATCCACAGTAAAGTCGTCAACAAAACCTTTACTATCTCAAAAAGATACTATGAAGCCTGAACTTGACCAGATATTAGTATAATTTTCAAGCTACTATGAAGCCTGGACTCGACCAAATAATAGTCAACTTCTCCAGTCACTATAGAGCCTGGATCCAACCAGATAATAATGTAACCTTTCAACTAACTATGAAGACTGGACCCGACCAAATAATAGTTAACTTCACAAGATACTATGAAACCTGGACCCGACCAGATAATAGTTTATCTCTTCAAAATATAGAAGAACCTGGATTCAAACAAGACCAAGGTTTAACTTCTTTTCCCCAGTAGAGTTTGCCTCTATCCCAACAAGTTATTGTGAAGCCTGGATCCGATAAGATAGCAATTCCCTTCAGAAATTCATTGTGAAACCTGGAATCCTACCAGATAACAACTAAATCCCCAAGCTGTTTATTGTGAAACCTGGTCCCGACCAGATAATAACTAGCTACAATGCCATCAAGACACTATAAAACCTGGACCTGACCAGATAATAGTATAACTTTTCCAAAACCATGAAGCCTGGACCCGACCAGACAGTAGTTACCACTTTAAGTTACAACGAAGCCTGGACCCGACCAGATATCAGTTCAACTTCATCTTTTCTAGAAAGTTACTGTAAAGCCTGGAATCTGACCAGATAGCAGTTAACTTCCTTATCCCCAACAAGTTTTTATGAAGCCTGGATCTGACCAGACAACATTTTAATTTTAGGGAATTTTCTGCAAAGCTTGGAATCCGACCAGATAACAGTTAATTTATCCTTTCCCGGTAAGTTACCGTGAATCCTGGAACCCGACCAGATAGCAGTTGACTTCCTCATCCTCGGAAAATTATTAAGCCTGGATCCGACCAGATAACAGCTGAGATTCAAAATACAATCCCCAACGGAGGCATTCTTTTAACAAATTTGAAGATGTGCATATTCTTAATCCCCAACAGCAATCCGGGATTCAGAACTCCTCAGCATCAGTCAGAGATTTATTTTCCCGGACAAACATACATCTCACATACATACGAAACGCATTTAGCATGATCTCATTCATCTTGTGAACATCATGCATACATCTGCATTTAACACCCTTTTTCCCACATGTAAAATATCAAGTCTTAGTATAAATCTACCAAAGACTTGTGTTGATACTTCTTCCAGTGTTTACCAACATTCCTCCAAATGGCATCTATAAGCCTATTCACAATACATCTTCGAGTGCAAATTTCTGGGCACTCTAATGTTCAATCATCTTCCACCTTCAAGTCACGAATGAAGGATCCGCCAATCTAACTCTTAAGGTTTAATAAGATTTAACATGGGCAGTTGTTGTACCCCAAAACTTTCCCTCTCATTTCTCAAATAATCTCTCATAAGATCTCCTTGGATTCAAGACTGCACAGGGTTTGATCAGCTCAAGACACCTCCTCTAGCACCGATGACTAGAAATTAGAGTTTGAGTTTGCACAAGGACTAATGGAGTTTTAATGGCCCATATGACTTTCATAGATCATTTTGGACTCTCAAGATTGCTCATGTCAAGTTTCAAGTCTTGGATCACATTTTTGCTCAGTCAATTGATTAGTTGACCTAAAATCAGTTGTATTGGAGAAAAAGTCAATTGTGGTCAATTTACAGTAAAACTTCATAATTTTTGGTCCATATCAACATTATGAACTAATATATGTCATTTGATTAAGTTTGGACCACAATTCCACAAGAAATTTAATCAGATCATCAAAAGGGCAAAATGGTCAAAATTAGGGTTTTGACTGAGAAGGAGCAATTTCTGATTTTTGAACTAAAAAATGATTGATTGGTTTGAGTTATGATCTCAAGGACCCAAATGCATCATTTTGACCTAATGGCATGGCTCAAAACATTGCTCAAGATCAATTGATTGACAAATGAAGCTCAGTAAACTGATGAAAAGTCAACTGTACACTGAAAAGTCAAACTTTGACTTTTTGGTCAAAATCAAGTATCAAAAATCACAATTTATCAAGAAATTTAAAAATATGAAACTTGTTTATCAAGAAATCAAAAAGTCAATATTTCATTTTGAAAAGTCAAAAATTCTAAACTTGGAAAATTTTCTAAGTGTTTGAAAATTCATATTTTTTCACAGCTTTGAGCCAAATTCCAACCATGATGCAAGATGATTCAAAGGAAACTTCCAACATGAAAGTTGTAGATCTCAATGATATCTAAAACATTATAGAACACAACTTCTCCTAGAAATTCATGTATTTCAAGTTATGATTTTGTGAATACATGTTCATGAAACTTGGAAACTTAGTGAAATTTTGCTCTAGTTTACGCAGGATTTTGACCTAACTTCATGGAAATTTATCACATAGTTCAAAGATTAATTTTCAAAAATTTCCAACATAGAGTTTGTAGAGTATGTTACAAGATTTCCAAAATGTCCAAGAAATCATTGAGATTATACTTGAGCAAGGAGAATCGAAGGCAAGAAGTTAGGGTTTCATTCTTGAATTACAAGTCATTTCTTGATGAACACATAATTGAATTTCAATGTTAGGCTGCATAATCTTGCTTTGCAGGCCTTCTAACTTTTGTATCTATCCATCATTAATGGATTACATAAACTTTTGATCTATAATCCAAGTGGTTTAAGCTTTATCCAATTCACATTGCCATTTTAGGAAGAAAGTGAAGAATTCCATTCTTGAAAAGCAAGCTTTATGCATAAAGTCAATTCTTGAGCCTCTAACTTGTTCCCTCTGATCACACTCCATCTACAAAGTCAGAAGCAAGTGTGTTTAAAGCATAACCACTCTATCTTAACAAGTACACAAGACTTTGAAACTTGGATTTCTCAAAAATCACATGTTATGCTTAAACTTGTGATTTCGAATTCTGATCAACAACAAGTCTCCAAACTTGTTGCTTATAAATAGAGTCACTATTTGTGAGCTAGAACACGAGCTTGAACACCCTGAAACACTCCCAAACTCCCTCAAATCAGAGATTGCCCAAAAACTCCATTGTTGCATAGTTTCTGACCTTGAACTCCAAACTCATATTTCCCTCGTGCGTTCTTTGGCTTTTTAGTTCCTAAAGCCTCCTTACATCAAATACAAACCATCCTTGTCCCTGTTACACGACTGTAACTCCATTTCCATCATCCTCCATAACCAAAAATAGAGCATTGCATATTGACTTCTCCAGGACATTTCAGCCACTCTCAACTCAAGCTAAGCATTGCATTAGCTTCCTAGAGACTCAAGGAAGCTAACCTGATCATTGCAGCACCTTGAATCAAGCTCAAACTCATTTCACGATTTCCAGTTTTGAGGTATTTTTTCTTGAACTTATATCTTCTCATTTAGGCATTGTTAGGCTTGCATTTATGAAGATAAAATGTAGACATCATTTCCCTTAAACTATACATGTCCATAAATTTCATTTATATTTCTTGAGTAGGGAGAATTTTGAGTTTGAACTTGCTGAAATATTTAGGTCAGAATTTGGTAATTTTAGAAATTCATGCTCATCTTTGAGAATTAGCTTAAGTTATTTATATATTAAGAATCGTGAGGAAATTTATAACAAGTTTGATGTTGGAAGTTTTGTGAATAGATGAGAAATGAATGAGTTACAGGATTCATGACTGGAGGTTGAAGATGAAGTTCATTCATGACTTGATTTGTGTTATATGTTTATTGTTTCACCAATGTTAACAGATGTATAGTCACCCCAGTGGTAAAGCGCGCGCCTGTTAACCTTTGGGACCTGGGTTCGAGCCTCAGTGGTACCCTTTTGTTCTTTTTCACATTTTTGTTCCATATTTTTTGTTTCAGCAGGCGCCTGGGCCCTTTTTGTTGGGCCTTCCATTTTTTTTCTTTCTCTAACCCCCCTGTTTACTATTGTATGTTGGCCCAATCCTTTTATATTTTTATTTTCTTTTTTTCTTATTTGATTTTTATTTTCAGTTTTATTATTATTAATATTATTTTTATTTTTATTAACAAAAATCCAAAAATATTTTATTTATTCATTTACATATTTAAAAAAAAATACTCATTTATATTTTATTTTTCTTTATAAAACAAAAAAGACTAAAAGTATTTTCTTAATAAATTTAATTTTTTTAATAATTAATATTTAGATAATTAGGTTTAATTATTATAGTATTATCTTGTAAATTAAAATTAATTTAGAACTTAGGTTTCTCTTAATTAATTAATTTTCTCATTTTATTTTTATTAATTTAAAACCTTTTTCTTAAAAAACCCTAAAAATCCTTTTTAAGTTAATTTATTTTCTTAATTAGTTTAAGTTAATTTCATTTTATTTCCATTAATAATTTTCTTTAATTAGGTCAAAAATAAAACTTTTCATTAAAAACAAAACAAATAAAATCATTTCTTTTTCCATTTGTATTTGTACATTATTTATTCAATTCTTGTACATTTATTCAATATGGTTGTAATAGATAATTAGGTTTAATTTTCTTGCAAATCCCCATTTGTAAATTTGTATACCCCCTCCCCTAATGATGTAATAGCTTAGTATTTTTACTTTCCGCAATTTATCGCTTTATATAAATGCTACTAAATTAGGGTTTGTATGGAAATATAAAATCAACAAGTTAGCAAACCCTAATTCAAGATAAACAAGCATGTAAATCAACACATTTGCATACTTACACCCTTAGGGTAATTCCACTTTGTTGCCTTACCAAAATGGTCATGTTATGCATGTGAGATATCTTAGCAAAAAGCAATCAAAAATACAAGATCATAGTCCCTCGATGACGTTATCAAATGTTGCCTTTGAAAATGATCTTAGTCCCTCAAATAAATGCTAAGATATCTCACAATATTGCTATCATGGTTATACGATGACCCACGCCCGTCACTTTACATCCAAAGACAAGGCTTCTTACCAAATCAATGGTAAGATAGCAATATCAAAGGAAAGGAAGAAGTGAACTAAGACTTTTGAGTAGGTAGATTGTTCCTAGTTTCTTGATCAATTTCAAATCAAACACTCTTGCTTATTTTCAAAACAAACACCAACACTTTCAGAAAACACTTTCAAAACATGAAATATTTTCAAAATCTCAACACTTTAAATACGTTCTTACAAACGAGAACTATTACAAAGTTTGCCTAAACGATGGCGCCTTTTCAAAATACTTTCAAAAACCACACAAAGCACATTTTCAAACAAAAGTAAGTGATCTAGCAAGCAACTAAGAGCCCATAGATAATTATGGATGAAAAGGGTGTTAATACCTTCCCTTTTCATAATCTACTCCTCGAACTCAAGAAATAATCTCAAAGGTCTTTCATGTTCTTTTCAGTCTTTCCTTTTGGATAAAAGAAAAGTCGGTGGCAACTCTTGCTAACCGCAACATTTGCGATAAAACACAAAACACCCAAGTCAGTTCTCCCATTGTATCACACTTGTCCTCAAGCAATAAAATCAGTATAAAAACTAATAAGGCACAAGTTAAATGAAATTTCATGACACTATTCAAATCATAAGAGGATGCCTAAGTTTTTGCGGAAACGTAAGCTCAACATAACATAAAAGATACGTTAATAACACTAAACATCCTCTATTTTGAAGACCAATTCCAGTCATGCCATTACAGCTCAACCTAATTCTTTTCGCTAAATTTTACCCGTTTTCATTCTAGCGCAATCACATTAAGCCCTTTATCTTCACACACACATAGTAGAATAGCCGGTTAGTGACTATGATCCTTTTAAGCATGAGGTTCTAGAACATGAATGCCGTAACCTCCTTTGATTCACCCAATTACAAGTCGCAGGGGATCGGACCGTAGTCTTCCCTACCAAGTTCAGTACCAGACACCTCTGAACCAACTGACAACAGGTTTTTATGGTATATCACATAGGTACTACATTCGTTGGATTAAGCGACCGTGTGAGGGTTGCCTAACTTAATTGGTGCATTCCCTATTTTCTTACAGTAAAATGTATATCTTTCAAATACACTGGATCATTCACTTATATTCATCGACTCCCTATGTAGTTTGTGTTTAAGACGGTGTTGACTACTAGATAAACTACTCAGGGTTATTTTATAGATAAAGTTTAAGGTTTTGGTATAAAGGGTACTGAAATCGATCTAGCGCAATCTGGGGATTTAGAGTGTTACGACGGTATCCATCGTACTTCTGTTTCACTCAAAGCTTCTGGTATATCTTTTAAAAAGTGAGCAACCTATATATTCTACGAATGCGTCAGATTATGTAGGTAACTAACAAAAAAAAATTGTATGGCTCAAGAAAGTGGGAAATTAGATAACAACTGAAAAATTGCATAAATGAAGTCGAAAATACAATGATGCTTTTGATTACAAATGGAAATGAAATAAAATCCTACTTAGAAAGAAACAAAGAGTTTATAAACTAAATAACTCCCCTAAGCTTGTGTTGTACCCCAAAATTTTCCCTCCCATATTTCTCAAGACATGTCAAGAATCATCTCCAAGTTGTTCAAGATGGCTCAAGAGTTGGACAGTCAAATCACCTCCTAAGGCAGTCAATTCAAAATTAGGGTTTTGTGTTGCATCAAGGTCCTTACATCCAAATGGTCTCAAATTCTCCCCAATGTCCTAATATGTTCTAAAGTTCATCCATCTCAAATTTCAAGCCTTGTAGAGAAAGTTTGGTCAGTCAATTGCTCAAGAAGCCCAAAAATCGACTGTGCTAAGGCAAAAGTCAACTGTGACCCAAATACAGTCAGACCTCAAGATTTTTTTTGCCAAAATTCTCATTTTGAAGGATAATTCATCATTTTATCAAGGGTTGATCATGATTCATCAAGGATTGCTCAAGATTCATCAAGATTCAAAAGTTGCTAAATTAGGGTTTTATAGGAAAAGTCAACTCAACTTTGACAAAGCATAACTTTCTCATACTTTATAAGAAATGACCCATCCAAATCTCATTTTGAAGAGGATGCAATTTCATACAATCCATATTCACACCCCAAGATCAAGAAATGCTCTCACAAAAAGTTACAAATTTGGACATTATAGGTCATTTTTGAAAGTCAACAAAAACACCTTTTTTTACAAAGCTTATAACTTGAGAATGGGATATCAAACTGAGATGAGACCAAAAGTATTGGTTAGAGGACATCTCAAGGTTTCTAAAAAGTCAAAGAACACTTCCAAAAGTTCAAAATTGAAGAAGTTATGCATTATTGAAGTTGGGGATTTTTCCAAAATTGCCAAAAGTCAACTATCCTCAAAACTCCAATTTTTGACAAAAGGGCCCACTTTTTTTCACTTGATTTGGTTTTGTCACACCACACACGTGTCCTATCTTCAATTTCATGACCAATTATTAATTTTTCTATTTTATTTGATTTTTATTGATTTTATTCATTTTTAATCAATTTAAATCAAAATAAAATCCAAATCTTAATAGCTTGATATCTTTGTGATCATTACAGCTTTCAAATATCATGATACACCAATCAAATTCGTATCAAGCCTTATTGTGAACAAAATCTTGGATTTGGCATAATTTTGGAAGCTTTGTTAATGGAGATCATATCATATCTTGAATCTTCAATGCACAAGGATTGGAGGCCCAAGATTTAACCTAATGCATTCCTTATTACTCACACAAGCTAGACACATCAGGAACACGACCTAAGAGCTACAGAAACGGCCAAACCAAATTGGAGAAAAAGCTTGGAAAATTGAAAACTGAAATCCACCCTAGAGGCAAATTGGAGGCCAAAGCTCAACGTGGTGTTCTTGCCTGACATCCAACAAAGCTAAAGCAATCATAATCAAGCCCTGAGACAGCCCCAAACTCACTGTAAGTCGTCCTAAACACGACCCTGGGCACGAATTCATAACCTCTGAATCTTGCATCTTTTTTCCAAAATCTTGACACTATCATGTTAGTCGATTCATTTAGAGTATTTCTGAATTATTTAATTTTGTTTTTGTAGCCTATATCACCTTGCCCGAATCTAGGGTTTTGGAGGTTTGCATTTGGGGTTTGTTTTGCAGGAATAATTAGGACAAATGATGACCATGGTTGTGTTCAGGGAGGAGAGACGAACACGTTGGTAGTCTTAGTTGGTATTTACATGGCCTAGGATGAATTTTGGAAGCAAGCCACGAATCTTCATGCGGATAAAAATCCGCAGGTAAGAAAACCAGGGTTTTGTTGGAGAAGACGACTAGGTGTCTTCCCCTGATTGGTCCATTTAAATTATTCGCGCAATTTTTATTTTTTTCCAGGCATAATTGTTTGTTTGATATATAATGATTGATGTTTAATATAATAACAAACAAGCATCATGGCTCAGTTGGTGGAAGCGTGAGTGGAAAGACCTATGGGACCTGGGTTCGAATCCCAAGTCCCCTAATGCATTTGTTTTCTTTTTCTTCAGGTACTCTCATGCAATGCTCAAAATGTAGCCTACCATATGCCTCAAAGATCCAGGCGCTAGATGGCCTCTTGGCCAAATCTGAAGGCTAGGATTGAAGGACCATCATATGTCCAGGTCAACAGGCGCATATGGAATCAACAAAGTCAAAGTAGGCTGGAACGAAAATGGGCCTCTGAGATGCTGATTCTACCTCCAGTTTGGGCCCATACCCCCATTTGGTTTATTTCTATTTCTTTTCATATTTCTTTTTTTTCATTTAATTGTTTTATTAATTATTATTATTATTATTATTATTTACACTAACCAATTTATTTTTCTTAATAAAATCAAAAAACATAAAAAATATTATTTTTATTTATTAAATTTAATTTCATCACTTTATTTTTGTAAATACACATTAATCAATTAATTTAGTTTTTAATTAGGGACAATTTTAATATTTTTGCAATAAATTAAAATTAATGTAGAATTAGGTTTTTAATAATTTTAATCACTTTTATTTTATTTCCTTAAATATAAAAAACCCAAAAATATATATATATTTTTTATTTTAATTAATTAATTAAGTAACTTAGTTTTAATGTCTTTAAATTCAAAAAAAAAACAAAAAAATTTCTTCTTTAATAAAAAGGGTCAAAACCCTAAAAATGCGTCGTTTTTTATTTTCTCGCACGCGTATCATTTTTATCCAATATTGTAATTGCTCCCGGAATGTAATAGCTTTTAATTAGGATTTTATTTATTTACCGCTTTATTTTTACTTTCCGCAATTTAAATTAAATGGTTTATTTTTGGCGATGTAAATACCCGACGCCTTGTAATAGTTTAGATTTAATTTCCCGCAATTTAATTTCCGCACAATATCAACTGTTAGATGTTTGATAACTAGGAAATGCATGACAAGATCAATCTTTAACCTAAAATCAATATAGCTCACCCATGACATGTACAGATAAAATTAACCGAAGTAACACACTTGCACATACCACTCTTAGGGTACACCTCACTTGGTTGCCTTCGAACGTGGTCATTGAGTATAGAAAGTTTTAGAGGTCGCCCTCTTGTCTAAAGATCATAAGTTTCCTCGAAACGGTTGCCTCGGAAAAAAATGATCTAACACATTAAGGTTACCACTAAGGCGTCCTAACATTACTTTAGTGACCACGCGTCCCTTAATCGAATTGACCCGAAAACTCCAACGACGATGCTACCTACTTCTCAATAGTGGGATAGCATTGTCTAAAGGACATTAGCACAGTTTAATTCCTTTTTCGAGTAGGTAGATGGTTCTTAAGTACTTGCTCCTTTTAAAACAAAACAAAACTTTTCGCACTTACACTCTCTTTAAAACAAAAACTCTTTTCAAACCCACAAACACAAAGAAAAGCAAACTTTTGAAAACACAATGAACAAGTACCTAAGAGCCCGTGGATAACCATGGATAGAAAGGATGCTTACACCTTCCCTTTCTATAATCTACCTCCCGAACCCGAGAAATATCTCAAAAAGGAATTTTTCTGTGCTTTTGTCCTTTCCTTGTTGGATAAAATAAAAGACGGTGGCGACTCTTGCTTACCACGACATATTGCAAAAACAAACGCAAATGCGAACCAACATTCCAAAACAGTCAGTTTTATTCCCACCGATCACAGAACTGGCGACTCTGCTGGGGAAATTTATAAGTGAGGTATACCTTAGGATTAGATCATTGTGTTTTCAATTGTATGCTTTGTATGATTTATATTTGTGGGCTTGTATCGGAGTTCTATAGATCCTAACCCGGATCTGGGGGTACCCTTTAGGTAAGTAGCAATAAATTGTGAGGGAACTGTCCGACGTATACCGACACGGTTGAAGCAGTAGCTACGTTGGTGTGGCACTTTAGTCTGTACCGATATCCCTTGTGTTGGAACGAGGAGAATATGGGTCTTCTAAGGGGTCATTAAGCACCAACTGACCTTAGAACCTTAAATTGACCAATTTGGCCATAGAACAGTAGCAGTATGCTACACTCATTGAGACTAAACTCTCGCGATGATTCCGGCCGCAAGAAAAGGTTGCTAAACTGGAATTATGACCGATTGAGGGTAGTTAGTGATATTGAGATCCTCTAGAACCCGATTACTAATTTTAGGACAGGTTTAAACCAACTGAACTGAAAGAGGGTAGTACCTAAGCTCCTTGCCAGCCTGAAATCTAAGGGCTCTTTGTGTGACTTGTGTGCCTTTACCATGTTTTCTTTTTGTGGATACTTGTGGTGTGCTTACTATCATGACATCATGACATCATAACATTGCATACATCTTGCATAAGGACTAACCTATTTCAAAGACATGAGGGTTTCATCTTTGCTCTATTTTGTAGGTCATCATGATGCCTATGCGTAAGAATACCATCCGGATCAACTTTGTCCAAGTCCCTACCTTGCTTAAAGAGTTGGTTGCCAAGATGCCTGACACTACTTCCTTCATCAGGAGGCATGGTTCTCTTCTCAGTTTGGTCACCTCCAAATTGGACGAGCAGATGATGAGTGTCCTGGTCTAGTTCTATGATCCGCTGTACCACTGTTTTACTTTTCAAGACTATCAACTGGTTCCTACCCTAGAAGAGTTCTCTGAGCTGCTCGGTATCTCTGTTTTGGAGCAGACTCCATCTACTGGTTGGGAGAAGACCCTTAGGCCCGAAGAAATTGTTGAAGCCCTTCATTTGACTAAAGATAAAGTGATGGCTAATTGGGAGACTAGGAGTGGAGCAAAAGGATTTCTGACTAAGTTCTTGATTGGCAAGGCTAACTACTTCTGGGATAGCCTAGACTTTAAGGCGTTCGAGGATATTCTGGCTCTTCTGATATATGGCTTGGTACTGTTTCTGAATCCTGACACTTTTGTTGATGTGAATGCCATAAAGATCTTCATCTCTCAGAACCCTGTACCCACTCTCTTGGGTGACATTCTTCATCAACTCTATGCTCGTACTGCTCGAAAGTGGGGAACCTTGATGTGTTGTGCTCCTTTATTGGAAAGGTGGTTTATTTCGCACCTTCCTAAGTCAGTGCTGAAGAACAAAGAAGGAATGGGATGGGCTTATAGGGTGATGTCTCTCTCTCATAATGACATTATCTAGACTCTCAAAGGTATGGATGAGGTGACTATCATTGATCGCTGTGGGGAGTACCCTAATGTTCCACTGCTAGGAACCCATGGAGGAATTTCTTACAACCCATGCTTAGCTCTCCGTCAGTTTGGAAGAGCCAGAAGAGAAGGACCTCATGAGATGTTAATGCCTCATATCATCTTTGATTTTCAAGGGGATAGCGACGAGCAGCGTCGTAGATTCATAAGGGCTTGAGATAGAGTTCACCAATCTGATCCACATGAGCTGGGCCCAAAGACTTCTCTGTCAATGGAGCCATATCTCAGATGGGTCTGCATCCGTGCCTAGAAGCTAGGTATGCCATATGAAGTTGTCCGGCCGGTCACTCTTGAAGTTGCTAATGAAGAATGGGTTCTTCCAACCATTCTCCATCCTTACATGCCCACTGACATTGGGGCACTGAAGAGATCTTAGATGCAACTGCGGGAGGAATGGGATTCTTATCGAGAGAAGTTCAATGAACAAGAGCAGAAGATCCAGAGGTTGAATAGGCAGTTAGAGAACAAGCGGATTCTCAACGATTATGTCCGCACTGATAGGAAGAGACCATGGGAGCATTGACAGGCCTTTGATGATTTCCTTTCCAGTTTTATTTTTACTTTTCAGTATTTCCATTCTTGTAACACCTTAAGGGAAATTTGTTGAACAATTTGAATTACCAAGTTTATCTAATAAAGTGTGTTTCCTTTCTTGTTTACAAATTTGAATCCCGATTGTCTTTGAAATCATAAATCATACGCATTTCATCCCATGCACTTCATAAACAGGTACCCCTTTACAGGTCTCTTATCTTCTTCGTTATTTATTTCAGCGATCATCATGTCTACTGAACCTTCAACTGAGCAAGCTATCAAGGCCCTCCAGGCCCATAATGCCCAATTCTAAGAGTTATTCATGAATCTAGCCAAGGGTCAGCAGGACCTGAAGACCTTGATTCTGAAAGAGAAGAAGAAGAAGAAGAAGAAGAAGAAGAGGACCATCCTGTTTAACACAGGGCACAGGTTTGGAAACAGGCTGCAAAATGAAGTTGATCTGACCACCTCATTTGGAGGGAAAGATAGTCCACAAGAAAGGAGGGCTCCTAGCCCTGTGGTCTCCGACAATGAGACAGACTACGATGAAGAACAGTACCCTCCTGCCGAGGATAGATACAAGCAACTGAAGGACCGGTTGAGCGCTATGGAAATTCAGAAGGTGCCTGGTTTGGACTTCGGAGATCTAGGTCTATCATCTGGGGTGGTGATTCCCCATAAGTTCAAGGCACCAGCCTTTGCTAAGTATGACAGAGTTTCTTGTCCGAAGCTGCACCTCCGGTCATATGTGAGGAAGATTTAGCCGTACACAGCTGATAAGAACCTGTGGATCCACTTCTTCTAAGACAGTCTCTCAGGGACTCAGCTTGAGTGATTCTATCAGTTGGACGGAACCAGTATCTGCAGTTGGGAAGATTTGGCTACTGCTTTCTATAGGCAGTATCAGTACAACTCCGACCTCGCTCCTACGCATACCCGACTCTAGGGTATGTCAATGGGAATGGGTGAAGGATTCAAAGATTATGCTCAAAAGTGGAGAGACCTCGCCGAAAGGGTACAACCGCCCTTAGCTGATCGGGAACTTGTTGATATGTTTCTAGGGACCCTGTCTGGTCCATTTTTCAACCACTTAATTGGAAGCTCTTCATCTGGGTTTACAGAGCTTATTTTGACTGATGAGAGGATTGAAGCTGGTATTAAGGCTGGTAAGATACAAAAGGGTGCTTCATCGAGCATCGAGAAGAAGCCGTATAAGAAAGAATCTAGTGATGTCTACAGTTCGAGAAGACAGAATAGTCCTGAACACCGCCAAGCTGTTAATGCGGTCGTTATTTCAAAACATGCTGGTGCTCTTCAGCACAACAATCAACAGAAGGATAAGAGACCTCGAAGGCAATTCACCCGTCTCAATATGACCTTATCTCAGATTCTGCCACAATTGTTGAAGACCAATCTGTTGATTCTAAAGGAATCCCCAAAGAATCCAAATACAACATCACCAAAGTATAACCCTAATGCCCGTTGTGCTTATCACTCTGATAGCCAGGGGCATGATACGGATGATTGTTGGACTTTGAGGAGCAAGGTACAAGACTTGATTGATGCGAAAGAGATCGAGTTCGGAGCTCCAGAGAAGCCTAAACAAGATACAGGGGTGAATGCTATCATGGATGACGATGATGAAGAGTTTGATATCGACAGTTGGATCTACCTGACTGCCAGTGGTGGATTAAGCAACTGGACAGCGAGGGATTCTATGCCCGTTTCTGTTATCATCCAGTAATGAAACTTTTTGTTTTAAATTTCTAAACAGACAATGTTTTAAACTTTACGACCTGGTGTCTTACCCGGGGCACTGTGGCTTCATTAGTGAGGGCTTTATGTGTGACATTTTCATATATCATTAATAAAAGAATTGGACATTCTTGCATTTCAAATTTTGTGCTCCTTGTCTTTCTTTATTATATATTGCAAAACAGCTATTTTACACACACTCACATATACAGGTCCACATCCACTCTGGATCTCACTGGTAACGACTCTGCTACTGCCAGTTATGACTTTGAAAATCCGATCAACTTAGCCGAAGACGAAGGTGAAGATGATTTCGAAGTGCCTGGTGAACTTGCAAGACTGTTGCTCCAAGAAGAGAGGTCCATTCAGCCACATGAAGAGCCAGTGGAAACAGTGAATCTGGGTACCGAGACAGACAAGAAGGAGGTCAAGATTGGTGCAAATCTGGAAGCTAGTGTGAAACAACGGTTGATTCAAATGCTGCATGATTATGTTGAGATCTTTGCCTGGTCTTATAAAGATATGCCTGGGTTGGATACTGATATTGTGGTTCATCGCTTTCCTACCAAGGAAGACTGTCCTCCAGTGAAACAGAAGGTTCGCCGTATGCGCCCAGAGATGTCTGAGAAAATCAAGGCTGAAGTTATGAAACAGTTTGACGCCGGTTTTCTAGCAGTTACTTCTTACCCTCAGTGGGTGCCTAATGTGGTTCTAGTGCCGAAGAAAGATGGTAAGGTCCGAATGTGTGTCGACTACAGGGATTTGAACAGGGCAAGCCCCAAGGATGACTTCCCTCTACCTCATATTGACGTTCTGGTTGACAACACCGCTCAGCACAAGGTATTATCCTTTATGCACGGGTTCTCCGGTTATAATCAGATCAAAATGGCTCCCGAAGACATGGAGAAGACCACCTTTGTTACTCAGTGGGGTACCTTTTGCTACAAGGTCATGCCTTTTGGGTTGAAGAATGCTGGGGCAATATATTAGCGTGCCATGGTTGCTTTGTTTCATGACATGATCCATCATGAGATTGAAGTATATGTCAACGATATGGTTGCAAGGTCCCAAACTGAGGAGGAACACCTCGATCATCTGCAGAAGCTGTTTGACAGGTTGAAGTTGTACAAGCTGAGGTTAAACCCGAATAAGTGCACCTTCGGGGTGAGATCTGGTAAATTACTGGGTTTCGTCGTAAGCGACAAAGGTATTCAAGTGGATCCTGCAAAAGTGAAAGCTATACAGGAGATGCCAGCTCCCAGAATAGAGAAAGAAGTCAGAGGCTTTCTGGGACGTCTGAATTACATTGCCCGATTCATCTCGCACCTAACTGCTACTTGTGAGCCAATCTTCAAGTTGCTGAAGAAAGATCAAGTGGTACGTTGGAACGATGAATGTCAGGCCGCTTTCGAAAGAATCAAAGAGTATCTCCAAGAGCCACCTATCCGAATGCCACCAGTTGAAGGGAGACCTCTAATTTTATACTTGACAGTACTCGACAACTCAATGGGGTGTGTGCTGGGGCAGCATGACGAGTCTGGCCGAAAAGAGCATGCTATTTATTACCTTAGCAAAAAGTTTACCGACTGTGAGACCCGATATTCACTGCTCGAGAAAACTTGATGCGCTTTGGAATGGGCTGCTCTCCAGCTGAGACAGTATATGTTGACTCACACTACTTTGTTGATATCAAAAATGGATTCAATCAAGTATATCTTCGAAAATCCTGCCTTGTCCGGAAGAATAACAAGATGGCAGATGATCTTGACTGAGTATGACATCCAATATACGACCCGAAAAGCAATCAAGGGAAGTGTATTGGCACACCATTTGGCACATCAGGCAGTGGATGATTACCAGTCTATGAACTTTGGATTCCCGGATGAGAATATCATGTTGATAACTGACTGTGAGACACCTGGGCCGAATGAAGGACCTGAGGAAGGATCCCGATGGTCTATGTACTTTGATGGAGCTTCGAACTCTTTGGGTAATGGCATTGGCGCTGTGATCATATCTCCTAAAGGCTTTCATACTCCGTTCACCGCCCGACTATGTTTCAACTGCACCAACAACATGACGGAGTATGAAGCGTGCATCATGGGTCTTCGAGCTGCGATTGACCTAAGGATTAAGTTTCTGAGTGTCTTTGGAGATTCCACTCTCGTGATCAGTCAGATCAAAGGCGAGTGGGATATGAAACACCCAAATCTTATTCCTTACAAGGAGTACGTGTTGACATTGCTTCCCCATTTCAAGGAGATAACCTTTAAACACTTCCCTATAGAGGAGAATCAGTTGGAGGACGCGCTGGCTACAATGTCTTCTATGTTCAAAGTCAATTGGGACAACGAGGCTCCTCAGATTATCATCGAAAGATTGGACGAACCTGCACATTACTGTGATCTTGAGACTGAAGAAGTAACAGGAAAGCCCTGGTATCATGAGGTGAAGAGGTACCTTGAAGCTCAAGAATACCCAGAGGGTGCATCTGCTAATGACAAGAAGTTTCTGAGGAGGTTCGTGGCGAAGTTCTTCATCAACAATGGCATTCTTTACAAGCGTAACTATGATTCGACCTTACTGCGTTGTGTGGATGAGATTGAAGCAGAAAGGATCATGGCAGAGCTGCATGAAGGTACTTTCGGAACTCATTCCAGTGGACATACCATGGCAAAGAAAATCCTCCGGGCACGATATTACTGGTCCACAATGGAAGCCGACTGTTATCAGCATTCTCGGACATGTCACAAGTGCCAGGTCTATGTTGATAAGGTGCACATACCTCCAGTTCCTCTGAATGTTTTGACAGCGCCTTGGCCTTTTGCAATGTGGGGGCATTGATATGATCGGCGAGATCAGACCTACGGCATCCAACGGGCATCGTTTCATCTTGGTAGCGATTGATTACTTTACGAAGTGGGTTGAATCAGCTTCCTTTGCTACCGTAACCAAGAACTTCGTGGCACGGTTCATTCAGCACAATCTGATATGTCGATACGGTGTACCAGAGAGGATCATTATGGATAATGGCACTAATCTCAACAATAAGATTATCACTGAGCTTTGCGAGCAATTCAAGATACAACATCATAACTCTTCTCCCTACCGGCCGAAGATGAATGGGGCTGTCGAAGCAGCAAATAAGAACATTAAGAAGATTGTGCAGAAGATGACAGTGACATACAAAGACTGGCACGAGATGTTACCATTTGCTCTTCATGGGTACCGTACCTCAGCACGGACGTCAACAGGGGAAACACCCTATTCCTTGGTTTATGGCATGGAGGCAGTCTTGCCTATTGAAGTTTAGATACCCTCTCTTCGGATCATGAAGGATGCAGTTTTGAGTGAAGATGACTGGATTTAGACTCGGCTTGATCAACTGAACCTAATCGACGAGAAGAGACTTACTGCTATTTGCCATGGTCAGACGTATCAAAAATGGATGATCAATGCACTTAACAAGAAAGTTAGACGACAAGGTATCAAGTTGGGGATCTGGTAATCAAGCGCATTATCCTACCTCAAGGGGATCCCAGGGGAGAATGGACCCCTACTTATGAAGGCCCATTTGTGGTTAAGAACATTTTCTCGGGAGGAGCTATGATTCTAACCACCATGGATGGTGACGACCTTCCTCACCCCGTCAATGAAGACATAGTAAAAAGATACTACGCATAATCAAAGACTCGCTAGGTTGACTGGCCTAGGCAAAAATAAGGGCTTCCCGGTAAACCAAACGGGTTCGGGCAAAAATAAGGGATGAAAATAAAAAATCTGTACACCCGGCAAGTCGAATACCTGAAAAGGCGGCTTGGGAAAAAATGGGTATCCCGATGGACTGAAAACCCGAAAGGGCAGTCCAGGCAAAAGTTAGGGATCAAAGCGTAACACTATGTCTCATTAGATCACCTCGCATCCAGACTTCGGTATCGACTATCAAGCTCGGACGACACTAATCAATCAGATTCATCTTCAACTAAGCAACAAAGTGATGAGATGCTTGAAGATATAAAGGCAATAGCAGAGTTGGAACCCAGTGGGATTATTCACATAGCTGTTTTGTTTCCTTTTCACAAATTGTATAAATTCTATTTGTTCGGCGGTGTTCTCTTACTAGGACGTCAGCCTCTTGTACAAAAACGCCTATTTTCAGGCCAAACTTCAAAATCAATACAAATTCATTTTCAGAAATTTCAAGTTGTTTTTCCTTTATCTGTTTTGTTTTGCAAAGAACGTCCAATGTTCATTTTTGATATATGTATTTGACATTAATTGCTGATCATAAATATTTACATGCGAAACGAAAGATGAGTTACTGGTAATAATAGAAACAGGGGCAAATAAGAATTGTCCGAACTGTACAAGTTGCTCTGTCCACCAGGTACCAAGGTACATTCAGCTGAAGAATATGGCTAAAGATACCTTCACTCCCCGCAGAATAAGGCAGTAATGGTAGCTCTCCCAGCTGAGACTTGCGGCTATGAACAAATCATCAATACTCTCCCCAAGCAGAGTTCATCCACCATCAGCGCTAAAAAGGTTTGGTATCCCCAGAAGGTCTTAATATTCCTCAGCGGAGTATAAAGATATTCCCCAGCAAACATAAAATCATCCCCAGCGAAGTTCTTTCCTTTCCCCAAGCAGGAGTTAAATCCTCAATAGATTCAGTGTCACCAGCAACAGTAATCCATCCCCAGTGGAGTTCATCAGTGGAATCCCCAGCGGAATTTATCATTAAAATCCCCAGCTAAAACATTACATGTCCATACATCATGATACATGCATATACGCATCATACCATACAATCTCATTTATGTTGAGAACATCATTGCTTGATACATATCATGCATTGCATATGACTGACCTTTACCTTTCAGGAAGGATGCAATTAAACTCTCAACCAAGTTAATGGAGACAAAATCAGTTAAATCGATCCCGAAAGATTTTTCTGAGGCGAAGCCAGTCAATGGAGACAAAATCAGTTAAATCGATCCCTAAAGATTTTTCTGAGGCGAAGCCAGTCAATAGAGACAACCCGTCAATGGAGATAACCCGTCAATAGAGACAACCCGTCAATGGAGACAACCCATCAATGGAGACAACCCATCAATGGAGACAACCCGTCAATAGAGACAACCTGTCAATGGAGACAAACCGTCAATGGAGACAACCCGTCAATAGAGACAACCCGTCAATGGAGACAACCCGTCAATGGAGACAACCCGTCAATAGAGACAACCTGTCAATGGAGACAACCCGTCAATGGAGACAACCCGTCAATATAGACAACCTGTCAATGGAGACAACCCGTCAATGGAGACAACCCATCAATGGAGACAACCTGTCAATGGAGACAACCCTTCAATGGAGACAACCCATCAATAGAGACAACCCGTCAATAGAGACAACCTGTCAATGGAGACAACCCGTCAATGGAGACAACCCGTTAATAGAGACAACCCGTCAATGGAGACAACCCGTCAATAGAGACAACCTGTCAATGGAGACCACCCGTAAATGGAGACAACCCGTCAATGGAGACAACCCGTCAATAGAGACAACCCGTCAATGGAGACAACCCGTCAATAGAGACAACCTGTCAATGGAGACCACTCGTCAATGGAGACAACCCGTCAATAGAGACAACTCGTCAAAGGAGACACCCCATCAAAAGAGACAACCCGTCAACAAAGAAAAAACCACCTACCAACAATCTCCAAATGGCATCTGTAAGCCCATTCCCGACATCACAATGCTGATGCTACTTCATGCAAGTGCAAATTTCTGGGCACTCTAGTGTTCAATCATCTTCCACCTTCGGATCACGAAAGGCCCGAACGCCAATCTATATCCTATGGTTTAAGAAGATTGAACAGGGGCAACTATTGTACCCCAAAATTTGCTCTCCCTTATTTATCAAGACATGTCAAGAATGATCTCCAAGTTGTTCAAGATGGCTCAAGAGTTGGACAGTCAAATCACCTCTTAAGGCAATCAATTCAAAATTAGGGTTTTGTGTTGCATCAAGGTCCTTACATACAAATGGTCTCAAATTCTCCCCAATGTCCTAATATGTTCTCAAGTTCATCCATGTCAAATTTCAAGCCTTGCAGAGAAAGTTTGGTCAGTCAATTGCTCATGAAGCCCAAAACTCGACTGTGCTAAGGCAAAAGTCAAATGTGACCCAAATACAGTAAGACCTCAAGAGTTTTTGCCAACATTCTAATTTTGAAGGATAATTCATCATTTGATAAAGGGTTGATCATGATTCATCAAGGATTGCTCAAGATTCATCAAGATTCAAAAGTTGCTAAATTAGGGTTTTGTAGGAAAAGTCAACTCAACTTTGACCAAGCATAACTTTCTCATACTTTATGAGAAATGACCCATCCAAATCTCATTTTTAATAGGATGCAATTTCCTACAATCCATCTTCACACCCCAAGATCAAGAAATGCTCTCACAAAAAGTTACAAATTTGGACATTATAGGTCATTTTTGAAAGTCAACAAAAACACCTTTTTTTCCAAAGCTTATAACTTGAGAATGGGATATCAAACCGAGATGAGACAAAAAGGGTTGGTTATAGGACATTTCAAGGTTTCTAAAAAGTCCAATAACACTTCAAAAAGTTCAAAATTGAAGAAGTTATGCATTATTGAAGTTGGGGATTTTTCCAAAATTGCCAAAAGTCAACTATCCTCAAAACTCCATTTTTTGACAAAAGGGCCCACTTTTTTTCACTTGATTTGGTCTTGTCACACCACACACGTGTCCTATCTTCAATTTCATGACCAATTATTAATGTTTCTATTTTATTTGATTTTTATTGATTTTATTCATTTTTAATCAATTTAAATCAAAATAAAATCCAAATCTTAATAGCTTGATATCTTTGTGATCATTACAGCTTTCAAATATCATGATACACCCAATCAAATTTGTATCAAGCCTTATTGTGAACAAAATCTTGGATTTGGCATAATTTTGGAAGCTTTGTTAATGGAGATCATATCATATCTTGAATCTTCAATGCACAAGGATTGGAGGCCCAAGATTTAACCTAATGCATTCCTTATTACTCACACAAGCTAGACACATCAGGAACACGACCTAAGAGCTACAGAAACGGCCAAACCAAATTGGAGAAAAAGCTTGGAAAATTGAAAACTGAAATCCACCCTAGAGGCAAATTGGAGGCCAAAGCTCAACGTGGTGTTCTTACCTGACATCCAACGAAGCTAAATAAATCATAATCAAGCCCTGAGACAGCCCCAAGCTCACTGTAAGTCGTCCTAAACACGACCCTGGGCACGAATTCATAACCTCTGAATCTTGCATCTTTTTGCCAAAATCTTGCACTATCATGTTAGTCGATTCATTTAGAGTATTTCTGCATTATTTAATTTTGTTTTTGTAGCCTATATCACCTTGCCTGAATCTAGGGTTTTGGAGGTTTGCATTTGGGGTTTGTTTTGCAGGAATAATTAGGACAAACGATGACCATGGTTGTGTTCAGGGAGGAGAGACGAACACGTTGGTAGTCTTAGTTGGTATTTACATGGGTTTTATTGGAGAAGACGACTAGTTGTCTTCCCCTGATTGGTCCATTTAAATTATTCGCGCTATTTTTATTTTTTTCCAGGCATAATTGTTTGTTTGATATATAATGATTGATGTTTAATATAATAACAAACAAGCATCATGGCTCAGTTGGTGGAAGCGTGAGTGGAAAGACCTATGGGACCTGGGTTCGAATCCCAGGTCCCCCAATGCATTTGTTTTCTTTTTCTTCAGGTACTCTCATGCAATGCTCAAAATGTAGCCCACCATATGCCTCAAAGATCCAGGCGCCAGATGGCCTCCTGGCCAAATCTGAAGGCTAGGATTGAAGGACCATCATATGTCCAGGTCAACAGGCGCATATGGAATCAACAAAGTCAAAGCAGGCTGGAACGAAAATGGGCCTCTGAGATGCTGATTCTACCTCCAGTTTGGGCCCATACCCCCCATTTGGTTTATTTCTATTTCTTTTCATATTTCTTTTTTTCATTTAATTGTTTTATTAATTATTATTATTATTTACACTAACCAATTTATTTTTCTTAATAAAATCAGAAAACATAAAAAATATTATTTTTATTTATTAAATTTAATTTCATCACTTTATTTTTGTAAATAAACATTAATCAATTAATTTAGTTTTTAATTAGGGACAATTTTAATATTTTTGCAATAAATTAAAATTAATGTAGAATTAGGTTTTTAATAATTTTAATCACTTTTATTTTATTTCCTTAAATATGAAAAACCCAAAAATATATATTTTATTTTATTTTACTTAATTAATTAAGTAACTTAGTTTTAATGTCTTTAAATTAAAAAAAAAAACAAAAAAAATTTCTTCTTTAATAAGCAATGTCCCAATGCTTAAAAAAACAAACAAAAAGGAAATGGGAAGAGAAACAACATCAATCTATTCTTGTTCGTTATCGCGTCCTCTTCCTCGTCCTCGTGTACCCGGAGGATGGGGCATAGCTACATGGTATATATAATCCTGAAAACCATCCATGCGTACTGTCAAGGCCGCCATATCCTCAGTTAATATCGCAGCCCGATGCTCGTTTCTTTCATCGTATTCTTGCTGCTGAGTTTGCATGGCCAGCATAAGTTGCATCATCGCATTTTGGTTATTTTGCATAGCCTGCATCTCTCATCTTGTTTCATTATGGCATCTATAATATCATCATTCGAGGCCGGTACTCTTTCTCTTTTTTTCCTAGGCCTAGTGGACGTGCTTTCCACGTTTTCAGGAGGAGCTTGTTGTTCAGTGTCTCCTTGTTCCATTTCCTGCTCCATTTCATCCGCTTGGACATTCCCCTGGTCGCTTCGTGCATTATCTCCAGGTGCAGGAGCATCAAGGTCATAAAGCCACTTAGACAAATCTGTAACATTAGTATGCACAAAGTTTGGCAAAATGATACTTGGAACTACCTTGGTGTGCATCATGAGATTGTATCTACCATCTCTTCTGACCTTAATCAAGTGGCTAGCATGACAGTTGTCAATGTCAATGAACGTGGGCGGTAGTGATGGAAAATTTGCAAGCTTGTCTTCAAGGTGAAGGCCAAGTGCTATAGAGGTTACTATCCCTCCAATGCAGAAAGGCGTAGATCCTCTGGTGCACAAGGACTGGATATGTGATAGGAGGAAGGTGCTTGCATTGATCTTTTGGTTCGGTTTGAAGGTACAGTGGAGGAGGAACAACTCTTTTGAATTAACTTTATTGTTGTTCATTCTTCCAAAAATGGTATTGGAGACGACACGATGGGAGTACCTTATTGCGGGATTATGGATGGATGAGGCATAAAGTCCTTCCCAGCTGTTTGGTTCTTCATTGGTAAGAACTTTCCAAAGCTTGAAACCTGTATATGGCCAATAAAGGTCTTCTGGAATGCAGTGGTGTACCATCCCTTCAGTAGGAAAGTGGAAGAAGGCACTTAGAGTGGATTGACTTACAGAATATTCAGTGTTGAACATTCTAAAAGTGGCGGAGCCGGATAGGTGCTTATTCTCGTCATACGACAGGTTGTATGAGAACAATCTCATAAATTCAAAGGTTAGCAACTCGTATGTTGGGAGGTTCTACGTGTAGATGGACGTCAAATCTGAGTGATGGAGTAACCACTGGATGCTATCGAGCAAGCCTATTTTTCGGAGGCACTCAGTATCCACATACTGCGTCGGTACGACATAACATTGATAGAACTTGAGGTACTGAGCCCTTTGGTGCTCTCCGGCTTCTCCATTACGAAATATAAAACTGGAAAGATCAAGTTCAAGTCTAGAATTCCTTCGTGCCATTGCTGAAGCAAGGAAAGGAGAAGGATGAAGCTTTATGTGTAAAATTGAGGATTTTGGAATGAAAAAGGGTTTGGAGATGATTTATGTAGGGAGATATGATGGAGATGATACGTGGGTTTTAATGGATATTTATGGCAATGATAATGGGGAGAGATTTAGGCAAAGGTTCAATGTATTGTAAGCAGCGGTTGAAGAAAATTGAAGGGTGAAAGGGTTTTGTGAGGGTTTCTGTAATAATATAGGAACACTTATGTATTATCAGTGTGTACCGAGCGTCACACATATGTGCCGAGTGTCACTGAGTTATGTGAAGCGTGACTGGTGTCACGCTTGTGTGGCGAATGGCACGCGTCTAGAATTGAATATTTTGCATATCATATATTACAGTATACCTTCTCAATAATTCTGCATAAATATATATGGGTAGATAATATGGAATTATTTAAGCATAACATATATATATATATATATATATATATATATATATATATATATATATATATATATATATATATATATATATATATATATATATATATATATATATATATATATATATATATATATATATATATATATATATATATATATATATATATATATATATATATATATATATATATATATATATATATATATATATATATATATATATATATATATATATATATATATATATATATATATATATATATATATATATATATATATATATATATGATGCTAATGCAGAATAAACAAAATAAATGAAACTCATAATAAAATTGTACTGAATGATAAAATACTATAAAAAAAATTGTCAAATAAATAACGAAAATATAATAAAACTTCTCTCCACACTTAAACAAAACATTGTCCGTAATGTTTAAAGTGGAAAGAAAATAAAATAAATCAATATGTCTGTTGAATCAGCCACGGCGGTTAAGCGATGCAGAGAAAAGATGCTGATAAATGTAATCCAGTTGTTCGACTACCATATCCATAAAGGAATGGAAGTTAATCCGCAGAATAATGAGACTGTTCTTTAACATATCAATCTCTAATTGGATTGCAGTCAAAGAGGGAGCAGGATGAAATACAGAAGGCAGAGAAACAACTGGAGAGTTGGGGAAGTTTGAGCCAATCTGTTCGGGAGATGGGAAGTCGTGGTAAAAGGGAGGGGTCTCAGGTTTAATATCCTCATTGTACAGGAAAGCATCTAGGTGGTCATAAATCAAAGGAGTCTCAAGAGTGGATGATGGTGACATGTGTGGTGTGTCCCAATCATATAACCATTTACTTTGGTCATGTATGCTTTTCCTAGGGTCAGGTAAGGTAAAAAGTGGAATTAACTGATTGTTAACGAGTATGTCGAAGTTACTTGGGCCTAGGTTCCGAATGATACCCCTATTGAAACAGAAATTAATATTCATAGGGTGAAATCTACCCTGAGGAATAAGGTCTAACAGTTTTTGTCTCAATCCGATAGCATTAGCTATCATGGTCACTAAGCCACCTATAAGAATCGGTTCATGTACGGCTCTCACAAGACGGTGAAAATTTGCTAGCATAAATGTAGCTCCATTGATGGGGAGGTTTTGCGAGGCGCAAAACATGATAAAAAGCCCAACTCTAGAAAAAGTGGTAATGTTTTTGGCTTTACCAAAAATGGTGTGGGCTAGGATTTTGTGAAAGTATCTTAAAGTTGGGTTGTGGATGCTTTTAGAATGCATGTCTTCAGGCTCGGGGTTACTAATGCTTGTATTGTCCCCCCAGAAATAATCTAGCTCTCATACATTAAAAAGCTCTTCTTGGACTAAGGTAAATGCGTCCAGGCTATGTGGTAATCCTAGTAACTCTGCTAGCTCTCGGTGGGTGAAGGTGTACTTGTGATACAATGGGAAGAACTGACTGTTTTTGGAATGCTGGTTTGCGTTTTGCGTTTGTTTTTGCAAAATGTCGCGGTAGGCAAGAGTTGCCACCTACTTTTATTTTATCCAACAAGGAAAGGAAAAAAGCACATAAAAATTCCTTTTTCGAGATATTTCTGAGTACGGGGGGTAGATTATAGAAAGGGAAGGTATTAGCACTCCTTATATCCGTAGTTATCTATGGGCTCTTAGGTACTTGCTCATCATTTTCAAAATTGTTTTCTTTGTGCTTGTGGGTTTTAAAAAGTTTTTGTTTTAACTTCAATTTAACTCTTAAGAGTGTAATGAAGTGTTTTTGAAAACTTGTTTGTAAAAGAGTCTAAGTGTGAGAAAAAATTGTTTTGGATGAGCAAGTATCTAAGAACTAATCTACCTACTCGAAAAAGGAATCGTTATATGCTAATTTCCTTTAGACAATGCTATCCCACTATTAGTGAGTAGGTAGCACCGTCGTTGGAGTTTGAGGGTCAATTTGAAAGAAGGATGTACAGTCACCAAAGCAATGTTAGGACGTCTTAGCGGTAACCCTAATGTCTTAGATCATTTATTCGAGGAAACAATATCTGAGGCAACCGTTTCGAGGCAACTTATGATCTTTTAGACAAGAGGGCGACCTCTAAAACAACCTATACTCAATGACCATTTACAAAGGCAACCAAGTGGGGAGTATCCTAGGAGTGCGCATGTGCGAGTGTGTTGATTTCAATTATTTTTATCTTTGCACATGTTTAGGGTGATCTAACTGATTTTAGATTGAACATTCATTCTTGTCATGCAAACCCTATTACCAAACATCTAACAGTTGAATATTTGCAGAAATTAAAGGTGCGGAAATTAAACTAAATTATTACAAGGCGTCGGATATTTACATCGCCAAAAGCAACCCTTTAAAAATAAAATAAAAGCGGTAAAAGTAAATGTCCTAATTAAATATTACAAACCGGGAGCAGATACAATATTTGAATAAAGAAAAATAAAGCGCGCGAGAAATTAAATCGAATGCGAAATTAGGGTTTTGACCCTCCTAATTAAAAGAAAATGTTTTTTGTTGTTTTTATTTTTAAGAAAAAGAAATTAAATCCTAAAATTAAATGCTAAATTAATTATTAAATAAATTAATTAATGAGAAAAATTGAATGACATATTTTTGTAGTTTTTGTTATTTTAGGAAAGAGAATAAAGTGATTAAATTAGGGTTAAAATCTATTAATTCTAATTAATTTTAAATATTTACAAAATAAATGAAAGTTATCTAAAATTAATATGCTAATTAATTTAATTAATATTTATTAAAGAAAAATAAAGTTCTGAAATTTAATTGGGTAAAAATATTTTTGTGATTTTTTGATAAAAAGGAAAATTGTTTATTGGTTAGTAATTAAATTAAACAAAATAAAATAATTAAATAAAGTAAACAAAATATAAAAAAAGGTAAAGAATGGGCCTGATTTTTGAGGTGTGAATAGCAATTATTCTGGCCCAATGATGCTGGTCCAGATTGACTTTCTGATCCCATGCGCCGACGTTGACTTGGCCTGTGGTGTGCCTTCGATGATGGCCACCAGATCTGGCCATCTGGCCATCTGGCATGCTGGATGGTGAATGTCCATGATGGATGCTTGGCTTGAGCGCACACTGAATCACTTGAAATAATTTGGAAAAATAACAAATGTTGGAGGCAGGGATCGAACCCCTGACCTCTAGCCTCTAATGCCCTGAAATCATGCGTGACAACCACTAGGCCATGTGGTTCTTATTGTTAATAAAATACAGAGTAATAATAATATTAAAAAAAACAAAAGTTAGTGGTCAGAAACAAAAAAACACGCGCTTGTTCAAACCAACCAATGGGATCTGGCCATGTCTTCATCCCTGTCATGGCACCATTGCTAAAAGTCCAAATATATATACCTACGGACAAATGTCCGTCGCTACAAGCCTGTCCATTCTCAAAATATCGTACAGGCCATGGAAATGAATTCTAAGACCATGGTTGAGGTCGTCTCATCCTCCTGATCATAACCATAGCCATTATGAAGGCTAATTACTCCTGAAACAAAAAAACCTAAAACCAAATACAAAACCCTCGGAATGGTGATTCACGATATAGGACATATAACTGAAATTGGCTATTGTAGAAAGCTTGCAAATGATATGGTGATCAAGAATATGCCATCAATTCATGTTAACAATACCTAAATTTCAAAATACGAAATCAAGAACAGGGCGGGTTCGTGAGTGAATTACAGCGCGTGGGAAGGCCTTAAAATGTGTGGTTTTTCTTGCTTTAGATTGTGGGGATGGCCAGGAAACGATTGAGACAAGTAACAGGCCTTGAGGATGCCTCTAACCTCTGTTTCGATCTCACACTTTCTTTGATATTTTTCATATTTTGTTTGCCCTCTATGCTTAATCTCCAACTTCAATTTTGATCTGTACGTAACCCTTATGTACCACACAATGCATTAGGGTTGATTGCCTTGCCCAAATCTTCCTCTATCAATGACTTTGATATTTGATTTGATCCTCCTTTAAAGCTTTCCAAAATTGGCTTATTTTAAATCTTTTTGTACACAATTGCCTTGATGCGAATCGGGAATGGTTCTAGCTGTCCAATGAAACCTGAAATCATCAAAAGATCTTTGGTTTTCAATATTTTTGATTTTATTTGATTTGTTTTGATTTAATTCAAATTAATTCAAATAAAAATAAAAATAATTAACAAAAACATGATATGGACACATGGACAAGGCTAGAGCACGTGGGCTATAATTCCAACTCAAAACAAGTGAAAAAGAATGGACCCGTTAGGCAAAATTTGAAGTTTTGGGCATAGTTGACTTTTGGCAATTTTGCAAAAAGGTCCAACTTCAACAATGCATACATTCCTCAATTTTGAATCTTTGGAGGTGTTCTTGGACTTTTTAGAAATCTAGAGATGTCTTCTAATCAACCCTTTTGGTCTCATATCATTTTGATATTCCATTCTCAAGTATGAAGCTTTGACAAAAAAAGGTGTTTTTGTTGACTTTTCAAAATGACCTATAATGTCCAAATTCATAACTTCTTGTGAGTGCATATTTTGATCTTGGGAGATGAAGATGGATTGCAGGGAATTGCATCCTATTCAAAATGAGATTTGGATGGGTCATTTCTCATAAAGTATGAGAAAGTTATGCTTGGTCAAAGTTGAGTTGACTTTTCCTACAAAACCCTAATTTAGCAACTTTTGAATCTTGATGAATTTTGAGAAATCCTTGATAAATCATGATCAGCCCTTGATAAAATGATGAAATATACTTCAAAATGAGGATGTTGACCAAAAATCTTGATGTTTGACTGTATATGGGTCATAGTTGACTTTTGCCCTAACACATACGATTTTTGGGCCTTTTGAGCAATTGAGTGAGCAAACTTCCTCTACAAGGCTTGAAACTTGACATGGATGATCTTGATAACATATTAGGACATTGGTGAGCACTTGGGGTCACTTGGACTCAAGGATCTTGATGCAATGTGAAACCCTAGTTTGAGGTAGACTGCTTTAGGAGAGAGCTTGTCTGACTACCCTTGGGCTACCTTGAGCAACTTGGAGATCTTCTTTGAAATGTTTTGAGAAATATGAGAGGGAAATTTTGGGGTACTACAGCTGCCCCTGTTCAATCTTCTTAAACCTGAGGATGCAGATTGGCTTTCGTGCCTTTCGTAATTCGAAGGTGGAAGTGGATTGAACACTAGAGTGCCCAGAAATTTGCACTCGCATGAAGTGATAATTGTCTTGTGATGTCGGGAACGGGCTTACAGATGCCATTTGGAAATTGCTGCCGAGGGGGTGGGCTTAAAGATGCCATCTGAAAGAGTGTCGATCGTATAAGAGATTCCTTAGCGAGAGCTGGTATACCTGTTGTTGAGGAAGATTTCGCTGGGAAAGTTTGATCTTTCATGGAGAGAGATAGAAATTTAGGAGCTTCGTCGTCCGTCATTCTGCTGATGAGTCATCTCTGTTGATATTTAGGAACTTCAATCGTCCGTACTCAACTGAGGGAACAACTTTTGCTGAGACTTAGGAGCTCGTCCGTAATTCAACTAAGAAAACATCTTTGCTGAGATTTAGGAGCTAGTCCGTAATTCAACTGACTTTGTCGAGATTTAGGAGCTTATCCATAATTCAACTGGTTTTGTCGAGATTTAGGAGCTTGTCCGTAATTCAACAGTTTTTTTCGAGATTTAGGAGCTTTTCCGTAATTCAACTAAGCAACCATATGTTGAGATTTAGGAGCTCGTTCGTAATTCAACTGAGGAAACATCTCTGCTGAGATTTAGGAACTCGTCCGTAATTCAACCGAGGAACATATCTGTCAAGATTTAGGAACTCGTCCGTAATTCAACTGAGAAAATATCTTTGTTGAGATTTAGGAGCTTGTCCGTAATTCAACTGGGGGAAATAACTTCGTTGAGATTTAGGAACTCGTCTGTAATTCAACTGAGAAAATAACTTCGTTGAGATTTAGGAACTCGCCCGTAATTCAACTGAGGAAACATCTCTGCTGAGATTTTAGGAACTCGTCCGTAATTCAACTGAGGAAATATCTCTGCTGAGATTTAGGAACTCATCCGTAATTCAACTGAGGAAATATCTGTCGAGATTTAGGAACTTGTCCGTAATTCGACTGCTTTGCTGAGATTTAGGAACATCGTCCGTAATTCAACTACTTTGCTGAGATTTAGGAGCTCATCCGTAATTCAACTGGGGAATTAACTTCACTGAGATTTAGGAGCTCGTCCGTAATTCAACTGAGGAAATATCTCTGTTGAGATTTAGGAACTCGTCCGTAATTCAACTGAGGAAATATCTGTCGAGATTTAGGAACTTATCTGTAATTCGACTGCTTTGCTAAGATTTAGGAACTCATCCGTAATTCAACTGAGGAAATATATGTCGAGATTTAGGAACTTGTCCGTAATTCGACTGCTTTTCTGAGATTTAGGAACATCGGCCGTAATTCAACTGGAAAAATATCTGTCGAGATTTAGGAGCTTGCTCGTAATTCGATTGAGATAGAAGCTTCATAGCTTGAACTTTGTGAGAATCTTTCCTGAAAGGTAAAGGTTAGTTGTATGTAATGCATGATATGTATCAAGCAATGATGTTCTCAAAATAAATGAGATTGTGTTGTATGATGCGTATGCATGTCATGATGTATGGAAATGTGATGTTTTGAGCTGGAGAAAATAAATCCTGGATTGCTGCTGGAGAAAAGAATTGAATTCTTCGTTTTCGCTGGAGATAGTGGATGCGGATGTTTGTGAGAATAAACCTGCCGGAGAGGATAACTCCGCTGGAGAATAAACTGACGAGAGAATGACTCTGTGGGGAAGAGATGCTCTGGTGGGGATTCCACTGATAAATTCAGCTGGGGATGAATTACTGTTGCTGGTGATAATGAACCTTGTTGGGGATTGAATTCTTGTTTGGTGAAAGGAAAAGAACTCTGCTGGGGATGATTTTCCAATAGCGACCTTAATAGGGATGGTCCTTTTAGACTCTACTGGGGATAATCTTCCAAAGTTTATTGGGGATAATCTTCCAACTCCACTGGGGATATTTTTTATACTCTGCTGGGGATGATAAGACGTTTCGGTGTTGATGGTAGATAAACTCTGCTTGGGGAGAATATCACTGATTCATTCACAGTTGTGAGTCTCAGCTGGGGAGAGCTAATACCACTGTCTTTCTCTTACTCTGTGGGGAATGAATGTACTTCCAATCGTTTCTTCTAGCTAGGTCTATCCTTATACCTGGTGGTCAGAGCAACTGTACGGTTTGGACATTTCTCGTTTGCCCCTGTTTCTGATATTACTAGTAATCGTCTTTTGTTTCGCATGTAAATATTTATGAGCAGCAATTAATGTCAAATGCATATATCAAAAACGAACATTGGACGTTCTTTACAAAACAAACCAGAAAAAGGAAAACAGTTTGAAATATATTTGTGAAAATGACTTGTATTGATTTTTGAAGTTTGGCCTGTAAATAGGCATTTTTTGTACAAGAGGCTGACGTCCTAGTAAGAGAACTCCGCCGAATCAAATAGAATTTATACAATTTGTGAAAAACAAAGAAAAACAGCTATGTGAATAATCCCACTGGGTTCCAACTCTGCTATTCCCTTTATGTCCTCGAGCATCTCATCGCCTCGCTACTTGGTTGAAGGTAGATCAGATTGATTAGTGTCGTTCGGGCTTGGTAGTCGATACTGAAGTCTGGTCGCAAGGTGATCCAATGAGACATAGTGTTACGCCTTAATCCCTAACTTTTTCCTGGACCGCCCTTTTGGGTTTTCAGTCCACTGGGATACCCTTTTTTGCCCAAGCCGCCTTTTCAGGTTTTCGACTTGCCGGGTGTACAGATTTTTTCATTTTCATCCCTTACTTTTGCCCGAACCTTTTTGGTTCGCCGGGAAGCCCTTATTTTTGCCTAGGCCAGTCAACCTAGCGGGTCTTTTATTATGCGTAGTATTTTTTCACTATGTCTGCATTGACAGGGTGAGGAAGGTCGTCACCGTCCATGGTGGTTAGAATCTGTAAGTGTTTGGTTGTTGGCATGTTTTTTGGTAAAACCAGGTGTGTGAATGTCATGACTGATGTCATAACATTCTGGGTTACTAGGTACATTCTGCAGAAAAAGGATGTCATACAGAAGCTGCTTAAATTGAGTGTTTAGCTGATCATCATGCAATGATCATATTTATTACATTCTACCAAAATCAGTAAACAGGATTCTTGTTGTCATAACCAATATTAAGACATCCTGTACTGATCTAACAGTTGTATAGTTTTGTTAATTCTAATATTTTTCAGGAAACTGGTTTACACAGTCCAGTACAAAGTCTCACGTGGACTTTAGGTTAACTTGGCTTAACCCTAATCTGGTTGATAAAGTCCTGTGACCAAGTCTTGAGGTTAATTAACCCTAGCTATTTTCGTGGAAGCCCTAACTGAAGAACAGCGGCCTATATATTCAACAGGACGAATGTTGGGAAGACAACTTTTGACAGAAGATCAATAAGGGGCTGTATAGTTTTAACTACTGTAATCCAAGCAATTATCATTGTGATAAGTGACTTGGAGTAGGTTTTGATTGTAAGGGTTGTGTATCACTCAAAGCTTTGAAGCACGAGTGTTTGTGTCACTTGATTAAAGCTTTGAAGCAAAGTCAAGTCAGGTTATGTATCACTCAAAGCTTTGAAGCACGAGTGTTTGTTTTAGTTGATTAAAAGCTGTGAAGCATAATCAAGTGTATGTTCTGAAGAGTGTCTTCATAATTTCGTTAGTCAATTGTTTAGTATCACTGCTGTGATTGAGGGGGAGTGAGTAGGAACTCAGGTTTAAGTTGAACTTAGATTGAAGTTGCATTGGGTAGGTCTTAAGTGAAGGAGATAAACTGGTTGGTTTATTCCTGAATTAATATCTCTTATAGTGAATTTCCTCCCTGGCTTGGTAGCCCCCAGAGTAGGTGTTATTACACACTAAACTGGGTAAACAATTGACTGTGTTCTTTACTGCTTTTAAACTTATTGTCTTGTAGAAAGTCAGATACGGTGTCATAACATTCACTGTGACATTGAGTATCTGCTGCCAGAATTTCAATTGGTATCAGAGCAGGCACCCTACCTGTCTTACTGGGTGAGATCTAGGGATATTATTTTCTGGCGCTATGGACAAAGAAGGAGTTTTTGGAAACAGACCACCCATTATGGATGGATCAAATTATAACTACTGGAAACCTCGTATGATTGCCTTCTTAAAATCACTGGACAAAAAGGCTTGGAGAGCTGCTGACAAAGGATGGAACCATCCCACCATGACTGAGAAAGATGGGACAATCAGTCTGAAACCTGAGGAAGAATGGAGCAAAGAAGAAGATGAGTTAGCCCTGGGTAATTCCAAAGCCTTAAATGCTCTGTTCAATGGAATTGATAGAAACATATTCAGACTAGTACATCAATGTGAACTAGCCAAGGAAGTTTGGGACACTCTCAAAACTACTCATGAGGGCACATCCAAAGTAAAAATGTAAAGGCTTCAGATGCTGACTACCAAATTTGAGAACCTAAGGATGATGGAAGATGAGACCATTCATGAGTTTCACATGAACATCTTGGAGATTTCCAACACATCAGGAGCATTGGGAGAAAAGATGTCAGAAGAAAAGCTGGTGAGAAAGATTCTCAAATCCTTGCCTAAAAGATTTGCAATGAAGGTGACTGCTATAGAGGAAGCTCAGGATATCTGCAATTTGAAGGTGGATGAACTCATTGGGTCACTTCATACCTTTGCGATGGGGATCAGTGACAATGTCGACAAGAAAAACAAGAGCATAGCACTTGTATCTAATACTGAAGATGAAAACAAGGAGGATGAAGAAGAAAATATTTCAGAAGCTATAGCCATGCTTGGAAGACAATTCAACAAACTCATCAAGAGAATGGATCCAAAGTCAAGGTCAAATGTTAAGAACATTCCTTCTAACATTAACAGATCCTATGACTCCAGCAGAAGACCAAAGTCTGAAGAGAAGGGAAATCAAAGCAAAGGAATTCAATGCCATGGATGTGAAGGATATGGGCACATTCGAGCTGAATGTCCTACCTTTCTTAAGAAACAAAACAAAGGAATGTCTGTTACTTGGTCTGACTGTTATTCAGAAAGTAATTCTGAAGAAGAATCTGCCAAACTAGTTACTACACTAACTGGTATTTGTAACTCTGATAGTGACTCTAGTGATGAGGAAGTGACATTTGAAGAACTGGCTGATTCCTACAAGAAGTTATGTATCAGAAGTGCTGAAGTCTGTCAGCAAAATGAGAGACAAACAAAACTCATAATAAAGTTGGAGGCTGAGAAAAAGGCAGGCATTGATACTATTAGTCATCTAGAAGGGGAAGTTCAAATGCTAAACTCAAAACTGGACCAGATGACCAAATATGTCAAGATGCTAACAAATGGAACTGACAAATTAGAAGAAATCCTTCAGATTTGACAAAATGTGGGAAATAAGTCTGGTCTAGGATTTGTGGCAGCAAAGAAATCTGTTATGGACAAGAAGAAGATCAGGCCTGATAAACAAATGTCAAAGCAGATGTCACAACATAGAACTCAACATCGAGAACAGAGAAATATGAAGAAAAAGTATCAAAGATGGAGATGTCATCATTGTGGGAGGTTTGGTCACATAAAGCCATTCTGCTTCATATTATATGGATATCCTAATCAGACCCCAGTTGTCAAACCTAAGTCTAACAAGGTACCACATACTCAACAGTGGAAGAAAAAGGCTACTGCCCTGATAGCTCACACCTTTCTTAGAGTCTCTACAAAGGAAGACTGGTACTTTGACAGTGGATGCTCTAAACACATGACTGGAATCAAGAATCTTCTCAATAATGTTAAACCTCACACTACTAGTTATGTGACCTTTGGAGATGGTGCTAGAGGAGAAATCAAAGGAGTTGGAAACTTGGACTGTCACGGAGTTCCAAACCTAAATGAAGTACTGCTGGTAAAAGGCTTGACTGCTAATCTCATAAGTATAAGCCAATTATGTGACCTAGGATTCAAGGTCAACTTCACCAAGTCTGAATGTCTTGTAACTAATGAGAAACAAGAAGTTGTAATGAGAGGAGTCAGATCTAAAGACAACTGCTGCTTGTGGGAGCCTGAGAACACTAATTACTCTTCTCTGTGTTCTATTGCCAAAGAAGAAAAAGAAGTGAAACTGTGGCACCAAAAATTGGTCATCTACATCTAAGAGGAATGAAAAGAATTATATCCATGGAGGCAGTCAGAGGGATTCCAAGACTGATAATTGATGAAGGGAGAGTCTGTGGTGAATGTCAGGTTGGGAAGCAGACTAGGATGTCACATCCAAAGTCAAGACATTTGACCACCTCTAAGGTACTAGAAATTCTACATATGGATCTGATGGGACCAATGCAGGTGGAAAGTCTTGGTGGAAAAAGATATGCCTATGTTGTTGTGGATGATTTTTCCAGATTCACCTGGATTAACTTCATTAGGGAAAAATCTGATGTATTTGAAGTGTTTAAAAAACTGTGCAAAAGAATTCAAAGAGAAAAAGCAGAGTGCATTGTCAGAATCAGAAGTGATCATGGCAAGGAATTTGAAAACAGTAAGTTTGATGAGTTCTGTTCCTCAGAAGGAATTAATCATGAATTCTCTTCACCTATGACTCCTCAGCAAAATGGAGTTGTAGAAAGGAAAAACAGGACCATACAGGAATCTGCTAGAGCAATGATACATGCCAAAAGACTTCCTATTCATTTTTGGGCTGAAGCTATGAATACAGCCTGTTATGTCCATAACAGGGTCACCTTGAGAAAGGGAACATCATCCACTATTTATGAACTCTGGAAAGGAAGAAAGCCTACAGTGAAGTACTTCCATGTATTTGGAAGCAAATGCTATATTCTGACAGATCGTGAACAAAGGAGAAAGATGGACCCTAAAAGTGATGAAGGAATATTCCTAGGATACTCTACCAACAGCAGAGCTTATAGGGTATTCAATTCCAGGACCAAAGTTATGATGGAATCAATAAATGTCATAGTTGATGATTATCATGAGGAAACAGATGTCCCTTGTGATGTTGAGACATTCTTTGAGACTTCAACTCAACAGGATGATCTACCTAACACTACTGCTTCAAATTTTGAATCAAAGGAAGCTAACAAAGACCCTTCCATCAGAATTCAGAAAGATCATCCTAAGGAACTCATCATAGGAGATCCTAACAGTGGAGTCATTACAAGATCTAGAGAAATCATCTCAAACTCTTGCTTTGTATCTAAAATTGAACCAAGAAATGTTAAGGAGGCTTTAACTGATGAATACTGGATTGGAGCAATGCAAGGTGAATTGAACCAATTCAAGCAAAATGAAGTGTGGGAGTTAGTTCCTAGACCAGAAGGAACAAACATCATTGGCACAAAATGGATCTACAAGAACAAATCAGATGATGAAGGAGTTGTCACCAGGAATAAGGCAAGACTTGTTGCTCAAGGATACACTCAAGTTGAAGGGGTTGATTTTGATGAGACTTTTGCTCCTGTAGCAAGACTGGAATCAATCAGACTCCTGTTGGGAATTGCTTGTCTCCTTAAGTTCAAGTTATTTCAGATGGATGTAAAAAGTGTCTTCCTAAATGGGTACTTAAATGAGGAAGTCTATGTGGAACAGCCTAAAGGATTTGTGGATCCAAACTACCCTGATCATGTCTACAAATTGAGGAAAGCTTTGTATGGCCTGAAACAAGCTCCTAGAGCATGGTATGACAGGCTGACAAAATTTCTCTTTGACAAAGGATACAGAAAAGGAGGCTTGGATAAAACCCTTTTTGTCAAAAATGAAGGAGGAAAGATGATGGTAGCTCAAATCTATGTTGATGACATAGTGTTTGGGGGAATGTCAGATAAAATGGTTAAACATTTTGCTGACCAGATGCAGGCTGAATTCGAAATGAGCCTCATGGGAGAATTGACCTACTTTCTTGGACTGCAAGTCACACAGATGGAAGACTCAATTTTTCTGTCTCAAAGCAAGTATGCAAAGAACATTGTCAAGAAGTTTGGAATGGAGAATGCCAGTCACAAAAGGACTCCTGCACCTACTCATTTAAAGTTATCCAAAGATTCAAGTGGGGTTAAGGTGGACCAAAGCTTGTACAGAAGCATGATAGGAAGTCTGCTATACTTAACAACCAGCAGACCTGACATTGCTTTTGCAGTTGGAGTATGTGCAAGATACCAAGATGATCCTAAAGTAAGTCATATCAACCAAGTGAAGAGAATTTTGAAGTATGTAAGTGGAACCTACAACTATGGCTTGCTGTACTCTCATGGATGTGAACCAACTCTAACTGGTTACTGTGATGTTGATTGGGCTGGAAGTGCTGATGATAGAAAGAGCACCTCTGGAGGATGTTTCTTCTTAGGAAATAATCTTGTCTCCTGGTTCAGCAAGAAACAGAACTGTGTGTCTCTCTCTACTGCTGAAGCTGAATACATAGCAGTTGGTAGTAGCTGTTCTCAAATGATCTGGATGAAACAAATGCTTACTGAGTATAATGTCACACAAGATGTTATGTCATTGTACTGTGACAATCTGAGCACCATCAACATTTCCATGAATCATATTCAGCATAGCAGGACCAAGCACATTGACATTAGACATCACTTCATCAGAGATCTTGTAGAGGAGAAGACGATAAAACTGGAACATGTTGCCACTGAACTACAACTGGCTGACATATTTACCAAGGCACTTGATGCAAATCAATTTGAAAATTTGAGGGGCAAGTTGGGTATTTGCCAACATGAGGAAATGTAGCAATTAATTTTGCTTAAGACAAGGGATGAAGGAGATTTTTTTGTTAAGTCTATTTTTATTGGGTTAATCATCTGTTTCCCTATTTCTTTCACAATTGTTAAGAAGTTGAATAGACTCTCATTTATCTCCTTCCTCTCTTGGCTCTGCAACAATCTTCATTCTCTCAATCAAAGATTTTACTCTCGTTGTTACTGGTTTTCTAAGACGCTCAACATGTCTCAACTATCCATGACATCATCCTCTTCAAAGACGACTGCTTCTTCCGCATCCTCTGATCGAGAACCTAGGGCAATCACAAACTGCATGGATTCTGATGTTCTGGAGATAACTCCTCTTCGTGAACTGGAAGCTGACCCCTCTAAGGTTAAAAAGCTGAGAACAAGACATGCAAGAAGGTCTCAAGCTTCTACATCTGGTAATCCCTCTCAAACATCCTCTGTTCCCTCAGAAATATCAAATAGGGAAGGCTCAGCTTATGTTCATCAAGCAATAGCTAAACTTGTTACAAGGATTCTAAATGAGAATCACTCGGTACCTGGCATTTCTGTACCTTTGAATCAAGAAGCTGCTAGTCTAAATGTTGAAATGAATCCAGATGTCACTCAGAATGTTGAGACACTAGATGACAACATTAGGAAATCATCTGAAAATCTTGATGATCACCAGAATCCTTCTGAGAAGGATGTTGAAACCCCGGTTATTGATGTTGATGAAGAATACTCTGACAATGACCTAATTGCAAATATCAACCCTAGCATAGCTAGAAGAATGATGAACAGAAAGGGAAAGCAGGATGCTGCCAAATGTATGTCCAAAGAGAAGACTGTTGATGTTGGAGTAGAAACTGTGAAGGCTGGATTATCAAAAGGGAAGGTGAAAACTCGAGTACCTGCTGGTAGTCTCTCAAAGCCTGTGAGACAACCAATAGCTAAGAAAAGGAAAGAGCCTGAACCCTCTGATTCTGATGAGGAATCAGAATTTGAATTTGATGCTGAAGACATACCTCTCAAAAGGAAACTCCCATCAAGCAAAATGTCTAAAGTCCCTGAAGTCCCCACTGATAACATTTCCTTTCACCTTCCTGAGAATGCAAACAGGTGGAAGTATGTTTGTTTGAAAAGGATAGCCTTGGAAAGAGAACTGAACAAGGGTGCCATGGAATGTAAGGAGATCATGGACCTAATCAAAACTTCTGGTCTAATAAATACTGTGGTAAAGTTTACCAACTGCTATGAAGTTCTTGTCAAAGAATTCATAGTGAATTTATCTGATGGGTGTGCTGATGGAAGGTCAGCTGACTTTAAATGTGTCTATGTGAGAGGAAGAAAGGTAAATTTCTCTCCCTCTGAAATAAACAAATTCCTAGGAAGACCAGATGATGCTTGCCCTGAGCTAGAGGTTACTGACAACCAAGTATGCCAAACCATCACTGCAAATCAAGTCAAGAGCTTGCCCTTAAAAGGGAAGCTGAATGCAAGCAAGCTGAGCATGAAATTTGGCATTCTGCACAAAATTGGTGCAGCCAACTGGGTTCCCACCAACCATAAATCAACCATCTCCACAAGACTGGGAAGATTCATTTATGCTGTTGGAAGCAGGACAAAATTTGACTATGGCAAGTATATCTTTGATCAAACTTTAAAACATGCTGGAAGTTATGATGTTAAAGGCCCTATTGCCTTTCCCTCCCTCTTATGTGGTATAGTTCTTGCTCAGTATCCTGACATTCTAGTTGAAAAAGATAATGTATGCAAAAGAGCCTCTGCTCTTGGGTTGCACTACAAGCTATTTCAGGGAACTCATGTTCCTGACATTGTCATGACATCAGCTGAGACATCAACTGTCAAAACTCAGTCCAAGAGAACTAATGTTATAGCTGTGCTGAAGGAAACCTGCAAAGAGTTGGATACAAGGAAAAGGACTCTTGAGGACCTGATTGCTAGACTAGAACAGGAGGAGACTGAAGGACGAAGAAGGGAAGAGGATGCTGCTGAAGATCAACTTAATGCTAAAAATAGTGCCACCTCTGAAGATGACAGTGCTTGAAGTAGATGACAACCTTGCTGCTGGTACCTGTTGCTGCAAGTGTTTTTCGAATTTTTATCTGTGTTTTTATTTTTGGATGACTGTATATCCTAAAAGTACATGTATCTTTGGCCTATTTATGGCTAAAGAGGGGGAGAAGTTTTTGTGTTAATTAGACTTGGTAGACATTATTTCTTTCTGCAGACATATTAATTCTGCTGCTTTCTAATCTCTGATTGTTTAGGGGTTTTAGCCAAAAATTTGCCAAAGGGGGAGTTTGTAAGTGTTTGGTTGTTGGCATGTTTTTTGGTAAAACCAGGTGTGTGAATGTCATGACTGGTGTCATAACATTCTGGGTTACTAGGTACATTCTGCAGAAAAAGGATGTCATACAGAAGCTGCTTAAATTGAGTGTTTAGCTGATCATCATGCAATGATCATATTTATTACATTCCACCAAAATCAGTAAACAGGATTCTTGTTGTCATAACCAATGTTAAGACATCCTGTACTGATCTAACAGTTGTACAGTTTTGTTAATTCTGAGATTTTTCAGGAAACTGGTTTACACAGTCCAGTACAAAGTCTCATGTGGACTTTAGGTTAACTTGGCTTAACCCTAATCTGGTTGATAAAGTCCTGTGACCAAGTCTTGAGGTTAATTAACCCTAACTATTTTCGTGGAAGCCCTAACTGAAGAACAACGGCCTATATATTCAACAGGACGACTATTGGTGAAGACAACTTTTGACAGAAGATCAATAAGGGGCTGTATAGTTTTAACTACTGTAATCCAAGCAATTATCATTGTGATAAGTGACTTGGAGTAGGTTTTGATTGTAAGGGTTGTGTATCACTCAAAGATTTGAAGCACGAGTGTTTGTGTCACTTGATTAAAGCTTTGAAGCAAAGTCAAGTCAGGTTATGTATCACTCAAAGCTTTGAAGCACGAGTTTGTGTTAGTTGATTAAAAGCTGTGAAGCATAATCAAGTGTATGTTCTGAAGAGTGTCTTCATAATTTCGTTAGTCAATTGTTTAGTATCACTGGTGTGATTGAGGGGGAGTCAATAGGAACTCAGGTTTAAGTTGAACTTAGATTGAAGTTGCATTGGGTAGGTCTTAAGTGAAGGAGATAAACTGGTTGGTTTATTCCTGAATTAATATCTCTTATAGTGAACTTCCTCCCTGGGTTGGTAGCCCCCAGAGTAGGTGTTGTTACACACTGAACTGGGTAAACAATTGACTGTTCTTTACTGCTTTTAAACTTACTGTCTTGTAGAAAGTCAGATACGGTGTCATAACATTCACTGTGACATTGAGTATCTGCTGCCAGAATTTCAGAATCATAGCTCCTCCTGAGAAAATGTTCTTAACCACAAATGGCCCTTCGTAAGTAGGGGTCCATTTTCCCCTGGGATCACCTTGAGGTAGGATGATTCGCTTGATCACTAGATCCCCAACTTGATACTCTTGTCGTCTAACTTTCTTGTTAAATGCCTTGATCATCTGTTTTTGGTACGTTTGACCATGACAAATAGCAGTAAGTCTTTTTTTGTCAATTAAGTTCAGTTGATCAAACCGTGTCTGAATCCAGTCATCTTTGCTCAAACCTGCATCCTTCATAATCCAAAGAGAAGGTATCTGAACTTCAATGGGTAAGACGGCCTCCATGCCATAAACCAAGGAATAGGGTGTTGCCCCTGTTGACGTCCGCGCTGAGGTACGGTACCCATGAAGAGCAAATGGTAACATCTCGTGCCAGTCTTTGTACGTCACTGTCATCTTCTGCACAATCTTCTTAATGTTCTTATTAGCCGCTTCTACAGCCCCATTCATCTTTGGCTGGTAAGGAGAAGAGTTGTGATGTTGTATCTTGAACTGTTTGCAGAGTTTGGTGATCATCTTATTATTGAGATTTGTACCATTGTCCGTAATGATCCTCTCTGGTACACCATATCGACAAATCAAATTGTGCTGAATGAACCGTGCCATGACATTCTTGGTTACGGTAGCAAAGGAAGCTGCTTCAACCCACTTCGTAAAGTAATCAATCACTACCAGGATGAAACGATGCTCGTTAGATGCAGTAGGTCTGATCTCACCAATCATGTCGATGCCCCACATTGCGAAAGGCCAAGGTGCTGTCAAGACGTTCAGAGGTACTAGAGGTATGTGCACTTTATCAACATAGACTTGGCACTTGTGACAGGTCCGAGAATGCTGATGACATTCGGCTTCCATGGTAGACCAATAATATCCTACCCGAAGGATTTTCTTTGCCATGGTGTGTCCACTGGAATGAGTTCCGAAAGTACCTTCATGTAACTCTACCATAATCCTTTTTGCTTCGTTCTTATCCACACATCACAGCAAGGTGGAATCATGATTATGCTTGTAAACAATGTCATTGTTGATGAAGAATTTCGCCGCGAACCTCCTCAGAAATTTATTATCATTAACATATGCACCCTTGGGGTATTCTTGAGCCTCAAGATACCTCTTAACCTCATGAAACCAGGGTTTATCTGCTACCTCTTCAGTCTCAATGTCACAGCAATGTGCGGGTTCGTCCAACCTTTCAATGGTAATCTGGGGAGCTTCATTGTCCCATCTGACCTTGAACATAGAAGACATCGTAGCTAGCGCATTCGCCAACTGATTTTCCTCTCTAGGGAAGTGTTCAAAGGTTATTTCCTTGAAGTGCGGAAGCAAAGTCAATACATACTCCTTGTAAGGAATAAGATTTGGGTGTTTCGTATCCCACTCGCCTTTGATCTGACTGATCACGAGAGCGGAATCTCCGAATACACTTAAGAACTTTATCCTTAGGTCAATAGCTGCTCGAAGACCCATAATGCACGTTTCATACTCCGCCATGTTGTTGGTGCATTTGAAACATAGTCGGGCAGTGAATGGAGTATGAGAGCCTTCAGGAGATATGATCACGACGCCAATGCCATTACCCAAAGCATTTGAAGCTCCATCAAAGTACATAGACCATCGGGATCCCTCCTCAGGTCCTTCATCCGGTCCAGGTGTCTCATAGTCAGTCACTATCATGATATTCTCATCCGGGAATTCGAAGTTCATAGACTGGTAATTGTCCACTGCCTGATGTTCCAAATGATCTGCAAACACACTTCCCTTGATTGCTTTTTGAGTCGTATATTGGATGTCATACTCAGTCAAGATCATCTGCCATCTTGCTATTCTTCCGGACAAGGCAAGCTTTTCGAAGATATACTTGATTGGTTCCATCTTTGATATCAATAGAGTAGTGTTAGTCATCATATACTGTCTCAGGCAGCGAGCAGCCCATGCCAAAGTGCAACAAGTTTTCTCAAGCAACGAGTATCGGGTCTTGCAGTCGGTAAACTTTTTGCTAAGGTAATAAATAGCATGCTCTTTTCGGCCAGACTCGTCATGCTGCCCCAGCACACACCCCATCGAATTATCGAGTACTGTCAAGTATAAGATCAAAGGTCTCCCTTCAATTGGAGGCATCAGAATAGGTGGCTCTTGGAGATATTCTTTGATCCTTTCGAAAGCGGCCTGACATTCGTCGTTCCATCTTACCACTTGATCTTTCTTCAGTAACTTGAAGATTGGTTCACAAGTAGCAGTCAGGTGTGAGATGAATCGGGCAATATAGTTCAGACGTCCCAAAAAGCCTCTGACTTCTTTTTCAGTTTAGGGAACTGGCATTTCCTGTATAGCCTTCACCTTTGCAGGATCCACTTGAATACCTTTATCACTTACGACGAAACCCAACAGCTTACCAGATCTCACCCTGAAGGTGCACTTGTTCGGGTTTAACCTCAGATTGTACAACTTCAACCTGTCAAATAGCTTCTGAAGATGGTCAAGGTGTTCTTCCTCAGTTTGATATCTTGCAATCATATCATCAACGTATACCTCAATCTCATGATGGATCATGTCGTGGAACAAAGCGACCATGGCGTGTTGATACGTTGCCCCAGCATTCTTCAATCCAAAAGGCATGACCTTGTAGTAAAGGTACCCCATTGGGTAACAAAGGTTGTCTTCTCCATGTCTTCGGGAGCCATCTTAATCTGATTATAACCGGAGAAACCATCCATAAAGGAGAAGACCTTATGTTGTGCGGTGTTGTCAACCAGAACGTCGATATGAGGCAGAGGGAAATCATCCTTGGGGCTCGCCCTGTTCAGATCCCTATAGTCAACACACACCCTAACCTTACCGTCCTTCTTTGGCACCGGAACCACGTTGGCCACCCACTATGGGTAAGAAGTAACTGCTAGAAAACCGGCATCAAACTGTTTCATAACTTCAGCTTTGATTTTCTCAGACATCTCTGGGCGCATTCGGCGAACTCTCTGTTTCACTGGAGGACAATCTTCCTTGGTTGGAAAGCGGTGAACCACGATATTCGTATCCAACCCAAGCATATCTCCATAAGACCAGGCAAAGATCTCAACATAGTCACACAGCATCTGAATCAACCGTTGCTTAACACTAGACTCCATATTTGCATCGATCTTGACCTCTTTCTTGCTTTCCTTTGTACCCAGATTTACTGTTTCCACTGGCTCTTCATGTAGCTGTATAACCCTCTCTTCCTGGAGTAACAATCTAGCAAGTTCACCAGGCACTTTGCAATCATCCTCACCTTCTTCCTCGACTTGGTTGATCGGACTTTCAAAGTCATAACCGGCAGTAGCAGAGTCGTTATCAGTGAGATCCAGAGTGGATGTAGACCTGTATATGTGAGTGTGTGTAATATAGTTGTTTTACAAGATAGAAAAGAAAAACAGGGAGCGCAAAATTCGTAATGCAAGAAAATCTCCAATGCTTTTATTAATGATATATGGAGATGACAAATATAAAGCCCTCACAAACAAAGCCACGGTGTCTCGGGTAAGGCACCGGGCCGTAAAGTTTAAAATTGTCTATTACAAATTCAAAACAAAAGTCTCATTACTGGGTAATAACAGAAACGGGCATAGAATCCTTCACTGTCCAATTGCTCAATCCACCGTCGGTAGTCGGGTAAATCCAGTTGTCAATATCAAACTCTTCTTCATCATCCCCGATAGCATTCACTCCCGCGTAATGTTTGGGCATAGGAGCCTGTGATACGGTGGGAAAGAACTGACTGTTTTTTGGAATGCTGGTTTGCGTTTTGCGTTTGTTTTTGCAAAATGTCACGGTAAGCAAGAGTCGCCACCGACTTTTATTTTATCCAACAAGGAAAGGAAAAAAGCACAGAAAAATTCCTTTTTGAGATATTTCTCGGGTTCGAGGGGTAGATTATAGAAAGGGAAGGTGTTAGCACCCTTTCTATCTGTGGTTATCCACGGGCTCTTAGGTACTTGCTCAAATGTTTTCAAAATGGTTTTCTTTGTGCTTTGTGGGTTTGAAAAAGTTTTTGCTTGAAAACTTAGATTTAACTCTCGCTTCTGTCCTCAAGAGTGTAATGAAGTGTTTTTGAAAACTTTGTTCGAAAAGTGTAAGTGTAAAAAAAAATTTGTTTTTTTGAAAGAGCAAGTACTTAAGAACCATCTACCTACTCGAAAAGTAATCATTCTATGCTATCGTCCTTTAGACAATGCTATCCCACTATTGATCAGTAGGTAGCATCGTCGTTGGAGTTTAAGGGTCAATTCGAATGCGGGACTTACGGTCACTAAAGCAATGTTAGGATGCCTTAGTGGCAACAATATCCGAGGCAACCGTTTCGAGGCGACTATGATCTTTTAGACAAGAGGGAGACCTCTAAAATGACTTATACTCAATGACCGCGTACGAAGGCAACCAAGTGGGGTGTACCCTAAGAGTGCGCATGTGCGAGTGTGTCATTTTCAGTTAATTTTGTCTTTGTACATGTTAATGGTGATCTAAGTTGATTTTAGGTTAAACATTCATTCTTGTCATGCATTCCTATTATCAAACATCCAACGGTTTATAAGTTGCAGAAAATAAATTGCGGAAATTAAATTACAAGGCGTCGGGTATTTACATCGCCAAAGACAAACCCTTTAAAATAAATGCGGAAAATAAATAAAGCGATAAAAATATTTAAAGTCCTATTAAGCAATTACATTCCGGAAACAGATACAATATTGAATAAAATGGATTGCGTGCGGGAAATTAAATCGGGCGCAAGTTTTAGAGTTTTGACCCTTTGTTAGAGAAAGAAAGATTTTTTGGTTATTTTTTACTTTTAAGAAACTATCCTAAATTAATTAATAAACTAATTAATTAATTAATAAAAATAATATTTTTTTGGATTTTTGTGTTATTTAAAGAAATAAAAATAAATTATATCAATGTTAATAAAAACCTAATTGTCTAAGTTAATTTTAATTATTGCAAAATATATTAAAAGTTATTCCTAATTAAAACCTAAATTAATTAAATTAATATTGTTAACAAAAATAAAATACTGAAATTTAATTTCAAATAAAGAAAATATTTTTTGATTTTTAATTTTATGAAGAAAAAAGATTTAATTGGTTAGTTAATAATAATAAAAATAATAGCAATATTAATTAAAGGAAATAATAATAAAAAATAGAAAGAGTTAGGAGGTTTGGGCCTGGAAAAGGGGTTTGATCAGCAATTTTGTGGCCCAATTGGCGCAGGCCTAGTTGACTTCTGGGCTCCTATACGCGTTGGTTGACTTGGTCCCATGGTAGACCATCATCTTGAATCACCAGATCAGGCCTTGGGCCATCTGGCGCTTGATTGAGTGAGGCTGTATGATAGGCCATGCGCTTGGATTTGCACTGGATAACTTGTAGAAAAATAATAACAATGCATATGGGGACCTGGGATTAGAACCCAAGTCCTATTGATCATTGGACACACGCCTCTACCACTCAGCCATCACGCTTCATCTGTTATTATATTAGACAATAACAATAATATGGGAAAACACGTAATATGCCAGAATAAAAAAACAAAACGCGAGAATGTTCGAATGGGGCAATCAGATGGGGGCACGTGGTCGTCCATGTCCTCAGGTCTGCAAGGAAATTACCTGCGGATTTAAATCTGCAGCTAAAAGCGTAGGTCATTTCAAAAACCCATCTCAGGCCATATAAACTCCATCCAAGGCCATGGTTGTGCTTATCTTTCTCCTCCGGTCATGTCCATGGCCATTAATAGGTATAATTTTACCTGTAACAAAAACCCCTAAAAAAACCTAGGAAACCCTACAATGGCGTTTTGCACCACAGAGCAGATAAACACAATCAAATAATATGGAAAGCTTGGAAATTATCTAGTGATTGCAAATATACCATTGGTTTCTTGTAATGATGCATAGATTTTGAAACACGAAATCAAATTCAGAGGGGGGCCGCATATCACTTACAGTGCGTTTGAGAGCGTGTGAGAGCTTGCTAGGGGTTGGTTCTGACTCAATGAACCTTCAGCAATTGATTGATGTTGAGTTTCGCTTCTGAAAATGCCTCCAAGGATGATTTCAGTTTCACACTTTTTGTCAATTTTTCAAGTTTGGTTCTTGGTGTTCTTGCAGCCTCTAGGTCTAACTTCGTGTGCTTTGGCTTGTATATGTAATATGCAATGTATTAGGTCAACAAATTTGTCTTGAATCTTTCCACATCAAGGCCTTGAGATTGGATTTGATTCACCATTGAAGACTTGCAAATTTTGTCAAAAACTCAATCTTTTTGCACATGGAATGCTTGATACGAATTTGATACATTTGATGATGATGATTCAATCCTGAAATAGCCAAAAAGAGATCAAATAATCAATGTTTGGATTTTATTTGATTTAATTTGATTAAAAGTGAAATAATTCATTAAAAAATCAAATAAAATAATAAAATTGACAAATGGACTCAAGGATGAAGCTAAGACACGTTTGTAATGTGGCAAGTCCAAATCAGGTGGAAAAGAATGGGCCCATTTGACAAAATTTGAAGTTTTGGGGATAGTTGACTTTTGGCAATTTTGCAAAAATGCTCAACTTCAACAATGCATAACTTCTTCAATTTTGAACTCTTGGAAGTGTTCTTGGACTTTTTAGAAATCTTGATATGTCCTCTAACCATACCTTTTGGTATCATCTCATTTTGATATTCCATGTTCAAGTTATAAGCTTTGGCAAAAAAGGTGTTTTTGTTGACTTTCAAAAATGACCTATAATGTCCAAATTTATAACTTCTTGTGAGTGCATTTTCTGATCTTCGGGGATGAAGATGGATTATAGGAAATTTCAGGCTCTTCAAAATGAGCTTTGGATGGGTCATTTCTCATAAAGTATGAGAAAGTTATGCTTGGTCAAAGTTGAGTTGACTTTTCCTACAAAACCCTAATTTAGCAACTTTTGAGTCTTGATGAATTTTGAGCAATCCTTGATGAATCATGATCAACCCTTTATAAAATGATGAAATATATTTCAAAATGAGAATGTTGACAAAAAATCTTGAAGTTTGACTGTTTATAGGCCACAGTTGACTTTTGCCCTAGCACAGTCGATTTTTGGACCCTTTGAGCAATTGACTGAGCAAACTTCCTCTGCAAGGCTTGAAATTTGACATGGATGACCTTGAGAACATATTAGGACATTAGGGAGAATTTTAGGTCATTTGGATTCAAGGATCTTGATGTAACACAAAACCCTAATTTGGGGTTGACTGTCCAACTCTTGAGCAATCTTGAGCCACTTGGAGATTTTTCTTGCAATTGTCTTGAGAAATATGAGAGGGAAAATTTTGGGGTACAACAGAGCCATTATGACATTAGGCTTTTCCGACACTTCGAACTTAATCTCCTTGGCATCAATCAGATCCTGTACTTTACACTTCAAAGCCCAACAATTATTGGTATCATACCCTGGTCTATCAGAGTGATAAGCACAGCGGGCGTTCGGATTATACAACGGTGAGGTGGTGTTGGGATTCTTCGAAGCTTCCCTCGGAATCATCAAGTTAGTCTTCAACAACTGTGGTAGAATTTGAGATAAAGACATGTTGAGCCGAGTAAACTATCTTTGAGGCCTCTCTGCCCTTGGCTGATTGTTGTGTTGTATGGCAACAGTTGGTCTTGAAATAACTACCGCATTAACTTCTTGGCGGTGCTCGGGTCGACTTTGGTTCCTAGACCTGTAAACTGCACTAGACTCCTTCTTGAAGGGCTTCTTCTTGGTACTTGACGAAGCACCTTTCTGTAACTTGCCGCTCTTGATACCGGCTTCAACTCTCTCCCCAGTCATAATTAACTCAGTAAAACCTGACGATGAACTTCCGATCAAATGTTTGAAAAACAGACCAGACAGGGTCCCCAAAAACATATCCACCAACTCCCTGTCAGCCAGAAGGGGTTGGACTCTACCTGCAAGATCTCTCCACTTCTAAGCGTAATCTTTAAAACCTTCGCTCGCACCCATAGACATACCCTGAAGTTGGGTACGCGTGGGAGCAAGGTCGACATTATATTGGTACTTCTTGTAAAAAGCAACAACAAGGTCCTCCCAGTTACGGACGCTAGCTCCTTCTAGCTGATAGAACCACTCAAGTTGAGTCCCTGAAAGACTATCTTGAAAGAAATGAATCCAGAGGTTCCTGTCAGCAGTATATGGTTGAATCTTTCTAACATACGAGCAGAGGTGTAGCTTTGGGCAGGAGACCCCGTCGTACTTAGCAAAGACTGGTGCTTTGAACATGTGGGGAATCATCACCCTAGATGCCAAACCTAACTCACCAAAATCTAGTCCAGGTATCTTCTGGATCTCCATCGCGCTTAACCGGTCTTCAAGTTACTTATACCTGTCCTCAGCCGGAGGATACTGGTCTTCGTCAAAGTCAGTCTCATTGTCAGAAACCACAGGGCTAGGAGCCCTCCTTTCTTCTTGATTCTTTCCCCCTCCAGATGAGTGAGATAGATCAACATCCTCCTGTAGTCTATTTCCAAACCTGTGACCCATATTCAGGAGGACTGTCTTCTTCTTCTTCTTCTTCTTCTTCTTATCCTTCAAGATAAGAGTCTTCAGATCTTTCTGCCCCTTGGCTAGGTTCATGAACATTTCCTGGAACTGAGCGTTCTGAGCTTGAAGAGCCTTAATAGCTTGATCACTAGATGTTTCAGCAGACATGATGCTGAAATAAACAGCGAAGAAGATAAGAGACCTGTAAGGGTACATGTAATGAGGTGCATGGGAATGAAATGCATATGATATGATTTCAAAGACGTCGAGAGATTCAAATTCGTAAACCAAAATAAAAACACTTTTATTAGATAAAAACTTGAAATCAATGTTTGACAAATGCCTTTAAGGCGTTTCAAAAAGAAAAGCTGAAAAAGTAAATCAAAACTAGAAATACAAAAGACATCAGCACTCCCATGGTCGTTTTCCTCCTGTACTGATATAGTCACTGAGGACCTTCTCATTCTCCAACTGCCTTGTAAGCTTTAGGATCTTCTGCTCCTGCTCATGATACTTTTCTCTATAAGTATCCCGTTCTTCTCTCAACTGCATCCAATACCTCTTTAATGCCCCAATGTCAGTAGGCATGTATGGATGGAGGATAGTATGAGGAGCCCCTTCTTCATCAGCGCTCTCAACAATTACCGGTAAGACAGCTTCGTACCATATTCCCAGCTTTTGGGCACGGGCCCGAACCCACCGGAGATACGGTTCCATCGAAAGAGAAGTCTTCGCTCCTAACTCATGCGGATCAGACCTGTTAACCCTATTCCAAGCTCGTATGAACCTGCGGCGATGTCCCTCACTATCCCCTTGGAAGTCAAAGACAATGCTCGGAATCAACAACTCATAAGGACCGTCCTTTCAGGCTCGCCCAAACTATCGCAAGGCCAGACAAGGATTATAGGTGATTCCTCCCCTAATTCCAAGTAAAGGAACATTTGGGTATTCTCCGCACCGGTCAATAACAGTTACTTCTTCCATGTCTTTGGTGCTCCAGATGATGTCCGTGTGAGCAAGGGACATAATTCCGTAGGCCCATCCCATACCTTCCTTGTTCTTCAAAACAGATTTGGGGAGGTGAAAAATAAACCACCTCGCAAGCAATGGTGCACAACACATAAGGGTTTCCTGTTTCCGAGCAGTACGGGCATAAAGAGCGTGCAGAATGCCGCCTAAGAGAGTGGGCACTGGATTACGGGTCATGAAGATCTTTATTGCATTCACGTCGACGAAAGAATGTGAATTAGGGAACAACACCAAACCATAAATGAGAAGAGCCATGATGTCTTTGAATGCTTGGAAATCCAAATTGTCCCAGAACTGATTAGCCTGATCAACCAAGAACTTAGCCAAGAAGCCTTTTTTCCCACTCCGAGTCTCCCAGTTAGACATTACCTCAGCCTTTGTCAGATGTAGGGCTGTAGCAACATCCTCTGGCCTAAGAGCTACCTCCCAACCTGTAAATGGCGTCTGCTCTAGAATAGAAATACCAAGTAGATCAGAGAACTCCTCCAATGTAGGGACCAACTGATCGCTCGGGAAGGTGAAGCGGTGGTGCAATGGGTCAAAGAACTAGCACAAGACACTCATCATTTGCTCCTCCATCTTGGAAGTGACCAAACCAAGGAGGTGACCATGTCTTCTGATAAAGGAGGAAGTATCAGGCACTTCGGAAACCAGATCTCTAAGCTGAACAGGGATTTGTACAAAGTTGATCCGAATAGTATTTCTGCGCATGGGTGCCATGACCTACAAAACAGAACAAAGATGAATCCCCTCGGTCTTTGAAATTGTTAGTCCAATGCAATATGCATGCAATGTCATGATAGAAACATATCACAGGTATTCACAGATAGAAAACATGGTACGGGCACACAAGTCACACAGTAGCCCTTAAAATTCAAGCTAGCATGGAGTTTAGGTATTACCCTCTTTCAGTTTAGTTGGTTCAACCTGTCCTAGTAATAGTAACCGGGTTCTATAGGATCTCAATATCACTGACCACCCTCGATCGGTCATAATTCCAGTTTGGCAACCTTTTCTTGCGGCCAGAATCATCGCGAGAGTTTGATCTCAATGAGTGTAGCATACTACTACTTTTCTATGGCCAAGTTGGTCAATTATAGGTTCTAAGGTCAGTTGGTGTTTAATGACCCCTTAGCAGACCCATATTCTCCTTGTTCCTCCACAAGGGATATCGGTACAAACTAAAGTGCCACACCAACGTAGCTACTGCTTCAACCATATTGGTCTATGCCGTACAGTTCCCTCACAGTCTATTGCTACTTACCTAAAAGGTATCCCTCAGATCCGGGTTAGGATTTATAGTAACTCCGATACAAAGCCCATAAAATAAAGCAAACAAATTAAACAATTGAAAACAATATGATGAACTATTCCTAAGGTACACCCCACTTATTAAGTCCCTAGCAGAGTCGCCAGTTCTGTGATACAGTGGGAAGAACTGACTGTTTTTGGAATGCTGGTTTGCATTTTGCGTTTGTTTTTGCAAAATGTCGCGGTAAGCAAGAGTCGCCACCGACTTTTATTTTATCCAACAAGGAAAGGAAAAAAGCACAGAAAAATTCCTTTTTCGAGATATTTCTGAGTACGGGGGGTAGATTATAGAAAGGGAAGGTATTAGCACCCTTTCTATCCGTAGTTATCTACGGGCTCTTAGGTACTTGATCATCATTTTCAAAATTGTTTTCTTTGTGCTTGTGGGTTTTAAAAAAATTTGGTTTTAACTTCGATTTAACTCTTAAGAGTGTAATGAAGTGTTTTTGAAAACTTGTTTGTAAAAGAGTGTAAGTATGAGAAAAATTTGTTTTGGATGAGCAGGTATCTAAGAACTAATCTACCTACTCGAAAAAGGAATCATTTTATGCTAATTTCCTTTAGACAATGCTATCCCACTATTAGTGAGTAGGTAGCACTGTCGTTGGAGTTTGAGGGTCAATTCGAAAGAGGGACGTACAGTCACTAAAGCAATGTTAGGACGTCTTAGCGGTAACCCTAATTTCTTAGATCATTTATTCGAGATAACAATATCCGAGGCAACTGTTTCAAGGCAACTTATGATCTTTTAGACAAGAGGGCGACCTCTAAAACAACCTATGCTCAATGACCGTTTACGAAGGCAACCAAGTGGGGTGTATCCTAGGAGTGCGCATGTGTGAGTGTGTTGATTTCAGTTATTTTTATCTTTGTACATGTTTAGGGTGATCTAACTGATTTTAGATTGAACATTCATTCTTGTCATGCAAACCCTATTACCAAACATCTAACAGTTGAATATTTGCAGAAATTAAAGGTGCGGAAATTAAACTAAATTATTACAAGGCGTCGGGTATTTACATCGCCAAAAGCAACCCTTTGAAAATAAAATAAAAGCGGTAAAATTAAATGTCCTAATTAAATATTACAAACCGGGAGCAGATACAATATTTGAATAAAGAAAAATAAAGCGCGCGGGAAATTAAATCGAATGCGAAATTAGGGTTTTGACCCTCCTAATTAAAAGAAAATGTTTTTTGTTGTTTTTATTTTTAAGAAAAAGAAATTAAATCCTAAAATTAAATGCTAAATTAATTATTAAATAAATAAATTAATGAGAAAAATTGAATGACATATTTTTGGAGTTTTTGTTATTTTAGGAAAGAGAATAAAGTGATTAAATTAGGGTTAAAACCTATTAATTCTAATTAATTTTAAATATTTACAAAATAAATGAAAGTTATCTAAAATTAATATCCTAATTAATTTAATTAATATTTATTAAAGAAAAATAAAGTTCTGAAATTTAATTGGGTAAAAATATTTTTTGTGATTTTTTGATAAAAAAGGAAAATTGTTTATTGGTTAGTAATTAAATTAAACAAAATAAAATAATTAAATAAAGTAAACAAAATATAAAAAAAAGGTAAATAATGGGCCTGATTTTTGAGGTGTGAATAGCAATTATTCTGGCCCAATGATGCTGGTCCAGATTGACTTTTTCTGATCCCATGCGCCGGCGTTGACTTGGCCTATGGTGTGCCTTCGATGATGGCCATCAGATCTGGCCATCTGACATGCTGGATGGTGAATGTCCATGATGGATGCTTGGCTTGAGTGCACACTGAATCACTTGAAATAATTTGGAAAAATAACAAATGCTGGAGGCAAGGATCGAACCCCTGACCTCCAGCCTCTAATGCCCTGAAATCATGCGTGACAACCACTAGGCCATGTGGTTCTTATTGTTAATAAAATACAGAGTAATAATAAAATAAAAAAAACAAAAGTTAGTGGTCAGAAACAAAAAAACGCGCCCTTGTTCAAACCAACCAACGGGATCTAGCCACGTCTTCATCCCTGTCATAGCACCGTTGCTAAAAGTCCAAATATATATACCTACGGACAAATGTCTATCGCTACAAGCCTGTCCATTCTCAAAATCTCGTACAGGCCATGGAAATGAATTCTAAGACCATGGTTGAGGTTGTCTCATGCTCCTGATCACAACCATAGCCATTATGAAGGCTAATTATTCCTGAAACAAAAAAACCTAAAACCAAATACAAAACCCTAGCAATGGTGATTCACGATATATGACATATAAATGAAATTGGCTTTTGTAGAAAGCTTGCAAATGATATGGTGATCAAGAATATGCCATCAATTCATGTTAACAATGCCTAAGTTTCAAAATATGAAATCAAGAACAGGGCGGGTTCGTGAGTGACTTACAGCGCATGGGAAGGCCTGAAAGCGTGTGGTTTTGCTTGCTTTAGGTTGTGGAGATGGCCAGGAAACGACTGAGACAAGTAACTAGCCTTGAGGATGCCTTTAACCTCTGTTTCAATCTCACACTTTCTTTGATATTTTTCAGATTTTGTTTGCCCTCTATGCTTAATCTCCAACCTCAATTTTGATCTGCACGCAACCCTTATGTACCACACAATGCATTAGGGTTGATTGCCTTGCCTAAATCTTCCTCTTTCAATGACTTTGATATTTGATTTGATCCTCCTTTAAAGCTTTTCAAAATTGGCTTATTTTGAATCTTTTTGTACACAATTGCATTGATGCGAATTGGGAATGGTTCTAGCTGTCCAATGAAACCTGAAATCATCAAAAGATCTTTGGTTTTCAATATTTTTGATTTTATTTGATTTGTTTTGATTTAATTCAAATTAATTCAAATAAAAATCAAAATAAGTAATAAAAACATGATATGGACACATGGCCAAGTCTAGAGAACATGGGCTATAATGCCAACTCAAAACAAGTGAAAAAGAATGGACTCATTTGGCAAAATTTGAAGTTTTGGGCATAGTTGACTTTTGGCAATTTTGCAAAAAGGTCCAACTTCAACAATGCATAACTTCCTCAATTTTGACTCTTTGGAGGTGTTCTTTGACTTTTTAGAAAGCTTAGGATGTCCTGTAATCAACCTGTTTTTTCTCATCTCATTTTGATATTCCATGCTCAAGTATTAAGCTTTGACAAAAAAGGTGTTTTTGTTGACTTTTCAAAATGACCTATAATATCCAAATTCATAACTTCTTGTGAGTACATATTTTGATCTTTGGAGCTGAATATTGATTTTTGGGAATTGCATCCTCTTAAAAATGAGCTTTGGATGGGTCATTTATCATAAAGTATGAGAAAGTTATGCTTGTTCAAAGTTGAGTTGACTTTTCCTATAAAACTCTAATTTAGCAACTTTTGAATCTTGATGAATTTTGAGCAATCCTTGATGAATCATGATAAACCCTTGATCAAATGATGAAATATACTTAAAAATGAGGATGCTGACCAAAAATCTTGAAGTTTGACTGTATATGGGTCACAGTTGACTTTTGCCCTAGCACAGTCGATTTTTGGGCCTTTTGAGCAATTGACTGAGAAAACTTCCTCTGCAAGGCTTGAAACTTGACATGGATGATCTTGAGAACATATTAGGACATTGGTGAGAACTTGGGGTCACTTGGAATCAAGGATATTGATGCAATGTGAAACCCTAGTTTGAGGTAGACTGCTTTAGGAGAGAGCTTGTCTGACCACCCTTAGGCTACCTTGAGCAACTTAGAGATCTTCTTTGAAATGTTTTGAGAAATATGAGAGGGCAAATTTTGGGGTACAAAAGTGCTCTATACCAAAAAGTATAAATCTAATCAATCCTCTATTGAATCCCAGACCGTGGTCAGGTTTGTAGACCAGAGAGCTTAAGAACTTTAAAGTTAGTCTACGGTAAGAGCTAAATTTTCTCCTCATAGTAGATGTATCCCATCCTATTTGGCTCAATAAAAACATAACACTATCCCGACTCCCTAAGGTGATCATGGCTGGTCCGTCAGGGTAGGTACTTAATCCTATCTCCCTATCAGTAAGAGACTCAAACCTCCTCCGCTGGTTCCTTCATCTAAACACAATGCCCATTGTATCAACCAGATTCATCTGGTTAATATAACTAGATAATCAGAAAGTTAGCCTGAAGTAGGTTGACAGTTAGAATTAAGTTAGTAGCGGGCCAAATTAAAGAAATAATATTGTATATTTTAATAGCAATAATAATAAAAGCAAGAAAAGAAAAGCAAAAAAATAAGCAAAGCAAAAAGAAAAGACTTAAAGTTGGGTTGTCTCCCAAGAAGCGCTTTGTTTAAAGTCGTAAGCTCCACATTACAAGGTGATTAGTCTGATGAATGGGGTGGTAGCGTGTCTAGCCTAATTGCTGTGTAATATTCCTTGTTATCTATGCTATGATAATGTTTTAAGCGCTGTCCATTCACAATGAACGGTTTGCAACTCATTCCTTTTATTTCTATTGCACCATTTTGAAAAACCTTAGTGACTTCGAATGGACCAGACCATCTAGATCAAAGTTTTCCCGGGAATAATTTAAGTCTAGAATTAAACAGGAGAACTATATCGCATTCATTGAATTCTTTTCTAGATATTCTTTTATCGTGCCATTTTTTTGTTCTCTCTTTATATATCTGAGCGTTTTCATAAGCGTCTAGTCTAAGCTCTTCTAGTTCGTGGATATCTAAGATTCATTTCTCAGCTGCAGCAGTCTAATTTAAATTAAGGGTCTTAATGGCCCAATAAGCTTTATGTTCTATTTCTACCGGCAGATGAAATGATTTCCCATAAACTAGTTTAAATTGTGTGGTTCCAATTGGAGTTTTATATGCCGTCCTATATGACCCTAGAGTGTCATGTAACTTAGGTGACCAGTCTTTCCTAGAGGTTGCTACAGTTTTTTTTCTAAGATTTGCTTAATTTCTCTGTTGGAGACATCTACTTTCCCACTTGTTTGTGGATGATAAGGTGTTGTGACACGATGTCGGACTCCGTACTTCGCTAATAATTTTTCTAAGATTTTGGAAATGACCGTCACTGATGACGAGTCTCGGTACCCCGAATCTTGGAAAGATTATGTTCTTGAAAAGCCTAAATACTACTCGCGCGTTATTTGTTGGAGAGGCTACAACCTCAATCCATTTCAAGACATAGTCGACAACAACTAGTATGTAGTGATTTCCAAAGGAAGACGAGAAGTGTCCTATGAAACCGATTCCCCGTACATCAAAGACTTCAACTTCTAGAATTCCCTTTTGAGGCATCTCATCGCGTCTAGAGTTGTTTCCAGTGTGCTGGCATTGGTCGCAATTTTTAACTGCGATAGAGACGTCTTTCCAGAGACTAGGCCAATAGAGGCCAGCTTGTAATATCTTAGCGCATGTCTTTGAAGTACTTGCATGCCCTCCGTAAGAGGCGGCATGACCGTGGAAAATTATGTTTCCGATTTCATTTTCAGGAACATATCGACAGAAAATACCATTGGCGCCTCTTTTGAAAAGCAAAGACTCGTCCCAATAATAATGTTTAAGGTCATGAAATAATTTCTTCTTTTGTTGATAAGACAGATCGGGTGGAAGCACTCTAGCAGCCAAGTAGTTGACTAAATCGGCGTACCATGGTAGTATGGTTGTGGTGCATATTGCTTCCATAATTTTGTTTGTGTTCTTGTCTTCATAAGTCATAGGGTACTCAGTTATGATATTATCTAATTCTAATTGGGCTACAAGGCGTTCATAAGGAAAATCATCATTGATGGGAATATGATCTGGTTTGATGTCTTTTATTCTAGATAGGTGGTCAGCTACTACATTCTCGTTGCCTCTCTTGTCTTTTATTTATAAATCAAATTCTTGTAAAAGTAAGATCCACCTTAATAATCTTGGTTTGGCATCTTTCTTACTCAAGAGGTATCGGATTGCAGCGTGGTCGGTATAGATGTTTATCCGTGCTCCTACTAAGTAAGAACGAAATTTATCTAAATAAAACACAACATCTAACAATTCTTTTTCAGTGGTGGCATAATTTGTCTCTGCAGGATCTAGGGTTCTACTTGCATAGTAGATCGCATGAAGCTTTTTATCCTTTCTTTGTCCTAAAACTGCGCCTACAGCATACTCACTGGCATCACACATTATCTCGAATGGTTCGCTCCAATCAGGAGGTTGCATAATAGGTGTTGAAATTAACACTTTTTTTAGAGTTGTAAATGCGTCCAAACATTTGTCAATGAAAATGAACTCGGTATCCTTCATCAACAAATCGGTCAGAGTTTTGGTTATTTTAGAGAAGTCTTTAATGAAACGTCGATAGAAACCAGCATCCAAGAAAACTTCTTATCTCTCTAACAATTTTGGGTGGTTGGATATTTTCTATAACTTCGATCTTTGCTTTATCTACTTCAATTCCCTTATCAAATACTATATGTCCTAAGACAATTCCTTGTCGGACCATGAAGTGGCATTTTTTCCAATTTAATACGAGATTGACACTCATGCATCTTTCTAGTACCATTTAAAGGTTCGATAAATGTTTTACCCCAAAATTTGCCCTCCCATATTTCTCAACACATTTCAAGTGAGGTCCTCAAATTGCTCAAGGAAGTCCAAGGGTTGACCAGACAAACTCTCTCCTAAGACAGTCTACCTCAAATTAGGGTTTCATGTTGCATCAAGATACTTGAGTCCAAGGGATCCCAAATGCTCACCATTGTCCTAATGTGTTCTCAAGATCATCCATGTCAAGTTTCAAGCCTTGCAGAGAAAATTTGCTCAGTCAATTGCTCAAAGGCCTGAAAATCGACCGTGCTAGGGCAAAAGTCAACTGTGTTCTACATACAGTCAAACTTCAATATTTTTGGTCAACATCCTCATTTTTAAGTATTACTCATCATTTGATCAAGGGTTGATCATGATTCCTCGAGGATTGCTCACAATTCATTAAAACTCAAAAGTTGCTAAATTAGGGTTTTGTAGGAAAAGTCAACTCAACTTTGACCAAGCATAATTTTCTCATACTTTATCAAGAATGACCCATCCAAAGCTAATTTTGAATAGGATGTGATTCCCTACAATTCATCTTCAGCTCCCAAGTTCAAAAAATGCACCCACAAGAAGATATAAATTTGGACATTATAGGTCATTTTGAAAAGTCAACAAAAACACCTTTTTTTCCAAAGCTTCATACATGAACATGGAAGACTAAATTGAGATGATACCAAAAGGGTTGCTTAGAGGACATCTTTAGCTTTCTAAAATGTCCTAGAACACATCTCTAGGGTTAAAATTGAAGGAGTTATGCATTGGTGAAGTTGACCCTTTTTGCAAAATTGCCAAAAGTCAAATATGTCTCAAATTGCAATTTTTGTCAAATGGGCCCAACTTTTTGTGCTTGTATTGAGTTGGTAACATGATCCACGACCCATGATCCTTCCCACTTGTATTTATTTTATTTTTGTCATTTATTTTGATTTTTATTTCAATTAATTTAATTTAAATCAAAATAAAATCATGAAAATATCAAAACTAATCAAGGCTTGAAATTTTGTGCATGTTTAGGTCTCTTATACATCTGGGAAGAGAATCAAATCATGCAAGGGTCATTTGGATACAAAAAGATTGAATTTTTCTTGATTTAGAAAGATTTTAATAAGGATCAAATCATGATTCAATCACCTTAATTGAAAAATATTTGAAGCAAAATTGTAACCCTAATCCATTCAAGGGTACATATAGAACATGTGCAGACCAAAAAAGAGAGGATTGGAGGCGTGCAAAGGTGGAAACAAATATCAAAATTTCAAAGGAAAAGTGGTAATTTGATCTCATAGTTTCAAGCTTCCTCAAGCCATTCCAAGCACGCCATTCGTTTGCTGGACATCCAGGAACCTTATTCCAATCACTAGCAAGCCTCATACCATCCTAAAACGCGTTGTAAGCATCTCACGACATTGATACTTTCTTGAAATCAAATATTACGATTCTGGCATTTGTAGCATGATTTCTTTACATATTCTTGATCACTGAAACATTTTCAAGCTATTGGTTACATTCAATTGCATTTTTATTAGCTGTAGAGCAAGATGCCATAGTTAGGGTTCTTGGCTCATTTTTGGGGTTTTTTGTTACAGGTACAATTGGCCATGAAGAGTGGTACCATGATGCTCGTGAGGTTGCCATGAGTTGATTGGTACCACTAGAATTGATTTACCATGCTTGCAAAGGATTTTGGAGGTTCACAGGGTTGTACCTACGCCCAGAAAATTGTAGGTAAAAGTGTTGGACTTTTGCCAATGGAGGGAGGAAGAAGAAGAGTGGCGTGGCACCCCCTGACTGGCCCATTCAAAAATTCACGCGTTTTCATTATATTAATTTGCTTTTCCAATATAATGTTTGTTTGCTGTCCTTTGTACAACACAACGCGCTAGCTCAGTTGGTCAGTGGGCGAGGGAAATTGCCAAAGGGCCTGGGTTCGATTCCCAGGTCCCCCATATTTGTTCAATGCTATTTTATTTTACACGATCAGGTGTACAAGCCTCCAGGATATCCATCATGCATCATCAATATATCATCATCCAGGCCACCAGCAAGCTAGATCCAAGGGCCATCCTTGGGAGGTCCATGATGCACTCTAGTCAAGCCAATGCAAAGGATCTGGAAAGTCAACATGGGCCAAGGATTATTGGGATCATAATTGCTATTGACACCCCCTCCATTGCTACTAACATCAGACCCATTTCTTTATTTTTCTTTTCTATTTCTTTATTTAATTTATTTTGATTAATTATTTTCTAACATAAAATTAATTCTTTTTTACAAAAACTCATAAAATCAATTTTCAACAATTTAGATTTAGGTTTTATTTTTGTCAAATTTAATTTAATAATTAGTTTAATTTAATTTTAGTGTAATTTTAACCTTTTTGTAAATAATTTAAAACAAATTAGAAATTAGGGTTTGTTTGATTTAATTTCTACTTTCTTTTCTTAAAATAACAAAAATGCAAAAATAGGTCAAATTAATTATTTTTCTTAATTTAAATTAATTAGTAACTAGGTTTGTATTTATTTAATTAAAACCTTATTTTTCTCAAAAATAATCAAAAACAACAAAAAATGATTTTTCTTTCAATTAGGTTTAGACGGGGCCAAAACCCTAATTTTTTCTCGTTCTCGTTTCATCGCGCGCGTTTATTTATTTTTACGATATTAATGTAACTGCTCATGGGATGTAATAGTTTAATTAGGATTTTTCTTTTATTTATCATTTTACGGGTTTTTGGTTATGTAATTAATCCCCCTCCCTGAAGCCTTGTAATAGTGTAGTTTTATTTCTCGCATTTTAATTTTCGCGAATATTAACTGTTAGATGTATGATAATAGGATTGCATGACAAGACCGTATGTTAATTTTAAAATGGTTAGCAAACCCTAAATGTGAAAAGATAAATAAATTGAAATCAAATCACTCGCACATGCGCACTCCTAGGGTATACTCTCACTTCGGTTGCCTTCGGTAAACAATCATTAAGTATAGGGTGTCTTAGTGGTTGCCCTTTTGTCTAAACAAAGATCAAATGTCCCGTTCAGAAATGTTGCCTCGGAAATGTTGCCTCGGAAAGGTTGCCTCGGAAATGTTGCCTCGAATATGATCTTAAGACACTAGGGTTATTACTAAGGCGTCCTAACATTGCTTTAGTGATCGTATGTCTCTTTCGAATTGACCCTTACAACTCCAACGACGGTGCTTCCTATTTCTCAAATAAGTAGGATAGTGTTGTCTAAAGGAAACAAGAACGAAAACATTCTTTTTCGAGTAGGTAGATGCTAGTAGGTACTTGCTCAAAATCAAACTTTTCCACACTTACACTCTTTTCAAACAAAGTTTTCAAAATGACTTCGTAACACTCTTGAAGACAGAAGCAAGGGTTAAATCGAAGTAAAACAAAAACTTTTCAAAACACACAAACACGAAAGAAATTTTTAAAATGATGAGCAAGTACCTAAGAGCCCGTAGAAAACTACGGATAGAAAGGGTGCTAATACCTTCCCTTTCTATAATCTACCCCCCGTACTCAGAAACATCTCGAAAAAAAGAATTTTTCTGTGCTTTTTTTCTTTTCCGGTTGGATAAAATAAAAGTCGGTGGCGACTCTTGCTTACCGCGACATTTTGCAAACACAAACACAAAACTCAAACCAACATTTTCCTAAAACAGTCCGGTTCTTCCACCGTATCACAATAAACATCCTTAAAAACTTTCTCCACAGATAGAGAAGTCATCCATAAAAACTTCCATCATGTCGTCTAGAAAATCAGAGAAGATGGACATCATACATCTCTGGAATGTTGCAGGGGCATTGCATATTCTGAATGGCATTCGCCTATAGGAAAACGTACCATAAGGACAAGTGAAAGTCGTTTTTTCTTGGTCGTCGGGATGGATAGGAATTTGGAAGAATCCAGAATATCCGTCTAAATAGCATAAGTGAGAGTGTTTGGCTAGTCGTTCAAGAATTTGATCAATGAAGGGTAAAGGAAAGTGATCTTTACGAGTGACTTTGTTTAACTTTCTATAGTCGATGCATATTCTCCACCCGGTGTGAGTTCGTTACGCTACAGATTCTTCTTTAGTGTTCCTGGCAACCGTAACACCACATTTCTTAGGTACGACATGTACTGGGCTAACCCATTTACTATCAGATATTGGGTATATGATTCCTGCTTCTATTAGATTTTCTACATCCTTTTTTACTACATCACTCAGAATGGGATTTATTCTCCTTTTATGTTCCCTAGAGGTTTTACAGTCTTCCTATAGCATAATATGATGCATGCAGATAGAAGGGATTATTCCTTTTAGATCTGATATGTTATAACCTAAAGAGGTTGGGTATTTTCTTAGGACATCTAATAATTTTTTAGTTTCTATTTGTCCCAGGTCTGCATTGAATATAACTGGTTGTTCAAGTTCTGTGTCTAGGAATTCATATCTTAGGTCTTTTGGTAGCATTTTGAGTTCTATGACAAGCTTCTTTTGATAGAGTATAGGGTCAAGAGTTAAGGCTAGGCATTCTCTTATATTTTCATCTTGATATTCAGGACGCTAATTATCATCTTCGAGAATTGGGGGTATGTGAATCTTTAATACCTTCGAATAGGTGGTTTGTTTTTTCTCCAATTCTTTCACGCATTTATCGATTACATCTAGGAAACAACATGAATCATCGATGGCTGGTGCCATAAGGAATTTGGATAAGATAAATTCAACCTTTTCTTCTCCGACTTCGAAAGTCAGTTTTCCATTTTTAACATCTATTATGGCTCCTGCAGTAGCTAGGAATCGTCTACCTAATATGATAGGAATATTGGAGTTTTCTTTAATGTCCATGATTATAAAATCAGTAGGGATATAGAATTGTCCTATGCGTATAGGAACATTTTCTAACATATTGTAATACGGTGGGAGAACTGACTTGGTTGTTTTGCGTTTGATCGCAATTGTTGCAGATAGTAAGAGTCGCCAACGACTTTTCTTTTATCCAATAAGGAAAGGATGGAAAGAACAGGAAATACCTTTGATATGTTTCCTTGAGTTCTGGGGGTAGGTTATGAAAAGGGAAGGTGTTAGCACCCTTTTCATCCATACTTATCTACGGGCTCTTAGTTGCTTGCTAGATCACTTAAAAATGCTTTGTTTGAAAAGTTGTTTTGTGATGGGTTTTGAAAGTATTTTGAAAAGCGCCTTCGTTGAGGCAAACTTTGTAATGATTCTCGTCTTTATAAGAATGCATACAAAGTGTTGGACTTTTTGAAAATAGTTCAAAGAGATGTTTGTTTTTGAAGATGTTTTCGAAAGTGTAAGTGTGAAAAACTGGTTTTAGTTTGCGAGCAAGCAATTAAGAGCATCCTACCTACTCAAAAGGTCTATGTTCTTTTCCTCCTCCTTTAGATTTTGCTATCTTACCATTGATTTGGTAAGAAGCTCCATCGTTGAATGTGAAGGGACGGGCGTGAGTCAATTGTATAGTCATAATAGGCAACTTATGAGACGTTTTAGCAATTTTCGCATGGGACTAGATTGTTTGCCGAAGGCAACATCAAGGGACTACGATCTTTTTATCGAGGGTCTTTGCTAAAACGCCCATATTCGAGGGACATGACTATTTTCCGAGGCAACAAGTGAGATTACCCTAGAGGTGCATGTGCGTGAATATTGTGTTTGATTGCATGCATTTTTGTATTGAATTTATGGTTGTCTACTTGTTGATTTTATCTTGTCATACATGCCCTAATTTACTAGCATTTATATGAAAGCGGTAAATTACGGAAAGTAAATTTACTATGCTATTACATCACTTAGGGATGGGGTGTACAAATTTACAAATGGGGATTGCAAGAAATTAAATCCTAATTATATATTACAACCATATTAAAACTTGAATAATGTATAAGAAATATAATGTACAAGACAAAATGAAAAAATGAATAGATTTGTTTTGTTTTTTGTTAAGGAAATGTAATTAAGTTAAAGAAAATAAAATAAATAGGAAAATGTTTTTGGTCTTTTTCATTGTAAGAAGTTAAATAAAATAAACTAATTAACTTAAATATATTTTTGGTGTTTTGTGTAGAAAACAATTTTTTTTGTATTTAAAACAGTTTTTTATGTAAAAAAAATAATTTTATGCTTGGGCCCAGGGTCTGTTTGTTAGTAAACAGGGGGTCGGGAACATAAAAAAGGTTGAAGCCCAACTGTGGAGGCCCAAGTGTGCTTCCTGCAAACAAGGAAAAGTGAGAAAATATGAAAAATGAACAAAAGGTATCGCTGGGGCTTGAACGCAGGACCTTCTACAGAAATGCCTTTTGCACGCGCTATTTGTACCACTGGGGTGGTCTGTTTCATCAGTTCATAAGGTAGCTTCGATTGGGTACAAACTGAACTCGTTTCTGAATGTTTGAAATGCCCAGCTTCTTCCTTCGAGCACAGGGATGCAAGACTCTAATGTTGAGATTCGAAAGGCTTCAATCCTAAGTCAATTGAAAGATACAAAAACCTGCCTAAGATCTTAAAAATGAATCTAACCATATGACTTTTAAAAAGCTATGGACCTAAGGTTAGCAATGAATTTTATTCAGCACAAACATCAAAATCTTACTAGTCAGGGTTGAAAATCTCAAAACATAAGCAAAGAAAATCAAAACTAAGAGCATGGTCAGTGTTGTACCCCAAAATTTGCCCTCCCATTTTACTCAATACATGTCCATTAAGATCTTCAATTTGCTCAAGGTTGCCCAAGAGTGGACCAGACAAACTCTCTCCTAGGGAAGTATACCTCAAACCTAAACCTAGGGCTAATATCCTTGTGAACAAGGTAGACGAAGGGTGCCTAACACCTTCATTTTGTTTATTTGAGTCCGAAACCTAGAATCTTTGTCTGCGAATTAGGGTTTTATGTTAGGTTCCCTTCCCTAGGATAAAAACTAATAGTGGCGACTCTTGATTAAAAAACCAGTCGCTACACATGAGACGGCCTATAATAGTTTACATCCTTGAGGCATCTTCCATCCATTTTCAAGCTTTTCAAACAAAATAAAAGTTGAAGTTAACCTCCTTAATATCATTATGGAAAAATAATGGACTCGAGGGGATAAAAATTGACCAAGTTATGATCATTTGAAGTCACATAAGGGAATTTGAGGGTTCATCTGGAGGACTTCTAATCTTTCTTCATCATCAAGTTTCTTCCATACAAAACTTCCTTGAAACTTTTGAAGTGATTTGTTAATAACCCTTTAAAGAAAAGGATGTCTTTGGAATCATTCAAAAATACCAAAAGATGAACAAGATATACCCCTTTAAAGTTCAAAACCCTAACTCCTAGAGCATGAAAATGCCTTGGGAAACCTTTGCAATTTTGACCAACATTCTTGCACAAATACCTTTTTCATGTGATTATAAGTTGTTGACGATGATAAGGAGAAACCATAGCAACCAAAACCACTTCCAAATCTTGAGAATTGGAGGAAATATGAACTTGTGATCATTGAAATCAAAGACTTATCCATTTGAGTCAAACTTCTTCAATCAACCCTTGTACTCTTGAACTAAATTTGACAACTTGAGGCATGACGAATCATAAAAGAATTTGTCATGATATTACTTCAAAACATCTTCAATGATGAGGCTTGAATATCAATGAAGCTTTATTGAGGAAGGCACAGAAGTGAACTCATGCATACATAGATCAATCTTGATGGAACGTATTGTGCTTTCACTTACAACATCAATAATTGGGGCAAACACTCATTGTATTTATTAGTTGAAGGATAATCAATACAAAACATAGATGATCATAAAATACAAGTCAAGATGCCTGGTGACTCCACCTAGAGAAAAAGATAGAAATAGGGAGAAGAACCAAACCCTAATATGATCTTGTTGTGATTGAATTGAGATGAGATGATGAAGGGATCTTAAGGGAAAAATTTGGGGTACAACACCATTAAGTCGGATATGTCAAAGATCAAGGCCATAAAAGGGAAATTATTTGAAAGAGCTTTGAATGTTTTCATTCGTTGCTATGGGGATATCCTAGACTTAACCAAAGTAAAGGTACAGTTGGATGCCATTTCTGCTCTCATTCAGTTCTACGACCCTCCACTGAGATTCATCACCTTTCAAGACTTCCAACTAGTGCCGAATCTGGAAGAATTTGATAGAACTCTTAACTTTTCCAAAGAGAAGGCTTATATGGGTATCAGGAAAACAGTTGACATCAAATTCTTGGAAGAAGGTTTAGGGATTCCTTATCTCTAATTATCTCTTAATTACAAGAAAGAAGGACACATACAAGGAATTAAGAGAATCTACTTAAAGACTAGGGCTTTTGAACTTGCTGATAACAAAGAGTGGGAGTCTTATGTTGATTGTTTGGGGTTGCTTATATTCGGTGTAATTTTGTTTCCATGGACTATAGACTATATAGAACTTGTGGCTATTAGTGTGTTTTGGGGTGTTATAGCGATAAAAAATGTAGCGGGGTAAATCGGAGATCGAATTATTGATTAATTCGTCTCACAAAAGCAAGATCGCCACCGCGCTTTATTGTTTCCAAGGGAAAAGGGGAAAGAGCGAAATAAAACCCTAAATATGCAATGTAAATAATACTTTTTAAAAGTAATAAAAATACAAGGCGTTTTTGAAAAGATCTATGGTTCGGGGGTTGGTTATACAGTGGGAAGGTATTAGCACCCAATGTATCTATAGTACTCTATAGGAACCTTTTGAAATATCTGTTTTATTAAAATTGTTCGTTTGATTGAAGAATGAATTGTTTTGGCCGAAAAGGGGTACGGACGGGTTTTTGAAGATACGATGACCTAACGTCGAAGTTTTTGCTTAAAGGGTATAAGTTTTGAAAAGATTGAATATTTAAGGAAAAATTATCCTAAGTTTTAATGAAATGCGAATGTTCGCGCAATTAGACTTGAGGACATGAAGTCGACAAATTTAATCGTTTTTCCCTCGGATTTAAACGTAAACAGAATAATCATGTGAATATTGAATGATTAAACAGAGAAATTATGCGGATAAGGATATATAACAATTGAATAAAAGACTAAGTGTGTGAACGTGCATTTTTATGATTTTTTTGTTTAATATTAATGAAAAGAAAATGTTTTAATAATTTTCATTTTTTACGCATTTTTAATATGGATAAAAAGTAATGAGAATTAATTAGGGAAAAACAAAAATATTTTTAAGTTTTTAAGTTTCTATTTTTTATATATTTTTAGAGTTCTATATAAGGTATTATTTTTTAAAGAAATATTAAATAATCAAAACTAAATGAATACCTAAAAGTTACTAACTTAAAACTAATTAATCAAAAAGGGAATATTTAAAATTACCAAATAGACCTAAATTTAATAAACAAAAGGTAAAATGATTAAAAGTTTTAATTAAATTTATTAATTGATTAAACTACTAATTAATTTAAACTAAGTTAGTAATGTTTCTAAAAGCTAAAAAAAGAGATAAATAGAAAAGTGTATTAAAAAGCTAGAAGAACAATTTAAATATGGGCCAAAGGTGTCTAAGAGGGCCTAATCAAAATTAAAACAGGGGGTGCACAAAGAGGACGTTGGGCTTTAGGCAGAAAGGCTGGTCCAAATAATGTTTCATAATTTTGTTTCAAGGGTTAAACGCATTTGGTAATTGGGATTAGGGTTTCTGGTTATTGAACGGCGCTCATTCCTCTTGTATCATCTTCTTTGTTTACGCTCTTCTTCTTCCTGCTTCTGAGTCCCTGAGTTCCGCTTCCGATTTCTTTGCCATGGCTACCAACTTCTATACCTCCTTCTTCCCTCCAATGGACGCTAGGGGCGAGGATTTACGGTAAGTTCGTTTTCTTATTCGGTGTTTTTGTTACAATTTGCATGCGTTGATTTTGGTTTCATTTGATTCTGACTCCAACATGTTAATGGTTATATGAGATTTTGAAAGAGAAAGAAGAGAAGGTTACCTTTAGAGACGGAAGAAGGAGATTGGACGGGGCTAGGAGGCCAAGGCAAGGAAGGACGGCGGAGGCGCGTGCTGCTTGCTCCGGACTACCGGTATTTCGTTCCTTTTGTCCCTTTTACTTGGTGATGATGATGAACTGAGCCTTTGATATTCACTTCTTTCTTCTTCTCGTCCACTGTATGCTGAACCTGCTTGATGTTCTTTGAAATGTTTGATGCCTTTGGGTTGCCCTTGAACGTTTTGAATGCTATGTTGAAAAAAGTATTTTTTGACTAGTTTCTCTTCTTCTCTTTCTGGCCTTGCTACTGCTTTCTTGATGTTGGCTTATGATGGTATAGTCTGAGGCTTTAGTATTGGACATGGTTTGATATTATTTGATGTTATGTGGTTATGGTTGATGATCTTGAATGGTTTTATGTTCATGGGCATTGGTTTGATATTGTTTGATGCTATGAAATCAGTTTTGGTTTTGAGGCGTTCTACAGGTCATATGTTGGTTTGGTAATGGCCATAAGGTTCTTGCAAATGGTTCTGGTTTTTTGGATGGTACAGGTTTTGATAATGCAGTAGGCAGGTTTGGTAATGCAGTAGCAGGTTTTGGTAATGCAGTAGCAGGTTTGAACGTTAGGCCATATGATTTTGATATGGTTATGTGTTTCTGGTTTTTGTGGTGGAGGCCTCTTAGCAGGTTGTGAACTGGCTTTTTGAAGTGGTTTATGCAGTAGGCTATATTGTTTTTTTTTTAATGCCCAGGCAAGTTTTTTTTTGCTTTTGAAGGGATTTGTGTTATGTTATACAATTTTCTTGGGATCCTTGTGTACGTTACAGGTTGGAGATTTGAATATTTTACAATATTCTTGGCCTTCTGCATATTACTGTTACATCAGTTTTGTTGGTATTCTATTCTTGTGCTTCTTTTTTTACTGAGTTACTGATGTAGCTTTGTTTTGTAATTCCTTCTGCCTAAACCAAAACCTGCAAAACCATATTTCTTTCTCTCTTCTCTCTCCTAAGTACATTGATGCATAAAAATGATGTGTACTTACTGTTCTGAAATTGCAAACATGCTGGAAAATGATGAAAGAGGAAATATACTTGCTTGCAAAATGATTTTGAACTGCATATTTCTTTTTTGACTTGCAAAGGCACAGCATGGAGCCTATTTGTTTTGGCTTCTTCTATGTGCATGGCATGGGTTTACGTTGGCTTTTGTTTGGAATTGAAATGTTTATGCATATGTTGTTGCTTTTTGTATGCTGTGTATATTTTGAAATATGCATTTTTTGACAAAAGAAATTATGCATATGCAGTTTTGAAAAAATAGAATGAATTTGTGCATGTTTGAAATTGTGCATTCATTTATGAAAATAAAAATTCCCCCCTTTTTTGTGAACCGGGAGAAATCCCGTGATTTGCAAAAAAGGGTAAACTGATTCCAGCCGTTTGCTTTTAATGATAAACACTAATAAATAATTTTCCACTTTTAATTATTTATTCAATTCTGACTTTTCTTTTAATTGTTTTTGCAGGTAAAATTAAATGAGCAGACAAAAGCATTGGATAGAAGATTTAGAATTAGAATCTTAGAAATATAGTTCTATTTTACTTTAAACTTTTATGTAATCTGTTATTATAAATATTTTGTAAATAATACAATATTTAAATAACAATTGTAATAAAATAGAATAAAGTGAAATAAAATTCTATTATTTCCCCGTCAATTCTTTTCTTTCCAATTATTTTATTTATCGTTTATAATTCTTTAAATTGTATAATAATTGAAAATCAATTTTAATCACTTAAATTCAGAATAATAAACGCATAAATAAACATCATTGATCGATTAATAATTTCAATTATTTAATTCGTTATTCATAATTTTCTAAATTATAATAATTAAAAATAAAATTTCAATTATTTAACTTAGAATGGTAAATAATTAAATAATCATTATTGACCAATTAATGAACTTATTTTCAAATATTTATTATATTATTCATAAATCTTTAAATTATGTAATAACTGAAAATAAATTCCAATTATTTAAATCTAAGATAATAAATAATAAATAAACACTGTCTGAACGATTAATATGCCTCTTTTCAAATATTTATTTTATTATTTATAGATCTTTGAATTATATAATAACTGAAAATAAATTCCAATTATTTAAATTTAAGATGATAAATAATTAATAAACATCATTTAAGTCTTGATCAGTTAATAAATTTAGCGTTAAAAAATAAACAGCTCTCGACCTGAAAAAGGTTATGAATTTTTAAAAATCAAAAGATCAAAACGCTTGCAATGTAATGATGCAGATGGGAGATGGTATCTTAGGTCAAAATTTGGGGTACAACAGTTGTCAAGGGTTTTAATACAGATCCAACACCCGCTCTGCTTGCTGACATCTACTATACACTTCATACGCGGTACGAAAAAAGAAGGGGTACTTTGAATTGTTGCATCCCACTATTATATGCCTGGTTTTTAACTCACCTCTACAAGGAATACTACATGATCCCAAATCTGACTAGGTATGAGTGGCCTCAAAAATTAAGGTCTCTTACTGCTAATTTTGTATTATGGTATGCAAGAAAGCTGGATATTAGTGACATTATTCATAGCTGCAGGGACTTTCCTAATGTTCCATTGATCGGATTGCAAGATTGTATTAACTACAACCCTACCTTGGCTCTACGATAACTAGGGTATCCTTTGGAAGATAAACCTTCATATGAACAACTCTAACAATTGATTATTCTTGACATGGGCAGAAATGACCAAGAGTTGCTTAGCAAAATCATTCGGGCCTGGAACAAGGTTAATAAAAGAAAATACGAAAGAAAGAATGATGTGTAAAAATAACCCTATACTCGATGGTTTCTAGATAGGGTATAAATTGTTAAGCTACCATTTGACATAGATCATGAATACAAGCCAGAGGTCCCAGAGGCTCTGCCTATGTCCTTGGAAGAAATGGACAATCTGATGAATGCCTTAAAGCAAGCTCAGAGGGAAAAGGAAGAATTGGAGTTAAACCTCCTTAACTTAACCAAAGAAAAAAGACAAATGCAGCGTGTTGTACCCCAAAATTTTCCCTCCCTTATTCTTCAAGATTTGGCAAGATCAAGCTTCAAATGGATTAAGGATTGCACAGTGCAAACACCCTCCTAACACAGTCAAAATTAGGGTTTTGGTTCGTACAAGGAAGTTGAGGTTTCCAAGGGTCCAATCAAGTCCCATATGCCTATATACATTGTCAAGCATCTACATGCCAAGTTTCAAGACTCACAGTGCCAAATTCCATAGTCAAAAGCTCCATTTGATCCACAGTCAACTACAGGGGTAAAATGGTCATTTTGCAGTCAAAAGTCAGAAATTTTGGTCAACATCTTATTTTGAGTCCACAATCATCATTTGATCAAGTCTTGATAATGATTCCACAAGCATGGCTCAAAAATCATCAAGATGCAAAAAGTTGTTATTTTTGGACAGCTGAAAAGTCAACTGCAAATTGACTAGGGCATAACTTTTTCATGGTTCATCAAAAAAAATCCCATCCAATGCTCATTTGAAGGGGATGACATTTCCTACAACTCATCTTCACATTCCAAGTCCAAGAAATGCTCTCACAAAAAGTTATCAATTTCAACATTATAGGTCATTTTCAAAAGTCAACAAAAAGGCACTTTAAGTCAAAGACCATAACTTGAGATTGGTAAATCCAAATGACATGGGACCAACGGCATTGGTTAGAGGACTTCAAGACCTTTCCAAAATGTCCAAGAACATGTTCATAGCTTCAAAATTGAGCAAGATATGCATTGGAGAAGTTTGGAAATTTTTGGGAATTTGCAAAAGTCAACTTTGCCTAAAACACTTCATTTTTGCTAATGGGCCTCAAATTCCTTCTTGAATCTTTACCCAAGGCTTATGCACGACCCATTAAGATTAAAATGATTTATTTTCTTATTTTTAATTAATTAATTGAATTTTTATTAATATTAATTCATTTAATTGGTTTTAATTGTAGGAAAATTCAAAAGATATGATTTTTAAATCATTTGTGAAGCAAATAAAGCTAGGGCAAGATGGCAATTCGTGTACATATCAAAGACCTCAAAATATCCATGATTGGCAAGTTTTTATCAAAGAAAAAGATTGAAAAAGATTTGATTGGCAATCACACATTCAAACCATAATGCCATGGATTGTTGGGCCAAGATTTACCCTAATTCTATTGTGCTATATGTACTGAAGCTTAACCTAAAACCCTACACGTGAACAAGCTGCTGAAACCATAGAACCAAAATTAAAAAAAGTCAAGAAAAGTGTGAAACTGAAATCTCACTTGCAGCATAATTTAAAGCCTAAAAAAGATTCAAACGTATTGCTGACATTGCCAGGAACCTGTTGCCATCAAGAACAAGCCCTAACGCCATCAAAATCGTCCACAACAAGTCACTCGGTTTGAATTATTTTCCAAAATTGCATATCATAATTCATACGTTTTTAATCCATTTTCTTGGTTGATTTATGTTAATAGGGACCTCCTGAAGCGATTGGTATAATCCAATTTGATTGTAGCGCTCTGAATCGAAAATCACCATTGAAGAACATTAGGGTTCTGAAGCTGTTAATTTAGGGCTTTGCACATACAGAACAATTGGACCTTGAAACGTGCATGGTTGAATTCATCAAGGCCAGACGAATTCAACCCAACCGTCGCGCCCTTTTTATATTCCCTATAGCTCTAATCGCTATTTTTGAGGTTTCCAGTTTGTGGGGGTTTAAAACCCCCGCTAATTGCTTTCTTTTTACAGGGTTCAGGATGAAGACGAAGGACGTGGCAACATGTGGTTGGGATATTCAAATATGGCGCGCGTTATTTTCGTTTTATGTCATAATGTTTGTTTTTTGTATATAATATTTGTTGTCCATTAGATTAACAAACGCGCATCATGGTTCAACTGGAAAAGGCACTAAGGCAAGGGGTACTGGGACCTGGGTTCGATTCCCAGGTCCCCTATATAATTGTTAATATTTTTCCTAACACATTCCAATGCAGCGCATGACCAATGTTCCACCATAAGCCTCACGCATCAGCCAGCCAAGTGGATACAACCATCAATCCATAGGTCAGGATGAGTAGAACACCATGTTTCCAGTCAGCTATGCCATGAACTATCCCAGAAAGTCAACGTGGCTTGGAATGTTCTTGGGCCTGAATTCCAGAAATATACCTCCATATGGGCCATCACACCCCCTTTGGTTTGCATTTTTAATTTTATTTTCTTTTCTTTTAAATTCCTTTAATTGTTATAATTACTATTATTAATTCACAACAAATTAATTTTTCCTAATAAAATCATAAATCAAAATTGTAAATATTTTTTATTATTTATTAAATTCACTAATAATTATTTTTGTAAATAAATATTAACAATTGATTTAGTTTAGGTTTAAATTTTAACCTTTTTCTCAATAAATAAAAATTATATAGAATTAGGTTTTGACATTTTTAATCATTTTCTTATTATCATCATTATTAATTATTATTATTTTTGTACATACAAATGTAAATTAATTAATTAGTTTAAATTAGGTTAACTTTAACATTTTATTAATAATTAAAATAAACTTAGGACTAGGGTTATTGACCTTTAATTTCCTTTTTCTTTATTTTCATTAAATACAAAAAACACAAAAAACATCTTTCTTTAATTAATTAAATAATTAGGTTTAATTTTAATTAAAAGCAAAGGACAAAAAACTCATAATTGCTCAAAAGGGTCAAAAACCCTAAGGACGTCCAGTTTAATTCTTTCGCGCGTTATTATTTATTTTGACGTAACTGTTTCCGGAATGTAATAGTAATTAGGTTTATTGTTTTCTTTACTTTCCGCACTTTATCAAAACGGGTCTTTGTTTTTTGGCGATTGAAATTCTGGCAGCAGATACTCAATGTCACAGTGAATGTTATGACACCGTATCTGACTTTCTACAAGACAGTAAATAAAAACAGTAAAGAACACAGTCAATTGTTTACCCAGTTCAGTGTGAAACAACACCTACTCTGGGGGCTACCAAGCCAGGGAGGAAATCCACTATAAGAGATATTAATTCAGGAATAAACCAACCAGTTTATCTCCTTCACTTAAGACCTACTCAATGCAACTTCAATCTAAGTTCAACTTAAACCTGAGTTCCTACTCACTCCCCCTCAATCACAGCAGTGATACTTAAAACAATTGACTAATGAATTAATGAAGACACTCTTAAGAACATACACTTGATTATGCTTCACAACTTTTTAATCAAGTAACACAAACACTCTTGCTTCACAGCTTTGAGTGATACATAAACCTAACTTGACTTTGCTTCAAAGCTTTAGTCAAGAGACACAAAACACTCTTGCTTCAAAGCTTTGAGTGATACAAAAACCCTTACAATCAAAACCTATTCCAAGTCACTTATCACAATGATACTTGCTTGGATTACAGCAGTTAAAACTATACAACTCCTAATTGGTCTTCAGTCAAAGAGTTACTTTCCAAACATCAATCCTGTTGAATATATAGAAGTTGTTTCTTCAGTTAGGGTTTCCACAAAAAGCTAGGGTTAATTAGGTTTAACCTTAAGACTTGGTCACAAGACTTTATCAACCAGTTTAGGGTTGAGCTAGGTTAACCCAAAGACCGCGGGAGATTCTGTTCTGGAAGGAATGAGCCAACTTCCTGAAAAATCTCAGAATTAACCAAACTGCATTACTGTTAGATCAGTACAGGATGTCTTAACATTTGTTATGACATCAGAATTCCTGTTTACTGATTTTGGTAGAAGGCAATAAATGTGATCTTTTGCAAAATGCTCAGATACACACTCATACACAGTACCTACTGTGTGCCAAACTTTTTCTGCAAAAAGAACCTAATAATCCAGAATGTTATGACATCAGTCATGACATTTATACACCTGGTTTTACCAAAAATACATGCCAATAACTAAACACTTACAAACTCCCCCTTTGGCAGATTTTTGGCTAAAACTCCTAAGCAATCAGAGAATATAGAGCAGCAGAATGAATATGACTGCAGAAAAATATAATGTCTACCAAGTAATTAACACAAAATATCTCCCCCTCTTTAGCCACAAATGGGCCAAAGATACAAGTACTTAAATGTTATACAGTTATCCAAAATAGGTAATAAGAACAACAAATAAAATCTGAAGACACTTGCATCAACAGCATCAACATCAGGCTTGTCAATTCCACCAAACTTTAAGTACTGTCACCTTCAGAGGAGCTACTTTCTTCAGCATTGAGCTGATCTTCAGCAGCACCCTCTTCCCTTCTGTTTCCTTCAGTCTCCTCCTGTTCTAATTTGGCAATTAGGTTTTCTAGAGTCTTTTTCCTTGTCTCCATCTCTTTGCAGGTCTCTTTCAATACAGCTATAACATCAGATGTCTTGGACTGAGTTTTTGCAGATGATGTCTCAGCTGATGTTATGACAATGTCAGGAACATGAGATCCCTGAAACAGCTTGTAGTGTAACCCAAGAGCAGGAGCTCTTTTTCAAGCAGTGTCTCTTTCCACCAGGATATCAGGGTACTGAGCAAGGATGATTCCACATAGGAGGGAGGGAAAGGAAATTGGGCCTTTAACAGCATAGCTACCAGCATGTTTTAAAGTTTGATCAAAAATGTACCTGCCATAGTCAAATTCAGTCCTGGTACCAACAACATAAATGAATCTCCCCAATCCTGTAGAGATGGTTGATTTATGGTTTGTAGGGACCCAGTTGGCTGCACCAATCTTGTGCAGGATGGAAAATTTTATGCTTAGCTTGCTAGCATTTAGCTTTCCTTTTGAGGGCCAGCACTTGACTTGTCTTGCTGTGATGGTTTGGCAAACTTCATTGTCAGTAACTTCCAGTTCAGGGCAAGCCTCATTTGATCTTCCAAGAAATTTGTTAATTTCAGATGGAGAGAAATTAACCCTTCTTCCTCTCACATATACACATTCAAAGTCAGCTGACCTTCCATCAGCACATTCATCAGACAAATTCACTATGAATTCCTTGACCAGATTTTCATAGCATTTGGTAAATGTTACCACAGTCTTCATTAGTCCAGCAGCTTTGATCATGTCCATGATTTCCTTGCAATCCATGGCACCATTGTTTAGTTCTCTTTCCAAGGCTATTCTCTTCAAGCAAACATACTTCCATCTATTGGCATTTTCAGGGTGGTGAAATGAAATGTTGTCAGTGGGGACTTCAGGAACTCTAGCCATTTTGCTGGAAGGGAGTTTCCTTCTGAGAGGAATGTCTTCAGCATCAATTTCAAATTCTGATTCCTCATCAGAATCAGTAGGCTCAGGTTCTTTTCTCTTCTTTGTTATTGGTTGTCTTGCAGGCTTTGAGAGACTCCCAGTATGCACTTGGGCTTTCACCTTCCCTTTGGACAGTCCAGTCTTCACAGTACCAGTCTTGCCTTCAGACCTGGTTTTCTTATCAGCAGGTTTCTCTTTGGTCAGACATTTTGCAGCATCTTGATTACCCTTCCTGTTCATCATTCTCCTAGCTATGCTAGGGTTGATATTTGCAATCAGGTCATTGTCTGAGTATTCCTCATCCACATCAATAACAGGTGGTTCAACATTCTTTTCTGAGGGGTTCTGAATATCATCAAGGTTTTCAGATGATTTTTGAATATTGTCATTTGGTGTCTCAACATTCTCAGAGACATCTGGATTTGCTTCAACATTTGGGCTTGCTGATTCTTGATTTAATGGAACAGAAATCCCCGGTACAGAGTGGTTCTCACTCAAGATTCTTGTAACAAGCCTAGCTATTGCTTGATGTACATAAGCTGATCCTTCCCTATTTGGTACAGAAGATGAAGGTTGAGAGGGATTACCAGATGAAGTAGCCTGAGACTTTCCTGCATGCCTTGTTCTCAGCTTTTTGACCTTGGAAGGGTTAGTTGCCATTTCTCTAAGAGGAGTAATCTCCAGGACTTCAGAATCCATGCATGAGGTGATTGCCCGAGAATCTTGATCAGATGATGAAGATGAAACGGTCGTCTTGGATGAGGATGATGTTTGAGACATTTTGATAGTCTTAGAAAACCAGTACCAACTAGAGAGAAAACTTTGATTGAGAGATTGGGAGTTGTTGCAAAGTCGAGAGAGGAAGGAGGCAAATGTGTGTCTATTCAACTTCTTAATAATTTTGAAAGAATTGGGGAAATATATGATTAACCCACTTAAAATAGACTTAACAAAAATAACTCCTTCAACCCTTGTTTTGAGCAAAATTAATTGCTACAATTTCTCATGTTGGCAAATACCCAACTTGCCCCTCAAGTTTTCAAGTTGATTTGCATCAAGAGCCTTGGTAAAAATGTCAGCCAGTTGTAGCTTAATGGCAACATGTTCCAGTTTAATTGTCTTCTCCTCTACAAGGTCTCTGATAAAGTAATGTTTAAGGTCAATGTGCTTGGTCCTGCTATGCTGAATAGGGTTCTTGGAAATATTGATTGTACTCAGATTGTCACAGTACAATGTCACAACATCTTGTGAGACATTATACTCAGTGAGCATCTGTTTTATCCAGATAATTTGAGAACAACTACTACCAGATGCAATGTATTCAGCCTCAACACAAAAATGAAAGGGGAGTCTTTTGGCATGTATCATAGCTCTGGAAAATTCCTGTATGATCCTATTTTTCCTCTCTTCAACTCCATTTTGTTGAGGAGTTATAGGAGAAGAGAATTCATGACTAATTTCTTCTGAGGAACAGAACTTGCTGTTTTCAAATTCCTTGTCATGATCACTTCTGATTCTGACAATACACCCTTCTCTTTGAATTCTTTTGCACAGTTCTTTAAAAACTTCAATGTCATCCACCACAACATAGGCATATCTCTTTCCACCAAGACTTTTAACCTGCATTGGTCCCATATGAAGAAGATCTAGAACCTTAGAGGTGGTCAGATGTCTTGACTTTGGATGTGACATCCTAGTCTGCTTACCAACCCGACATTCACCACAAACTCTCCCTTCATCAGTTTGCAGTCTTGGAACCCCTCTGACTGCCTCCATGGAGATAATCCTTTTCATTCCTCTTAGATGAAGATAGCCAAGTTTTTGGTGCCACAGTTTCACCTCTTTTTCTTCTTTGGCAATAGAACATTCAGTGGAGTAATTAGTGTTCTCAGGCTCCCATAAGTAACAGTTGTCTTTAGATCTGACTCCTTTCATTACAACTTCTTGTTTTTCATTAATTACAAGACATTCAGATTTTGAGAAGTTGACCTTGAATCCTAGATCACATAATTGACTGATACTAATGAGATTAGCAGTCAGGCCTTTTACCAATAGTACTTCATTTAGATTTGGAACTCCAGGGCAGTCCAAATTACCAACTCCTTTGATTTCACCTCTAGCACCATCTCCAAAGGTCACATAACTAGTGGTGTGAGGTTTAACATTATTGAGAATGTTCTTGATTCCAGTCATGTGCTTAGAACACCCACTGTCAAAGTACCAGTCTTCCTTTGCAGAGACTCTCAGGGAAGTGTGGGCTATCAGGGCAGTAGCCTTTTTCTTCCATTGAGGAGTATGTGGAACCCTGTTAGACTTAGGTTTGACACTTGGGTTCTGATTAGGGTATCCATACAATCTGAAGCAGAAAGGCTTTATGTGACCAAACCTCCCATAATGATGACATCTCCATCTTTGGTACTTTTTCTTCATATTTCTCTGTTCCCGATGTTGAGTGTTATGTTGTGACATCTGCTTTGACATTTGTTTATCAGACCTGATCTTCTTGTCTGCACCAGATTTCTTTGCTTCCACAAATCCTAGTCCAGACTTGTTTCCCACATTTTGTCCAACCTGAAGGATTTCTTCCAGTTTGTCAGTTCCATTTGTCAGCATCTTGACAGATTTGGTCATCTGGTTCAATTTTGAGTTCAGCATTTGAACTTCCCCTTCTAGATGACTTATAGTTTCAAGGTCTGCCCTTTTTTCAGCCTCCAACTTTATGATGAGTTTTGTTTGTCTCTCATTTTGCACACAGACTTCAGCACTTCTGATACACAATTTCTTGTAAGTATCAGCCAGTTCTTCAAATGTCACTTCCTCATCACTAGTGTCACTTTCAGAGGTACAAACATCAGTTAGTGTAGTAATTAGTTTGGCAGATTCTTCTTCAGAATTACTTTCTGAATCACAGTCAGACCAGGTAACAGTCATACCTTTCTTTTGTTTCTTAAGAAAGGTAGGACATTTAGCTCGAATATGCCCATATCCTTCACAACCATGGCATTGAATTCCTCTGCCTTGATTTCTCTTCTCTTCAGACCTTGGTCTTCTGCTGGAGTCATAAGATCTGTTAATGTCAGAGGGGATGTTCTCAACATTTGACCTTGACTTTGGATCCATTCTCTTGATGAGTTTGTTGAATTGTCTTCCAAGCATGGCTATAGCTTCTGAAATATTTTCTTCTTCATCCTCCTTGTTTTCATCTTCAGTGTTGGATACAAGTGTTATGCTCTTGTTTTTCTTGTCAACATTGTCACTGATCCCCATCTCAAAAGTCTGAAGAGACCCAATGAGTTCATCCACCTTTAAGTTGCTGATGTCCTGGGCTTCCTCTATAGCAGTTACCTTCATTGCAAATCTTTTAGGCAGGGATCTGAGAATCTTTCTCACCAGTTTTTCTTCAGACATCTTTTCACCCAATGCTTCTGAGGTGTTGGCAATCTCCAAGATGTTCATGTGAAACTCATGAATGGTTTCATCTTCCTTCATCCTTAGGTTCTCAAACTTGGTAGTCAGCATCTGAAGCCTTGACATTTTTACTTTGGATGTGCCCTCATGGGTAGTTTTGAGAGTGTCCCACACTTCCTTGGCCAGTTCACATTGATGTACTAGTCTGAATATGTTTCTATCAATTCCATTGAACAAGGCATTTAAAGCTTTGGAATTACCCAGGGCTAACTCATCTTCTTCTTTGCTCCATTCTTCCTCATGCTTCAGACTGATTGTCCCATCTTTCTCAGTTATGGTGGGATGGTTCCATCCTTTGTCAGCAGCTCTCCAAGCCTTTTTGTCCAGTGATTTTAAGAAGGCAATCATATGAGGTTTCCAGTAGTCATAATTTGTTCCATCCAGAATGGGTGGTCTGTTTCCAAAAACTCCTTCTTTGTCCATAGTGCCAGAAAGTGATATCCCTAGATCTCACCCAGTAATACAGGCAGGGTGCCTGCTCTGATGCCAATTGAAATTCTGGCAGCAGATACTCAATGTCATAGTGAATGTTATGACACCGTATCTGACTTTCTACAAGACAGTAAATAAAAACAGTAAAGAACACAGTCAATTGTTTACCCAGTTCAGTGTGAAACAACACCTACTCTGGGGGCTACCAAGCCAGGGAGGAAATCCATTATAAGAGATATTAATTCAGGAATAAACCAACCAGTTTATATCCTTCACTTAAGACCTACCCAATGCAACTTCAATCTAAGTTCAACTTAAACCTGAGTTCCTACTCACTCCCCCTCAATCACAGCAGTGATACTTAAAACAATTGACTAATGAATTAATGAAGACACTCTTCAGAACATACACTTGATTATGCTTCACAGCTTTTTAATCAAGTAACACAAACACTCTTGCTTCACAGCTTTGAGTGATACATAAACCTAACTTGACTTTGCTTCAAAGCTTTAGTCAAGAGACACAAAACACTCTTGCTTCAAAGCTTTGAGTGATACAAAAACCCTTACAATCAAAACCTATTCCAAGTCACTTATCACAATGATACTTGCTTGGATTACAACAGTTAAAACTATACAACTCCTAATTGGTCTTCAGTCAAAGAGTTACTTTCCAAACAACAATCCTGTTGAATATATAGCAGTTGTTTCTTCAGTTAGGGTTTCCACAAAAACCTAGGGTTAATTAGGTTTAACCTTAAGACTTGGTCACAAGACTTTATCAACCAGTTTAGGGTTGAGCTAGGTTAACCCAAAGACCGTGGGAGATTCTGTTCTGGAAGGAATGAGCCAACTTCCTGAAAAATCTCAGAATTAACCAAACTGCATTATTGTTAGATCAGTACAGGATGTCTTAACATTTGTTAGGACATCAGAATTCCTGTTTACTGATTTTGGTAGAAGGCAATAAATGTGATCTTTTGCAAAATTCTCAGATACACACTCATACACAGTACCTACTGTGTGCCAAACTTTTTCTGCAAAAAGAACCTAATAATCCAGAATGTTATGACATCAGTCATGACATTTATACACCTGGTTTTACCAAAAATACATGCCAATAACTAAACACTTACAGCGATGTATAGACCCGCGCCTTGTAATAGAGTAGCTTTTACCTTTCCGTATTTTATTTTCCGCACTCCTAACTGCTTAATTGCATGAAAGAATGTATGATAATTAAAAAACAACTCGTAGCTCACAATCGCATGATCAAAGATAAACATAACATGAAAAACAACACACAATGCACATGCCACTTCTAGGGTACGCCTCACTCGTTGCCTCGAAAGTGGTCGTCAAGTATAGGGTGTCTTAGAGGTCGCCCTCCTGTCTAAAGATCCAGTCGCCTCGAAACGGTTGCCTCGGATAAAAGGATCTAGGACATTAGGGTTACTTCTAAGGTGTCCTACTATTGCTTCGGTGACCACATTATCCCTCAATCGAATTGACCCGAATAACTCCAACGATGGTGCTACCTACCTCTCAATGGTGGGATGGCACTATCTTAAGGACTCTTACACAGCCTAATTCCTTAGGGTAGGTAGATGACTCATGGGTACTTGCTCTCTTCAAGAACAAACCAAACATCTTTTCACACTGACACTTTCAAAAGTTTTCAAAACAAATTTTTCAAACACTCTTGAGGACAGATACAAGAGTCACTTAGAAATCTTTCAAAAACGAAACTTTTTTCAAACCCACTCACATTTGAAAAGCAAACATCTTTTGAAAACATAAGAGCAACTACCTAAGAGCCCGTGGATAACCACGGATAGAAAGGGTGCTAATACCTTCCCTTTCTATAAATCTACCTCCCGAACCGAGAGAAATTCTCAATAAGGAATTTTGTTGTGCTTTTGTCCTTTCCATGTTGGAGAACATAAAAGACGGCGGCGACTCTTGCTTACCGCGACATTTCGCGAAACCAGCTAAAAAACAGTCAGTTCTATTTCCACCGATCACAGAACTGGCGACTCTGTTGGGGAGTATAAAAGTGAGGTGTACCTTAGGATTAGATCATACTTATGTTTTCAATTGCTTTGCTTTGATTGCTTTATATTTGTGGGCTTTGCATCGGAGTTTCATAGATCCTAACCCGGATTTGGGGATAACCTTTTAGGTAGCATAAGCTGTGAGGGACCTGTCCGACATAGACCGACACGGGTGAAGCAGTGGCTACATTGATGTGGCACCTTGGTCTGTACCGATATCCCTTGTGTTGCAACGAGGAGAATATGGGTCTTCTGAGGAGTCATTAAGCAACAACCGACCTTAGAACCCTAATGTGACCCAACTTGGCCATAGAACAGTAGCAGTATGCTACACCCATTGAGGCTAAACTCTCGCGATGGTTCTGGCTGCAAGAAAAGATTGCGACACTGGAGTTATGACCGATTAAGGGTAGTCAGTGATATTGGGATCCTCTAGAACCCGGTTACTTTTGATAGGACAGGTCTGAACCAACGAAACTGAAAGAGGGTAGTACCTAAACTTCATGTTGGCCTAAACTCTAAGGGCTTTCTGTGTGACTTGTGTGCCTTCAAACTTGACTACTCGCATGCTTGTTATCTGACACATGAGTTTCCTTGCAAGTTTTGTTTACAGTCCTTAATTAGGACTCATTACAGGGCCTACTTACATCACTCCATGCATAGCATAACATCATACCATTGCATACATCCTGCATAAGGACTAACCCATTTCAAGGATCTCAAGGGCTTGTGATGCAGGTCATCATGAACCAACTGTCTAGCAAGGGGCAAAGGGGATTTATTTTCCTCTAGCCAAGGTTGATAACTTGAGTCAGGGACTATGACCCACTCGATATGTTGAGCTTTGACTCTTGAAGAAGGACTCTCAAACAACATGAAGTTCCTTCCATCAAGCTACAAAATTAACACTCTAACAATTTTCTTGTCTACCCTGCGAGATCCTTGAAAACATTGCATGCATATCATACATATCATTGCATCACAGGTACCCTTTTGACAGGTTGCTTAATCTTCTTCGCTGTTTATTTCAGCAGTCTCATCATGAATCCTGAATCATCTACTGAGCAATCCATCAAGACCCTCCAGGCCCAGAATGCCCAGTTCCAGGAGTTGGTTAAGAGTCTAGCCCAGGGTCAACAGGATTTGAAGACTCTGCTCTTGAAGAAGAAGAAGAAGAAGACGGTGTTGTTCAACCCTAGACGCAAATCTGGGAATGGATCACGAAATGAGGCTGAGCTGACTACCCCATCCGTTGGAAAAGACAGTCCCCATGAGAGAGAGGTTCCTAGTCCAGTGGTCTCCGACAATGAGACGAATTTCAATGATGAACAGTACCCTCCTGCTGAGGACAGGTACAAACAGCTAGAAGATCGGCTAAATGCTATGGAGATACAGAAAGTGCCCGGCCTGGACTTCGAAGATCTAGGACTGTCTTCTGGGGTAGTGATCCCGCACAAGTTCAAGGCACCTGCTTTTGCAAAATATGACGGGGCTTCCTGTCCTAAGCTGCATCTCAGGTCATACATAAGGAGGATCCAGCCCTACACGGCTGACAAGAATTTGTGGATTCACTTCTTTCAGGATAGTCTGTCAGAGACTCAACTCGAGTGGTTCTATCAACTGGATAGAGCCAACATCCGCAGCTGGGAGGACTTGGCCACTGTGTTCTACAAGCAGTACCAGTATAACACCGACCTTGCTCCCACGCGCACTCAGCTTCAGGGGATGTCTATGGGTGCAGGCGAAGGCTTTAAAGAATATGCTAAAAAATGGAGGGACCTTGCTAGAAGGGTGCAACCACCTCTGACTGACCGTGAGCTCGTTGACATGTTCTTGGGGACCCTGTCTGGTCCATTCTTCAACCATCTGATTGGGAATTCTTCTGCTGGGTTTACCGATCTGATCTTGACTGGTGAGAGGATAGAAGCTGGTATCAAGTCCGGGAAGATACAAAATGGTGACTCCTCGAACACCGAGAAGAAACCATCCAAGAGAGAATCTAGTGATGTCTATGGTTCAAGAGGGCAGAATAGGTCCGAACACCGCCAAGATGTCAACGCGGTAGTTATTGCAAAACCGGCCGGTGCTCCTCAGCGTCACAATCAACAAAGGGAAGAGAGACCTAAAAGGCAATTCGCTCCCCTCGGTGTGACCTTGTCCCAGATATTGCCGCAGTTGCTGGAGGCCAAGTTGGTAACTCTAAGGGACCCTCCAAAGAATCCCAACAGGACACTTTCAAGGTATAACCCCAACGTTCGCTGTGCTTATCATTCTGACAGCCCGGGGCATGCTACAGATGACTGTTGGACTTTAAGAAACAAGGTTCAGGATCTGATCGACGCAAAGGAAGTCCAGTTCGACTCTCCAGAGGATCCCAATGTGATCACTGCTCCCTTGCCAAAACAGGGCTAGGATTGGAAATTTTTTGTTCATTTGAATGTTCAAGTTGTATTTTTCTTTGATTGTTCAAACATTTTATGTCAAACATTGTTATTTCATTAATGCATTACACATGTCTGTTTTGAAGTAATTATTTCGTATTCACTATATGCAAACTGTTTTCATATTTTTTGTGATGATCAACTCTTGATTTAAAATTCTAAGCCTCTTGAGGGAGGATGACGAAAACGATACCACAATCCTTACAGTATGCTTTTGAACAAACCCCGCTGATGAGGTACAGGTATTGTTTCAATTCCTAAACACTGGAGTTATAAGGAAGATAATCCCTCGTCAACCCCTTTGAGCCAAAGAAGTAGGAGTTTTCTTTTCGAAAATTAAAACCCTTAATCATAACCCGGGGCAGGGTAGTTCTCTCAGTGGATTCAAGTGCACAGCGAATAGCATCAAAGAAATCCTTCTGAGACGAAAATACAGTGATGGTTCCAGGTAATCATAAAGACAGGCAGTCATTATCTCTTAGAAATAAAAGCCCAATAAGTCAAAACCTATGAAGGAGACTTATAAAACTGGGGCATCCCACTGACTGTAATCACAAAAAGGAACAGTTCAGGCAAAAAACAGGGATAACGAAATCAAAAAGAAAGAGGTCCTACAAACCCTCAACCAAAAAAAAAGGAATGACTGCCTGTTCAAAATAAACTGTCAATGTCCAAACCATCACTGGAGTATCAGAGCAAAGACTCAAACAAGGTCTAACGCACGATCAGCTGAGTTTAGGTTTGAAGAACATCACGAAGAGCAGGTGGGTACAAATAATTTGAGCCTTTATCCTTTGTTTCTTAAACCGTGAACCAGGCCACGCTACAACCCTTAAAAGTCCTAGCTGAAGCATGGGTTAGTTCGAAAGCATACTGTTACGAAAGGTATCCTGACTCCTTAAGGTTTGCGGTAAAATAACGAGTTGACATCACAGTTTACAAAATTCACTTGTTTTTACTGAAAAAAATGCATTTTTAAAAATCTTCAAGACAGACATAAGCTTTGCATTTCTAAATAACATTGTTTGCACATGACTTTTTGTTCGAACAGCAGAGAAATTCGCACGATGAATATCTTGTGAACAAAAATCTTCTCAAAGGTCATCTCTAATGAACAAAAGAACTTCCAACCAAGGGGCAGACGTGATCATTGTTCATCATCTGGGGAAGTTAAGTCAAGATTCGGAGAATCTCTCAAAAGGTCAACCAGCTTGGGGCAAATCTCCATCTGGATCACTTGGGGCATTGGACGATCAAACGAAGATCTCCTGGTAGTATGGCAACACAACACTACCAACAGGGGCACCTCCCTACGTCCTGAGGGCACGGACATAGTCGAAAAATACTGCGCATAAGCAAAGACCCGCTAGGTTGACACACCTAGGCAAAAATAAGGGCTTCCCGGCGAACCAAAAGGGTTCGGGCAAAAATAAGGGATGAAATGAAAAAATCTGTACACCCGACAAGTCGTAAACCTGAAAAGGCGGCTTGGGCAAAAATGGGTATCCCGGTGGACTGAAAACCCGAAAGGGCGGTCCAGGCAAAAGTTAGGGATCAAAAGCGTACGACTATGTTCCGTCATCTCGTCACTTGCCTACCAGAAGAAGATTTGTCAATCGGCAGTTATCAGCACCTCCATAGGTACCTTCTCCCACAGAAACTGGGGCAATAAGAATTGTCTAAGCAATATGGTTGCTCTGTCCACCGAGGTACCAAGGTAAGTTCAGCTGAAGAACACGACCAAGATACCTTCACTCCCTGCAGAGTACGAACGCATCTCCCCGGCTTTATTCAAAGTTATTCCCTTCAGGGCTTATAACTGGGTTATCCTCAGCTAATTACCACGGAAAGATCGTCCTCGGCGAAGTTCTTCCTATCCCCCAGCGGAGTTCTCATCAAAATCTCAGCAAGGTATCTCTCCCCATAGAGTATTTCCCCACAGAGTAATCTCTTCAACAAGTTTATTCCCCAACGGAGTCATCTTCTCCTACCGGTATTCTTACAATCATCCTCCCCAGCGGAAATGAAGAATTCTACTCTTCAACGTCAGCCCAGGATTCCACTTCCTGGCATGCGTCAAGGATTTACTTTCTCAGACGAAGATACATTCATAAACATCACATTACAACATGATACATGCATGTACGCATCATATCATATAATCTCACTTATGTTGAGAACATCATCGCTTGATCCATACCATGCATTGCATAGGACTGACCTTTACCTTTCAGGAGGGATACAGTTAAATGCTCAGCTATGTCAAAGTAGACAAATTCAGTCAAAAGAAGACAAGTCCAGTCAAAATTAATTCCACTCGTCGTTATAGACACTCGTCGTTATAGACACTCGTCGTGATAGACCCTTGTCGTTATAGACACTCGTCGTTATAGACACTCGTCGTTATAGATACTCGTCGTTATAGACACTCGTCGTTATAGACACTCGTCGTTATAGACACTCGTCGTTATAGACACTCGTCGTTATAGACACTCGTCGTTATAGACACTCGTCGTTATAGACACTCGTCGTTATAGACACTCGTCGTTATAGACACTCGTCGTTATAGACACTCGTCATTATAGACACTCGTCGTTATAGACACTCGTCGTCATAGACACTCGTCGTCATAGACACTCGTCGTTATAGACACTCGTCGTCATAGACACTCGTCGTCATAGACACTCGTCGTTATAGACACTCGTCGTTATAGACACTCGTCGTTATAGACACTCGTCGTTATAGACACTCGTCGTTAAAGACCACCCGTCCATGAAGATAACCCGTCCTTGAAGAGACAACTCGTCGGAGAAGACAATACCCCTTGGTTCAATTAAATCAATCCCTAAAGGTTTTCTGAGATAACCTGTCAGTAGAGACAACTCACCAACCTTTCTAAATTCCAGATTCGATTCCTGTATCCAGCCAGGGCACGTCTGAGGAGTTTGAAGATTCGATTCCTGTATCCAGCCAGGGCATGTCTACTGACGACTAATTCCAGATTCGATACCTGTATCTAGCCAGGGCACATCTGAAGAGTTTGAAGATCAACCCCTGTAACAGGCCAGGTAATTATTTTTCTTTCTCAGGTACGCAAGTTCTCGCTAAGGAATCTCTTACGCGATCGACATCTAGATAGCATCTATAAGCCCATCTACATACCAACAGTCCCTAGATGGCATCTATAAGCCAATCCTCCTATCCGTCATCTCTCCAAATGGCATCTGTAAGCCCATTCCCGCCATCACGCTGTTGATACTCCACTATGTGAGTGCAAATTTCTGGGCACTTTAGTGTTCAATCATCTTCCACCTTCGGATCACGAAGGCACGCAAGCCAATCTACATCCTCAGGTCTAAGAAGATTGAACAGTGGCAACTGTTGTACCCCAAAATTTGCCCTCCCATATTCTTCAAGATTTGGCAAGATCAAGCTTCAAATGGATTAAGGATTGCACAGTGCAAACACCCTCCTAACACAGTCAAAATTAGGGTTTTGGTTCTTACAAGGAAGTTGAGGTTTCCAAGGGTCCAATCAAGTCCCATATGCGTATATACATTGTCAAGCATCTACATGCCAAGTTTCAAGACTCACAGTGTCAAATTCCATAGTCAAAAGCTCCATTTGATCCACAGTCAACTGCAGGGGTAAAATGGTCATTTTGCAGTCAAAAGTCAGAAATTTTGGTCAACATCTTATTTTGAGTCCACAATCATCATTTTATCAAGTCTTGATCGTGATTCCACAAGCATGGCTCAAAAATCATCAAGATGCAAAAAGTTGCTATTTTTGGACAGCTGAAAAGTCAACTGCAAATTGACTAGGGCATAACTTTTTCATGGTTCATCAGAAAAATCCCATACAATGCTCATTTTGAAGGGGATGACATTTCCTACAACTCATCTTCACATTCCAAGTCCAAGAAATGCTCTCACAAAAAGTTATCAATTTCAACATTATAGGTCATTTTCAAAAGTCAACAAAAAGGCACTTTAAGTCAAAGACCATAACTTGAGATTGGTAAATCAAAATTACATGGGACCAAAGGCATTGGTTATAGGACTTCAAGACCTTTCCAAAATGTCCAAGAACATGTTCATAGTTTCAAAATTGAGCAAGATATGCATTGGAGAAGTTGGGAAATTTTTGGGAATTTGCAAAAGTCAACTTTGCCTAAAACACTTCATTTTTGCTAATGGGCCTCAAATGCCTTCTTGAATCTTTACCCAAGGCTTATGCACGACCCATTAAGATTAAAATGATTTATTTTCTTATTTTTAATTAATTAATTGAATTTTTATTAATATTAATTCATTTAATTGGTTTTAATTGTAGGAAAATTAAAAAGATATGATTTTTAAATCATTTGTGAAGCAAATAAAGCTAGGGCAAGCTGGCAATTCGTGTACATATCAAAGACCTAAAAATCTCCATGATTGGCAAGGTTTTATCAAAGAAAAAGATTGAAAAAGATTTGATTGGCAATCACACATTCAAACCATAATGCCATGGATTGTTGGGCCAAGATTTACCCTAATTCTATTGTGCTATATGTACTGAAGCTTAACCTAAAACCCTACACGTGAACAAGCTGCTGAAACCATAGAACCAAAATTCAAAAAAGTCAAGAAAAGTGTGAAACTGAAATCTCACTTGCAGCATAATTCAAAGCCTAAAAAAGATTCAAACGTATTGCTGACATTGCCAGGAACCTGTTGCCATCAAGAACAAGCCCTAACGCCATCAGAATCGTCCACAACAAGTCACTCGGTTTGCATTATTTTCCAAAATTGCATATCATAATTCATGCGTTTTTAATCCATTTTCTTGGTTGATTTATGTTAATAGGGACCTCCTGAAGCGATTGGTATAATCCAATTTGATTGTAGCGCTCTGAATCGAAAATCACCATTGAAGAACATTAGGGTTCTGAAGCTGTTAATTTAGGGCTTTGCACATACAGAACAATTGGACCTTGAAACGTGCATGGTTGAATTCGTCAAGGCCAGACGAATTCAACCCAACCGTCGCGCCCTTTTTATATTCCCTATAGCTCTAATCGCTATTTTTGAGGTTTCCAGTTTGTGGGGGTTTAAAACCCCCGCTAATTGCTTCTTTTTACAGGGTTCAGGATGAAGACGAAGGACGTGGCAACATGTGGTTGGGATATTCAAATATGGCGCGCGTTATTTTCATTTTATGTCATAATGTTTGTTTTTTGTATATAATATTTGTTGTCCATTAGATTAACAAACGCGCATCATGGTTCAACTGGCAAAGGCACTAAGGCAAGGGGTACGGGGACCTGGGTTCGATTCCCAGGTCCCCCATATAATTGTTAATATTTTTCCTAACACGTTCCAATGCAGCGCATGACCAATGTTCCACCATAAGCCTCACGCATCAGCCAGCCAAGTGGATACAACCATCAATCCAACGGTCAGGATGAGTAGAACACCATGTTTCCAGTCAGATATGCCATGAACTATCCCAGAAAGTCAACGTGGCTTGGAATGTTCTTGGGCCTGAATTCCAGAAATATACCTCCATATGGGCCATCACACCCCCTTTGGTTTGCATTTTTAATTTTATTTTCTTTTCTTTTAAATTCCTTTAATTGTTATAATAATTATTATTAATTCACAACAAATTAATTTTTTCTAATAAAATCAGAAATCAAAATTGTAAATATTTTTTATTATTTATAAAATTCACTAATAATTATTTTTGTAAATAAATATTAACAATTGATTTAGTTTAGGTTTAAATTTTAACCTTTTTCTCAATAAATAAAAATTATATAGAATTAGGTTTTGACATTTTTAATCATTTTCTTATTATCATCATTATTAATTATTATTATTTTTGTACATACAAATGTAAATTAATTAATTAGTTTAAATTAGGTTAACTTTAACATTTTATTAATAATTAAAATAAACTTAGGACTAGGGTTATTGACCTTTAATTTCCTTTTTCTTTATTTTCATTAAATACAAAAAACACAAAAAAACATCTTTCTTTAATTAATTAAATAATTAGGTTTAATTTTAATTAAAAGCAAAGGACAAAAAACTCATAATTGCTCAAAAGGGTCAAAAACCCTAAGGACGTCCAGTTTAATTCTTTCGCGCGTTATTATTTATTTTGACGTAACTGTTTCTGGAATGTAATAGTAATTAGGTTTATTGCTTTCTTTACTTTCCGCATTTTATCAAAACGGGTCTTTGTTTTTTGGCGATGTATAGACCCGCGCCTTGTAATAGCGTAGCTTTTACCTTTCCGTATTTTATTTTATGCACTCCTAACTGCTAAATTGCATGAAAGAATGTATGATAATTAAAAAACAACTCGTAGCTCACAATCGCATGATCAAAGATAAACATAACATGAAAAACAACACACAATGCACATGCCACTTCTAGGGTACGCCTCACTCGTTGCCTCGAAAGTGGTCGTCAAGTATAGGGTGTCTTAGAGGTTGCCCTCCTGTCTAAAGATCCAGTCGCCTCGAAACGGTTGCCTCGGATAAAAGGATCTAGGACATTAGGGTTACTTCTAAGGTGTCCTACTATTGCTTCGGTGACCACACTGTCCCTCAATCGAATTGACTCGAATAACTCCAACGATGGTGCTACCTACCTCTCAATGGTGGGATGGCACTATCTTAAGGACTCTTACACAGCCTAATTCCTTAGGGTAGGTAGATGACTCATGGTTACTTGCTCTCTTCAAGAACAAACCAAACATCTTTTCACACTGACACTTTCAAAAGTTTTCAAAACAAATTTTTCAAACACTCTTGAGGACAGATACAAGAGTCACTTAGAAATCTTTCAAAAACGAAACTTTTTTCAAACCCACTCACATTTGAAAAGCAAACATCTTTTGAAAACATAAGAGCAAGTACCTAAGAGCCCGTGGATAACCACAGATAGAAAGGGTGCTAATACCTTCCCTTTCTATAAATCTACCTCCCAAACCGAGAGACATTCTCAATAAGGAATTTTGCTGTGCTTTTGTCCTTTCCATGTTGGAGAACATAAAAGACGGTGGCGACTCTTGCTTACCGCGACATTTCGCAAAACCAGCTAAAAAACAGTCAGTTCTATTTCCACCGATCACACAGCGCATACTTAAATCAAAAGACCAACAGATTCAGAGAGATCAAGAGGCACTTGAAAAAGAGAATCTCAAGAGGAAGCGTACGACCGAAGGATTGTTAAGTGCCACCTTTAATTTGGATTCCCATAACCAAATGTTAGAAGATGCTTCTAATGAAATTGGGAGATTAAACAGATGGTATGAGAATGCCATGCAAGACAAGAAGGTGCTGGAAGAAGATCTAAGGGCCCAAATCCAAAGTTTGGCGTAAGCTTCTTTAGATCAAGAAGAGCAAATTAAGTACCTCACTACCAAACTTGATGATATCCAAGAATCAGAGATAAGAGAACTCCTTGAAAGGGTGAGGGCAGAAAGACTTCTCGCCGAGAAAACTGAAGAATACGAGAAAGTGTGCCTTAAGCTAGAAGGCCTCCAAAAAGGTTTTATGATACAACAGAGACTTCATACGGAGGTGAGAGCTGAAAAGATGTATTGGGAAGAGCAGTATGTGAAGATCGCCCAAGCTGAAAGGGATAACCACAAGATAATTCCTAATCTTTACCACGAATACCGGTACTACAAGGACAAGAAAGAAAGAGTCATCTTCTTAGCTAACAACCTCATTGAAGACATCTCTAGAAGTTTAAAAGACGCAGAAAATGTAATGGTTCCTCTTCCAAAAGAAGTTGAGGACTTTCTCAAGCTTTTCTGAACAATGGTCGATCATTTCAGAGCATACATCCGCATGCGCTCTTAGGAGATTGTTTCCCTTTGTCTATTTTTCTGTTTAGCTAGTTTATTGTTTTAAAATTGTAATATCTTTCAGTATCTGAGTTATGTTATCTTTTAAAGACAATTGTTACCTTCAATAAAAGCTTTGTGTTCCATATTTCGTTTGTGTATTTATTTTCTAGATACTCACCAATAAAGAAAAAAAGCAAAACCTAAAAGAAATAAAAAATAAAAGATATACACCCAAGTGAATAGGACGTTCGAAACAAAATTCTTAACACATTCATTTGCATTCATACATTCATGAACATCTACATTTGACAAATTCATAAACGCAAAAACTCATTTTCCAAAATCTTCTCCAGTTGAACCATTGGTAGAAGAAATCCACCACCTCCCAGACCACCATATCTGACGAGATCCCATCAACAAAAAGCAATGGAACAAATTGAAGAGAACCAAGATGTGTTCAAGGAAGATCTCGAGCAAGTCAAGGGCACCGTCAACTCAATGAGAGGAGACATGAGTTAAGTTCTTCTAGCCTTGAAGAACATTATTGACAGACAAGATCAGATTCCTAGGGCAGCCTTTGAAGAAGTGGCCCAAACCATTGGTGCATCAAGCGGTCACCAACCAAGGAAAGAACTAGAAGCAGGACTCCAAAATTCTGCCATTGCCCAACAAGAGACTAGATAAGCTGAGACTGAAGGGTTTGTCCCACCTCCACTGAAGGTTGGGGCATCCCATATTTTGCAGATTCTGATCAACAATGCGGACTAGTACTTAGACTTGTAATATAGGGACCGTGACCTAGAAGATGTCAATCAAGTACCTCAGAGAATGACCAATACGCATGTTATTGAGAATTCAATGGCACCCAACCAGTACAAAGCTCTGTGAATTTCTGGTATCAGATATGTGATATCGAATAAGATGTCACGACACAAATATTTGTTTGCAAGTAAAGAGCAGTAAAATCAAAAGCAGTAAAAACACAAGAGATTATTCACCCAGTTCAGTGTATAACAACACCTACTCTGGGGGCTACCAAGCCAGGGACAAGTTCACTAAATAGTATCAATTCATAGACCCTCGGTAAATAACCAGTTTACGATCTAATCACTTAATCACCACCCAAGCTAAACTTCTACCTAAGACTCACCGAGGTATGAGGCCCTCCTCAAATCCCTTCAATCACCTACAGTGAAAAACTAACAGAAATAATAGTTTTGAAACACTTCCATCATTCAATGCTTAAAAGTTTATGAATGATACAGAATTAACAACCCAAATAACAACTCAAGTATTAAACCAATACTTAGAGTGTATTACAAATAAAAAGCCTTAGACTTCTAAAACAGAAAGAAAGTATTCTTCTTCAAAAGTTGCTTACCTTTGAATAAAGAAGAAAGTCCTTATATATACGCAGCTGTGGGCTTGGGCTTAAAATAGAATATTCAAATCTTTTGAATATTTCCATAAAAACAGGCTAAGATAAAATTCATGCAATTTGAAAAATATTCCTCCATATTTTTTGCAGCCTGTGAGTCATAAATCATGAATTATGGCACGCATGAAAACAGGAAACAAAAAGACTTAGCTGATGATGGGCTGATATCAGTTCAAGAGGCAGATGTCAAGACATCTGCTTTAACATCATACAAAACAGTTTTGACCCAAATGTTAAGACATTTAGAAAAATATTATCAAGTCATTATTTTATCTAAATTGCTGCCAACAAACACTTACAAACTCCCCCTTTGGAAAATTTTGGTTAAAACATTATCAGAGTATATTATCATAGCAGCAGCATAAGCGAAGCAATCAAAACATAATCTTAGTTAGCAGTTAGCTATTAGCAAAGGAAGATGTAAAAACATATTCTGAGACATGAGGCTCACTCTCAAGTATTGAGCTCTCCCTCAATCAATGGTCAGTGGTCAGTCATTAGTCAGTGGTTAGTCACTCACTCACTCACTTTCTCACCCCCTTTTTAGTCATAATATGCCAAATAAAATGATGCATTCAAGAGAATATCAGTATTAGGGTACAGGCCATAGAATTCAAATGTCAAGCACATGCAAATGCCAAAAAAAGAAACAAAGAGTTCAGATAAACATCAAGTAGTCTAATTATCGTCAGGACCAGTTGACTTATCTGAGCCAAAAATTTCTTCCTCACTAGAGTCTTCACCTTCAGAGTTCACTGTATCATCAAGGTTGTTGTCCTTTTGTAGGTCCTTGATCATCTTTTCAAAGGTTAGCTTCCTTGTTGAACTAACTCTGATCATATCATCCAATTCCTTGCAGGCTTCCCTTAATTCATTGATCATTTCATCCTTGGTGGAGGTCTTTTTTTCAGCAGTTACAGATGTTAAAACAATGTCTGGGACATGTTTTCCTGAAAAAAGCTTAAAATAAAGGATCAAGCAGACTCCATCTTGCACACTACATCATTACCACTTAGGATTCTAGGGTGCTGATTAAGAAAAATTCCACAGATGAGAGAAGGAAAAGCAATTGGCATTTTAATGGGACAAGTTCCTGCATGCTTAATAGTCTGATTAAAGATGTAATTACCATAATCAAAAAGTTTCTAGTTTCCAACAGCATAAATAAACTTTCCTAATCCAATGGAGATGATTGAAGTGTGATTAGTGGGAACCCAATTTGCAGCTCCAATCCTATGTAAAATAGCATATTTCACACTTAGTTTGCTGACAGGTGTTGCACCCCAAAATTTACCCTCTTGATTTTTTATTTGGCTTATATTTCATCTGCATATGCATACACACATTGATTTTGTTGCTATAAGATCAAGGTATGCCAGTAAAGCATCGACTATTCATCAGAAGCGTCAAAGGATTTATGCAGTAAATTCAATCAGTTGTGGAACGGGTTATTACCATGTTCTATTCCCGTGTATTTTCTCATGTATTGGGCAATATAAGGGAACCAGAGGTTTTGATCTGATTCGGAACAGTTCGGGTTAAAAATCTGTTTTGGTGCGTCAACTTCATGATTTTCTAACTGCGATCTAGAGTACTGTTTTGGACTGAAATTTAATCACCAAGTCCGTGTTGATATTATCTTAATTTTTGATGTTCGGGCCAGGAGCCAATTATGTGCAGAGAGCGGTCAAATAATTTTATTACTGAGTTTTCAGGTTACCGATCAACGGTGTTTTAGGTGTTCAGAAATTTCTAAATTTGATCTTGTATATTTTATCGAGGTGGTTCTTTCACCATTGAATCTGCCTCGATATCCTCTCCAACTTTCATGTTCGGACCTAAAGCTAATTCTCGAAGGAAGGTCTCCGAATTCGCAAATCAGACAAAGCCGAATAGTGGAAAATACTAATAAATAGTTGGCTGAATCGTGTTTTGCGCGCACAAAAAAATTCATAACTCGAAGCCTGTGGCTCTTTTTGAACTCGTTCCAGCGGCCAAAATTATGTCTCAATGTCATCTAAATTTTCATCTCTCACGACCGGAAGCTAATTCTGCTCAGAAAGGCCCCGAAAATGTGGATTTATCAAGTATTTTCATACAGGAAAATTGTGGCAAATGTTTATCTGCACCACATCCAAAAAATCATAACTCGGTCGATTTTTATCGTATCGAGCCCTCTCTGGTAGAATTGTCTCACAAATTGAGTTAGATAAACTTTGATTTCCATTTTCAAGAGCAAACAGTACCCTGAAGGCTTCCGTTTTTGGCCCGAAACATGTGCAACTCACTGAAAATTCTGAAGCTGGGAATTAAAGTTGTCTGAGGCGAAATTTCAAAAATTCATAACTAAATCACTATTTATTCGATTAAGCCTATTTTCGGATAGGAGTTTGTTCATAATATCGACTATATTTTGGTTTCACATTTCAACTTCAAAGCTCGCACCGAGATTCCTACGAATTTGCCCGGAACGTGACGCACTCAAGTTAATTAAAATTATGCATTACTATTTATGGATATTTGAGACCCATTAACCAAATCCATTCACATAAGCTCATACTATATATTCTTTTTTACTCCAATTTCTCTCATAACTCACCGATCTCCACAAACAATCTAAATTTTTCTCTCAATTCTCTCAAAGATCAAATCAAGGTTCTACACTTTTTCATCAAGAACACAATAACAACTTCATCACGATCCAAAAGTCAAGATCAAGAGCAATTCTTCTCCGATTAATGATTCGTTCGTTGCGATCTCTATACATAAGCCTCCTCTTCATTCTATCAGTGAGTTTTTTTGAATTAAGTACTTTTTGAAATAAGTGATTTTTTTGAATAAGTGTTTTTTCTTGGTTTTGTTATTGATTGAGGTTTTAATTGTATGATTGAGGCTTAATTGTTGAGAATTGATTTAAATTGAAGATTTAATACCATTTTGTTGAATTGTTTATTGAAATAAGTGATTAATTGAACTTGCGAAATTGGTTTTGGTTGTATCTTGAAATTGACATAGTGTTGTTGTGTTGATTTTTAGCCCTAGGTGTAGTTACACTAGTGTTTAGGTTGAATTAACTATAAAAAAAACTAGTTAGCACTAACACTAGTTTGAGATTTTGAACTCTTGATTAGATTAACACTAGTTCCTAATTCTTGATGTAGAATTTGTTAATAGTTTAAGTTAGGTAGACTCTAACACTAACTTTGATTTAGGTGTTGTAACATAAACTAACAATTAGTTTAGTTTAGGCCTAATCTTTTATTTTCAAGCTTTACTACATGTTTCCAATTATTTTTGATTGATGATCATTGATATTTTGTGCATAATCTCAAGTTACCAATTCTTGACATAAACTAATCTTTTTGCTAATTGTTGATTGATTGTCTGTTGCTTTCCATTTCAATGAGTTTGAATAATTTCTAGTAGACTCAAATATCATTGCAAAACACATTTGAAATAAGTTTGATTGAGTTTGATAGAAAATATCTCAATATTTAGTAAATTGACAAAGTTTGACATAATTGGTGTTTTTGCTCTAACTTTTGATCCGTTTTGAGTTTTTTCAACTTTCCTTAATGAAAACTGACTTTCTCGAGCCATCTGAGGCTCTCCACGTGAACGGTTCCTCGATTTGGATATATCTTCCGATAATTTTCATAAATCATTCCAGTTGATTTTTAAGCTTGTTCCTTGTGTATCGATTCACTTTTTCAACTTGTCCATAATTGTGATTCTTGGCCTAAATGTGACTTTTTTTATCTTTATTCATTACTTTTCAGAGTTTGTGATTGTACTAATTATGTGATACTTGTAGCATTTGTTTGTTTGCTAACATTAGCCTAGTTTAGGCCTAATTCTTTGATTACTCAAAATTATTGAAATCGAAATGTTAAAGAAGCTTGGCATTGGTTGATAACTCATGAGATTATGTGTAAATTGTGGAGTTTACAACTTGATTGAAAAACGTTGTTGAATTATCTCATGAGTTGGAAATTAATGTTGAGAGTTTTCTTTAGTGTCTTGATATCAATAATATCAATTGTTTCTAACCATTTTGTTGTTGATCATTGTATTTTTTTTGTGCATTTGAAATGCATTTTTGGTATATAATTTTAAGTTGTTTGATTTTTAACATAAACTACTTTTTGCCAATTTGTTGATTGACACTTGTTGTTTTTCATTTACGTGTGTTGAGATAAATTCCAATAGACTCAACTGACATTATAAAACACATTAGAAACAAGTTTGATTGAGTTTGGTGGAAAATGCCTCAACACTTGAACATTGACAAATTCTTGACATAATTATTGTTTTTGCTCTAACTCTTGATCCGCTTTGATTTTTTCTGACTTTCTTTATTGAATAACTGAGTTTCTCAAGCCATCTGAAGCTCCCCACGCGTATAGTTTTTCAATTCAGACATTTTCACCCAATTTTTACTGTTGCTGACTTATTGCGAAAATCATGTTTCTGAGTGAAATTTGGCCGAATCGATTGCATTTTTGTGATCCGTTTGCATGAAGATAAGTCCCATTAATTTTTACAATTCACTCAAACAATTTTCAAGAGTTTACCTTTTATTTCGGATGCGCTTTTCGGTTTATGTATATATTACACTGTTACTTGAAAATACCATTTTGCACTAATTTCGGTTTGTGATACCATTCCCTCAGAGTTTGTAAATATACTAACTTGTAGCATACCAACTAACTTGGTAGCTTGTAGATTGGATGTTGACATTCAAGAGATTACCGCTTTATGTAAATATCACATTTTGTTGATACCATTAACTTGTACATAAGCGTTTTTACTGCTTTTTTTAGTTTAATTACTTGAATATGGCGTGGCTGTCCGGAGTATTGCTATTAGCTTCTAAACATGTTTCACTTTTTGCCATATGACCATTCATGTTCAAACTTATATCTGATCCCATTTCTTCCGCTTCCATGCTAATTTTGGTACTCTATCCGATGCTAATATAATACTGTCCGGAAATGCCATACTATGTTCAAGGAACTTGCTCATTTTGTATTATACATAATCATGCTTACTTGTAATCATTGTTTCTTACTTACAATTTGTATTTAAATTATGTTGTTATTTGCTAAACTTTTTGGTGAGTTGTACATGCATTGAGAAGCAAATTCAGATATTGACCGCTTTGGTAACGGATGCGCTTGCTTGCACTTGTTATGCTATATTTCTGACGCTTTCTCTTGTCGATGCCAGCTTTTGGAGCTTTTGTGGAAGATTTCATATATTTGTTGTAGAGTTACTGTATACGGATTTGTTTTATCCATTTGGTACACATTCAGATCATTATTGTTGTAAATATCTTATTTTACCACTTTTTAGAGATCATGTATAGTAGGGACATTTATTGCTTTCTAGAAATCATGTGAAGTAGGAAGCAGGAAATAAAGAGCGTGTGCTCAAAGTCGCTGTTTAAAGTCCTATAGCAGGCACCATTTTCTGTATGTTAATTGTGTTTGTTTAAAATCCTACCTTGGAAGTAGGTATTATGCACGTGTGTTTATATTTGTGCCCGCATTATATTACAGGTGATAAGTCCTCAAAAGGAGGAAAGCGGGGAGGGTCCATAATCGGCCCCCGCACATTCTAGTCCATGTCATCCTTAACTTACATGGTACGTTGATGCTTCGGAGTCGTGCAGATCATATGTATCGAGTCCTCAAGTGGGGAAGGGTTCTGCAATCGAACCCCCACGCTTTGTCAGGAGTTTACATTGGTCGATGCTGATACTTCATGATCATTCATATTGTCTTCTGTCGCCTACCTCGATCTTCTATATCTTGGTTAGGTGTTCAGTCTCTTTGGACGTCACATATTTTTTTATTTCATCCGTCTCCTGCTTGTTTGCTTCGGGTGATCTGCTCCCCTTAGCTAAAGCATTTTCTCTTCATAACTCCCATCCCCTGAGTCAGTATACCCCGATTGTGTGCTTTTGCCAAAGCACTTGTTTTCTCACTTGTTTGGTATTTACCATGCTCCCTTAGGATTGCTCGTGTAGGGTTAGTCCTCGAGCTAAACCTTAAGATAGGAATCCATGTATGCTCACTAGGTTAGAAATTTCCCTTTTCATCCTCGACCTTAGGGCCAATCATTGTATGATAACATTAGGGGTAGTGCTAGGCTAGTCTCCCTTAGTTATTTTTCCTTTCTTTGCATATTGCATCTTAAAACTAAAACTTCTTCTTGGAAAATCATAAAACATTTATAATGAACTTAAATCCTTCTTCAAGGTAAAAAATACAACCAAATTTTAATTGTTGGTGCGCCATTTCGGCTTTGTTTTAAACTTTTTAAGTTGATGCTTCGCCATCCTTGCCCTGTTATTTCACTATCTTTTAGTCGATGTTTCTCCATCGCATATGTTTGTTGCTGATTTTTGCACCCCAAAATTTAACCTCTTGATTTAGGCTTATGTTTCATCATAAACATCATATTGCATTGCATTTATACATTGTGATGGGATCAAAGTATTTTGGTTATCAAGTCTTCCTCAAGCTTTTGAAGATTGATTGTGTTGACAAGTTGCTCAAGTAGAGCCTTATTATCTAAACCTCTGGATCTTTCAATCCCAAAGGTATCTCATATCTCAAGATTTCTTGTCCACCTCATTAGATCATCAGAAGATTGAGTATTGTATTGTTTATAAGGAGAATCACATCTTTTGGGTTCATCAGTCATAATTAGGGTTTTGCTTAAATTGGAGTTATTGGGGCCTTGATGAGCCAATTATTTAAGCATCATTATTTTATCATCATTAGAATCGATTTTGTTCAAAAAGCCTCTCTTGATGCCCAGTGGAATTAGGATTTTGAAGCTTGATCAGCTATCTCCTAGTACAGGGTACAAAACTAGGGTTTTGGACTTAATCAGGATTTCTCTGACTTTTTCACCCAAACTTGTTTCCATGGTTCCCACGTGTTATTAAGCATCTATGATTGAAAAATTGAAGTTCAATTTGGATTGGAAATGGTTCAATTGATCAAAAGGGGCAAATTGGTCCTTTTGACCAAAGTCAATAAAATCAGGAGTTGACCAAGTAGAATTTTGGTCAACCATCAATTTAAACATCCTCTTTTCATATTCCATACCCAAAGTCATCTTTGAGTCATGAGAAGTGGTGAATTTGAGTGTAACTTGTTCAAGAAGTAACTTAAAATTTGAAAAATACTCTAAGTGTCAAGATGACTTCTCTTGGGCAAGTCACGCGCGTAATTTCATTAAACACTTGGAATGACATTTTGTGGAATCAATTTCTTGTGACTTAAGCTTCAATTTGAAAAATTAAAAAGAGAATTTTGTTGTTTTCCATAAGAGCTTCTCTTTGAGCTTTGAATCATTCAATTTGGCCAAGGATTGAGTGAGTTATGATACTTCAAAGTTGGTATCTCAAAGCTGGCTTCATGCACACCATGCATGCCCATGCACGCGCACGCCCTACAGGCCAACCATATCCTTTTCCCTAACTTGGTGCTAGCACATCTTACTCATTTCATGATCATTTTCAAAAATTCAAGGCACATTTTATTCTCTATCAAGAGGTCTTTTGAAAGGCCTTTATTTGGCCCAAAACGCATGAAGGAATTTCAAATAGCCTAAGCATAAAGTCAGCTGGCCAGAATTATGGACAACCATGTCCATGTTGCAGAATTTTCATAAGTCCGGTTTTGATTGATGTCAAGTTACATTTAGCATGTGTCTAGCACGAATTGTTGCATTCTTTTCTTGTCAAATGAGTCTAAGCAAGGAACGCATGAAGCATGACCATATCCTCTCAAATTTTGCCAAAATAGCAAGATCATTTCATCTGATTTTTGGACCAAATGCGCACTCTTGCCACATCACCATTTTCACCATATTCCCTCTGATTCCATCGCCTTTTACACTCACCAAAGCGCACCAGGTTGTAGGCAAAAGTAAGGTGAAACGCAACTTGTTTTTGTTTGTTCTCAAAAATATTGAAATATCACACTTACCTCCAACGATTATCAAATTATTTTACACTCTTGCCCTCACTCCAGAGCTGCTATATAAGTACACTGCATCCCTCATTTCAACACACACAAGAGATATACAAATATCAGATCTGAAAACTTCTCATCATCCTCAAAATTCTCTTCTCTTCGAAGCTTCATTCTCCTTCATTCCAGTCGTGATTTCTTCCTCTATTTGTGTTCTTTGAAGTTTCAGATCAAGGTTTCAAGGTTTTTCTTGTTGTTCAGAGGCACTAGTTATATTTATTTTCCAACTCAAGAGGTAAAAATCAGATCTCGATTTCTCTTATTGTAGTTTGATTTGGAGTTTAAGATCTTGAATGCATGCCCACAGTTGGCCAAACAATAGGTTTGACGTATAAATTTGCTTGAATTTAAAGAATAAATCATTTTTGAACTTCTGAATAATTCATATTTAGTGAGTTTTTGCAATTTTCGCGTCCAGATTTCTAATTGCCCAGTCAATCTTTTTGAGATCTATAAGTAGCGTGATGTAGAGGATGGATTTGACTTTATTTTGAGCTTCGAATCACTTATTTTGGTGGAGAAATGAAGTAGAAATCTTGAGTAGAACATAGGAGCTTGAAAGTATGAAACGCGCGTTTTAGGTTTGTCTCAAGGAAGAAGACGATGGTGTGGCTGGATCTGATTGGTCCATTTGAGTTTTAATGCAATTTCATAATTTTCTTTTTTTTTAATTGTTTTCTCTGATTTTATTTTATGATCAAAACATTTTTAAAAATTCTAAAAAAATTATCATAGGTTGATCTTGATTTCTAGTATTTTTCATAATTTTTACGGAAATTTACTAATTATTTGATTGCTGAAACAAATTCGTGCATTAATTAATCTTGTTTAATTGATTTTTTTTGCATAACATTTTGTTAATTTTTGTTTCTGACCTTTCCTTTGTACCAAAGTTATATAAAAAAAATATTTTTAACACTTTTATTAATTTATTTTAGGTTTATGAATTTTATTTTAGAATTTCCCTTTTTCTAGTTGATTAATTAATTAATAAGATTTAATTGCTTCTTATGTTTTGTCAATTATTTTAACCATATTGTTAAAATGTAGAAAATTTCCAAAAAATCATGGATGTTTATTTTTAATTCTAGTATTAGAATATAACTTTGGTTGGATATTTTTTTCTAACTTTTGATTAGAATTTTATTTTAAAAATGTGAATATTTGTTTAATTGTTTAATGGTTTGAATTTGATTTTATTTTTGACTTTTCCTTAATTCTAAAAATGTGGAAAAATATGTCTTATGATCTTTAGGGTTTCTTTGTGATTTGTATGGTCTTGGATTGAATTGTTTTAATTTTGATCTTATCTAATTAATATTTAAGATTAAAATTCAAACAATTAGGGTTTTGTGGCTTACATTGCAAGTTTTATTTTCAAAACCAATTTGCCTTGGTTTTTTTTTGGAATTTTGGTCTTGTTTAAGGTTCATGGATGTATTGAGGATCTAAAAACCATCTTTCTTGAATTATTTGACTTGATTGAATATTTTTCCACAAATTGTTTTAAAAGCTTGTCTAGTTTGGTAGTTTTGCCAACTAGTTTTGATTCTTAAGCCTCTCTTGATCTTCCCCTCTACAATCCATGAACTTTAAACTTGTTTTATAACCTCTATACACCTCAAAAATGTTAAGGAAATTTTGGTTTGAATTATTGAAGTCCTTTTCTATTTTTGATGGATTTTTGAAGTAAAAATGACCAATTGATGTTGCATTTCCTTGTTGCAATTTATTGTATGGCCAATGAACTTATGTGAGGCCTATAGTTTGGTACTTAATGATCATTGATTCTGTTTTCTCAAACCAATTCAAGTCAATCCTCTTGACTTCTCATTATTGGTTGATGAGCACTTTTTGATCCATACCTCCTAAGAGATGTTCTTTTTGTGAATTTTGCTTTGAGTTTTGAATTTTTGTCTTGAGATTGAGGTCATCAAATGACCAATGATAACATGTTGGGGAAGGATATATCAAGGATATGAGATCACTTGACCTCTAATGTTTGAATCATTTTATTCTATTTTAAATTTGATGATCAAGTCTTCTTTTTCTTTTGTATTAGAGGTAAAGGGAATGCACTTGTGCAACCCATAAGAGATTAATCTCTTTTTTTTTTATCATCCTCCCCCATGTTTTGGAGACTTGAGTTCATCATTGAACCATTCAAGTTCTCATTACTTGGCTATCTTTGTCAATTTGGTTTATCATTTCTCTTTGAAATCACTAATTTGTTTGTTGAATGTGTGAGGTACTCTGAGGAAAGTTTTCCATTTTGACTTGATGCTGTAGTGTTCCATTTTATATGTGGAACACAATTGGTTTTGCTTGCACCATTATTGTGCTTTGTATATTTGATATTCTTTTGCAGGATATATATATGATTGTAACTGCTATACATCACCTGTGGGATATGTTCATATTTGAAGCCTCAATGCTTACATTTGATGGCGTGTGTTGTACCCCAAAATTTACTATCTTTTCATACACGCATATTATTGGTTTTATGGTTATGGAATAAAGGTATATTTATCAATCTTCTTCAGGTTACAAGTGACGTTTATTTCGCCAATGGATGTTCTCAGAGTATTTTCTGTGCTGAAGACCAGTTCGCCGTTTTGCAATGATTCGGGGTTCAAAGATTCACAAGTCCAACCCGGCGCGTCATATTCAGGTGTTCTTTCGCCAAGATATCTCTGATAACGTATTCTAAAATTCAGGTTCGACTCAAGAGTCAATTCTTTAAAGAAGGTCTCCGAATGTGTGAGTTTTCTCGAAGAAATGTGGTGAAAAAGTGTGCTGAAAGTGCAGTTTTTACGCACTAAAAAATTCATAACTTGAAGATCGTGGCTTGTTTTTAACCCGTTCCAGTGGTTAAAATTCCGCCTTGACGTCATCTATGTTTTCATCTCTCACGGCTGGAAGCCAATTTCGATCAGAAGGTCTTCAAAAATGCGGATTTATCAAGTATTTTCGTACATAACATTTGTGACAGAAGTTTATTTGCGTCATGTTCAGAAAATCATAACTTGGTCGATTTTCATCGTATCGAGCTGGTTCCGGCGCCAAAATTTCACAAATTGAGTTGGCTAAATTTTTACAGGAGGTATTGAGTTCGAATGGTATCCAAAAGGCCTTCATTTTTTGCTCAAAGTGTGCGTGATGCGCTGATAATCCTGAATGCTGAATATTATTTCATCTGGGTCGAAACTTCAAAAATTCACAACTCAGACAATTTTTATCGGATTGGGCTCATCTTTTTACACAAGGTCACTGACTTAGAGATCTACAACTTTGCTTCCAAAGTAGAGATCGGGTTATGCTCCGATCAATATCAGTTTTTTATTGAAGAACGTGTCAGAGTTGACGCTAGAGCCCAAAATAAGTTTGTTTGGGCCAAAACTTCAAAAATTCATAACTAATTCGTCGTTTATCCGATTGAACCTATTTTCGGACAGGAGTTAGTTCTCGATGTTGGCCACATTTTGTTTTCATATTTCAACTTCAAAAATTGCACTTAAGCCCCTGCGATTTATCCTGAAACATGACGAACTCAAGTGAGTAAAAATCTGCACTATTGCTTGTGGTTATTAGAGGCCCAATTGCATATTCAAAACCCATTTTTTCTCTAATTTTCATTATATAATCTCATTATTTTCACACAAACAACACAGAAAAAAAAATCTTTGCCACAACTCTGTCAAAATATCAAATTCCTTCAAGAACCCTAAAAACAAGAAATCCTTGTTACAAACCTCCATCTCACTACAAACAAGCCATCATCGTTACAAATTCACATCTCACTACATACAAGAAATCCTTGTTACAAACCCCCATCTCACTACAAACAAGTCATCCTCGATACAAATCCACATCTCATTACTTTTACTACTTTTCTAGTAAGGGTAAGGCTGGTTTGATCTCCATGATCCAAAGGGTGTAGAAGCATTCATACATGCCATATCGGTTTTAACATTATAAAATTTCATATATTTATTTTCTTTGTATTTCATGGTATACTAATTTGTTTAATGTATCTATGAGATTCAACACTACAGGTTTGACTATTATGGTCTCATGCAGGTTTATTACAAAACACTCAGGTTGGATCATAACAACCACCAATATATGGCAAGATAGACATCCTGAGGAGGTTAAGGCAACCATCTATTTAAAACTTTTTTCATAAAATCTAATATTTTTCACAAATCTTTCATTTTTTATAATAAACTTGAATAATTAATTTTAGATTTTTATAAATTTAATTTTAGGTTTTAAATTAATTTTTGGTTCAACAACCACCCATGACATTTGCATTATTTTTATTTTCTAACCATATTTTTCATTGATGTTTCTTCTCTTATCTATTTTTTGGCAAACTTAATCTTTTTTATTAATCATTAGACATAAACTTTTTTTAAAACCTTTTTTTAATTAACCTTTTTTTCAAAATTAACCTTTTTTTATTAATTAAAATTAATTAGGTTTTAGGTTTTTTTTAATTAACCTTTTTTTTTTTCAAAATTAACCTTTTTTTAAATTCAAACTAATTAGGATTTAGGTATTTTAATTAACTTTTTTTCAAAATTAATATTTTTTTATTAATTAAAATTAATTAGGTTTATTTAATTAATTATCATAAATCACTTTTTCATAAAAAATCACCAAAACATTTTCTTTGCTATTTTCATCTTATTTTTATTTTCCTAGATAAAGTGTATAGGATGCATTCAACTGTAATAGCGTAGCTTTATTTTTCCCGCATTTTTTTATTTATTATTATTATGTAATTGCTTTTGGGATTTAATAGTTTTAGGATTTCTTTTCCATCCTCTTCACTATTATGTAACTGCCCCAAAGCTCTGTAATAGCTTAGGTTTACATTTCCGCCTTTATCTCCTACTACTATATTTTATGCAATGCTTAGTCTAATAGGATTGTATGGAAAGATAAAAATGAACGATAGAAAACCCTAATTGCAAGATAAATATAACTGAAAAAACACATTGTTGCACACTTGCACCTCTAGGGTACTCCCTATTTGGTTGCCTCGGAAAATAATGTTTATGTCCCTCGAACGTAGGGATATCTCAGCAAAAGACACTCAATCTAAAAATCATCATAAAGATGATAGTCCCTTAATGTCCCTCGAGTTTCCTACGAGAAATGATCTTGTCCCTCGATGTTGCCTATATGATGACAGTCCCTTCGAAATACTAAGGTATCCTTACATGTTGCCTTCAATAACCATTACGTCCCTTTCGATAGTCCCTCAAACATCCAATGACTAGGGTTACCTACTCACTAATAGTAGGATAACACGGTCTAAAGGATAGGAGGAAAAGAACGCATTTTTCGAGTAGGTAGATAACTGTTAGGTACTTGCTCAAAACAAAGAAAATCTTTTACACCATACACTTTCAAACAAACTTTTTCAAACTAAAGTTTTCAAAACACTTCGTAACACTCTTGAGGACAGAAACAAGGGTTAAAATAAAGTAAATCAAAACTTTTCAAAGAAAAGCACACACAAGCAATTTCAAAATGAGCAAGTACCTAAGAGCCCGTGGAAAACCATGGATGGGAAGGGTGTTAACACCTTTCCTTTCTATAATCTACCCCCCATACTCAGAAACATTCTCGAAAAAGGTTTTTCTGTTCTTTTTCCTTTTCCTGATTGGATAAAATAAAAGTCGGTGGCGACTTTTGCTTACCTCACATTTGCAAATACAAAATGCAAACCAGTATTAACAGTCGGTTCTGCCACTGTATCACAGAACTTGCGACTCTCCTGGGAATATAAAGTGGGGTTTACCATAGGATCTAGGTCATTTTAAAATTGCTTCCTTGTTTTGTCTTGCTTACTTTAAATTCAAGGGTTTTGTTTGGGTATTATTAAAGATCCTACACCCGGATCTGGAGACACTTTTTAGGTAAACAACAATAGATCGTGGAGACTGTACAACGTAGACCGATATGGTTTAAGTGATGGATGTGTTGGTGTGACAATTTGGTTGGTACCAGTATCCTTTGTGTGGAAACAAGGAGAATATGGGGCCACCGTGTGGTGCCGTGAAGCACTAACGGACCTTAGAACCTTAGTTGAACAAACTTGGCCATTAGAAAGTAGTGAGATAGCCGACCTTAGTATAAAGCGGAGGATTGGTTGATACTCGATGCTACACTCATTGAGATCAGACTTTCGGGATATTTTGGCCGCAAGAAAAGACTGCTTGAGCTGAAACAATGCCCGATAAAGGATGATCAATGATATTGAGAATCTTTAGAACCCGATTAATTTTCTAAGACAGGTTAAACTAATCTAGCTTCAAGAGGGTATGACCTTAAAACTCAAGTAGGCCTTAAACCTAAGGACTTGGTGTGATTTGTCTGTGTTTTCTATACCTGTGATTTCTCATGACATCATAAACATCATACCATATCATATCATGACTAACCATTTCAAGGATCTTGAGGGCATGTGATGTAGGTTATGATAAATCAGACGTCTAGCAAGGGGCAAGGGGATTTATTTTCCTCTAGCCAATGTCGTCAGAAGATCAAAACTCAACAACTTGAGTCAGGGGCTATGACTCAATTGATATGGTGAGCTTGACTCTCGTAGAAGGACTCTCAATGATACAAAGTTCTTCAATCAAAACTGCAATCAAATTCTAACAGTCTCTTATGTTTACCCCGCGAGATCCTTGAAAACATTGCATACATATCATACATATCATTGCATAACAGGATTCATAACAGGTTTCTCATCTCCTCCGCTGTTTATTTCAGCAATGGCTCTTGAACAAACTGTGAAAGATCTTCAGACTCAGAACACGCAGTTCCAGCAAATGATTGTGGCTCTGGCCAAAGGACAGGAAGAGCTGAAGGCTATGATTGTTAAGAAGAACACTAAGAAGACCAATAGGATAGTCGGTGTGGCACATATGAGCAGAAGGTTCAGAGGGCCGCCAAGACGGGTTGTTGATTTAGCTTCTTCATCTAAAGAGGGAGAGAATCAAGAGAGTGAAGCCAGAGAAGAGGACCATAGTCCTAAAGAGTCTGACAATGAAACTGATTATAATGAGGAGCAATACCCTCCAGTTGATGAAAAGTATAAGCAGTTAGAAGAGTGTCTGGGTGCTATGGAAATCCAGAAGGTTCCTGGGCTGGATTTTGAAGAGTTGAGTATGGTCTCTGGGGTTGTCATCCCCCTAAAATTAAAGGCACCGGTATTTTCTAAGTATGATGGAGTCTCTTGTCCTAAAATGCATCTCCATTCCTATCTGAGGAAGATACAGCCTCATACTGCTGACAAAGACTTGTAGGTTCACTTCTTCCAAGACAGTCTGTCTGGAACACAACTGGGTTGGTTCTATCAGCTGGAAAGAGCCAATGTTCGTAACTGGAAAGACCTTGATGCTTCATTTTATAAGCAATATCAGTATAATGCAGACCTTGCTCCCACCCATATACAACTCCAAAATCTGTCTATGGGTTCGAACGAGGGTTTTAAGGATTATGCTCAGAAGTGGAGAGATTTGGCTGGAAGATTTCAACCTCCCTTAGCTGACAGGGAGCTCGTGGATATGTTTCTGGGAACTTTGACTGGGCCATTCTTCAACCATCTGATTGGAAGTTCATCGGCAGGTTTTACTGAACTGGTCTTAACAGGAGAAATAGTGGAAGATGGAATCTGAAGTTGAAAAATTCATAAGGATGCCTCTTCTAGTGCTGCAAGGAAGCTGTTTGAAGGTAAAAAGGAAGTCAGTGTCGTCTATAACCAAAAGAATCAGAATCGAACCGAGCGCCGTTCCGAGGTAGGGGATGTTATGATTCCCAAACCTGCCCTTGCTCAGCAAACAAACAATTAACCAAGAGCAGAAAGACCAGCTAGACAGTTCACTCAGATCAACATGATGATGTCTCAGGTTTTACCTCATTTGCTGAAGTCCAATCTGGTTACTCTGAGGGAAGCTCCAAAGAATCCGAACACCACCTCTCCCTACTATAAATTGAATGCTCGTTGTGCTTACCATTCGGAAAGTCCAGGCCACGATACCAATGACTGATGGGTTTTGAAGAACAAAGTACAAGATCTGATTGATGCTAAGGAGATTGAATTCGACCCTTCTGAGACTCCCAACGTGATCACTGCTCCCTTGCCAAAACATGGCTAGGATTGGAAGCATTTTTGTTCATTTAACTCTCAAGTTGTATTTTATTTTCTTATTCGAACAATTATTGTCATGTCAAAACTTTATCATTTCATTAATGCATTACACATGTTTGTCTTGAATCAATTCATTCATATTCACTATTTCAAAAATGCATTCTTATTTCCTTTTGTGATATTCAACTCTCGATTAAAAACTCTAAGCCTTAGAGGGAGGATGACGAAAATGATACCATAATCTCTACAGTATGCTTTTGAACAGACCCCACTGACGATGTACATGCATTGTTTCAAATCCTAAACAGTGGAGTTATAAGGAAGATAATCCCTAGTCAACCCCTTCGAGCCAAAGAAGTAGGAGTTTTTCTTTTCACACAAATTAAAACCCTTAATCATAACTTGGGGCAGGGTAGTTTTCTCAGTTAATTCAGAGGCGCATTCAGTCACAATCTTCTGCTTCGTACACAATGAATGGCATCGAAGACATCCTTCCAAAACAAAAGACGGTGATGGTTCCGTATAATCGTCAAGACAGTCAGTTATTATCTCTCGAAATAAAAGCCCATTAAGTCAAAACCTATGAAGGAGACTTAAGAAAAAATTGGGCCATCCCGCTGACTGTAATCACAAAAGAAATAGTTCAGGCAAAAGAAGGGATAACGAAAGAAAAAAAAGGTTACTACAAATCTTCGACAAAAAGAAGATTACAGAAATGATTGCCTTTTCAAAACAAATGTTCAATTTCTGAATCATCACCAAGTATCAAAGCAAAGATTCTATACTCAATCGGGATCTAAACGCGCAATTAACTGAGCATAGAACTGAAGAACATCACGAAGAGCGGGTTAGGTACAAATAAAATTTGAGCCTTTATCCTTTGTTTCTTGAACCGTGAACCAGACCACATTATAACCCTTAAAAGTCCTAGCTGAAGCATGAGTTAGTTTGAGAGCATACTGTTACAAAGGTATCCTGACTCCTGTAGGACTTGTTATGAATCCTGAGTTGATATCACATTCTTGCAAATTTTGTTTTACTACGCAAAACACGTTTTCAAAAAATTTTCAAGACAGACATGAGTTTGCATTCTTTAAATGACATTGTTTACATATGACTAGTTGTTTGACAGCAGAGAAATACGCACAATGGATATTCAATGAACAGACATCCTCTCAATGGACAGAATCACCTCAGCGGGAAAGACACTTCCAATAACAGGTCTTCCATAAGAAAGGGGCATGACATGATGTCTAAACACACCTGGGGCAGTCTCTCCAAAAGTTCCAAATAACCAGGGGCATATCTCCATCTGAATCGCTTGGGGCGTTACGCACGCATTCCAGCAACGAATCATGTGCCATCAAGAAAACATTTTTGACAGTACTACAACATAACACTATGGACAGTGACAACTCTCTACATCCTGAAAGTGTGGACATAGTCGGAAAATACTATGCATGAAAAAAGACCTGCTAGGTTGACACCTAGGCAAAAATCAGGGAATCCCGGCGAACCAAAAGGGTTCGGGCAAAAGTTAGGGATATACATAAAAAAAAATCTGTACACCCGACAAGTCGAAAAACTGAAAAGACGGCTTGGGCAAAAAGGTATCCCGGTGGACTGAAAACCCGAAAGGGAAGTCCAGGCAAAATTTAGGGATTTAAAATGTACGACTATGTCCCGCCACCTGTCTATCAGTGGAAGACTTATACCTTGATCAACATTCATCAAGAGCACCAGAATCGAGAAACAGTTCAGATACGATCCAGATACGAATGTCATTCTGCTACTTATTCAAGATTTTCATACATTCAGATACAATTCAGATACGCTCCAGATACGGATGCCATTCTGATACTCATTCAGATTCATCTTTCAGATATAGTTCAGATACACTCCAGATACAGATGTCATTCTGATACTCATTCAGATTCAGCTTTCAGATACAGTTCAGATATGCTCCAGATATGGATGCCATTCTGATACTCATTCAAATTCAACTTTCAGATACAATTCAGATACGCTCCAGATACGGATGTCATTTTGATACTCATTCAGATCCAGCTTTCAGATACAGTTCAGATACGCTCCAGAGACAGATGCCATTCTGATACTCATTCAGATTCAGCTTTCAGATACAGTTCAGATACGCTTTAGATACAGATGCCATTCTGATACTCGTTCAGGTTCAGCTTTCCGATACAGTTCAGATACGCTCCAGATACAGATACCATTTTGATACTTATTCAGATTCAGCTTTTAGATACAGTTCAGATACGCTCCAGATACAGATGCCATTTTGATACTCTCAAGATTCAGCTTTCAGATACAGTTCAGATACGCTCCAGATACGGATGCCATTCTGATACTCATTCAGATCCAGCTTTCAGATACAGTTCAGATACGCTCAAGATACGGATTCCATTCTGATGCTCATTCAGATTCATTTTTCAAGTACAGTTCAGATATGATCCAGATACGAATGTCATTCTGACACTCATTCGACACATGTTTCAAATACAGTTTAGATACGCTCTAGATACGGATTCCATTCTGACACTCATTCAACACATGTTTCAAGTACAGTTCAGATACGATCTAGAGACGGATGTCATTCTGACACTCATAAAACACATGTTTCAAGTACAGTTTTAATATGATCCAGAGACAGATGTCATCCTGACACTCATTAAATTCATGTTCAAGTACAATCACGACATAGATCCATCCACAAAATCTTTGCATGTACTTTTTCCAACAGGGTACAAGGGGCAGAGATAGTTGGAAGCAAAGTCACTATCACATACAAGCCAGTGATACCTATATTCCCCACAGAGCTGAGACAACCAAGGTCTGACTTCCATATCCCCAAGCAAGAATTCCTTCCCCAGCAGGTTCCTTCAGAAAGATGATATCCGCATTCCCCAGCCGAGTTTTATAACCATGAGTAGTTTATAAAGCCATCTCCCGAGCAGAGTTTATTTCTCTGACAGCGGAAGCTCAATCTCCAAAAGAGCTCTTCTCTCCAGCCATGGAAGTTCATCCCCAGCTGAGTTTATTTCTCCAAATCAGCATATCTTCCAACAGAGTATCTCTCTTCGCCACAGAGTCATTCCCCCGCAGGATTATTCTCAAACAGAGTCTCCTCCGGCAGAATGTTCTCAAGCAAAATGGATGTAAATCCCCAGATAATCATCTTCGGTCACTATCCTCAGCGGAAACGAAGAACACTACTCCTTATACTCTCCAGCAGCAGTCCAGGATTTATTTTCCCCAGCTAGAGAATATCACAATAGCATTGCATATCCACACATCATGGCATGTGCATACATATTATACAGCACAATCTCATTTATTTTGAGAACATCATTACTCAATACATTTCATACATCATGACATTACATACGACTAACTCTTTACCTTTCAGGGAAAGATGCAATCAAGTTCTCTCTGGTTCAGTCAAATCGACACTAAGATTTCTATTCTAGTTGAAGATGTTCTAAGACTTTCGTCTGGGTCAGCCGAATCGCCGCTAAGATTCCCCTGATTTCTATGCCAGTCAAAGTTAATCTGAGACCTCTCTCGGGATCAGTCAAATTGATACTAAGATTTCTCACCCAGTTGAAGTTCTCACAAGTTTTCTCTGGTTCAGTCAAACCGACACTAAGGTTTCTATTCTAGTTGAAGATATTCTAAGACTTTCGTCTGGGTCAGCCGAATCGTCGCTAAGATTCCCCTAATTTTTATGCCAGTCAAAGTTAATTTGAGACCTCTCCTGGGATCAGTCAAATTGATACTAAGATTTCTCTCCCAGTTGAAGTTCTCACAAGTTTTCCCTGGTTCAGTAAAATTGATACTAAGATTTCTATTCCAGTTCAAGCTATGAAGCCCGAAAATTGACCGGATAATATCTTAATTTCTCTAAATTACTGAAGCCTGGGACACAACCGGATAACAGTACAAATACTACGAAGCTTGGAATCGACAAGATAGTGGTATATCTCAAATTCAAGCTATGAAGCCCGGAAATCAACCGGATAACAGCTTAATTTACCCAAATTACTGAAGCCTGGAGCACGAGTAGATAACGGTATAGGACGCTGTGAAGTCTGGAGCACGACCATATAGCAGCAAGAGACACTGTGAAACCTGGAGCGCAACCAAATAACAGTGTGAGGTACTGCGAAGCTTGGAATTCGACCAGATAGTAGTTTACTCGGCCAATTACTATGAAGCCTGGAAACGACCGGATGTTAGTATGCCTTAAATTCAAGTTGAAACCCGGATGCGACCAGATAACCACTTAATTCCTTCTGAAGCCTGGAACACGACCATATAACAGTTTTTGAGATTGCAAAGCTTGGAGCACGACCAGATAGCAAGTGTAATCTCATCTCTCCAGTAAGTCACTGTAAAACCTGGAGCACGACCAGATAACAGTCAGTCTTATTATCCTCAGCAAATCAATATAAAGCCTGGAGCACGACCAGATAGAAGTTAATTTTCATCTCCTCGACTAAGAGATGATTCCCCAGTAGAATAACGGACAACTGAAGTTCCTAAAATTCAATTTCTCCCAAGACAGAGACCAACATTCCTCAGCAGATTCCTCCTCAACGACAGGAACATGAATTCTCATCAAAGGACTATCTCGGGAAATCAACATCCTCTAGATGGCATCTTTAAGCCCATCTCCGACGATTCTCCGTCATATCTTCCGGATGGTATCTTTAAGCCCATCTCCGGTGACCTTCCGTCATCTCCTCCAAATGGCATCTGTAAGCCCATTCCCGATACTACCTACATAGTCAAGCATCATTAAAGACGAGTGAAAATTTATGGGCACTCTAGTGTTCAATCATCTTCCACCTTCAGATCACGAAAGGTAGACAAGCCAATCTAAATCTTCAGGTTTAAGAAGATTGAACAGGGGCAGCTGTTGTACCCCAAAACTTACCCTCATTTCATACACGCATATTATTGGTTTTTATGGTTTGGGAATAAAGGTATATTTATCAAGCTTCTTCAGGTTACAAGTGACATTTATTTTGCCAATGGATGTTCTCAGAGTATTTTCCATGTTGAAGATCGGTTTGCCATTTTGCAATGATTCGGGGTTTAAAGATTCACAAGTCCAACCCGGTGCATCATATTCAGGTGCTCTTTCGCCAAGATATCTCTAATAACGTTGTTGTACCCCAAAATTTTCCCTCCCATTTCTCAATGATTTCTCATCACAAAGCCCTTGAAGCTCAAAGATCCAATTAGGGTTTCATCTGCTCAAGACTTCCCCTTGCACTGTTGACCCAGATTAGGGTTTGTGTTTGCACCAAGATGTTTTGACCTAAAATGCCTAAGATAATTTTCATGCTTCATATTGGACTCCCAAGTTTATTCACATCAAGTTTCAAGCCTTGATTCGAAGTTTTGCCCAGTCAATTGGACAGTTGACCTAGAAATCAGCTGTATTGGGGAAAAAGTCAACTGTGGCCAATTGACAGTCAAATCTCATGAAAATTGACCCACATCAACATTATAAACTCACATGGACAATTTGATCAAGTTTGGATCACAATTCCACAAGAAATTTGATCAGATCATCAAAAGGGCAAAATGGTCATTTTTAGGGTTTTGACTGCACAAAGGCAATTTTTGACTGTTTGACCTAGCCAATGGAAAACCAAGCTCACATATGGACTCAAGGACCCCATGGAATTGTCTTGACATTCTCAACAAGTTTAAAAGATCCCAAATGCACAAGATTGACAGTTGAATTTCCCAGTCAATTGATCAATTTTGACTGTATACTGAAAAGTCAAACTTTGACTTTTTGGTCAAAATCAAGTGTCAAGATTCATTTGTCATCAAAACATGCCAAATCATGAAACTTGTTCATCAAGAAATCCAAAATTGCAAATTAGGGTTTGAAATGAAGATTTTTCATAACTTAGAATTTTTCTAAGTTATGAAAAACCCTAATTTTTTCCTAACTTTGCCCCACTTTCTCACCAAGATTCATTTGGATTCAAGAAAAAGTCAAAACATGAAAGTTGTAGCCTATTGCATAATCTACAACTTTAATTCACAAAGTTTTCCCAAAAGAAGCTTGTATCTCAAGTTAGAATTTTTGGAACAAGGGTACCAAACCATTCTTAACTTAGAGAAAATTTGACCTATTTTAGGCAGGATTTTTTCCTAACTTCAAGACCATTTTTCACATACTCCCACTTGGCATTTCAATTTGCACTTCAAAGATGGATTGTATTACATATTCCAAGCTTTCCAAAATGTCCAAGAACTCATCAAACAACCTCATGGTTAGAGAGAATCGAATTTGGCAATATGGGAAAAACTCACTTTTGTTATGACCAATTTCCATGTTCATACACTTAGGCAATTTTCAAATCAGCATGCATTCCTTGATTACAGGCCCTAAATCCTTTCTACACTCATAAATTTAATGAAAACTCTTTGTGCCAAGACCATATTCTATGTGTTCAAGCATTGCATAAAGGTTTAATCCATTTTTAGATAAAGCATTTTATCCATTTTGGAAAAGTTTCACTTTATGTCAAAATACAATCCAAGCAAGGACAGTGCAAATCTCTTTGGCACAAGTTATTAGACTAATTACATTGATCAATGCCAAGGTTTGAAGCACATTAGGGGGGGCTCTACCTGTCTAAAAACCAACTTGACCTTTTCTTGCTTAAATGTGAAGAAACATAGCATTTGGTACAACAACTTTCATCTCAGCACAAACAAGCTTAAGCAAAAACTTTGTACACTTTCTAAACATCCTAACTGAGCTAGAACACGAGTCAACCACCTCCATTTCCTTCCAAAACTCAGAATCACCATTGAACTGCCCAAAACAGGGCATCCCTGCAGTTTGAGTTCCATAGCTCAAACCTTCCATGCATTCTTGCTAAAAACACTTCAAACACATTCTATAATATCCACATAAACTATTCCAAACCTTGAACTGAGACTGTAACAACCATAGCACCATTTGCCATTTCCATTTTTCTAATCTTGCAGGTGGACTTCTGCAGCTTGATTTGACACGATTCAAAACACTCCAAGCATTGGAATAGCATCACTACACTTCAGGCAAGCTGTACAAATCATCATTTTACCCTGAAAGCTCCTCCATTGCAAGGCACGATTCCAACTGAACAGGTATATTCATGAAGTTCTATCTCTCAATATAGGCATTGTTAGCTTTAGGTTTGTGAAGAAAACATGTCACATTCATAGCCCTGAACATGTCCATGTGATTAGATTTCATTTATATTATGTATGCTTAGAGAATTTTAAGCCTGAACATGGAAGAAAAACTAGGTCAGGAATTGGGGGAGAAGAAATTCTCTCTCATTTCTGAGAGTTATGATGAGTTCTTTATATGTCTGGATCCGTGATTCAATGCTTAACATTTTTGGTGTTGTAAGTTTTTGTTAAAACTCAAGGAATCGGGATGTTTAAATTCATGTACCAAGCGCGCGTTTTGAACAAGAACAGTCTGGAGGTTGAAGAAGGTCTTCATGGACTGGGCCTGATTTGCTATTTCTTTTTACACACTATTTTTACTTTGACACCCCCTAGGCCCATTTTGCTTATTTGCATGATTTTTTGACTTTTCTTTTTTTATTCTGACTTATTTATTTTTTCTAATAATATTAAAAACATAAAAAATATTTTTTACACCATTTTTATATTTTTTAGGCATTTATTTGTTTATATTGATATTTGTATGTAAATAAGTACATAAATATTATTATTTAGAATAAATAGAAAAAATAATGTAAACACATTTTATTTTTATTTTGTTTTATCTTCTGAAAATATTTTATATAAAATACACTTTTTTTATAAATATTAAATATTATTATTTTTGTATATATAATACATATTTAGAAATTAATACAAAATATATATATATATATATATATATATATATATATATATATATATATATATATATATATATATATATATATATATATATATATATATATATATATATATATATATATATATATATATATATATATATATATATATATATATATATATATATATATATATATATATATATATATATATATATATATATATATATATATATATATATATATATATATATATATATATATATATATATATATATATATATATATATATATATATATATATATATATTTATTAGAATATTTAGTAAATAATACAAAAAACATATACATTTTTATTTTATCAATATTTGACCTCAAAAAATACTTTTTTATAAATACTCCCTTTTTATTTTATTTTTGTATATAATAAATAAATATTTGTACATATTGAATAATTAATACATTTTACTTAATAAAATTAGGGTTTTACCCTAAACATAAAAAACTCAAAAAATAATACTTTTTATTTTGTTTATTTGACATATAAAAATCCTTTTTTTCATACACATAAAAACATTTTTTTTGCATCTTGCATATTTATTTTATTTCCATTTAATTTGTACAATTAATTATCTTGTAAATAATTCCAAATTGATGTAATAGCTAGGTTTAAATTCCTTGTCAAATACCCCCCCATTTGAACATTTATACCCCCTTTCCCATATTGTGTTGTAATAGCGTAGGAACTTTAAATTTCGCACTTTATTGTTTTCTAAATATACCATGTTAGAATTAGGGTTTGTATGCAAATAAAAACAACAAAATAGTTTGACCTAATTTCAAGATAAACAAGCATGAAAATGGACAACACATATCACACTTGCACCCCTAGGGTATTCCACTTGTTGCCTTCAATAAGTGGGCCATATTGCATGTTAGGTCTCTTTGGGCAAAACAAACACAATCAAATGATCATAGTCCCTCGATGACGCTTTCGAAAGTTGCCTAAAAATAATCAAGTCCCTTAAAGGAAAATTGCCCAAAGATACTTGGCACCATTGCAATTATGGTCTAAACGATGACCCGCGCCCGTCCCTTTCACATCCTAACACAAGATTGTCCACCAAATGCAATGGTGGAACAAAATTGTTAAAAGGGTTAAAACATAGCAAAAATCTTTGAGAACTTTAGGGTAGATAGCTCTTAAGTACTTGTCAACTTGCAAAACAAAAACACTTGCCTATTTTTCAAACCACACTTCACAAACACTTTCAAAACAAACTTTCAAAAACCTTGAAACATCTTTTCAAAAAGACAAACACCTTTTGTAAAACATTCGAGTAAAGAATTGTTACAAGGGTAGCCTAGACAAGGCATCTTTTTCAAAATATTTTCAAAACCATACACAAAAGCACCATTTTCAAACAATTGAAAACCAAGGCAAGTTGATCTAAGCAAGTACCTAAGAGCCCATGGATAACCATGGATAGAAAGGGTGCTAATACCTTCCCTTTCTATAATCTACTCCCCGAACCCATGAAATATCTCAAAGGTTTTTGCTGTGCTTTTTAAACCTTTCATTAGGATAAAATAAAAAGTCGGTGGCGACTCTTGCTCAACCGAAACATTTGCGAAAACAAACGCAAAACCATAGTCAGTTCTCCCACCGTATCACAGAACTGGCGACTCTGCTAGGGAAAATTTTAAAAGTGGAGTAACCTTAGGGCTTAGATCACCCTCTTGCATGATTAATTGTTTGATTTGATTGCTTTATATTTTGGCTCTCTTGTTTGGGTTTGCAATCTTACACCCGGATTTTGGGAAACATTCATAGATAGAAATACGTTGTGGAAACTGTGCGGGGTATACCGACACGGTCGAAGCAATAGCTATATTAGTGCGACATATTTGTGAGTACCGGTAACCCTTGAGTTCAATCAAGGAGAGTACGGGGCCGCTGAGTGATGTCACTAAGCACTAATGACCTAGAACCTTACTTGACCATCTTGGCCTTTTATTAGGGGTAGTGAGATGACCGACTTTGGTGCAGTCCGAAGTTGGTAGATACTCGATACTACACTTATTGAGGGTTGTTTTCTTGGAATATTTTGGTCGCTAGTTAAGTGGCTAAACCAAAACAATGAACAATGAAAACAATCCAGTGATATTGAGCTCCTTAGAACCCGGTTACTATTTATAGGACAGGTTTTTAAGCCAACTACACTCAAGAGGGTACTTACCTATGAAACCCCATGCAAGCCTGAAACTAGGGTTTGGTGTGATTTGCTTGTACATATGTTTGTACATACATCATAAACATCATAAAGCATCATATGCATTCACTAACCATTTCAAGGGTTTGGATCTTCATCTTTGTTCTTGTTTTGTAGGTCATGGAAATTCCTCGCAGAAAAACCATCCAAGTCAACCTTGTGAGAATATCTCCTCAACTCAAGGAGCTCACCTCAAGAATTCCGGAAAGCTCATCCTTCAGTGAAAGACATGGTAGACTGCTCAGCTTAGTCAACACCAACATTGAAGAAGACATGATGAAAGTGCTATTCCAGTTCTTTGACCCTCTTCACCACTGTTTCACTTTCCCCGATTACCAGTTGGTACCCACTTTGGAGGAGTTTTCTCAACTCCTAAGAATCCCTATCCTTAATCAACTACCCTTCAACGGTACGGAAAAGGAACCAAAGCCGGAAGATGTTGCTCGAGCATTACATCTACAACCATCTGACATCAAGGGGCATTGGGAAACCAGAAGCGGCGTCAAAGGATTCTTAGCAAAATTCTTGTTTGAGAAGGCACAAGAATGTTGGAATTCATTGGACCTAGAAGCCTTTGAAGAAATTGTGGCACTCCTTATCTATGGGTTGGTCTTGTTCCCAAATTCTGACCAATTGGTAGATGTCAACGCCGTCAAAATCTTCTTGTCCAGAAATCCAATACCAACATTGCTTGGGGACATTCTTCACTCATTTTACACACGAACAATGAGACAGAGGGGTGTTCTCATGTGATGTACTCCTCTCCTTGCAAGGTGGTTTATTTCGCACCTTCCACAATCTGTCTTGAAGAATGACCAAGGCTCAAGGTGGTCCCAACGGTTGATGACTCTTACTCACTTTGATGTACATTGATGTTCTCGGTCCAGAGAAAATGTCATCACCGTCGATCGTTGTGGAGAGTTTCCTAATGTTCCTTTACTTGGAATCAGAGGAGGTATCACCTACAACCCTTGCCTGGCTTTGAGGCAATTTGGATATGCACGAAGGGATGGCCCTCATGACATGTTGATTCCTGACCTAGTTTTTGACTTCGACAACGATGCGCAAGGACTTCGCCAAAGATTCATCAGAGCTTGGGGGAGGCCCAACAAGGTTGATAGCAAGACTCTGGGACACAAGAACTCCATCCCTCTCGAGCCTTATCTCAAGTGGGTACGAGCCCGAGCCCAGAGTCTAATGATGCCTTATCCTCATGTACTCCCTGTGATTAAAGAGCCCGTCAAGGAAGGAGAGGTTCCCTACACCATCCTACATCCTGACATGCCTACATCGTGGGAGGAAATGCAGAAAAGTTGGATTCAGCTCAAGGAGGAACGGAACACTTTTGAAGCTAGCTTCTACGCCAGTGAGAAGAAGGTTCTAGAGCTTACCCGCCGACTCCATGAGCAAGAGGCCCTCAACACCTTCATTGTGCCAAAGAGGATGCGCAACGTCTTTTTTCCTTGAGAAGTTGTTTTTGTAATATTTGGCCCATGGGGCATTTATGTACTAACAAATTTCTTCTTATTAATATGACGTGCGTTCCTTTTTGTCTACAACAAATTTGAATGTTCCAAATCCTTGAATGCATTGCATACATAAGCATATCATTCATCATGTGCATAAGCAGGTCTCACTCCAGGTTTCCTTATCTGTCTGCTATTTATTTCAGTAGGATGGATCTCGAGCAAACAGTCAAAGACCTGCAAACTCAAAATGCACAGTTCCAGCAACTCCTGATGACCTTGGCTAAGGGTCATGAGGATCTCAAGACCTTGTTGGGGAATAAAGACCCAGTGAAAAAGAAGAAAAAGAGACTCGGGGTGGCTACTCTAGGGAGAAGATTTGACGGAGAGGCCAGGAGAGTGCTTGAATTTCCTCCTACTTCTGATGAAGGAACCAGTAAAGGAGGTGGGGTTGCGGTACCTTCCGAGTCTGATGTGGAAGAAGAGGAGGTTGAAGAGGATGAAGACTACTCTGATCAACAATACCCTCCGGCTGATGATAAATACAAAGGTTTAGAAGACAGGTTGGCCGCCATGGAACTACAAAGAGTACTGGGTTTGGATTTTGAAGACTTGGGTTTAGTTGCCGGGATTGTGATTCCCCCAAAGTTCAAGGTGCCAGTTTTTGTGAGGTATGGCGGGCTGTCCTGTCCAAAAATGCATCTCAGGTCCTACGTAAGAAAGATCCAACCCTATACGGCCGATAAAAACCTTTGGATCCATTTCTTTCAAGATAGCCTTTCTGGGGCTCAATTGGAGTGGTTTTATCAGCTAGAGGGAACCAGCGTCTGAAACTGGGAAGACTTGGCCACCGCCTTTTACAAACAATATCAGTACAATTCTGACCTTGCTCCTACGCGTACCCAACTTCAGGGTATGTCACTGGGAACAGGCGAAGGATTCAAAGAATATGCACAAAAATGGAGGGATTTGGCTGGCAGGGTGCAGCCTCCTTTAACCGACCGTGAACTTGTTGATATGTTTCTAGGGACCCTATCTGGGCCATTTTTCAATCATCTGATTGGTAACTCTTCCGCGGGGTTTACCGATTTGATCTTAACAGGCGAAAGAATAGAAGCTGGCATCAAGTCAGGGAAGATTCAGAAGGGTGTTGCTGCAAGTGTTGAGAAGAAGCCTTTTAAGAAGGAAACGACTGTTGTATACTCCCAAAGAAGAGCAGGGAAGACTGAGCGCCGACCGACCTTGGGGGCCGTAATGATTCAAAACCCTTCAAGTGAGCAGCCTCGCTATAACCAGTCCAGACCAAATCAGCAACGGGTGGAACGGCCACAACGGCAGTTCACCCGCATTAATATGACGCCAGCGCAAGTGCTTCCCCATCTGTTGAAGTTGAATCTCGCCACCATCAAAGAGGCACCAAAGAATGTGAATACGTCCTCTCCGCATTATCATCCTAATGCTAAATGCGCCTACCATTCTGACAGTGTCGGGCACGACACCAATGATTGTTGGGCACTCAAGCATAAAATCCAAGACCTGATAGAGGCGAAGGAGGTGGAGTTCGACGCTCCGGAGAAGCCTAATGTGATATCTGCTCCCATGCCGAAGCACGGCCGAAATGTCAATGCCATTGAAGAAGATTTGTATGTTGCTGATGTCAATGATCTGATAACTCCATTGTTAACCATCAAGTTGAATCTGTTAAGGGCCGGGATCTTCCCGGGATGTAAAAAAGACTGCTATTGTTGTTACTCTCTGCCGTTTGATTGTCCGTTACTGAAGAAAGGCATCCAAGGCCTAATGGATAGTCGACAAATTTTGTTTGAAAAAGTTTCTGCTATTCCAACCCATACTGAAGATGTCTCAATCATAACCATTCACGCCAATCTTTCCAAGGCCGTCAGAAAGCCTGTTAAGATTACACCAGCTACGAAGTCTGTTCCTTTGAAGATAACAATGCCAGGACCTGTCCCCTATGTTTCTGAGAAGTCAATACCATGGAACTATGGCGGTGACGTCTACTACCATGGTATTAAACAAATCGAAATAACTGAAGAAAGTTCGGATGATGAAGAAGCCAGCATTGGAAACATTGCAGGCACGAGCAAAATCACCCGGAGCGGGAGAATATTTTCTCCAGAGATTTCCCCTCCAAGAGCAATCTTTGGACCCTCATCTGCTGACAAGGTCATCCCTGCACCAATAAAACTCTCCGCTAGAACCCCATTGATTAAAGATGTTGTTGTTCCTAGTACTGTCCCTCCTACCGCTGCTGATAAAGGTAAGGGAATCCAAGATGAGCTCGTCAGGACGAGGGCTCAACCCTTGGTCATCCCGGAGACCTCCAAGAAGGAAATGGATGAGATCTTGAAGATAATCAAAAGGAGTGATTACGATGTGGTAGAAAAACTGCGGCAAACCCCCTCAAAGATCTCCATGCTGGCACTACTACTTTGCTCGGAAGCGCACGCTAAAGCTCTGATAAAATTCCTGAAGGAAGCCCATGTGCCCCAGGAAACTTCTGCAGATCAATTTCAAAATTGCGTGGCTAGCCTTACTGCGGACAATGGATTAGGTTTCTCTGATGCCGACCTAACTCCTAAAGGTAGAAACCACAATGATGCTTTGCACATTTCAGTCGAGTGCCGAGGAACTACTCTCGCACATGTCTTGGTCGACACTGGTTCGTCGCTGAATGTACTGCCTAAGAAGGCCTTGGACCGACTAGATTGTGAAGGGTTAGAGTTGAAGCCGAGTGATATTGTTGTCAGAGCTTTCGATGGTTCGAAAAGAATGGTCCATGGGGAGGTTGAAATTCCCATCAAGATAGGCACTGAAGTGTTTAAATCTACTTTCTATGTGATGGACATCCGTCTGTCATACTCTTGCTTGTTGGGTAGGCCTTGGATACACCATGCTGGGGCAGTCACCTCCTCCTTACATCAGATGTTGAAGTATCCTGTCAAGGGAAAGATCATTACCGTCCATGGTGAAGAGGAGTACATGATCAGCCACTTGAACTCATTCCGGTATGTGGAGGTAGAGGGGGAGTTCATTGAGACACCTTTCCATCATTTCGAAGAAGTCCTTCCTGAAATAACAGTAGCAAAGCTGGCAGTTGAGGCACCAAGGCAGATGGCCAGGATGGCATCTCTGGAGGACGCAAAGGCCGCAATAAAGGAGGGGAAGAATTCAGCATGGGGGCAGTTGCCTGATATTCTGCATAAAACAGACAAATTTGGATTAGGATTCACTACCGCGGGCCAGAAAGCTATGCGCCGTTCGAAGATTGAAAGAGCGCCAGTCAAAATTTCTCCCTACGGAATCAACGCTTTGGAGGATGAAGACAAGGAGAGCAACATCGAAGAGTGGATCTACCCAACTGTCAAAGGGGGATTGTGCAACTGGGAGGCAAAAGACTTTGTCCCCATCACTTTTATTCATCAGTAATCTATCTATCAAACATTTCCTTTTGGTCTGTAATATTTATTTTCGAAAAATCTGCACACTATCTTTTCACCTCATGCCTTGCCCGGGGCATGTAGGTCCATTTGTAAGGGTTTTGATTATCTTTCATATCCATATGCCATGTTTAATGATTCATTGGACGTTTTTCATTTGATAAACTGTTGTGTTCATTTTCTTTCCTTTTGCATTTTTTTGTTTAAGGATGGCTATCCCTTACACACACCCACACTCACAAATGCAGGTACCCATCCACTCCGGATTCCATGGGTGACTATTCTGCTATATCCTTCAGTAACTCTGAAGATCTGGTCAATCAAGCCGAGTATGAAGATGACGAAGGTTGTGAAGTACCAGGGGAACTAGCCAGACTTCTACAGCAGGAGGAAAGGGCCATCTTACCGCACGAAGAGTCATTGGAAACTGTCAACTTAGGGACCGAGGAAGACCGGAAGGAGGTTCAAGTGGGTGCCAATCTGGAACCGAGTGTCAAGGAACGCCTGATACAGTTGTTGAATGAGTATGTTGAAATCTTCGCTTAGTCTTATGAAGACATGCCGGGTTTAGACACAGACATCGTGGTTCACCGTCTCCCCATAAGAGAGGATTGTCCACCGATCAAGCAAAAAGTCCGCCGAATGAGGCCTGACATGTCTGAAAAGATCAAAGCAGAAGTGATGAAGCAATTCGACGCTGGCTTTCTGGCTGTTACGTCCTATCCTCAATGGGTCGCTAACATCGTGCCAGTACCTAAGAAGGATGGCAAAGTCAGGATGTGTGTGGACTACCGGGATTTGAATAGGGTCAGCCCCAAAGATGATTTTCCACTTCCACACATTGACATTTTGATCGACAACACAGCTCAGCACAAAGTGTTTTCCTTCATGGATGGATTCTCGGGTTACAATCAAATCAAAATGGCCCCCGAGGATATGGAGAAAACAACTTTTGTCACACAATGGGGCACTTTCTGTTACAAGGTGATGCCGTTCGGACTGAAGAACGCTGGGGCAACTTATCAACGCGCCATGGTAGCTTTGTTTCATGATATGATACATCATGAGATTGAAGTTTACGTAGACGATATGATAGCTCGGTCACAAACAGAGGAGGAGCACCTTGAACATCTAGAAAAGCTGTTTGCCAGGTTGAAAGAGTACAAACTCAGGCTGAATCCAAGTAAGTGCACTTTTGGAGTTAGGTCTGGTAAACTTCTAGGATTCATTGTAAGCAACAAAGGCATTAAAGTCGATCCAGCAAAAGTGAAAGCAATACAAGAGATACCTGCTCCCCGTACTGAAAAGGAGGTTAGAGGGTTCTTGGGGCGCTTGAACTATATTGCCAGATTCATCTCTCATCTGACTTCTACCTGTGAGCCAATTTTCAAACTCTTGAAGAAAGATCAGGTAGTCGAATGGAACGACGATTGCCAAGCTGCTTTCGATAAAATCAAGGAGTATTTTCTAGAATCTCCTATTCTGATGCCACCCGTCGAAGGAAGACCATTGATCATGTATCTGACCGTCTTGGATAACTCAATGGGGTGTGTTTTGGGCCAGCATGACGAGTCTGGTCGAAAAGAGCATGCTATTTATTACCTTAGCAAAAAATTTACCGACTGTGAGACTCGCTACTCACTGCTCGAGAAAACTTGTTGCGCTTTGGTATGGGCTGCTCGCCGACTAAGGCAGTATATGTTGACTCATACTACCTTGTTGATTTCCAAAATGGATCATATCAAGTATATCTTCGAAAAGCCTGCTTTGTCTGGAAGAATAGCCAGATGGCAAATGATCCTAACCGAGTATGACATCCAGTACACCACCCAAAAAGCTATAAAAGGGAGTGTACTAGCTGACCATCTAGCTCATCAAGATATCGAAGATTATCAACCCATGAGATTTGACTTCCCAGACGAGGACATCATGAATTTGGACAACATTGAAGGTAACGGACCATATGACGGACCCGAAAAGGGATCCCGATGGACCCTGTACTTTGATGGTGCTTCAAATGCACTTGGAAACGGTATCGGCGCAGTACTCATTTCTCCGGAAGGCTGTCACACACCTTTCACGGCCCGACTTTGCTTCAGCTGCACAAACAACATGGCTGAGTATGAAGCTTGCATCTTTGGTCTCAAGGCTGCTATAGACTTGGGGATCAAATCTTTGATCGTATTTGGGGACTCGGCTTTGGTTATCAGTCAAATCAAAGGAGAGTGGGATACCAAGCATCCTAATCTTATCCCATACAAAGAACATGTCTTGACATTGTTGCCTCATTTCGAGCTAATTACCTTCGAGCATTTCCCGTGAGAAGAGAATCAGCTAGCAGATGCTCTAGCTACAATGTCTTCCATGTTTAAACTCAACTGGGATAACGAGACTCCCCAAATCACCATCAAGCGAATGGATGAACCCGCACATTGTCACGAGATTAATACCGAAGAATTAGTGGAACAGCCCTGGTTCCATGAAATCAAAAGGTATCTCGAGACTAGAGATTATCCCGAAGGAGCTTCCGTAAATGACAAGAAGTTCTTAAGGAAATTCGCGGCTAAATTCTTCCTGAGCAACGACATCCTTTACAAACGAAGCCATGATTGTGTATTACTCTGATGCGTAGATAAAGCTGAAGCAGAGTTGATCATGACCGAGATACACAGCGGCGCATTTGGCACTCACTTGAGCGGGCATACAATGGCTAAGAAGATCCTAAGGGCAGGCTATTACTGGTCTACCATGGAAGCTGACTGCCATCAACATTCCCGTACATGCCACAAATGTCAAGTCTACGCTGACAAAGTTCATATCCCTCCGGTCCCTCTCAACGTTCTGACTGCTCCTTGGCCATTTGCAATGTGGGGCATTGACATGATTGGAGAGATCAAGCCCACGGCTTCCAACGGACATCGTTTCATCCTAGTTGCCATTGACTATTTCACCAAATGGGTCGAAGCAGCTTCCTTCGCCTCTGTCACTAAAAATGTGGTTGCCCGCTTCATCAAGCAAAATCTCATATGCCGGTATGGTGTTCCAGACAGGATCATCACAGACAACGGTACAAATCTGAATAACACGATGATCACCGCTTTGTGCGAACAGTTTAAGATTTATCATCACAATTCATCTCCCTATCGGTCGAAGATGAACGGTGCTGTTGAAGCTGCGAACAAAAACATTAAGAAGATCATTCAGAAAATGACAGTCACTTACAAAGACTGGCATGAGATGTTACTGTTTGCTCTACATGGATACCGTACGACGGCACGTACTTCAACCGGGGCAACCCCATTTTCTTTGGTATATGGCATGGAAGTTGTCCTGCCTATGGAAGTTCAGATTCCTTCTCTAAGGATTATGAAGGACGCAGGTTTGAATGAAGATGATTGGATGCAGACCCGACTTGATCAACTCAATTTGATCGACGAGAAGCGACTCGCTGCTATATGCCATGGTCAGACGTATCAAAAACGGATGATCAAGGCCTTCAATAAGAAAGTCAGACGTCAAGTGTATCAAGTCGGAGATCTCGTAATCAAGCGGATTATCTTGCCGCAAAGTGATCCCAGGGGCAAATGGACTCCTACATATGAAGGACCATTTGTGATCAAGAGCATATTTTCTGGTGGTGCAATGATTCTGGCCACCATGGACGGTGACGATTTGCCGCACCCTGCGAACGCAGACATAGTCAAAAGATACTACGCATAAAATAACCCGACAAGTCGAAAACCCGAAAGGGCGGCTTGGGCAAAAATGGGCATCCCGGTGAACCGAAAACCCGAAAGGGCGGTTCAGGCAAAAATTAGGGATAAAAACAAAAAAAATCTGTACACCCGGCAAGTTGAAAACCCGAAAGGGCGGCTTGGGCAAAAAGGGGTTTCCCGGTGGATCGAAAACCCGAAAGGGCGATTCAGGCAAAAGTTAGGGAATTGAAGCGTATGACTATGTCTCGTCGGATCACTTCAAAAGACAATCTCTTCATCAACCAGTTCCAGGTTTCTGATCACTCCAGTCATCGGAAAACGAAGCATTGGATGGACAGATATTCAGAGTTGTGAAGGCTATAGCAGAATGGAATCCCATGGAATTATTTCACATAGCCATCTTTATTTTGTATAAATCTTTCAATATTTACGACAAAATCCTCTTACTAGGATGATTGTCTCCTTTGTACAAATATACTCAGAGAAAGTCAATACAAATACTCTTCCCAGAAATCTGTGTCATTTCCCTTTTCTTTTTCTCTTGCACTAATTGTTTTATTTTGAGAAACGTCCAATGTTTTGTTAAATAGGCATATGCATTTGAACATAATCATTTCCTTATGAATCAAGAAAGAGGATTACTGATAGGTTGAAGGTGCAGTTGGATATCTTGATACCCTTTCAAAGGAAACCCCCAGGAGATTTGGAATCCATATCCCCAGCAAGTCTTGAAGCTTATCCCCAGTAGATTCTGGAAGCTTATCCCCTGCAGAGTACGGACGTCTCTCCCAAGCTTTATTCAAAGTTATTCCCCACAAGGGCTTATAACTGGGTTATCCTCAGCTTATTTCCATGGAAGATCGCACTCGGCAAATTTCTTCCTATCCCCAGCGAAGTTCATCAGAGTTCCCCAGCATAACTTATCAATACAATCCCCAGAGGAGTTTATCTTTGTTATCCCCAGCCAGAGAATCCTCCAGAACTCAATTCCCCTCAGAGTTTAAGTTTCAGTATCCCCAGCAGAGCTAAAACTTCAGACTATCAATCCCCGGCGGAGCCAGACTAGTGAACCTTCTCCCCACAGAAATGCTTCTCACTAGATTAGAGATTCTCAGTCTTACCTCCCCAGCTTAAGTCTACCAGGTTCTAAAATCCCCAGTAGACATCATCAGAATTTCTCTTACCCTGCAAGTCACCAAGGAAATTCCAAGTCCCCGCAAGTGGTTCTAAGACCCCTCGACGATTGAAGGTCTGGTATTCCCCAAGCAAATCTGCATACTTTCAGTTTTCAATTCCTCATTGTATATTCGAAGATTCTACAGTGAAGGTCTTCTCAAGACAGGGATTCCCCAGAAGATTGGTATACAACCCAAGCTCCTTATTCTCCAGCAACAACCAGGAATTATTCTTCCCGGCAACAGTCAAGAGGCTTTTATCTTCAGCCATCTCGGATTCATCTATCCTTTGCAAGACAGCTCTCCAGCTTACATGCGCATCCATTTACATTCATATCATACAACATACATTGTATCATGCATCATGACATTGTATATAACTAACTCTTTACCTTTACAGGTAAGATCAGTCGGCAGACAAAGATCATCTTCCAGGTTCGCTCAGGGAATAGTTTAGATATGACCTAGACATGGCAATATTCTGATGCTTATTCCAGATTCATCCAGATGCAGTTTTATACAAGCTCATCGTCAGGAAACCCTACACCGGTTCCTCCTCAAACTTCAAGACTTCTGAAAACAGTTCACGGGTTCTCCAGTAACGAATGTTAACCTATCACTTGTTCAGATTCTTCTCAAGATCTCTGAAAACAGTTTATGGATTCTTCCCAACAACGGATGTTAATATATCACTTGTTCAGATGCAACCTTTTGAAAACAGTTTATGGATTCTTCCCAACAACGGATGTTAATCTATAAACTTGTTCAGATGCAACTTTTGAAAACAGTTTACGGACGCTTCCCAATAACGGATGCTGCTCTATTGCTTATTCAACTTCAAGATTTCTGAAAACAGTTCACGGGTTCTCCAAGTAACGGATGTTGACCTATCACTTGTTCAGTCTCTTCTCAAGACTTTTGAAAACAGTTTATGGATTCTTCCCAACAACGGATGTTAATCTATCGCTTGTTCAGATGCAATTTTTGAAAACAGTTTACGGACGCTTCCCAACAACAGATGCTGCTCTATTGCTTATTCAACTTCAAGACTTCTGAAAACAGCTTATGGATTCTTCCCAACAACGGATGTTAATCTATCAACTTGTTCAGATGCAACTTTTGAAAACAGTTTACGGACGCTTCCCAACAACGGATGCTGCTCTATTGCTTATTCAACTTCAAGATTTCTGAAAACAGTTCACGGGTTCTCCAAGTAACGGATGTTAACCTATCGCTTGTTCAGACTCTTCTCAAACTCCTGAAAACATTTTACGGATGCCTCCATATACGGATGTCAATCTATTACTTGTTCAGACCCCTAGTTCAGAGATGGTCCTAAACAGGGACACCTTTCTGATACTCATTCCAGATGGCATCTTTAAGCCCATCCCCGACAAGTTGATGTCACTCTTCCAGATGGCATCGTTAAGCCCATCTCCAAAGGGCATCTCTAAGCCCATTCCCGCATCCATTGCTTTGACGAGTGCAAATTTTCGGGCACTCTAGTGTCCAATCTCCTTTTACCCTCGAGTCACGAAAGGCAAGCTTGCCAATCTAACTCTTCAGGTTCAAGAAGATTGAACAGGGGCAACTGTTGTACCCCAAAATTTTCCCTCCCATTTCTCAATGATTTCTTATCACAAAGCCCTTGAAGCTCAAAGATCCAATTAGGGTTTCATCTGCTCAAGACTTCCCCTTGCACTGTTGACCCAGATTAGGGTTTGTGTTTGCACCAAGATGTTTTGACCTAAAATGCCTAAGATAACTTTCATGCTTCATATTGGACTCCCAAGTTTATTCACATCAAGTTTCAAGCCTTGATTCGAAGTTTTGCCCAGTCAATTGGACAGTTGACCTAGAAATCAGCTGTATTGGGGGAAAAGTCAACTGTGGCCAATTGACAGTCAAATCTCATGAAAATTGACCCACATCAACATTATAAACTCACATGGACCATTTTATCAAGTTTGGATCACAATTCCACAAGAAATTTGATCAGATCATCAAAAGGGCAAAATGGTCATTTTTAGGGTTTTGACTGCACAAAGGCAATTTTTGACTGTTTGACCTAGCCAATGGCAAACCAAGCTCACATATGGACTCAAGGACCCCATGGAATTGTCTTGACATGCTCAACAAGTTCAAAAGATCCCAAATGCACAAGATTGACAGTTGAATTTCCCAGTCAATTGATCAATTTTGACTGTATACTGAAAAGTCAAACTTTGACTTTTTGGTCAAAATCAAGTGTCAAGATTCATTTGTCATCAAAACATGTCAAATCATGAAACTTGTTCATCAAGAAATCCAAAATTGCAAATTAGGGTTTAAAATGAAGATTTTTCATAACTTAGAATTTTTCTAAGTTATGAAAAACTCTAATTTTTTCCTAACTTTTCCCCACTTTCTCACCAAGATTCATTTGGATTCAAGCAAAAGTCAAAACATGAAAGTTGTAGCCTATTTCCTAATCTACAACTTTGATTCACAAATTTTTCCAAAAAGAATCTTGTATCTCAAGTTACAAATTTTGGAACAAGGGTACCAAACCATTCTTAACTTAGAGAAAATTTGACCTATTTTAGGCAGGATTTTTGCCTAACTTCAAGACCATTTTTCACATACTCCCACTTGGAATTTCAATTTGAACTTCAAAGATGGATTGTAGTAAACATTCCAAGCTTTCCAAAATGTCCAAGAACTCATCAAACAACCTCATGGTTAGAGAGAATCGAATTTGGCAATATGGGAAAAACTCACTTTTGTTATGACCAATTTCCATGTTCATACACTTAGGCAATTTTCAAATCAGCATGCATTCCTTGATTACAGGCCCTAAATCCTTTTTACACTCATAAATTTAATGCAAACTCTTTGTGCCAAGACCATATTCTATGTGTTCAAGCATTGCATAAAGGTTTGATCCATTTTTAGATAACGCATTTTATCCATTTTGGAAAAGTTTCACTTTATGTCAAAATACAATCCAAGCAAGGACAGTGCAAATCTCTTTGGCACAAGTTATTAGACTAATTACACTGATCAATGCCAAGGTTTGCAGCACATTAGGGGGGCCTCTACCTGTCTAAAAACCAACTTGACCTTTTCTTGCTTAAATGTGAAGAAACATAGCATTTGGTACAACAACTTTCATCTCAGCACAAACAAGCTTAAGCAAAAACTTTGTACACTTTCTAAACATCCTAACTGAGCTAGAACACGATTCAACCACCTCCATTGCCTTCCAAAACTCAGAATCACCATTGAACTGCCCAAAACAGGCCATCCCTGCAGTTTGAGTTCCATAGCTCAAACCTTCCATGCATTCTTGCTAAAAACACTTCAAACACATTCCATAATATCCATATAAACTATTCCAAACCTTGAACTGAGACTGTAACAGCCATAGCACCATTTGCCATTTCCATTTTTCTAATCTTGCAGGTGGACTTCTGCAGCTTGATTTGACACGATTCAAAACACTCCAAGCATTGGAATAGCATCACTACACTTCAGGCAAGCTGTACAAATCATCATTTTGCCCTGAAAGCTCCTCCATTGCAAGACACGATTCCAACTGAACAGGTATATTCATGAAGTTCTATCTCTCAATATAGGCATTGTTAGCTTTAGGTTTGTGAAGAAAACATGTCACATTCATAGCCCTGAACATGCCCATGTGATTAGATTTCATTTATATTATGTATGCTTAGAGAATTTTAAGCCTGAACATGGAAGAAAAACTAGGTCAGGAATTGGGGGAGAAGAAATTCTCTCTCATTTCTGAGAGTTAGGATGAGTTCTTTATATGTCTGGATCCGTGATTCAATGCTTAACATTTTTGGTGTTGTAAGTTTTTGTTAAAACTCAAGGAATCAGGATGTTTGAATTCATGTACCAAGCGCGCGTTTTGAACAAGAACAGTCTGGAGGTTGAAGAAGGTCTTCATGGGCTGGGCCTGATTTGCTATTTCTTTTTACACACTATTTTTACTTTGACACCCCCTAGGCCCATTTTGCTTATTTGCATGATTTTTTGACTTTTCTTTTTTTATTCTGACTTATTTATTTTTGCTAATAATATTAAAAACATAAAAAATATTTTTCACACCATTTTTATATTTTTTAGGCATTTATTTGTTTATATTGATATTTGTATGCAAATAAGTACATAAATATTATTATTTAGAATAAATAGAAAAAATAATGTAAACACATTTTATTTTTATTTTTATTTTGTTTTATCTTCTGAAAATATTTTATATAAAATACACTTTTTTTATAAATATTAAATATTATTATTTTTGTATATATAATACATATTTAGAAATTAATACAAATATATATATATATATATATATATATATATATATATATATATATATATATATATATATATATATATATATATATATATATATATATATATATATATATATATATATATATATATATATATTTATTAGAATATTTAGTAAATAATACAAAAAACATATACATTTTTATTTTATCAATATTTGACCTCAAAAAATACTTTTTTATAAATACTTCCTTTTTATTTTATTTTTGTATATAATAAATAAATATTTGTACATATTGAATAATTAATACATTTTACTTAATAAAATTAGGGTTTTACCCTAAACATAAAAAACTCAAAAAATAATACTTTTTATTTTGTTTATTTGACATATAAAAATCCTTTTTTTCATACACATAAAAACATTTTTTTTGCATCTTGCATATTTATTTTATTTCCATTTAATTTGTACAATTAATTATCTTGTAAATAATTCCAAATTGATGTAATAGCTAGGTTTAAATTCCTTGTCAAATACCCCCATTTGAACATTTATACCCCCTTCCCATATTGTGTTGTAATAGCGTAGGAACTTTAAATTTCGCACTTTATTGTTTTCTAAATATACCATGTTAGAATTAGGGTTTGTATGCAAATAAAAACAACAAAATAGTTTGACCTAATTTCAAGATAAACAAGCATGAAAATGGACAACACATATCACACTTGCACCCCTAGGGTATTCCACTTGTTGCCTTCAATAAATGGGCCATATTGCATGTTAGGTCTCTTTGGGCAAAACAAACACAATCAAATGATCATAGTCCCTCGATGACGCTTTCGAAAGTTGCCTAAAAATGATCAAGTCCCTTAAAGGAAAATTGCCCAAAGATACTTAGCACCATTGCAATTATGGTCTAAACGATGACCCGCGCCCGTCCCTTTCACATCCTAACACAAGATTGTCCATCAAATGCAATGGTGGAACAAAATTGTTAAAAGGGTTAAAACATAGCAAAAATCTTTGAGAACTTTAGGGTAGATAGCTCTTAAGTACTTGTCAACTTGCAAAACAAAAACACTTGCCTATTTTTCAAACCACACTTCACAAACACTTTCAAAACAAACTTTCAAAAACCTTGAAACATCTTTTCAAAAAGACAAACACCTTTTGTAAAACATTCGAGTAAAGAATTGTTACAAGGGTAGCCTAGACAAGGCATCTTTTTCAAAACATTTTCAAAACCATACACAAAAGCACCATTTTCAAACAATTGAAAACCAAGGCAAGTTGATCTAAGCAAGTACCTAAGAGCCCATGGATAACCATGGATAGAAATGGTGGTAATACCTTCCCTTTCTATAATCTACTCCCCGAACCCACGAAATATCTCAAAGGTTTTTGCTGTGCTTTTTAAACCTTTCCTTAGGATAAAATAAAAAGTCGGTGGCGACTCTTGCTCAACCGAAACATTTGCCAAAACAAACGCAAAACCATAGTCAGTTCTCCCACCGTATCACAAACGTATTCTCAAATTCAGGTTCAGCTGAAGAGTTTATTCTTTAAAGAAGGTCTCCGAATGTGTGATTTTTCTCAAAGAAATATGGTGAAAAAGTGTGCTGAAAGTGCAGTTTTTACGCACAAAAAAATTCACAACTTGAAGATCGTGGCTTGTTTTGAACCTGTTCCAGTGGCTAAAATTTCGCCTTAACGTCATCTACGCTTTCATCTCTCATGGCTGGAAGCCAATTTCGATCAGAAGTTCTTCAAAAATGTGGATTTATCAGGTATTTTCGTACAGAAAATTTGTGACAGGAGTTTATTTGTGTCATGTTCAGAAAATCATAACTTGGTTGATTTTCATTGTATCGAGCTGGTTCCGGCGCCAAAATTTCACAAATTGAGTTGGCTAAGTTTTCATAGGAGGTATTGAGTTCGAACGTGTTATACCCCAAAATTTTCCCTTCCATATTTCTAAACACATGGCAAGTGAGGTCCCCAAATTGCTCAAGGAAGTCCAAGAGTTGACCAGACAAACTCTCTCCTAAGGCAGTATACCTCAAATTAGGGTTTCCATCTTCATCAAGATGTGTAAACCACAAAGGACTCAAATTATTACCATTGTCCTAATATGTTCTCAAGATCATCCATGTCAAGTTTCAAGCCTTGCAAAAGAAGTTTTCTCAGTCAATTGCTCAAATGCCTGAAAATCAACTATATTAGGTCAAAAGTCAACTGTGGCCCAAATACAGTCAAACTTCAAGATTTTTGGTCAACATCATCATTTTTAAGTATTATCCATCATTTGATTAAGGGTTGATCATGATTCCTCAAGGATTGCTCACAATTCATCAAAACCCCAAAGTTGCTAAATTAGGGTTTTATAGGAAAAGTCAACTCAACTTTGACCAAGAATAACTTTCTCATACTTTATCAGAAATGACCTATCAAAAGCTCATTTTGAAGAGGATGCAATTCCCTACAACTCATCTTCAGTCCACAAGTTCAAAATGTGCACTCACAAAAAGATATGAATTTTGACATTATAGGTCCCTTTGAAAAGTCAACAAAAAATACCTTTTGGGTCAAAGCTTCATACATGAACATGGAAGACTAAATTGAGATGATACCAAAAGGATTGCTTAGAGGACATCCTAATATTTCTAAAAAGTCCAAGAACACCTCTCTAGGGTCAAAATTGAGAGAGTTATGCATTGGCCAAGTTGACCATTTTTGCAAAATTGCCAAAAGTCAAATGTGCTCAAATTTGCATTTTTTGCTAAATGAGCCCAACTTTTTATGCTTGCACCTCAATTATAATGTGGTCCACGACTCAAATGTTCACTCACCCATAATGTGCTTCATTTTTCAATTTATATTTATTTTTCATTAATTAAAAAGTGAATTAAATCAAATAAATGATGAAAATTAATAAAGATATGATTTGATTTGTTTTTTTAACAGTTTGGCAACCAAGATATGTTGAGTTTGCAAGATCAATTCGAGTTAAGGCCAATTGATACAAGAAAGGCATGTTTTGGCTCAAAATAGGAACATATCATACAACTTGAAAATCAAATCAAATCTTGGATAAATGTGAAGATTCAATCCAAGTTTGTTAACCTAATTCACTCTAGGTTATATAATGAAGGATTCCAGATCAAAAAAGGGGGTGAGAGGTCGTGAGAGGCATAGAAAAACTGGAAAAAAGTTGGCAAAAAGTGTGATTCAGTTTTCAGGTTAAGGGACGATTCAAAGCAATCTAAGGCTAGCAATCTCTTCCTGGGTGCACACTAAAGCGACTCCAATCATTCCCAAGTCCTCAAACCATCAGAAACGCAAGCTACACATCATGGTTTGCATCCTCTGAACTCAAACTTGTTCTTCTAGTTTTATGCGTTTTCGGTCCAATTTATTTGCATATACATGTTTATGATCATGCTAGGAAGCTTTTTGATAGCATGGATTTAAGCTTTGATGCAGGAATAGCTTTTGACATTACTAGGGTTCGAAAGCTCAAAATTGGGGCTTTCTCTTTCAGGGAAAATTGAGAGGAATTCTGGATACCATTAGACTCGGGGCTTAATTCCTGATTGACCCCTAGCTTTGTTTTCAATTTATATTGCCTATATCACATATTTGAATCACGCAGGTTTTTAGCTACAAACCAAATCTGTCGTTATAGCTTATAGTGACGGGAATTAGCCGTTGGTAAAAGTATGTGGCCTAAAGCCACAGGTCAGGGAAGAAGATGAGGCGTGGCAGCCCCTGAATGGCTGGTTTAAATATAGCATGCATTTTCTGAATCTATTGTGTATTGTGCTTATATTGTTTTGTTTTTATTATATGAACAAAAGAACATAGTAGCGCAACTAGCAAGCAAGCATTGGATTTGAGCATAAGGACCTGGGTTCGATCCCCAGGTCCCAGCGTTTTCATTTATATTATTTTCAGTCAGTTGATCCAGTGCATTGCTCTTCTTGGTGACCACCATACATCATCAACATCCATCCATTTGATGCCCACCTAGCTAGATCCCACGCCTCTCCAATGAAGGTCTACCATGCTCCTCAAGTCAACGCCCATACCAGATTTAGCGCTGACCAGGCTTGATGCTAAATGGGCCTTACAAAATTCAGATTTTGCACCCCCAGCATGCTATTCAACACAGGCCCATTTCTTCCCTTTTTATTTTCTTATTTTTACTTCTTTTGTTATTTTGCTTAATTATTTTTTTCACAAAATTAATTGCTTTTTTTATAAAATCATAAAATCAAGAATTCACAAAATTAAAATTAGGTTTTTTATCAAATTTAATTTTGCTAATTAATTATATTAATATTTAAATTAGGGTAACTTTAATTTGTTTTTTCACAATTAAAATTAAATTAGAAAATTAGGTTAACTCTTGATTTAATTTTTTCTCTTTTTCTCAAATAAAACAAAAATAGGTTGTTTAGAATTAATTAATTTATTTTCAAAAATTAACATTAATTAGAAGTTAGGGTTTTCTTTTAATTTAATATTTCTTATTTTCTGAAAATAACAAAAACGACAAAAAACATTTTTCTTTAATCAATCGCAAGTAGGATTAGTCAAAGGGTCAAAACCCTAATCGTCCTCGTATTTAATTTGTCGCGCGCTTGTTGATTATTTTGTAACTGTTCAGGGTTTGTAATAGTTAATTTAGGGTTTTCATTTACGGTTTAAATCCCCGATTTTAGGCTATGTAATTAATCCCCCTCCCTGAAGCCTTGTAATAGCTAGGTTTATTTTCTCGCATTTGTAATTCCCGCAAATATTTAACTGTCTAGATGTATGCTAATAGGATTGTATGGCAAGAATGCATGACAAATTAAAACGGTTAGAAAACCCTAATGTGCAAAGATAATAAACTGAAAATGAATCACTCGCACATATTCACTCTTAGGGTATACTCTCACTTCGGTTGCCTTCGGTAAACGATCATTAAGCATAGGGTGTCTTAGTGGTTGCCCTCCTGTCTAAAAAGATCAAATGTCCCATTCGAATGTTGCCTCGGAAATGTTTCCTCGAATAAGATCTTAAGACTCTAAGGTTACTACTAAGGTGTCCTAATATTGCTTTAATGACCGTACGTCCCTTTCGAATTGACCCTTGCAAATTCCAACGACGGTGCTACCTATTTCTCAATAGTAGGATAGCCTTGTCTAAAGGAAACAAGAATAGAAACAATCTTTTTTCGAGTAGGTAGATGCTAGTAGGTACTTTCTCAAATCAAAACCTTTCACACTTAAACCTTTCAAAAACAATTTTTCAAAATAAACTTCGTCACACCCTTGAGGACCGACACAGGGGTTATCACGAAGTAAAACTTTTCAAAACAAAGCACACAAATACAATCAATTTAAAAATGAGCAAGTACCTAAGAGCCCATGGAAAACCATGGATAGAAAGGGTGCTAACACCTTCCCTTTCTATAATCTACCCCCCGTACTCAAAATCTCGAAAAAGAATTTTTTCTGTACTTTTTTCCTTTCCGGTTGGATGAAATAAAAGTCGGTGGCGACTCTTGCTTACCGCGACATTTTGCGAATAAAAAACATAAAACTCAAACCAGTATTAAACAGTTGGTTCTGCCACCGTATCACAGAATGGTATCCAAAAGGCCTTCGTTTTTTGTTCAGAATGCGCGTGACGCGCTGAAAATCCTGAATGCTGAATATTATTTCATCTGGGTCAAAACTTCGAAAATTCATAACTCAGTCAATTTTTATCGGATTGGGCCCATCTTTTTACACAAGGTCACTGACTCATAGATCTAAAACTTTGCTTCCAAAGTCGAGACCGGGTTATGCTCCGATCAATACCAGTTTTTTATTGAAGAACGTGTCAGAGTTGAGACTAGAGCCCAAAATAAGTTTGTTTGAGCCAAAACTTCAAAAATTCTTAACTAATTCACCGTTTATCCGATTGAGCCCATTTTTGGACAGGAGTTAGTTCTCGATGTCGGATACATTTTGTTTTCACATTTCAACTTTAAAAATTGCACTTAAGCCCCTGCGCTTTAGTCTGAAACGTGACAGACTCAAGTGAATAAAAATCTGCACTATTGCTTGTGGTTATTGGAGGCCCAATTGCACATTCAAAGTCCATTTTTTCTCTAATTTCCATTATATAATCTCATTCTTTTCACACAAACAACACAAAAAAAACCTTTGCCACAACTCTGTCAAAATATCAAATTCCTTCAAGAACCCTAAAAACAAGAAATCCTTGTTACAAACCTCCATCTCACTACAAACAAGCCATCCTCGTTACAAATCCACATCTCACTACATACAACAAAAACCTTGTTACAAACCCCCTTCTCACTACAAACAAGCCATCCTCGTTACAAATCCATATCTCACTATTTTCACTACTTTTCCAATAAGGATAAGGTTGGTTTGAACTCCATGATCCAAAGAGTGTAGAAGCATTCACACATGCCATATCGGTTTTAACATTATAAAATTTCATATATTTATTTTCTTTGTATTTCATGGTATACTAATTTGTTTAATGTGTCTATGAGATTCAACACTACAGGTTTGACTATTATGGTCCCATGCAGGTTTATTACAAAACACTCAGGTCGGATCATAACAACCACCAATGTATGGCAAGACAGACATCCTGAGGAGGTTAAGGCAACCATCTGTTTAATTTTTTTTTTATAAAACCTAATATTTTTCACAAACCTTTGATTTTTTATAATAAACTTGAATAATTAATTTTAGGTTTTTTTTTAAATTTAATTTTATGTTTTAAATTAATTTTTGGTTCAACAACCACCCATGACATTTGCATTATTTTTATTTTCTAACCCTATTTTTCATTGATGTTTCTTCTCCTATCTATTTTTTGGCTAACTTAATCTTTTTTATTAATCATTAGACATAAAAAAAATTTAAAACCTTTTTTAATTAACCTTTTTTTCAAAATTAACCTTTTTTATTAAGTAAAATTAATTAGGTAATTAACCTTTATTTTTTCAAAACTAACCTTTTTTTTAATTCAAACTAATTAGGATTTAAGTATTTTAATTAACTTTTTTTTCAAAATTAACATTTTTTATTAATTAAAATTAATTAGGTTTTTAGGTTTATGTAATTAATTATCATAAATCACTTTTTCATAAAAAAATCACTAAAACATTTTCTTTGCTATTTTTATCTTATTTTTATTTTCCTAGATAAAGTGTATATGACGCATTCAACTGTAATAGTGTAACTCTATTTTTCCTGCATTTTTTTATTTATCATTATCATGTAATTGCTTCCGGGATGTAATAGTTTTAGGATTTCTTTTCCGCCCTCTTCACTATTATGTAACTGCCCCAAAGCTCTGTAATAGCTTAGGTTTATATTTCCGCCTTTATCTCCTGCTACTATATTTTATGCAATGTTTAGATTAATAGGATTGTATGGAAAGATAAAAATGAACGATAGAAAACCCTAATTGCAAGATAAATATAACTGGAAAAAACACACTGTTACACACTTGCATCTCTAGGGTACTCCCCACTTGGTTGTCTCAGAAAACAATGGTTATGTCCCTCGAACATAGGGATATCTTAGCAAAAGACACTCAATCTAAAAATCATCATAAAGATCATAGTTCCTTAATGTCCCTTGAGTTGCCTACGAGAAATGATCTTGTCCCTTGATGTTGCCTATATGATGACAGTCCCTTCAAAATGCTAAGGTATCCTTACATGTTGCCTTCAATGACCATTACGTCCCTTTCGATAGTCCCTCAAACATCCAACACTAGGGTTACCTACTCACTAATAGTAGGATAACATGGTCTAAAGGATAGGAGGAAAAGAACGCCTTTTTCGAGTAGGTAGATAACTGTTAGGTACTTGCTCAAAACAAACAAAATCTTTTACACCGTACACTTTCAAACAAACTTTTTCAAACTAAAGTTTTCAAAACACTTTGTAACACTCTTGAGGATAGAGACAAGGGTTAAAACTAACTAAAACAAAACTTTTCAAGGCAAAGCACACACAAGCAATTTCAAAATGAGCAAGTACCTAAGAGCCCATGGAAAACCATGGATGGAAAGGGTATTAACACCTTCCCTTTCTATAATCTACCCCCCATACTCAGAAACATTCTCGAAAAAGGTTTTTTTTGTTCTTTTTCTTTTTCTTGATTGGATAAAATAAAACTTGGTGGCGACTCTTGCTTACCTCACATTTGCGAATACAAAACGCAAACCAGTATTAACAGTCGGTTTTGCCATCGTATTACAACGTGATTTCTGACTTGATTTATTTACTGATGCTAGCTTGCTTGAAGTTCTTTGGGTTTCTTTCTCTCATTTAGTTACTACGGACAGTTATCTGTTTGGTATTGCACTACTACCCTCTTATCTATGTCATTCAATGCTTTCTAGAGATCCTGAGAAGTAGGTTTTTCATTGCTTTCCTTGCTATGTCAAGTAGGAATAGAGATGTATGACGGAGACTTCCGTTGCTGATACATGTCAGGAGTCCCTCTGGTTTATTTAAAGAACTGTTTAAGACGATTCTGCATATGTACCTTGCTTGATATTCATGCTTAAACACTTGTTTGTTTACTTGTTTGGTTTTTAACATGCTCCCTTAGGATTGCTCGTGTAGGGATAGTCCTCGATCTAGACCTTAGGATAGGAATCCATGCATGCTAACATAGGGTGGAAGCTTCCATCTTTCATCCTCCACATTAGGATCAACCATTGTATGATAAAATTAGGGCTAGAGATAAGGATAGTCTCCCTTAGTTGTTTTCTTTTCCTTTACATTCTTGCATCCTAAAACTAAAACTTCTTCTTGGCAAATCATAAAACATCTTTAATAAACTTAAATCTTTCTTTAAGGTAAAAGATACAAACCAATCTTATTTGTTTGTGTGCCTTTCGGCTTTGTTTTAAACCTAGTTAATGATGTTTTTCCATCCTTACCATGATGTTTTGCCATCCTTACCATGATGTTTTTCCATCCTTATCATGATGTTTTGCCATCCTTACAATTGATGTTTTGCCATCCTTGCCATGATATTTTGTTATCTTTTCACCGATGTTTCGCCATCGTGAACATGTTTGCTATCCTACTTTGATTCTCAATATCATTGTTAGGTGTGATGTTTTATCACATGGTTTATTGATGTTTCTCCATCTTTGCCATGTTATCTTTTTGCCGATGTTTCACCATCGCGCACATGTTTATTATCCTACTTTGATTCTCAATATCATTGTTAGGTGTGATGTTTTATCATTTGGTTTATTGATGTTTTGCCATCTTTACCATGTTATCTTGCTATCTTTTTCCGATGTTTCGCCATCGCGCATATTCTTTTGCCGATGTTTTGCCATCGCGTATGTTTGTCATCCTACTTTGATTTTCAATATCATTGTTAGGTGTAATGTTTCATCGTCTTGTCTGATATTTTTCTATCATGCTGACGTTTTATCATCTTATCTGAGTTTGTATTGCCATATGATGTTTTGTCATCTTTTTTTTGTTTCTTTATCATTGTAGTTGATGTTTTTTCATTTATCTGATGTTTTTCCATCTTGACCGTTGCTTTTGTCTTCTTAACTAAAAAACACAAACCAACCAAAATATATGAGCCGAACTATGGCTGCTCTGATTCCTTAAAAGGGATACGTAGGCATTAGGGTAGGGCCCAGGCGAGCACAACTTTAATTTTTCCTTACATTATTTTCTCTTTTCTTTTGCATGAATTCCCTGTACAGCTTATATATAGATTTTACACACCCTTAGATTAGACAACAAGAATGGATACCATAGAGTACTACGGGCGTGTGGGGTGCTAATACCTTCCCCTCGCGTAATAGACTCCCTTACTCGATCTCTCGATCGCAAGACCATGATTTCACCATGCTCAGGTTTTATCGATGTCTACCTTTCCCTTCCTATTGGGACAAAATACATTCAATGGCGACTTCATTGATTTTATATCATATGACGGTTTGGCCCGGTTGTTTCAGCTGGCGACTTCACTGGGGATAGATTGACCTATTATTGGTCCATCCTGGAGTCGATACTAGCTCTTGTTTGTTTATTTCTTTGGATGTTTATTTGTTTCCAGTTTTGTATATATTGTTTGCATATGCTTGTGCATGCATTTTATCGCTTTCCATATGTTTGGTTATCTGTTGTGCTGGCTCTGCTATCATGTTGGATGGGTGTTACAAGAGGTAAAGGCCCAATACCCAGGCCAAGTGACAACCACAGGAACCTTAGGAATAGAGTGGAACATGAACGACCAGTCGACTCTGGTTTGCTAGTGCGGTCATGTCGTCCACGCTCAGATGAGATTACAAATGGGGTGCTATCGTTTCACATTGGTGTTTCGACGATAGTGGCTTCAGGCGTACCCGTGATTCTGAGTTACCCTTGCCTTACCCTGACCTAGTTTACACCTATGAGCGGGTAGGGAATGTTGATCCTTACAGGTACCGTTGGTGACTCTTTTCGTTGGTGACTGGATTTCTAAAAAGGAATGACTGGTTATTTTACAAAGTTTTGGATCTTGGTTTCCTAGCATATTTAGAATAGCACAGCAGATACCTTGATTCCTTTGTGTTTACATCACCTCATGGCTTTTTTTTTAAATGCAAGAAAAAATGTATGTATGTCTAATTCACATATGCATGTTATTTCCAGGATATTTAGAAGTTGTCATTGGCATCCGGAAGAATAACAACATGAGCACGAGTGCAGAAACTCTTAGGAAGAAGGTTGTCTATTAGTTTGTGTTTCATGGGGGTCGATTGCAAGAGTTGGGAGCCCTTGTGAATGGTCCGAATGAAAACATTTTCAGGAAACGATGTGGGAACTTGTCACCACTGGTGAATGATTTTTATGAAGAATGGGCGTTAAGAGTGCTTCTTCAGTTCTATGATCCACAACTACGTTGCTTTACTTTTCAATATTACCAGCTAGCACCAACTCTTGAAGAATACGCATATATTCTTGATATAAAGATCACAAACAATATTCCTTTTGCTGAAGTGCCTGAAATTTCCAACTACCTGGCTATCGCTAAAGCTCTTTATTTGACCGTTAGCGAAGTAGAAGGGAATTGGATCAAGAAATATGACATACAGGGTATTTTTCGGGATTATATGATAAATAAAGCCAAGGGATTTGTAGAAGAAGGAAAGTGGACGGCTTTCAATGCGTTATTAGCCGTACTAATTTATGGTTTGGCCCTCTTACCTGTGGCAGAAAGGGTGGTGGATTTGGCAGCAATTTGTGTCTTTATGAATGACAATCCGGTATCGACATTATTGCCTGGCACTTACTTTACTATTCATTACTGGCATGGCAAGAGGGGGATGTGGTATGCGGTACAACTTTGCTTTACAAATGGTTCATGATGCACATGCCCACTAGGGGACCATTTATCGACACTGCTGAGACATCTCTTTGGGTCCCACAGATCATGGGACTCACTTCTTATGACATTGTTTGGCACAGCATGGGAATTTTGAAGGAGTTCATTACGAGTTGTGGTGAGTTTCCTAATGTTCCACTCATGGGAACCAAAGGTTGCATCAATTATAATCCCATTTTAGCATGGCGCTAATTTGGATTCATAATGACAAATGGACCTACTGAGCAGGAGGTGAAGGAAACCGTTTATTTCGGCAAAGGAGGGGATGCTGCTATGTTTGAAAGAGTAAAAGTCGCCTGGAAACACATTCATCAAAAGGGAAAGCAGTCTTTTGATAGAAGCGGAGGTACGACTCTTGAAGCCTATTCAAGATGGATCCAGGATCGAGTGAAGGTGTTGTTGTTTCCTTATAAGAGGGAGGAACCATTGTACCCGCAGCCTATGTATGATCCGCTGATAGATAATTTCCCATCTTATAAAAAGGAGGTTGATCACCTTTCTCATGACAAGACATCTTCTAAGCAATTCGCGCCAGGAGAGTCTGAAATTGTACCAATGGCGTGCCTCAAAAACTCCAAAGCTGAGAATATTAAGCTACAAGCTGATCTGGAAGATAAGAATATTGAACTTTCCTTTGCTCTACAAGAAAAGATGAGACTTTGGAGGGATAATCGGGAGAAATATTATATACTGGAGGGTCGTGGATCATGTGAACAACCAAAGAGGTCGAGGATTGAGAAGTCCAACTTAACTAATATTCAGGATATGGCACTTCTTAAAAGTCAACAAAAGGTTAAGAGTCTCCAAGTAGCAGAAGCGAAGTTAAAAGCATGTCATAGCAAGAGGGTTAAAGAATTGGATAGGCAACTCAATGAAGTCAGATTGAAAGATCAGAAGCGCGAAGAGCAGATGACTCGTGTGAGGGAAGAAAACGCTAAGCTACGAAGTCAGGTAGAAGAAATGGAGCATGCACCTGTACCTATTTCTCCGCCAGAATGCAAAATATGTGATCACTTTCTGGAGCAATGTCAGTACTTAGAAGAACAGCTATCCCGAAAAGATGTGGTGATTAAAAGCCTTGTTGAAGAACATGACTGCCCAAGGACAAGACAGCTATTCCAGGAGACCAAGGAGTGGAGTGAGAAGCATTTCCAGGAGAAGGGATCTTTATTTCATGTGGGGATGGGAGATTCACCCCTTTGATTTTATTCATCTTTTTTTAGTTAAGTGATCACCACCAATCTTATTGGATGGGATCTTTTTATCTTAATCAAATTCAGTGTATTTTGAGAATCGGTATTTTGACTTTTTTGTAAATAAATAATTTTTACACTATAATCTTTTTATTTGTCTTTTGTGCTTGGTTGTTATTCCTGATGATTGAAAAAACTTGTAAAATAACCTGGAAATAACAAAACATATCATGCATATCATACATCTCATAACATGACAGGTTATCTCAAGACGATTTTCTTATTACTCTGCTTTTCTTATTCAGAATTCAAGACGACTACTCACCGGTATTCTACCAGAAACAATTTTCCAAGACAGATGGAGCAAGTCTAAGCTGAACTCGCTGAAATAAGAGCCCATATGGCTACTCAAATGACCCAATTCATGGAGGTCATCACCAATGTGAATCTTCGACAGGAGGAATTGGCTGCCATTGTCAACAATCAATGCTGCTATCCAGTGGGTGGTGGGAATCAAGGGCTTTACCAGGACATTTCTGTGGGACTGGGGGATGTGCAAGATCAGCCCATTGGAAATTTTCACGGGCTTCCTGGCAACCCTTTCGGGCGCAATATAGGGCAGTTTCCCCCGTCTCCAGGACCTCGTCTTGTGGGGAACAAAAGAGATAATCAGGGCGGCGTAAGAAACTATCAAGAGCAGAATTATGACTATGAGCATGATGAAGATCAGCTCTTTGTTCGGTGTTCTGAGCCAGAGATTCATGTGGAGGATAGGAGGTATCGGTTATTGGAAGAACGATTGAAGGTTGTGGAAGGGCAAGGAGTCATTGGTATGGATGCTAATGATTTTGGGCTAGTATCTGTGGTGAAGGTTCCTCCAAAGTTCAAACCCCTGGTCTTTGAGAAGTACAACGGTTCGTCATGTCCCATTACTCATGCAACTGCTTATTTCTGAAAGATGTCGGTGTATACCGAGGATCAACGGATTTTGATTCATTTTTTCCAGGATAGCCTATCTGGGGCATCCCTGGAGTGGTACATAAAGTTGGAGAAAACTCATACTCGTTGCTGGAACGATCTTGCTCGAGATTTTGTCAAACATTATCAGTACAATATGGATATGGCACATAATCGCACTCAGTTACAGAATTTGTCACATGGACCAAAAGAATCTTTCAAGGAATATGCTCAGAAATGGCGTGAGTTGACTGCGAGGGTTCAACCTCCTCTGATGGAGCGAGAACTCATTGATATATTTACGAGTACCTTGCAAGGGCCATTTTACGAGCACATGATAGGGAGTGCTCTGATAGGATTTGCATAGTTGGTTATGGATGGCGAAAGAATTGAGGTAGGTCTGAAATTGGGAAAAATTCATATTGGAGGCTCTAGTGGCTCATCAGGGGGTGGTAAGAAACCATTAAATATTTACCTTAAGAAAAGGGAAGGCGATACAAGTGTGTTTTATTCTCACGGAGGAAGAAGAGAAGATCGTCAACACCAGTAAATCAATGTTGTTTCTATTCCTGTTAATGCTCCTCCGCTGCAGAGACAGAATCGGCATCTCAACATCAAAGACCGCAAGATGTTCCCTGATAGTATAATAATTAACAATAGAGACAGCCAAGAAAATTTGATCCATTTCCAATATCTCTCACCGAAGCACTCCACCATTTGTTTGACTCGAAATTGATCAGTTTGAGAAATATGCCGCCATCCACCGGAAGACTTCCTCATAACTATGATGCTAACGCAAGATGTGAATTCCATTCTGGCGGAATTGGTCATTCAACAAACAATTATTTTGCGTTGAAATGAAAAGTACAAGACTTGTTGGATGCCAAGGCAATTGAGTTTACTCCAACGACTGGTCCTAATGTAGTCCAGAACCCAATGCCTAGACATGGAGGGGGTGTTGTTAATATGATTGACGATAATGGAGAAATTTTGAATCTAGTTGTGAATGTGGAACAGGTGAATACTCTGTTATGGTATATCAAAAGGTATCTACTTGAAAATTCTATTTTCCCAGGTTGTGCTTCAGACTGTGCCAAGTGTAGAGAGCAGCCGAAGGGTTGTGATAATTTGAAAGCTGGCGTCCAATTCTTGATGGATGGGGGTTCCCTACAGTTCGATAGAAGACCAAGATGTTGAAAGATTACCGAAGAAGACGTTGTTGTGATATCTATTCCTTACACCCCTGCGCGCATTCTTACTCCATCTAGGGTGCCCCCTTTGATGATTACGGTACCTGGTCCCATGCCATATACTAGTGAGAAGGCCGTCCCATGGCATTATTGTGCTGATGTTTATTACCATGGGGTGAAGCAGGAGGAAAATCCTGGTTCCTCTAAGAAAGAATGTACTAAAGACAATGAAGGGGATGTTCATAATTTCTCTGGCGTGAGTCGAGTGACTAGAAGCGGGAGAGTGTTTGGTCCTTCCAATGTACAAGATGTGGCAGATTCCTCTTCAAGAGAAAAAGGAAAGAAACAGGTAACGATTGGAAATCCGAGTGTTACACCAGCCAATGTGGCTCAACCAATTCCAGTACCAGAAGCTTCTTCAGTTGCTGATGAAGTTGAGGAGTTTATGCGAATTATCAGGAAGAGTGATTATAGCATAATTGACCAGTTAAGTCACACCCCTTCTAAGATGTTTATCTTGTCTTTGTTGATTTATTCAGAACCTCACAAAAATTCATTCTTACCGCATGAGATAACAGTCAATCAGTTCGATAATGTTTGTGCTAACATATCTGCTGGGAACGGTTTGGGCTTTACAGATTTCGATCTTCCTCCAGAAGAGCGAGATCATAACAAAGAGTTACATATTTCTATGGATTGCAGGGGAACTACTCTATCTCGATTTTTGGTGGATACAGGTTCGTCTTTGAATGTACTACCCAAGTCAGCATTATTGAAAATTGATTATTCCGGCCTGGAGTTACGTTCTTGCGATTTGATGGTAAAAGCCTTTGATGGGTCTCAAAGAGCAGTATTTGGGGAGGTGGAATTACCTATCAAGGTGGGGCCTCTCACTTTCAATGCTACCTTCTTTGTGATGGACATACAACCACAATATTGTTGTTTATTGGGGCGGTCGTGGATTCACAAGGCAGGAGCAGTCACCTCTACTCTTCACCAGAAGCTAAAATATCCTACAGAGGGGAAATTGATAACTGTATGTGGCAAGGAAGATTATATCGTGAGTCATTTGACATCATTCTGCTATGTCAAAATCGAAGGTTAAATACACGAGACTCCATTTCAGGCATTTGAGACAGTTCAGGCAGTCAATTTTCCGCCCCCAGAGTAGAAAAAGAAGCTGGAAACTGTCTTGTCTTCTCTTAGGGATGCTAGAGTGGTGGTAAAGAACGGCAACCCTGAAGGTTTGGGTCGAGTGCTGGATGTTATCCCAAAATTCAACAAATTCGGTCTTGGTTACGTCCCGGGTCAGCAAAATGCAGCTTTCAGAGCTTCTGGTTTATCTACTCCTGTGAGATTCTCCCGTCCTAATGCTACTCAAGAAGGATGCACCAATGCAATTGGTAATGATAGGGTTGATGGATACAATATTGAAGATTGGATCCGTCCAAGAATTCCAAGCCAAGCGCTCAATAATTGGACTTATGTGGATGTTATCCAAGTTTTAAGCGCTGAGGAATAATTTTTCTTGTTTGCTTTTATTATCATATCATAATTCCAACGCTCTGCCCAAGGCGTAGTGGATCATTTGTGTAGGGCCACCATGTTTATTTTCAAAAAGTTTGTCATAAATAAAGGACATTTTTGCATTCAAAATTGTGTTTCATTCTTTTATTTTTATTTCTCTTTAAATGACAATGTTTCCTTTTTCATACACCGTCATTAAAACACCCAAAATATGATTTATGTAGATGCATCTCCACCACGGATTATATTGATAACGACTCTGCTATTGTGCACTATGACTTTGACAATCCTATTTATCAAGTTGAAGAAGATGCATATAAGGATTGTGATCTCCCTGAGGAATTAGCAAAATTGTGAAAACAAGAAGAGAAGGTTATCCAGCCGAATAAAGAGCCAATTGAGGTGGTGAATATTGGCACAAAAGAGGTGAAAAGAGAGGTCAAGATAGGGATAGGTCTCGAAGAAAGTATGAAGGTAAGATTGATTGAACTACTTTGTGAGTATTCTGATATCTTCGCTTGGTCTTATGAAGACATGCCAGGTTTGGATATAGATATTGTGGTGCATCGAATATCGCTCAAAGAAGGTTGCTCCCCTGTCAAGCAAAAGCTCCAAAGAACTCATCCTGAGATGTCCAAGAAAATTAAAGAGGAAGTTCAGAAACAGTTGGATGCAAATTTCTTAAAAGTCATCAATTATCTGCCTTGGATTGTGAATATTGTGAATGTGCCTAAGAAAGACGGTAAAGTCAGAATGTGCATGGATTATAGAGATTTGAATAGAGCCAGCCCTAAGGATGATTTTCCTCTTCCTCATATTGATGTGTTGGTCGATAATAATGCTCACTCTAGAGTGTTTTCGTTCATGGACGGCTTTTCGGGTTATAATCAAATTAAAATGGCTCTGGAGGATATGGAAAAGACAACATTTATCATGCCTTGGGGAACCTTTTGCTATAAGGTGATTCTGTTTGGTTTGAAAAATGTTGGGGCAACGTATCAGCGTGCCATGGTTACTCTCTTTCATGATATGATTCACAGGGAGATTTAGGTATATGTGGATAATATGATTGCTAAGTCTGACACGGAAGAGAAATATCTTGTTCATCTGGAGAAGTTGTTCGAGAGATTAAGGGAATTTCTGTTTAGGATGAATCCAAATAAATGCACCTTTGGGGTGAGGTCTGGCAAGTTGTTGGGATTTATTGTAAGTGAAAAAGGCATCGAGGTTAACCCAGCTAAAGTGAAAGCGATACAAGAAATGCCTGAACCAAAAACAGAGAAGGAAGTCTGTGGTTTCTTGGGAAGGTTAAACTACATTTCTAGATTTATTTCTCATCTCACGGCCACATGTGAACCTCTATTCAGATTGTTGAAGAAGAATCACACAGTAAGTTAGAATGAAGATTATCCGAAGGCGTTTGACAAAATAAAGGAGTATTTGCAGGAACCCCTGATACTCATGTCGCCGGTGGAGGGAAAGCCACTAATCATGTATTTAACTGTGTTAGAAAACTCTATGGGTTATGTCCTTGGTCAGCATGATGAGACTGTGAAGAAAGAACAAGCTATTTATTACTTGAGTAAGAAGTTTACGGAATGCGAGTTAAGGTATTCATTGCTGGAAAAGACTTGTTGTGCACTTGCTTGGGCTGCCAGACGCTTAAGACAATACATGTTAACCCAGACCACCTACTTGATATCCAAAATGGATCAAATTAAGTACATTTTTGAGAAGCCGACACTTACAGGTAGGGTAGCCCGTTGGCAGATGATACTCACTGAATATGATATCAAGTTTACTACGCAAAAGGCGATCAAAGGTAGTATATTGGCCGATCATCTTGCTCATCAGCCCATGGACGATTATGAACCAATGAAGTTTGACTTTCCAGATGAGGAAATAGTGTATATTCAAGATTGTAATATACCAGACCCAGATGAAGGACCCGAGCCAGGATCGCGTTGGACACTTGTGTTCGACGGAGCCTCTAATGCCATAGGCAATGGCGTCAGAGCTGTTATTACTTCCCCTAAAGGATTCCACATTCCTTTCACAACTCGTATTTGCTTCGATTATACTAACAATATGGCCGAATATGAAGCTTGCATTTATGGAATTGAAGGAGCAATCGACCTGCGGATTAAATATTTGAAAGTTTATGGAGATTCCAATCTTGTTATCAGCTAAATTAATGGAGATTGAGAGACTCGTCATCAGAACCTGTTTCTCTAACGCGAGCATGTTATGAGGTTGATTCCATACTTTTAAGAGATCATATTCGAACACATTTCTAGAGAAGAGAACAATCTAGATGATGCACTGGAAACTTTGTCTTCCATGTTCAAAGTTAAGTGGGCTAACGAAGCACCTTCCATTACCATCAGAAGGTTGGATGAGCCAGCTTTTTGCTTTGAAGCCAATTTGGAATCAGACGATAAACCATGGTTTTATGATGTCAACAGATATCTTGAAACGCAAGAATACCCTGAAGAGGCGTCTGTCACAGATAAGAAGTTCTTAAGAAGATTTTTGGCCAAGTTCTTTCTCAGTTGTGGTGTGTTATATAAGAGGCATCATGATGGTTTACTACTTAGGTGCATTGACAAAAGAGAAGCAAATCATTAAAGAGATACATGAGGGTGACTTCGGGACTCACTCCAGTGGGCATACCATGGCCAAAAAGATTTTGAGAGCTGGTTATTATTGGTCCATCATGCTAACGGACTATTACAATCATGCGCGGATTTGCCACAAATGTCAAGTCTATGCTGATAAGGTGCATGTGTCGCCCGTACCACTGAATTTCTTGACCTCCCCTTGGCCGTTTACGATGTGGGGAATCGATATGATCGGTAAGATCAAATCGACTGCATCCAACGGACACCGTTTCATTCTGGTTGCCATTGATTATTTTACTAAATGGGTTGAAGTTGCATCCTATGCCAATGTCACCAAGCAGGTGGTAACTCGGTTCATTAAGCATAATATTATCCGTCGTTATGGAGTGCTTGAAAAGATCATTACCGACAATGGGTCAAATCTTAATAACAAGATGATGAAAGGAGCTTTGTGAGTCTTTCAAAATCAAGCATCATAACTCTTCCCCGTACCGATCGAAGATGAACGGGGCTGTCGAAGAGGCCAATAAAAACAATAATAAAATTGTACAGAATATGGTGATAACCTATAAATATTGGCATGACATGCTACCTTTCACTTTACATGGTTATCGTACCACTGTGCGTACTTCGAATGGGGCAACCCCATTTTCTCTGGTTTACGGCACGGAAGAAGTGTAACCTGTAAGAGTCGAGATTCCTTCTCTTAGGATCATGAAGAATGTTGAGCTTGATGAAAGTGAGTGGGTACAGAATCGGATGGATCATTTAGAACTCATCGATGAGAAGAGGTTGACAGTTGTGTGTCATGGTCAGGTATATCAGCAAAGGATGAGGAAAACTTTTGACAAAAAGGTGCGGCCCCAGTATTACAAGCCAGGTGACCTTGTGCTCAAGAGGATAATTCTTCCCCAAGGGGATCCCAAAGGCAAGTGGGCTCCGACTTATGAAGGACCATTCATGGTCAGAAAAGTTTTCTCTGGTGGAGCGATGATGCTCGCAACCATGGATGGAGAATACTTCCCTCTTCCTATAAATGTTGACGTAGTCAAAAAATACTTTGCTTAAAAAATATATATAAAAGAAGGAGAACCCCGCTGTTGTACCCCAAAATGTTCCCTCTCATTTTATCAAGATTTCCCCTCACAAGACTCTTTGGACTCCAGACAGAATTAGGGTTAGCTATGCTCAAGACCTCTCCTTGCACTGTTGATCTGAAATTAGGGTTTAAGTTTGCACAAGGATTTTTGGATTTCCAATGCCTCATGTGACTTTCATACTTTATGTTGGACCTCTAAGATTGCCCATACCAAGTTTCAAGCTTTGAATCAAATTTTTGCCCAGTCAATTGGACAGTTGACCTGAAAATCAATTGTATTGGGGAAAAAGTCAATTGTGGCCAATTTATAGTCAAACCTCATAATTTTTTATCCAAATCAACATTATAGACTCATATGAACCATTTGATCAAGTTTGGACCACAACTCCTCAAGAAATTTGATCAGATCATCAAAAGGGCAAAATGGTCATTTTTAGGGTTTTGACTGCAGAAGGGCAATTTCTGATTTTTAACCTAGCCAATGGAAAATTGGATTCAAGCATGGATTCAAGAACTCAATGGCATCATATTCACCTAATCACAAGGTTCAAAAGATTTCAAATGCATTGGATTAACAGATGAATTTTCCAATCAACTGATCAAAAAATCAACTGTACACTGAAAAGTCAAACTTTGACTTTTTGGTCAAAATCAAGTGCCAAGGGTCATTTTTCATCAAGATGTGTCAAAATATGAAACTTGTTCATCAAGAAACCTAATTTTGAAAATTAGGGTTTAAAATGGAAAATTTTCTTAACTTCGAAATTTTCTAAGTTATGAAAATTTCTTATTTTTTCCCAACTTTGCCCAACATTTTCACCATGATTCAATTGGATTCAAACAAAACTTCCAACATGAAAGTTTTAGTCCTCCACAAAATCTACAACTTTTATTCACAAAGTTTTCCCAAAAGATGCTTGTATCGCAAGTTATGATTTTGTGAACAAGGGTCCATGAAACTTTTAACTTAGTGAAATTTTGCCCTAGTTTAGGCAGGATTTTGACCTATCTTCATGGCATTTTTTCACATAGTTACAAGTGGAATCTCAAAATGAATTTCAAATATGGATTGTAGATCATGTTACAAGTTTTCCAAAATGTCCAAGAACTCTCCAAAATCATTTATGGTTAGGGAGAATCAAAGAAAAGAAAATGGCCATTTCTCACTTTTGTCCATGGCATTTTTCATGTTGATACAAGTTGCAATTTTGTCCAAACCTTGCTTGTACTTGTTTACAGGTCCTTAAACCTTTCCACACTCATAAATTAAATGCAAACACATTAGATTAAGGCTTTATTCTGAGCTTTAGAGCATTGTACAAGGAATTAATCTATAAATGGCAAAAAGGCAACATTGCCACTTTGATAAACTTGCTTTATGTCAAGTTGTTTCTCTTGAGCTGTGAACCCAATCTTTTGCAGCAAACCAACTCCACAAAATTAGGGCAAGGTACACCAACTTTGTGCAGCTAAGAAGGAGGCCTGTACAGGCTCTTAAGCATGGTCATTTCACTTTTGCTTCAAAAGCAAGAAAGTGTGCAAAAGATCAATAACTCTTGTATCTGTTAAAACCAAAGTGTGTGAACATTTAAAACAACCTTAACACATTATACCAAGCCAGAAACACGAGCTAGCAAGTTCTCAAACACCCTCTAACATCAAAACACTAGGTTCTTGCAAAAACAGGGCAGGCCCTGCAGAATCACTTCCATCTTCACATTGCCTCGTGCGTTTTGTCCCAAACCAGTTCCAACACACTCCATACAACATACCTAAACTATCCCAACCATTCCCAAGTCACTGTAACTCCATTTACACACTTCACCATTTTTAAATTCTGAGTTTGCAGGTTGAGTTCTATAGAAAGATTCAAGCCATTTCAAAGCAAGTCAAGCATTGGGAAAGATCAAGGGAACATCAAGCAAGCTCAAAAGAACCTCAGGCCTCACTGAAAGTTGTTGCATTGCCATACTCGAGCTTGACTGAAACAGGTAAATTTCAAACTTCTATCTCCTTATTTAGGAATCATTAGGATTAGGTTTGTGAAGAAAAAATGTAGTCCTCATTGCCCTTGAGCTGTACATATGCTTAGAATTCATTTATGTTAACTGAGTTATGAGTATTTGATAGTTGAACTTACTGAAAAAACTAGGTCAAGATTTAGGGCCAATGAAATTCTCTCTGGTCTTTGAGAGTTAGATCAAGTTTTTTTATATGGTTAGAATCGTGGTTTAATGCTCTATAACTTTCATGTTACAAGTTTTTGTTTTTAAGCACAAATCCAGGAGATACAAATTTGAACAAAGGCGCGCGTTTTTCTTGTTCTGGAGGACAGGGATGAATAGGAATGTGGGTTGGGCTTGACTTTGCCTTGCTTTTTGAACCTCTTTGCTTGCTTTTCACACCCCCTGACCCATTTCTCTTATTTTTTATATTTTCTCATTTATTTTACATTTTCTGACTTTTATTTATTTTTCTAAACATTAAAAATTACCAAAAATATTTTCTTCAGATTTTCACATTTTATTTTATTTTTTATTTTATTTTTGGCATAATATTTAGTTTATTAGGTTTAATATATTTATTTTCTTAAATAAAAAAACTTGTAAATACTATAAAAAATATTTTTTATTTTTATTTTTATTATTTATACACTTAAATAATATTTTCTCACCCATTTTAATTTTTTAACACTTTTGTATATATTTCATTTATTTTCTTGTACATAAATAATATATATATATATATATATATATATATATATATATATATATATATATATATATATATATATATATATATATATATATATATATATATATATATATATATATATATATATATATATATATATATATATATATATATATATATATATATTCTTAAAACAAAAACTAGGGTTTCCACCCTTAATAAAAATAATCTTTTTATTTTCCCTATTTTTAGGACATTAAATAATTTATTTTACATACATAAAATAAATTACAAAAAAAACATTTTTGCATATTTATATTTGTTGCATATTTAAATAATTGTCTTATTTATTTATTTGTACAAATAAATTCAATATGGTTGTAATAATTTTAGAGTTTTATTTTATGCAATAACCCCCTATTCAAACTTGTACCCCCCTCCCAATAATAATGTTGTAATAGTCGTAGATTTACTTTACGCACTTTATAGCTTTCAAATATGCCATGATAGCAAAACTAGGGTTTGTATGATAACCAAAAATCAAAACAAATAGCATGACTAATACAAGACAAAAATGCATGAAAAATGACAACACAATGCACACAAACACCCTTAGGGTTTCACCCACTTGTTGCCTTAAAAATGGCCATGGTATGCATGCTAGGTATCTTGGCAAAAACAAAACAAAACAAAAGATCATAGTCCCTCGATGACGCTATCTTGGTTGCCTATACAAAAATGATCTAGTCCCTCAAACAAAAATTTGCTAAGATACTTGGCAACATTGTTATCATGGTCATACGATGACCCACGCCTGTCCCGTTTAACATCCAAACACAAGGATGTTTACCAAATGCAATGATAAAACAACAATGTCAAAGGATTAAAAATGTGTAGGAAAGACTTTTGAGTATGTAGGTAGATGCTCCTAGTTACTTGATCAAACATGCAAACATCCTTGCTATTTTCAAAAACACACAACACAATTTCAAAACATTTTCCCAAAACAAACTTCCAAACATTGAAACATTTTTCAAAAGACAAACATCTTTGTATACATTCAAACAAGAATCATTACAAAGGTTGCCTAGACAAAGACCTCTTTTCAAAATAATTTCAAAACCATACACAAAAGCACCATTTCAAACAATTTAAAAGCAAAAGCAAGTGATCTAAAACAAGTAAATAAGAGCCCATGGAAAACCATGGATGAAAAGGGTGTTAGCACCTTCCCTTTTCATAATCTACCCCCCGAACCCAAGAAAACATCTCAAAGGTCTTTCCTGTGCTTTTTGACCTTTCCTTTGTGTTGCACCCCAAAATTTGCCCTCCCATATTCTTCAAGGATTTGTCAAGCCAGGTCACAAAATTCCCCAAGGGTTGTGTAGCTCAACTGTCTCTTATACAGTCAAAACTAGGGTTTGAGTTCTGGTCAAGCAAATGAACTTTTCAAAGGCCCAATCAAGTCTCATATACCTACAAAGATGGTCAAGCATCCTCATGTCAAGTTTCAAGGCATTCAGCTCAAAATTGCACAGTCAAAACCCTAGATTGCACTTCAGTCAACTGTAGGGGCAAAATGGTCATTTGACAGTCAAAAGTTCAAATTTTTGGTCAACATATCATTTTGAAGCCACAAACATCATTTGATCAATGCTTGATCATGATTCTCAAAATTTGGCTCAGAAATCATCAAAGATGCAAAAGTTGCTATATTTGGACAGCTGAAAAAGTCAACTGAAATTGACCAGGGCATAACTTTCACATGGATTATCAGAAAAATTCCATCCAAAGCTCATTTTGAAGAGAAAGACATTTCCTACAACTCATCTTCATACTTCAAGGCCAAGAAATGCTCTCACAAAAAGTTATCAATTTCAACATTATAGGTCATTTTCAAAAGTCAACAAAAAGTGACTTTAAGTCAAAGACCATAACTTGAGATTGGTAAATCAAAATGACATGGGACCAAAGGCATTGGTTAAAGGACTCAAAGACCTTTCCAAAATGTCCAAGAACATGTGAAAAGCTTAAAAATTGACCAAGTTATGCCTTGTGGAAGTTGGGAAATGTTTAGGAATTTTGAAAAGTCAACATTGATGCAAAAGGCCTAAAAATGCAAATGGGCCCATTTTTCTTCCAAGTTTCTTCATGCCAAGCCTATGCACGACCATTAGGCCCAAAGGGGAGTATTTTCATATTTTTTTAATTATTTATTTGAATTTATATTAATTTATATTCATTTAAATCATTTTAATACATGAAAAATATAAACCTAACCTAAAAAAATCTTTTTATGCACATTATAGGTTCAATATCTCGTGCTTAATCAATTATGGAAGGTTTTGGGTTGATTGGAACTAATTGACACCAAATTGCACATGATAAGATTCAAAAAGATCCTTAAGCAAATCAAATCTTCAATCAAAGATTACAAGGGATTTTATGCAATATTTTTGACCTAGCATGCTCCATACAAGTACTAGAACACAACCCTAAGCCAAAGGGACGGCAAACTGCGCCCAAGAACCCTTTTGCACATTGAAATTTTTCATAAAAAACTCAAATCTGAAATCAAGGTTTTAGGTCGTTCCAAGCTTCAATCTTCATCCCATTAGCATCCTGAGACATCCTTGGACACATTCCAATCATTAACAACAGCAAAAACATCCTGAATTGGTATCAAGAACTCAAACTGTACCAAGAAAATCTTGAAATCGCATAGCATGAATTAAGCATTCTTTCGCATTTTTCTTTATGGATTATTGCTTACAATGATGTTTCTGAGCTAACCATTACATTCAATTGCTTTTTTGTGCCATATATGCGTTTTCACCATTGTCAAAAATTAGGGTTGCAGGTTCTTAGATTTGGGGCTTTCATGATAATGCAAAATTAGAGCCCCAGATGACCACCAATGGATTCAGGGGTTGAAGACGAAAAGGATGGCCCCCTCGCGCTCAATTTATGAGCAACGAGGGGCTATTCGCTATTTTCTGATAGAGGCCCTAAAGCAACGTTTCAAAAACCGTCGCCTATTTGCTTTGTTTTACAGGGTGGGGAAGAAGACGAGTGCGTGTCCATCAGCCATTGGCTATTTTGAATTTCGCGCGAATTTCCAAAAGCACTAACGCGTTCTTATTATATTATTTATTGTTTATTATATGTTAATTGAAACGCGCTTGGTTCAGTGGTCAAGTGTTGTGCTGGTAACTTCAAAGACCTGGGTTCAAGTCCCAGGTCTGGCAAACGTTCAATATTATTTTTCAATAATTGTTCATATGCAGCGCTATTATGGGGGTACACCATGCACACTCAATATTCATCGCCCACGCGTCCCAGGAGATCTAATCAAAGGCCAGATTAAAAGCATACCATGGAGGCTGGTCAACGTGTCATACAAGATCAAGGAAGGTCAGCGAAATCAAGGCTTAATGGGCCAAAATCTCCAGGCCTGAACCTCCTTATTTGGGGCAACACCCCACTCTGGTTTGCCTTATTACTTATTATTTTTATTTCTTTAATTTTCCTTTTATTTCTTTTAGTTGCTATTTATTTAATTAATTAATTCTTTTACAAAAAATGCAAAAACATCATAAAATTCAGAAAAGGCCAAAAAATATAATTTTTATATTATAATTATTTTCACAAATTTATACGTAAATATTTAGTTTAATTAGGTTTTAATTTTAATTCCTTTTTAATAAAAATCCAAAAAAATGTAGAATTAGGTTAATTGATAGTTTTAATGTCTTTTTAATTTTTATTTCTCACAATACTATTTATTTATTATTTTATTTTTATAATTAAAAATTGTACATAAATAATTTAGGGTTTAATTTAGATTATATTTTAATTCTTTCATAATAAATAAAAAATATTAGAATGAGGGTTTGCTTCTTAATTTAATTTCAATTAACTCTTTTCCTCATTAAATCTAAAAAACACAAAAAAATATCATTTTCATTTAATTTTAATTTTAATTCCTCTTTATTTAATTAATTCATGAAATTTTAAATTGTTGGTAAAAGGGTCCAACGCCCGTCGTTTCAATTATTTAATTTGCGCATTTATCTTATGTCCTTTATTATAATTTTGTATCTCTCCCAAAGCCATGTAACTTTACTTGTCGCACTTTATCGCTTTATTTATTTTCCGCTAAATCGGGTCCGGTTTAATTTTGGCGATGTGGACCCGCGCCATTTGTAATAGTTTAGATTTATTTCCTCGCAACTTATAACTGTTAAAAAGCATGCAAGAATGAATGTCTAAATAAAATCAAGCGTAGAACACGACAAACATGACAAGACAAATAACTGAAACATGACACACAATTCGCACCCACCACCCCTAGGGTACGCCTCACTGTTGCCTTTCGAAAGGTGATCGTCGAGTAGAGGATGTCTTAGTAAGTCCTCATGATCCGGGAACCTGGCATGAGGGTAGCTTCTAAGGTGTCTTCCCATTGCTCTGGTGATCACCATGTCCCGAACCTCGAATTGACCCGAACACCTCCAACGGTGGTGCTACCTACCTCTCAATGGTGGGATGGCACTACTTTTAAGGACATTTACACAGACGAATTCCTTAGGGTAGGTAGGTTCTCGTAGATACTTGCTCTAATTTCAAAAACAAATCAAAAATACTTTTCACACCGACACCTTTTCAAAAAGCTTTCGAAAGCAATTTTTCAAACACTCTTGAGGACCGATACAAGAGTCGAACTGGAATTTTCAAAGAAACTTTTTAAAACCCACAGTTGAAAAGCAAACAAACCATTTTTGAAAACACAAGTGAGCAAGTATCTAAGAGCCCATGGATAACCATGGATAGAAAGGGTGCTAGCACCTTCCCTTTCTATAACCTACCTCCCGAACCGAGAGCAATCTCTTCAAGGAATTTTTCTGTGCTTTTGTCCTTTCCATTTGGAGAAAATAAAAGACGGTGGCGACTCTTGCTTCCGCGACATTTCGCGAACCAGCGTTAAACAGTCAGTTCCAGATCCACCGATCACAGAACTGGCGACTCTGCTGGGGACTAACTTAAAGTGAGGTGTACCTTAGGGCTAGCTTATAACTGTGTTTTCAATTGTATTGACTTGCTTGCTTTACTATTGTGGGTTGCTTGGGAGTTCTATAGATCCTAAACCCGGATCTGGGGGATACCTTTCTTAGAAAGTAGCAACAAGGCTGTGAGGGAACTGTGCGGGGTATACCGACATGGTTGAAACAGCCTGCTACGTTGATGTGGCACTTTGGTGTGTACCGGTAACCCTTGAGTTCAGTCAAGGAGAGTACGGGGCCTCCGCGTGGTGTCGTGAAGCATCAACAGACCTTAGGAACCTTAATTGAACAAACTTGGCCTCTTTAGGGCAGTGAGATAACTGACTTTGGTGCAGCCCGAGGTTGGTTGATACTCGATACTACACTCAATTGAGGGTCGCTTTCCTGGAATATTTCGGTCGCCAGTTCAGTGGCTAAATCGAAACGATGAACAATGAAAGCAGTCCCGTGATATTGGGAACCTTAGAACCCGGTTACTTTGATTAGGACAGGTTGAACCCACCAACTTCAAGAGGGTAATACCTAGACCTCATGCTGGCCTAAACCCTAAGGGCTCTTTTGTGTGACTTGTGTGCCTTCGTACTTGACTATCTGCGTGCTTGTTACCTGACACTTGTTTCTTGCAGGTCTTGTTTATAGTCCTTAATTGGGACTCATAACATGGTACTAAATGTCTTGCAGGTTTTGTTCATAGTCCTTAATTGGGACTTATAACAGGGTGTACTAACTACTTGCAGGTCTTGTTTATAGTCCTTAATTGGGACTCATAACAGGGTACTAAGTTTCTTGCAGGTCTTGTTTATAGTCCTTAGCTAGGACTCATGACAGGGTTTACCAAATTTCTTACAGGTGTTGTTTATAGTCCTTAACTGGGACTCATAACAGGGTCTACTAGATCTCTTGCAGGTTTTGTTTATAGTCCTTAATTGGGACTCATAACAAAGTATACTGAATTTCTTGCAGGGTCTGCTTATAGTCCTTAATGGGACTCATAACAGGTTTACCTACTTCACCCCATGCATAGCATGACATCATACCATCGCATACCATTGCATACATCCTAACCCATTTCAAGGATCTCAAGGGCTTGTGATGCAGGTCATGATGAATCAAACATCTAGCAAGGGGCAAAGAGGATTTATTTTCCTCTAGCCAAGGTTGTCAGGGGCTATGACCCACTGGATATGGTGAGCCTTTGACCCTTGATGAAGGACTCTCAACAAAATGAAGTTCTTACAATCAAGCTACCGGTTCCAAATGCTAACAAATTTTCTGTTTACCCCGCGAGGTCCTTGAAAACATTACATGCATGTCATACCTCTCATTGCATTGCAGGTGTCCCTTTGACAGGTTGCTTACCCTTCTCCGCTGTTTATTTCAGCCGATCGTCATGAATCCTGAATCATCAGCCGAGCAGACTATCAAGGACCTCCAGGCTCAGAACGCCCAGTTCCAAGAGCTGATCATGAATCTGACCCAGGGGCAGCAAGATCTGAAGGCTCTACTATTGAAGAAGGACAAGAAGAAGAAGAGGACTGTCTTGTTCAGCCCTAGGCGCAGATCTGGGAATACACCGCAAATTGAAACTGAGAGGACTACCCCGTCTGTGAGAGAAAGCAGTCATCATGAGAGAGAGGTTCCCAGTCCAGTGGTCTCCGACAACGAGACAGATTTTGATGAAGAGCAGTACCCTCCTGCTGATGACAGATATAAGCAGTTGGAGGATAGGATGAAGGCTATGGAGGTTCAACAGGTACCTGGGCTGGATTTCGGAGATCTGGGTTTGTCAACTGGTGTGGTTATTCCCCGGAAGTTCAAAGTACCACCCTTCTCTAAGTATGACGGGGCGTCTTGCCCCAAGCTGCATCTAAGGTCCTATGTTCGGAAGATTCAGCCATATACGGTGGACAAGAATTTATGGATCCACTTCTTCCAGGAGAGTCTTTCAGGGACTCATCTCGAATGGTTCTATCAGCTCGATGGGGCCAAGGTTCGTAACTGGGAGGAGTTGGCTACTGCTTTCTACAAGCAGTACCAGTATAATGCCGACCTTGCTCCTACGCGTACCCAACTCCAGGGTATGTCGTTAGGATCAAGTGAAGGTTTTAAAGAATATGCGCAGAAATGGAGGGATCTCGCTGGAAGGGTACAACCACCTCTGACTGATCGGGAACTTGTGGATATGTTCTTGGGGACCTTGTCTGGTCCATTTTATAACCACCTGATTGGGAATTCGTCCGCTGGATTCACAGATCTTATCTTGACTGGAGAGCGAATAGAAGCTGGCATCCGGTCTGGGAAAATTCAAGAAGCTGCACATTCTGATAAGAAGCCTCATCATGGAAAGAAAGAATCCAATGCTGTGCACGGTAAAAAAGGCCGTCATGAGGCAGGGGCAATCCAGATCTCCAATCCCGGACCTGCTCAACAAGGACAGGGGCAGCAGCGCAAGGAGAAACGGCAGTATACCAAACTTAACATGTCGCCGGATCAAGCACTGCAACAAATGTTGAAGGCAGGGCTGATCACCTTAAGGGCTCCTCTTCGGAATCCGAACACTTCTGCACCCAACTATCATCCCAACGATAGGTGCGCATATCATTCAGATAGCCCGGGGCATACTACAGACAACTGCTGGCCTCTCAAGAATAAGATCCAAGATATGATCGACGCTGGAGAGATTCAGTTTGAAGTGCCAGAGACTCCGAACATAGTCACTGCTCCGTTGCCCAATCATTAAAGCCTTTTGTTTATTTGAATATTTTAAGTTGTACTTTTCTTTGCTTATACAAACAATTAATGTCATAGCAAACTCTTTTATTCCATTAATGCATCGCATATGTCTGTTTTGGGGAATTAATACAATTATTTTTGTTATATTCTTTTCATATTTTTTCTGATGTCAACTCTCGGTTAAATTCTAAGCCTCTTGAGGGAGGATGACGAAAATGATACCGCGATCATTACAGTATGCTTTTAAACAGACCCCGCTGATGAGGTACAGGCATTGTTTCAATCCCTAAACACTGGAGTTATAAGGATGATAATCCCTCGTCAACCCATCAGAGCCAAAGAAGTAGGAGTTTTTATCAAAACCCTTAATCATAACCTGGGGCAGGGTAGTCTCTCAGTTGATCCAAGTGCATAATGAATGGCACCAAAGAGATCCTTATACAAAAGACATGATGGTTCAGAACAACCAAAAGGACAGGCAGTCACCATCAAAATTCATAAATGAAAAGCCCAAAAAGTCTAAACCTACAAAAGGGACTTATGAAACTGGGGCATCCCGCTGACTGTAATTCCAAAAAAGGAAACAGTTCAGGCAAAAAAAGAAAGGGATAACAAAATCAAGAAAGAGGTCTCACAAACCCTCAGCAAAAACAAAGAAAGACTGCCTATTCAAAATAAGCTATCAACATCTGAACCATTATTGGAACATCAAAGCGAAGACTCAAACAAGGTCTAACGTATGATCAACTGAGTTTAGGTTTGGAGAACATCACGAAGAGCGGGTGGGTACAAATAAATTTGAGCCTTTATCCTTTGTTTCTTAAGCCGTGAACCAGGCCACGTTATAACCCTTGAAAGTCCTAGCTGAAGCATGGGTTAGTTCGAAAGCATACTGTTACGAAAGGTATCCTGACTCCTTAAGGCTCGCAATAAAATAACGAGTTGACATCACGTTTTACAAACAATCACTTGTTTTACGAAAAAAGAATACATTTTCAAAATCTTCAAGACAGACATAAGCTTGGCATTTTTAACATAACTTTGTTTGCATATGACTTTTTGTTTGAACAGCAGGGAAATTCGCACGATGAATACCTAGTGAACAAAAGCACTTCCAATCAAGGGGCATGGCATGATTATTGTCCATCATCTGGGGCAGTCCGATCAAGATTCGGAGAATCTCTCAAAAGGCCAAATAGCCTGGGGCAAATCTCCGCCTGAGTCACTTGGGGCATTCCAGCAACAAATCTTGCACGATCAGACACTTTCTGGTAATACGACAACACAAGCAGCCAGGGGTCCTTCCCTGCATTCTAAGAGCGTGGACATAGTCGAAAATACTACGCAAAATCAAAGACCCGCTAGGTTGACATACCTAGGCAAAAATAAGGGCTTCCCGGCGAACCAAAAGGGTTCGGGCAAAATGAAGGGATGAAATAAAAAATCCGTACACCCGGCAAGTCGAAAACCTGAAAAGGCGGCTTGGGCAAAAATGGGTATCCCGGTGGACTGAAAACCCAAAAGGGCGGTCCAGGCAAAAGTTAGGGATTAAAGCGTACGACTATGTCCCGTCATCTTATCATCTGCCTACCAGAAGAAGGTGTGACCCTCAACAACTATCAGCATCCCACATCGGAAACAGGGGCAATAAAGAATGGTCTAAGCAATCTGATCGTTCTGTCCTCCAGGGTATCAAAGTAGGTTCCATTGAAAGACCTAACCAATACAGTTCAATGCTTCCCCAGGAGAGTCCAATCTAGTCTCCCCAGGAAAGCTGGAATTCACATCCCCAAGCAGTAAGCCTACCCCCAGTAAGTTACGGAAGCTTACCCCTCTCAAGGCACGAACGCGTCGCCCGGCTTCATTTAAAGAGTTATTTCCTTAACAGGATATAACTGGGTTATCCTCAGCCAGAAGCCACGGAAAGGTCGTCGTCAACATAGTTCTTTCCTATCCCCAGCGAAGTTCATTCATACTTCCAATACAGCAAGGTATCCTCAGCGAGTCATCCTCAATAATTCAGCAAAAGCATCTCCCCACAGAGTGTTTCTTCCCAACGTGGTCACTAGAACATCTTTTCTCCCCGCAAAATCTTCCATTTGCCAAGTTTATTCTCCAACGGAGTTATCTTCTCCTACCGGTATACTTGCAACTATCATCCTCAGCGGAAGCAAAAGCTGTTCTTCAATATCAGCCCAGGATACGACTTCCCGGCACCCGTCAAGGATTTATTTTCTTAGACAAACATACATTCATAAAACGTCACATACATCATTATAGCATGCATATGCATCATACTACACGAATCTCATTGATTTCGAAGACATACAGTTCATGCATCATGATTTTGCATACAATTATGTTCTACCTTTTCAGGAAAAAGATCAATACACAAACGATTACTATCAACTAACGCAATTCTTTCTAGATATAGTTTCAGATATGATCCAGATATGGTGACGTTCTGATACTGCTTCCAGATTCCTTCTAGATATAGTTTCAGATGTAAACCCAGCGATGGTGACGTTCTGATACTGCTTCCAGAATTCCTTCTAGATATAGTTTCAGATGTAAACCCAGCGATGGTGACGTTCTGATACTGCTTCCAGAATTCCTTCTAGATATAGTTTCAGATGTAAACCCAGCGATGGTGACGTTCTGATACTGCTTCCAGAATTCCTTCTAGATATAGTTTCAGATGTAAACCCAGCGATGGTGACGTTCTGATACTGCTTCCAGAATTCCTTCTAGATATAGTTTCAGATGTAAACCCAGCGATGGTGACGTTCTGATACTGCTTCCAGAATTCCTTCTCGATATAGTTTCAGATGTAAACCCAGCGATGGTGACGTTCTGATACTGCTTCCAGAATTCCTTCTAGATATAGTTTCAGATGTAAACCCAGTGATGGTGACGTTCTGATGCTGCTTCCAGGTATCCTTCAGATATAGTTTCGGATATGATCCAGAGATGGTGACGTTCTGATACTGCTTCCAGGTATCCGTCAGATATAGTTTCAGATATGATCCAGATATGGTGACGTTCTGATGCTGCTTCCAGATCTCCTTCCAGATATAGTCCAGATGTAAACCAGATATGGCGACATTCTGTCACTTATTCCAGTTGAAGATATTACAAGACCTCCTCTAGTCCAGCTAAATTGATGCCCAACAGATTTTTCGGATAAAGACTCAGCAGTTCCCTATGGTTCCCTCTCCAGCGGTGTATGAGGTAGTAATCCCTTTTTAGATAGTCCCCTCTCCGACGGTGTGTGAAGTGGTAAGTCCTTTTCAGATGTTTCCCTTTCCGACGTTGAGTGAGGTGATCATTCCTTTTAGATTATAATTGCCTATGGTTTTCTTCCCGATGTTGCAAAGATGGTAATTCCCGCCAAGATTTTTCTCAACGAGCGTTGTTGAAGTTAAAATCATCCAAGGTTCTCTTACCATTCGTGCTAAGGTAGCAACCATCCCTGGTTCATTCATCAGCGTTTGAAGCTCCAGATTCAGTTCCCGTAACCAGTCAGGACATATCTATACCAAGCATCCAAAATCAACTCCTGCAACGTGTCAGGTACTCATTTTCTGTTTTGCAGGTAGGCAGGTTCTAGCGAAGGAATCTCTTACGCAATCAACATCCAGATGGCATCTATAAGCCCATCATCCTATCCAGCAATCTCCAAATGGCATCTATAAGCCCATTCCCCCATCACACTACTATGTGAGCGCAAATTTCTGGGCACTCTAGTGTCCAATCATCTTCTACCCTCGGATTACGAAAGGCACGTCAGCCAATCTGCATCCTCAGGTCTAAGAAGATTGAACAGGGGCAACTGTTGCACCCCAAAATTTGCCCTACCATATTCTTCAAGGATTTGTCAAGCCAGGTCACAAAATTCCCCAAGGGTTGTGTAGCTCAACTGTCTCTTATACAGTCAAAACTAGGGTTTGAGTTCTGGTCAAGCAAATGAACTTTTCAAAGGCCCAATCAAGTCTCATATACCTACAAAGATGGTCAAGCATCCTCATGTCAAGTTTCAAGGCATTCAGCTCAAAATTGCACAGTCAAAACCCTAGATTGCACTTCAGTCAACTGTAGGGGCAAAATGGTCATTTGACAGTCAAAAGTTCAAATTTTTGGTCAACATATCATTTTGAAGCCACAAACATCATTTGATCAATGCTTGATCATGATTCTCAAAATTTGGCTCAGAAATCATCAAAGATGCAAAAGTTGCTATATTTGGACAGCTGAAAAAGTCAACTGAAATTGACCAGGGCATAACTTTCACATGGATTATCAGAAAAATTCCATCCAAAGCTCATTTTGAAGAGAAAGACATTTCCTACAACTCATCTTCATACTTCAAGGCCAAGAAATGCTCTCACAAAAAGTTATCAATTTCAACATTATAGGTCATTTTCAAAAGTCAACAAAAAGTGACTTTAAGTCAAAGACCATAACTTGAGATTGGTAAATCAAAATGACATGGGACCAAAGGCATTGGTTAAAGGACTCAAAGACCTTTCCAAAATGTCCAAGAACATGTGAAAAGCTTAAACATTGACCAAGTTATGCCTTGTGGAAGTTGGGAAATGTTTAGGAATTTTGAAAAGTCAACATTGATGCAAAAGGCCTAAAAATGCAAATGGGCCCATTTTTCTTCCAAGTTTCTTCATGCCAAGCCTATGCACGACCATTAGGCCCAAAGGGGAGTATTTTCATATTTTTTTAATTATTTATTTGAATTTATATTAATTTATATTCATTTAAATCATTTTAATACATGAAAAATATAAACCTAACCTAAAAAAATCTTTTTATGCACATTATAGGTTCAATATCTCGTGCTTAATCAATTATGGAAGGTTTTGGGTTGATTGGAACTAATTGACACCAAATTGCACATGATAAGATTCAAAAAGATCCTTAAGCAAATCAAATCTTCAATCAAAGATTACAAGGGATTTTATGCAATATTTTTGACCTAGCATGCTCCATACAAGTACTAGAACACAACCCTAAGCCAAAGGGACGGCAAACTGCGCCCAAGAACCCTTTTGCACATTGAAATTTTTCATAAAAAACTCAAATCTGAAATCAAGGTTTTAGGTCGTTCCAAGCTTCAATCTTCATCCCATTAGCATCCTGAGACATCCTTGGACACATTCCAATCATTAACAACAGCAAAAACATCCTGAATTGGTATCAAGAACTCAAACTGTACCAAGAAAATCTTGAAATCGCATAGCATGAATTAAGCATTCTTTCGCATTTTTCTTTATGGATTATTGCTTACAATGATGTTTCTGAGCTAACCATTACATTCAATTGCTTTTTTGTGCCATATATGCGTTTTCACCATTGTCAAAAATTAGGGTTGCAGGTTCTTAGATTTGGGGCTTTCATGATAATGCAAAATTAGAGCCCCAGATGACCACCAATGGATTCAGGGGTTGAAGACGAAAAGGATGGCCCCCTCGCGCTCAATTTATGAGCAACGAGGGGCTATTCGCTATTTTCTGATAGAGGCCCTAAAGCAACGTTTCAAAAACCGTCGCCTATTTGCTTTGTTTTACAGGGTGGGGAAGAAGACGAGTGCGTGTCCATCAGCCATTGGCTATTTTGAATTTCGCGCGAATTTCCAAAAGCACTAACGCGTTCTTATTATATTATTTATTGTTTATTATATGTTAATTGAAACGCGCTTGGTTCAGTGGTCAAGTGTTGTGCTGGTAACTTCAAAGACCTGGGTTCAAGTCCCAGGTCTGGCAAACGTTCAATATTATTTTTCAATAATTGTTCATATGCAGCGCTATTATGGGGGTACACCATGCACACTCAATATTCATCGCCCACGCGTCCCAGGAGATCTAATCAAAGGCCAGATTAAAAGCATACCATGGAGGCTGGTCAACGTGTCATACAAGATCAAGGAAGGTCAGCGAAATCAAGGCTTAATGGGCCAAAATCTCCAGGCCTGAACCTCCTTATTTGGGGCAACACCCCACTCTGGTTTGCCTTATTACTTATTATTTTTATTTCTTTAATTTTCCTTTTATTTCTTTTAGTTGCTATTTATTTAATTAATTAATTCTTTTACAAAAAATGCAAAAACATCATAAAATTCAGAAAAGGCCAAAAAATATAATTTTTATATTATAATTATTTTCACAAATTTATACGTAAATATTTAGTTTAATTAGGTTTTAATTTTAATTCCTTTTTAATAAAAATCCAAAAAAATGTAGAATTAGGTTAATTGATAGTTTTAATGTCTTTTTAATTTTTATTTCTCACAATACTATTTATTTATTATTTTATTTTTATAATTAAAAATTGTACATAAATAATTTAGGGTTTAATTTAGATTATATTTTAATTCTTTCATAATAAATAAAAAATATTAGAATGAGGGTTTGCTTCTTAATTTAATTTCAATTAACTCTTTTCCTCATTAAATCTAAAAAACACAAAAAAATATCATTTTCATTTAATTTTAATTTTAATTCCTCTTTATTTAATTAATTCATGAAATTTTAAATTGTTGGTAAAAGGGTCCAACGCCCGTCGTTTCAATTATTTAATTTGCGCATTTATCTTATGTCCTTTATTATAATTTTGTATCTCTCCCAAAGCCATGTAACTTTACTTGTCGCACTTTATCGCTTTATTTATTTTCCGCTAAATCGGGTCCGGTTTAATTTTGGCGATGTGGACCCGCGCCATTTGTAATAGTTTAGATTTATTTCCTCGCAACTTATAACTGTTAAAAAGCATGCAAGAATGAATGTCTAAATAAAATCAAGCGTAGAACACGACAAACATGACAAGACAAATAACTGAAACATGACACACAATTCGCACCCACCACCCCTAGGGTACGCCTCACTGTTGCCTTTCGAAAGGTGATCGTCGAGTAGAGGATGTCTTAGTAAGTCCTCATGATCCGGGAACCTGGCATGAGGGTAGCTTCTAAGGTGTCTTCCCATTGCTCTGGTGATCACCATGTCCCGAACCTCGAATTGACCCGAACACCTCCAACGGTGGTGCTACCTACCTCTCAATGGTGGGATGGCACTACTTTTAAGGACATTTACACAGACGAATTCCTTAGGGTAGGTAGGTTCTCGTAGATACTTGCTCTAATTTCAAAAACAAATCAAAAATACTTTTCACACCGACACCTTTTCAAAAAGCTTTCGAAAGCAATTTTTCAAACACTCTTGAGGACCGATACAAGAGTCGAACTGGAATTTTCAAAGAAACTTTTTAAAACCCACAGTTGAAAAGCAAACAAACCATTTTTGAAAACACAAGTGAGCAAGTATCTAAGAGCCCATGGATAACCATGGATAGAAAGGGTGCTAGCACCTTCCCTTTCTATAACCTACCTCCCGAACCGAGAGCAATCTCTTCAAGGAATTTTTCTGTGCTTTTGTCCTTTCCATTTGGAGAAAATAAAAGACGGTGGCGACTCTTGCTTCCGCGACATTTTGCGAACCAGCGTTAAACAGTCAGTTCCAGATCCACCGATCACACTTTGGATAAATAAAAAGTCGGTGGCGACTCTTGCTAAACTAAAACATTTGCAAACACAAACGCAAAACCTCAAGTCAATTCTCCCATCGCATCACAGAACTGGCGAATCTGCTGGGGACATATCTAAAAGTGGGGTTACCTTAGGGTTTAGATCGCCTTTACATGCTTATCTTGCTTGACTTGTATGCTTTACATTTGGTTCTATCGTTTGGGTTTGAAATCCTTTACCCGGATTTGGGAAACATTCATAGGTAAATAGCAATACATTGTGGAAACTGTGCGGGGTATACCGACATGGTTGAAGCAATAGATATATTAGTGCGACATATTTGTGGCTACCGGTAGCCTTTGAGTTAATCAAAGAGAATACGGGGCTGCTGAGAGATGTCATGAAGCACTAATGGACTTTTAGAACCTTTAATTGACCAACTTGTCCTTTTTAGGGGTAGTGAGATGATCGGCTTTGGTGCAGTCCGAAGTTGGTAAATACTCGATACTACACTCATTGAGGGTTATTTTCTTGGAATATTTCGGTCGCCAGTAAAGTGGCTAAACTGAAACAATGAACACAGAAAATAATCCAGTGATATTGAGCTCCTTAGAACCCAGTTACTATTTATAGGACATGTTGAGCCAACTAAACTTCAAGAGGGTACTTACCTATGAAACCCCATGCAAGCCTGAAACTAGGATCTTGTGTGATTTGTTTGTACATATATACTTGTGCATAACATCATAACATCATGAAGCATCATATGCATATTTCAAGTATTTGGATCTTCATCTTTGTTCCTGTTTTTTAGGTAATGGAATCACTTCGCAGGAAAACTATTCAGGTCAACCTTGTGAGAGTTCCTCCTCAACTCAAGGAGCTTACCTCCAACATTCCAGAGAATTCTCCATTTACTGAACGACATGGTTGACTTCTCAACTTAGTCAACACCAACACTGAGGAAGATATGGTGAAAGTTCTCTTCCAGTTCTTTGACCCCCTACACCACTGTTTCACATTTCCTAATTACCAACTAGTGCCTACTTTGGAGGAATTTTCTCAGCTCTTGAGGATTCCTATTCTCCATCAACTAACCTACAACGGTACGGAAAGAGATCCAAAGCCTGAAGATGTTGCTCAAGCCCTACACTTGCAACCATCTGATGTCAAAGGTCATTGGGAAACCAGAAGTGGTGTCAAGGGTTTCTTGGCAAAGTTTCTGTTTGAGAAAGCTCAAGAATGCTAGAATTCATTGGACTTACAAGCTTTGAGGAGATTGTAGATCTTCTCATCTATGGGTTGGTCTTGTTCCCAAACCCTGACCAACTTATAGATGTGAATGCTGTCAAGATTTTCATGTCCCGCAATCATGTGCCTATATTGCTTGGGGATATCCTCCACTCATTTTACACTCGAACAATGAGGAAAAGAGGTGTTCTCATGTGTTGTACTCCTCTTCTAGTAAGGTGGTTTATTTCTCACCTTCCCCAATCAGTCTTGAAGAATGAGCAAGGTCTGAGGTGGTCACAACGGTTGATGACTCTTACACATTCAGATGTTCATTGGTGTTCTCGGTCCAGAGAAAATGTCATCATCATTGACCGTTGTGGGGAATTCCCTAATGTCCCTCTACTAGGCATTAGGGGAGACATTACCTACAACCCTTGCTTAGCTCTAAGACAGTTTGGGTATGCCCGAAGGGATGGCCCACATGACATGCTAATTCCAGACTTGGTTTTTGACTTTGACAACGACGATCAAGGACTTCGACAAAGGTTTATCCGAGCTTGGAGGATGCCCAACAAGGTGGACAGTAAGACCTTGGGACACAAGAATTCCATCCCTCTTGAGCCTTACCTCAAGTGGGTACGAACCTGCGCCCAAAGTCTTATGATGCCTTACCCCTACATTCTTCCTGTGATCAAAGAGCCTGTTATGGAAGGAGAGGTTCCATACACCCTCCTACATCCTGACATGCCAACATCACTTGAAGATTTACAAAGGAGTTGGATACAGCTCAAGGGAGAACGCGATACTTTTGAAGCCCAATTCTACGTCAGTGAGAAGAAGGTTTTGGAACTTACTCGCCAACTTCACGAAGAGCAGAATCTCAACACCTACATTGCTCCAAAGAGGATGTGCAACGTCTTTTTACATTAGAATTTTGTATTATTTTTCCCATGGGGCATTTATGTACTAACAAATTCTATCTTATTAATATGACGTGTGTTCCTTTTTGTTTAAAATAAATTTGAATTTCTGAATCCTTGAATGCATTACATGAATATATCTCATTCATCATATGCATAAGCAGGTCTTCACTCCAGGTTTCCTTATCTCTCTGCTGTTTATTTCAGCAAGATGGATATAGAGCAGACGGTCAAATACTTACAAGCGCATAATTCACAGTTCCAATAACTACTCATGACCTTGGCTAAGGGTCAGGAGGAGCTCAAAACTCTACTGGAAAAGGAAAAGGTGAAAAGAAGAAGAAGAGGGTTGGTGTGGATACTTTTGGTAGAAGATTTAAATGTCAAGCTAGAAGGGTCCTGTATTTCCCGTCAACATATGATGAAGGGGTAGGAAAGGGTAAGGGAACTGCAGTGCAATCTGAGTCTCGGGAAGAAGAAGATGAAGAGGATGAAGACTATTCATAACAGTAGTACCCTCCTGCAGACGACAAATACAAGAATCTGGAAGAATGTCTGGCTGCCATGGAGGTGCAGAGAGTGCCTGGGATGGACTTTGAGGAGCTGGGTTTAGTTGCTGGGATTGTGATTCCCCCTAAATTCAAGGTGCCTATATTTTCTAACTACGATGGTTTGTCTTGTACAAAGATGCACTTACGGTCTTACGTCAGAAAAATCGAACCTCATTCTTCTGATAAAGACCTATGGGTTCATTTCTTCCAGGACAGTCTTTCGGGGACGCAGTTAGATTGGTTCTACCAACTAGAGAAGTCTGATGTGCATAACTGGGAGGATTTGGCAGCTGCCTTCTACAGACAATATCAATATAATGCGGATTTAGCACCAACCCGTACTCAATTACAGAGTATGGGCATGGTCTCAAATGAAGGTTTCAAAGAGTATGCCCACAAATGGAGAGACTTGGTTGGACGAGTACAACCACCTCTATCTGAGAGGGAGCTGGTAGATATGTTCTTGGGTACGTTGTCAGGCCCATTTTTCAATCACCTGATTGGAAGTTCGTCTGCGGGGTTCACCGAGTTAATTCTGACTGGTGAGAGATTTGAAGCCGGAATCAAGAGCGGGAAAATTCAAAAGGATGCATCTGCTTCCACTGCCATCAAAAATACTTTTCCAGCAAAGAAAGAACTCTCAGCTGTCTACTCCCAAAGAAGTCAAGGAAGAGTTGAGCGCCGGCCAGCGGTGGGGGCCGTAATGATTCAGAAGATTGCAGTTGATCAGCCTCGAAACACTCAACCCAGAACCAACCAAGCAAGGGTGGAAAAGCCTGTACGGAAATTCACCCAGATAAACATGACTCTCGCTCAGGTCCTCCCCCATCTGTTGAAGTTAAACCTTGCCAGTTTAAAAGAGGCGCCGAAGAATCTGAATACAGCTTCTCCTTACTACCATTCAAATGCCAAGTGTGCTTATCATTCAGGGAGTATAGGGCACGACAACAACAATTGTCGGGCCCTCAAGAATAAGATTCAGGATTTAATAGATGCTAAAGAAGTTGAATTCGACGCCCCTGAAAAGCCGAACGTGATCTCTGCTCCAATGCCAAAGCATGGCCACAATGCCCATGCTGTTGAAGAGGATCTTTTTGTTGCTGTCGTTGATGATTTGATGACTCCGTTACCGATAATCAAGCTGAATTTGCTGAAGGCTGGGATTTTCCCAGGCTGTGAAGAAGATTGCTACCTTTGTTCATCCTTACCAACCGACTGTCCGTTGTTGAAATTAGGCATCCAACGCCTAATGGATAATCAAGAAATCCTTTTTGAGAAGACTCTTGTTACACCAACTCCTGTCAATGATGTTTCTATAATTACCATATCCGCCAATCTTTCCAAGGTCTCCAAAAGACATGTTAAGATTACATCCGATCTGAAGATTGCACCTCTAAAGATAACTATGTCGGGGCCTATCCCGTACCAGTCCAACAAATCAATACCATGGAACTATGGGGGAGAGATCTTCTACCACGGTATTAAACAAATTGAATCAACTGAAGAGAGTTCTGATGAAGAGACTTCCGACATTGGAAACATTGCCGGAATGAGTAAAATCACCCGCAGTGGGAGAATTTTCTCTCTGGAGATTGCGCCTCCAAAGGAAATCTTCGGACCCTCAGCCACTCCTAAGGTTACTCCTGTACCGGTCAACATATCTGCGAGAACTCCAGTTATTGAAGAAGTTGTAACTCCTGTGGTTGTCCCCTCTGCTGCTGCTGATGATAGAGGAAAAGGGATCCAAGAAGATCCCGTCAGGACGAGGGCTCAGCCGATGATTATCCCTGAAACTACTCAAAAAGAAATGGAAGAGATTTTGAAAATAATCAAGAAAAGCGATTATAATGTTGTGGAGCAACTGGGGCAAACCCCCTCAAAAATCTCTATGTTGGCCTTGCTGCTTTGTTCAGAAGCTCATGCCAAAGCTTTGATCAGATTCTTGAAGACGGCCCATGTGCCCCAAGAAACCTCCGCAGATCAGTTCCAGGAATGTGTAGCTAGCCTAACAGCAGACAACGGTCAAGGATTCTTCGATGCCGATTTAACATCAAAAGGGAGAAAACATAATGACGCTTTGCATGTCTCGGTGGAATGCAGAGGGACTACTCTAGCACACGTTCTGGTAGACACTGGTTCATTGCTGAACGTCCTACCAAAGAAGGCATTGGATAGGCTAGATTGTGAAGGTCTAACTTTGAAGCCCAGCAACATCATTGTCAGAGCCTTTGATGGTTCTAAAAGGATGGTCCACAGAGAGGTGGACATCCCGATTAAAGTGGGAACTGAAACCTTCAACTCCATATTCTATGTGATGGACATCCGTCCTTCCTATTCTTGCTTGTTGGGAAGACCCTGGATTCACCATGCTGGAGCTATTACCTCCACTCTGCATCAAAAGCTCAAGTACCCTGTCCGGGGGAAAATTATAACTGTTCACGGTGAAGAGGAATACATGATAAGCCATCTAAATTCTTTCCGCTATGTAGAGTTGGATGGTGAATTCATCGAAACCCCGTTTCAGCATTTTGAAAAGGTAGCTCAGGAGATTGCGGAAACCAAGACGGTGGCTTCTGTACCCATGATTACCAGACCTCCGCCTCGGATGTCGTCGCTCAAAGATGCAAAGGATGTGATTGAAGAAGGAGGAAGCACAATCTGGGGGCAACTTTCGGACTTTCCTTTTAAATCAGATAAATTCGGCTTGGGTTTCACTTCGGCTAGTCAAAAGGTTGTGCATCGCTCCCGGGCTGGAGGGCCACCACTGAAGATAACCCATCATGGAGTCAATGCTTTAGAGGATAGTAAGGAGGAGAGCAACCTGGAAGACTGGATTTTCCCTACTGTTGATGGAGGACTATGCAATTGGGAGGCAAAAGTATTTGTTCCCATTACTTTCATGAATCAGTAATTTATCTTTCAAACATTTCTGTTGGTTTTTAATAATTCTCAAACAATTTGTACTCTTTTAACCTTGTGCCTTATCCGAGGTACATAGGTCCAGTTGTAAGGGTTTGATTTTTCATCTTCAGATGCCATTTTAATGAATCATGGACGTTTTTATATATAAACTTTTGTGTTCATTGTCTTTCTTTTTTACATTTTATTTGTTTAAAGGTGACTATCCCTTACACACACCCATACTCACAAATGCAGGTACCCTTCCATTCTGGATTCCATGGGTAACAATTCTGTTATGGCCTTCAGTGACTCTGAAGATCTGGTCTACCATGCCGAATACGAAGGTGATGAAGACTGTGAAGTGCCTGGAGAATTGGCTAGACTGCTACAACAGGAAGAAAGGGTTATTCTACCTCACGAGGAGTTGTTAGAGACAATCAACTTGGTAACTGGGGAAGACAGGAAAGAAGTTAGAGTGGGTGCCAACCTAGAACCAAGTGTCAAAGAGCGCCTAGTTCAGCTGTTGAATGAATATGTTGAGATCTTCGCCTGGTCCTATGAAGACATGTCGGGACTTGATACAGATATTATGGTTCATCGTCTCCCTACAAGAGAAGACTTTCTACCAGTTAAACAGAAAGTCCGCCAAATGAGGCCCGATATGTCTGAAAAGATCAAAGCTGAAGTGACGAAGCAGTTCAATGTTAGCTTTCTTGCTGTTACTTCCTATCCACAATGGGTGGCTAACATTGTGCCCGTTCCTAAGAAGGACGGAAAGGTCAGAACGTGCGTGGATTATAGAGACTTAAACAGGGCTAGCTCTAAAGATGACTTTCCACTACCGCACATTGACATCTTGGTTGACAATACAGCTCAGCACAAGTTATTTTCTTTCATGGACGGATTCTCAAGGTACAACCAGATCAAAATGGCCCCTGAGGACATGGAGAAAACTACCTTTGTTACACAGTGGGGTACGTTCTGTTACAAAGTGATGCCATTCAGACTGAATAATGAAGATGTGAAAAACACAAGAAGGGGGGTTGAATTGTAAAACTTAAAATCAAATGCAGACAACATGTTATTTTTATCCTGGTTCCTTTGATCTCAAACTACTCCAGTCCACCCGTCAAGGTGATTTCGCCTCTCTTCAACGAGGTCTTAATCCACTATATTCAACTGAATACAACAACTACTTTAACAACTGTTAAAGCCTTCTTGAGTCTCAAGGAATTTCTCTTACAGATAATTGAACAAAAGTGTGTTTGATGTTTTCTAATAAAACTATATATCACAACTGTGATAATACACAATATGAAGCTTTAGAATAAAAACTGGATTGCTAGAGCTATAGAGTAAGCGTGGTTGAAAGCTTAGCAAATGTATGATTGAACGAAGATGATTGGCTTAGGCGTATGTGCGTGTAGAGTATTAGCCATTTCTTTTCTCACTGACTTGTTTAAGTAGCCTAGGAAGAGATACGTTGTTGTCCATAAATCCATTTCAATGCTCATAACGTTCTTTCCTTTTTGAGAAGATCTTTGTCTTGGAATAAAGTCGTTGGTAATAAATTTGTCTTGAATGCTTAGTAACGTTGACACTTCAGAATGTTCTGCTAATGATAATCAGAGTGTTCTTGGCTTTAGCTTATTCTGACGCTTCTGAGTGCTGATGACATGGTTAGGATCTTGATCAGAGTCAGAGTATGTTATGTGCAGATTCTGTTCATCAGGCTTCAGCGTAGCACATGTTATTTGATCTTCTGATGCTGACATATCTTCTGATGCTGATGTTGATACTGATATTCTGATGCAGATTCCATTAGAGTTTATGTGAATACAAAACATAATTTTAAGTAGCATATATGTCTTAAACATAAATCTCATAATTAATTTAATCTTGTATTTTGTTATCATCAAAACTCTAACTGAGGGTTGTAGAATCAAACTATGTTCTAACAATCTCCCCCTTTTTGATGATGACAAAAACCGGATTTTTTTTCAATTAAAATAAAATAATAAAAGGTATCAGAGATTAAGGATAGAGAAGAAAAGGTATCAGAGATAAATAAATAACGAATACAAGGTATTAGAGATAAGAAGATAAGGAATAAAAGTTATCAGAGTAATGAAGAGAAAAACTCCCCCTGAGTTTATTACTTCCCTTTAATTCCATGAGACCTTGAGCATCAGAACTTTACTTTATCAGAGTTCATCAGATTCTTGTACCTGTAAGATTTTCAGAAGAAAGAAATTCAAATATATCAGAATGTTAGAATGTTTGAGACTTATGTCTCAGTAATCCGTTATTGAAAAATATCATTCTTTCTCCCCCTTTTTGTCAGTTATCAAAAAGCACAAATGATCAGAGTTAAAGTGATCAGAGCAAAAAGAGCGTTTATATAAAAAATAGAAGCAATGATTAAGTCAGAACACTGGAAACATATTACAGACAAGCATGTAAAGAAAACAAGGAAAACACAAGAGAATTCTAAGAGGAAGGTGGAAGACGTGTGAACAGAGCTTCCAACATGCTCTTGATTTGATTGCTGGTTTCCTGTTGCTGAGATACCATGTTTGCTATAGAATCAATCTTGATATCCTGCTTATCCATCCTTTCATTCATCAGTATATCAGATCTTTTCAAATCCTCCAGAGTCTACCTGTCAAGAGAGGAAGCTTGAGGATCTTCAGATACAGGCTGCTTCTCAGAGCTTTCTGCAATAACTTCTTCTTGACCCAAGTCTTCAGCTGGAATGTTCTGTTCTTCTGCAGGTTGAACTTTGGATGTTGGACGCTTTTCAGACCAAGGCGCAATGTCCAGATGGAGAATTTCTTCCTTAAGCAGCTTGCTCAGAATTGGACCTTCAATTTCCTTCAGCAGATTACTGAAGTTCTGTTGAGCCTGTCTATAGCTTTGGTCTTGCAACTTAAAGGTTTCAGAGCATACCCATCTTCTGAATTTTGTCTAGAGGAGGTATGATACAGCAGGATCAACCAGTTCCAGACTTGCTTGTTTCAAAGAAGTGATCCACTTCTGTATATCTGTTTCAAAGTTCAATATGCTGGAACCAACATCTGGTTGTTTTGGTTTAGGGATAGCAGTTTTGTTGTTTATTGCAGCAAGGCGTTCAAAGACTGTTAGATTAATGACAGTCTTGCTGTGGTCATCTGAATTTTTCTTAGGTGAGGGAGTGGGAGAGTCAGGGATTATGATTGGACTAGATGGGGAATTTGGTGGAGTTATTTATGGTGAAGAGGGAAGTTGAGGAATATTCACAGTGGTACCACAGGGAAATTGAATGGCCAAAGGTTTTGGTTCAGGGGATTCAAAGTGTTGAGCCTCAGAGGTTTGAGTCTCAGGTTGTGGAGATTGTTCATGTTGAAGAGAGGGTGGATTAATATCTGGTTGGGGAGATGAAGGTTGTGGGATTTCTGGTTCTGGAGAGAGTGGAATTTCTGGTATTGGTGAGAGTGGAGTTTCTGGTATTGGTGAGAGTGGAGTTTCTGTGTTTGGATTTGGATTTTCTGGTTCGGGAACGGAAGTGTGTTGGTCTATATCAGAAAGAACTTGTTCAAGTTCTTGTTCTGGTATGGTTTCAGTATTTGGATTTTGTGGTTGGGAGCGAGATCTTCTGAGGGTTAATGATTCAGAAGGGTCAAAGTCTAAGTCAAAATCATCGAAAGTTTGAGGAGTTGGGTTTTCAGATGGAGTTGGAATAGGAATAGATGTGGAAACAGCAGTTGGATCTAAAACAGTTACAGAAGCAGGATTACCTCTTTTCTTGGGAGTCTGTTGAGATGATCCTTCTGCAGCTGCTTTTCTTTTCTTCGTCTTCTTCAGAACAACCTCTGGAGCCTTCTACTGAAGATTTTGAATATTCAGATTTTGTGATGTACCATCAGCTTTACAAGCATCCAAATATCTCAGAGTGATTTGAGGCTTAGAGTCAATTTCTGAGAACAGAGGGAAGTTGTCCAGAGGGACTCGTCTGCTGGAGATTTCAGCAAAAGGAGTAATGTTGGGCTCCTTCTTAATGTTCTCTATCAGCTTCATTTTCTTCAGATTAATCAAAACCATTTTCCTTGAGACTGTTGAAATCCACAATTAGTTCAGACAGAACTTCAAGGTTCTTGATTGGAGTGAGAAGCGTTATGAAAGGTACTTCATATTTTTCAGAAGAAGCAGTTTTCTGGGAACCTGAAGAGGGAATGCTGGAAGAAGCCATGTTCACACGAGGTTTTTGAAAAAGATTGAAAGGTTTTCTTGAGAAAGTAAGAACACAGAAATCAGAAATATTGAGAGAAAACGAAAGTGAAGGTAAAAAGTGTGAATGGTATGAAGTGTTTAAATAGATTTCTAAAAAGTTTTTGAAAACATAAACATTTAAGAGAGAGAAATAAATAATGATTATTAGCATTTAATGATAGCTGATTTTAGGGGATTTAGAAAGATACTTGGAACGGTTACCCATGACATGTGTCTCAATGCATCCAATCAGCGCTTTGCCTTTTTTAGAAACGTGAACGCGTGTTCAGCCTCAGAAAACAGCTGATGACTGGATGACACTTGTTTGCTTGAGTGAACAGCACTTTTATCCTTGAGCTGAAGCGCTCAGATCTTCATGGATAGATTCTGATACAATCTGCATTTCTAAAGTTCTGAAAGAAGATTGATCAGTAGTTCACAGAAAATACACACAATTCTGAAGGTTAATATATAAAATTAAAACAATTTTATTCTGGACAGAGCTTCATGCTGAGATGTTTCAGAATAAAGTTGAACCTATCTTCAGAAAGTGGTTTTGTAAAAATATCAGCCCATTGATGGTCTGTGTTAATAAATTTCAAGTTTAAAATCCCTTTCTGAATATAGTCCCTAATAAAATGATGTTTTATTTCTATATGCTTAGCCCTAGAATGTAAAATTGGATTTTTACTTAAGCAAATAGAAGAAGTGTTGTCACAGAGGATAGGAATGTTACTCTCAAAAATCTGGAAGTCCTCAAGTTAACTTTTCATCCAGAGCATTTGTGTGCTGCATCCAGTTGCTGCTATGTATTCAGCTTCTGCTGTTGATAGAGCAATTGTGGATTGTCTTTTGCTGGACCATGAGATCAGATTTTCTCTCAGAAACTGGCAGCTTCCAGAAGTGCTTTTACGCTCTACTCTGTCTCCAGCAAAGTCAGCATCACAGTATCCTACTAAGCTGTAATCACTTGATTTTCTATAAAACAAACCCAGATTAGTAGTACCTTTCAGATACTTGAAAATTCACTTAACAGTTGTTAAGTGAGATTCTCTAGGATCTGATTGGAATCTTGCACAAATGCATACACTGAATAAAATATCAGGTCTTGAAGCTGTCAGATAAAGAAGAGAACCAATCATACCTCTGTAGACCTTCTGTTCTACCTTTTTGCTTACCTCTTCTCTTTCCAGAATGCACGTGGGATGCATTGGAATCTTTGATGGCTTACATTCTGAGAGATCAAATTTCTTCAGAAGTTCTCTGACATATTTGCTCTGATGAATGTAAGTTCCTTATGGGGTTTGATTGATCTGAATGCCCAGAAAGAATTTCAGTTCCCCCATTAGGCTCATCTCAAATTCTGCCTGCATACACTTAGCAAACTTTCTTCCCAGAGAAGGTTTAGTAGATCCAAAAATGATATCATCAACATAAATCTGACATACTAAAATGTCATTCTTAATTGTCTTACAGAATAAGGTTGTGTCCACTTTCCCTCTGGTGAATTCCTTTTCTAACAGGAAGTTACTCAGTCTTTCATACCAAGCTCTGGGAGCTTGTTTCAGACCATACAGTGACTTCTTTAGTTTGAAAACATATTCTGGATTTTTTGAACTTTCAAAACCAGGGGGTTGGTGCACATATACCTCTTCTTCTATATAGCCATTTAAGAATGCACTCTTAACATCCATCTGATACAGAGTGATGCCTTTATTTACAGCAAATGAAATTAAAAGTCTGATAGATTCCAACCTGGCGACTGGAGCAAAGGTTTCTGTATAGTCTATCCCCTCTTGCTGACTATAACCTTGTGCTACCAATCGTGCCTTGTTTCTGATGACTTCACCTTGTTCATTCAGTTTGTTTCTGAACACCCATTTTGTTCCAATGACGTTGAATCCTTTTGGTTTGGGAACTAGATCCCATACGTCATTCCTTGTGAATTGATTCAGCTCCTCTTGCATTTCTAGAATCCAGTCATTGTCTAGAAGTGCTTCATCAATTGAAGATGGTTCAATCAGAGAAACAAGTCCCATGAGGGATTCTTCAGAGTTTCTGAAGCTGGCTCTTATTCTGATTGGATCTTCCTTTCTTCCTAAGATTGTTTCTTCTGGGTGATCCATGGTTCTTCTGGATGGTCTTTTCTGAAGTTGATCAACAGAAGGTGTTGGATTGCTTGCAGTGCCTCTTTCTGATGTTGAGGGAGTGTCTTTGTTGAGAGCTTCTGATGACTTGTCTTCAGTACCTGTGAATTCAACTTCCATACCTGCAAGTAATTCATTCTGCTTTGACTTTTGAGAGTCAAGCTTATCATCAAAATGAACACTGATTGATTCTTCCACAATCTGTGTTTCTGTATTGTATACTCTGTACCCTCTTGAGCATTCAGAGTATCCTAACATAATACACTTTTGTGCTTTAGAGTCAAACTTGTTCAAATAATTTTTTGTATTTAAAATAAAGCAAGTACATCCAAATGGATGAAAATATGAAATTTTGGGCTTTATGTTCTTCCATAATTCATATGGAGTCTTTTCCAGAATAAGTCTTATAGAGATTCTATTCTGAATGTAGCACGCTGTGTTTATTGCCTCTTCCCAGAAGATCTTAGCAACGTTAGTCTCGTTGATCATGGTTCTGGCCATTTCTTGCAATGTTCTGTTCTTTCGTTCTACAACTCCATTTTGCTGGGGAGTTCTAGGACAAGAGAAATCATGCAGAATGCCTTTGTCATTAAAGAATGACTCAAAATCTTTGTTTTCAAATTCTCCACCATGATCACTTCTGACTTTAACGATTCTAAGATCCTTTTCATTCTGAACTTGGTTGCAGAAGGTGACAAACACAGAGTGTGACTCGTCCTTGTGTCTTAAGAACTTTACCCATGTCCATCTGCTATAGTCATCTACGATTACTAACCCATACTTCTTGCCACTGACTGAAGCAGTTTTAACTGGTCCAAATAAGTCAATGTGCAGAAGTTCTAATGGCTTAGAGGTGGAAACAATGTTTTTAGATTTGAAAGCTGGTTTTGCAAACTTGCCTTTCTGACATGCTTCACACAGAGCATCTGAATTGAACTTCGGGTTAGGAAGTCCTCTGACCAGATTGAGTTTGTTAATATGAGATATTCTTCTCATACTAACATGTCCCAATCTTCTGTGCCAGATCTATTGCTCGTTGTTAACAGACAGAAGACACTTTACATTCTGACTTTTCAGTTTAGAAAGTTTGATTTTATAAATGTTGTTTCTCCTCTTTCCATTAAATAGGATAGTCCCATCTTTCTGACTAACAGCTTTGCATGAATTTTGATTAAAGATTATATCATAACCGTTATCACTTAATTGACTTATGGATAACAGGTTATGCATTAATCCATCTATTAATAAAACATTACTTATAGAGGGAAGATTTCCATTACCTACTGTTCCAGAGCCAATGATCTTTCCCCTCTGATTGCCTCCAAAGCCTACGTGGCCTCCAGGCTTAAGTTCCAGGCTTTGGAACATATGCTTTCTTCCCGTCATGTGTCGTGAGCAGCCAGAGTCCAGGTACCATGACTGGTGTTTCTGCTTTGCTGCTAAAGATATCTGCCACATGTATTATTTTATCCTTAGGTACCCATATTTTCTTGGGTCCTGATTTGTTAGTTTTACCAAAACTCTGGTTGAATTTTGGTTTGACAGAATAATTACTACTAGTATATTTGATGTCATGTGTATGCCCATATACAAAGTGAGAGTCAAGTGAAGTGCGTTTTATAACTAAATCTATGACATTCTTTGGTGTAGGTACCTTACCTTGGTATCCTATTCCTTTTCTGCCATTTCTGCTAACTCCATAGATCATTGAAGCCATTTTGCTTCTATCTATGTTTTTAGCTAGAAACTTCTGAAAGCTATGATCATACTCCTTGATGATCTCATCAGCACTGCTGGGAGTTTCAGGAATTGTTTGCTTCTGAGAGTTTTACAATAGATTTTATAATTTTGAAACTTTATCTTTCAACTCAGAATTCTCCAATTTGAGACTCTCAGTTTTATCAGAGTCAGAAGCAAGATTCCTTTTCAGGTTTCTGAATTTGACTCTGATCTGCTGATATCTTTCCAGAATTTCATTAAGGCTTTCAGCTAGTTCAGCCTTAGTAAAGTTAATAGCAAAGTCAGGAAATACCTCTTCTATATCTGATTCAGAGTCTGACTCAGAAGCTTCATTGTCTTCTATTATGTTTGCCATGAGAGCTATGTTTTCTCTCTCATCATCTGATTCTGAGTCAGCTTCGGATGTGTCAGAATCATCCCATGTAGCCATGAGACTTTTCTTCTTTTCCTTGCCAAACTTCTTTTTGGGCTTTTCCTTCTGAAGCTTTGGGCAATCACTCTTGTAGTGTCCTTGCTCGTTACATTCATAGCAGATGATGTCTTTGTTGTTTGGCTTTCTGCTTCCTGAAGAGCCTTCAGATCTTCTGTGTCCAAAGGAGGATTTTGACCTTCTGTATCTGGAGAAAGATTCATTATGATTCTCTAATCTTCTGGGATTCCTGAACTTCCTTTGCCTCTGCTTCCATAATTGGTTCACCCTTCTAGAGAGGAGAGATAGGTCATCTTCTTCTGATGAGGACCCATCAGAGGTTTCTTCAACAGCCTGCAAAACTTTGGAGTCAGATTTTCTGTTAGATTTTAAAGCTAATGGCTTACCTTGATTTTGAGGTTCATCTGCTTCTAGCTCTATCTCGTGACTTCTGAGGGAGCTGACAAGTTCCTCCAGAGAGATTTTGTTGAGATCCTTAGCTAGCTTCAGCGCTGTGACCATTGGCCTCCACTGTTTTAGCAAGCTTCTGATGATCTTCTTAACATGATCAGCAATTGAATACTGTGATCGGTGGGAATAGAACTGACTGTTTTTAGAATGCTGGTTCGCGTTTGCGTTTGTTTTCACAAAATGTCGCGGTAAGCAAGAGTCTCCACCGTCTTTTATTTTCTCCAACAAGGAAAGGACAAAAGCACAGCAAAATTCCTTTTCGAGATGTTTCTCGGTTCAGGAGGTAGATTATAGAAAGGGAAGGTGTTAGCACCCTTTCTATCCGTGGTTATCCACGGGCTCTTAGGTACTTTCTCACTATGTTTTCAAAAATGTTTTGCTTTTCTTGTGTTTGTGGGTTTTGAAAAAGTTTGTTTGAAAACTTCGATTTAACTCTTGTATCAGTCCTCAAGAGTGTATGAAGTGTTTGTTTGAAAACTTTTGTCAGAAAAGTGTAGGTGCGAAAAGTATTTTTGTTTTGAAAGAGCAAGTACCTGAGAACCTCTACCTACTCAAAAGAAATTAAGCTGTGTAAATGTCCTTTAGATAGTACTATCCCACTATTGAGAAGTATGTAGCACCGTCGTTGGAGTTTTCGGGTCAATTCGATTATAGGGACATGTGGTCACCAAAGCAATAGTAGGACGCCTTAGCGGTAACCCTAATGTCCTAGATCCTCTTTATCCGAGGCAACCGTTTCGAGGCAACTTGGATATTTATACAAGAGGGCGACCTCTAAAACACCCTATACTCAATGACCACGTCGAGGCAACCAAGTGAGGCGTACCCTAGGAGTGGCATGTGCGAGTGTGTCAGGATTCAGTTAAGTTATCTTTGCACATGTTATGGTGAGCTACGTTTTGATTTTATTTTGAGAACAAGTCTTGTCATGCATAGCCTAGTTAACATACATCTAACAGTTAATAGTTGCGGAAAATAAATCTACGCTATTACAAGGCGTCGGGTATTTACATTGCCAAAAGCAAACCCTTGAAAAGTAAATTGCGGGAAATTGAAGAAAGCGATAAAAATGGTCCTAATTAAAGCTATTACATCCTCGGAGCAATTACATAAATATGATCAAAAATTAATAAAAAATAACCACATGCGCGAGAAAGAATTGAATCGGAGAAGTCCTTAGGGTTTTGACCCTTTTTGAGAAAAGAAAGAAGTTTTTGTCCTTTTTGTATTTAATTAAATTAAACCTAAAACTAATTAATTAATTAAAAGAAATATTTTTGGGTTTTTAATGTCTTGGGGAAATAAAATTAAAAAAAGTCAAAAGTTAGTAAAAAACCCTAATTCTAGTTTATTTTATTGCAAAAAATATTGAAATTAACCTAATTAACAAAAGACTAAATTAATTTGTTAGTATTTATTTACAAAAATAATAAATTAAAGATGAAATTAATAAGTAATAATAATAATAATAATAATATTTTAGTTTTCTGAATTTATTATGAAAATAAATTTAATTTGGTTAATTTAAATAATAATAATAATAATAATTAATAAAAGAAAATAAAAAAGGAAAAGAAATAAACTTGTGGGGGTGATGGCCCAAATCAGGAGGTGTTATTGTGAATTGCCAGGCCCATTAACTCCAGCCACGCTTGACTTTCATGCTTCTCCATGGCGCGTGTTGACTGGGAGTATGATGATCCTTCCATCTGGGCCATTGGATTTGAGGATGGAGACACATGGCATCTGGGAATTGGAGATGCATGGTGGACTCCTTTTGGAATTCTGCACATGAACATGTTAAGAAAAATAATATAAGCGTTTTGGGGGGACCTGGGATTCGAACCCAGGTCCCAATGCTTCCAAGCCAATGCCTTAGCCACTCCAACCACCTGCACGCTTTTGATATTATAATACTAACCAATCATTATATTAAGAATTTAATTAATATGCTGTAAAACACAAAAACGTGCGTATTTTTCAAACCGGCGAATGGAGTGTTAACACATCATCGTCTTCCTCATTGTACCTATAAAAACAACATTAGATAGCGGGGGTTTTTAACCCCCACAACATGCTTGCACGAAAAATAGCGATTAGGGCTGTGGTTTACAGAAATATTTTGCGAGGGTTGGTTTTTGTTCGTCTTGGTTCAACGAATTCAGTCATGGGTCTCACAAGTCTCAGTTTTTCCTGGTTTAGGAATCCCCAATTTCAAACTCAAGAACCCTAGAAAACCGTTCATGGCATCTTTCGATTCAGTGCACTATAATTCAATTAAATGATATCATTAGCTTCATATGGTCCCTATCAATGCAAAACAACCAAGAAAATATGTTAAATGCGCATGAAATAGACAATACGATTCTGGAAAAAAAATCAAACTGTGGTTCTGTGTGTGATGATTCTTTGAGCTTTAAGGCTTGAATTTAATTGCCACACGTTCCTGGGAACTCCTGCAAGGTGTTAGAATCAATGGAATGCCTTGAATTGGCCTGGAATGTAGAAATCAGTTTTGCAATTTTCTTGAAATTTCTCAATATGGCTATGGTCTTTCTGCAGCTTTTTTCACGTGTGTGAGTTAGGGTTTACTTGCATATATATAGAGGAGTGGAATTAGGTCAAAATCTTGAGCAAGAATCCATTGCAATGATGATTGAATATTTGATTGAAAATCAAATCTTTTTGCATTTTCATGATTGAACAAAGTTGCCAATTTTGGAGATTTTGCATCTTTGACTTGGTGCACGAAATTGCCAGCCTTTTTAGGTCATATTTGCTTCACAAAAAGATTGAAAAACCAAATCTTTGTATTTTCCTACAATTTAAATTAATTAAATGAATTAATATCAATTAAAAATCCAATTAATTAATAAAAATAAGAAAATAAATTCAATTAAGCTTGATGGGTCGTGCATAGGCCATGGATGAAGTTTCAAGAAGAGATTTGAGGCCCATTAGCAAAAATAAAGTGTTTTGAGCAAAGTTGACTTTTGCAAATTCATGAAAATTTCCCAACTTCTCCAATGCACAACTTGCTCAATTTTGATCACATTACCATGTTCTTGGACATTTTGGAAAGCTCTTGAAGTCCTCTAACCAATGCCTTTGGTCCCATGTCATTTGGATTTACCAATCTCAAGTTATGACCTTTGACTCAAAGTGCATTTTTGTTGACTTTTGAATTTGACCTATAATGTAGAAATTGATAACTTTTTGTGAGAGCATTTATTGGACTTGGAATGTGAAGATGGATTGTAGGAAATTACATCCCCTTCAAAATGATCATTGGATGGGATTTTTCTGATGAACCATGAAAAAGTTATGCCCTGGTCAAGATACAGTTGACTTTTCTGCTGTCCAAAAATAGTAACTTTTTGCACCTTGATGATTTTTGAGTTATTCTTGTGGAATCATGATCAAGACTTGATCAAATGATGATTGTGAACTCAAAATAAGATGTTGACCAAAAATTCTGACTTTTGACTGCAAAATGACCATTTTGCCCTTGCATTTGATTGTAGGTCAAATGAAGCCTTTGACTGTGCAAATTGACATTGTGAGTCTTGAAACTTGGCATGTGGATGCTTGAGAATGTATATAGGCCTATGAGACTTGATTGAACCATTGAAAACCCCAAATTCCTTGAAATAACCAAAACCCTAATTTCAGCTGGCTTAGGAGGTGTTTGACTGTACAATCTCCTGAGCCATCTTGAACAATTTGAGGATTATTCTTGACAAATCTTGAGGAATATGGGAGGGAAAATTTTGGGGTACAACAGTTGCCCCTGTTCAATCTTCTTAAACCTGAGGATGTAGATTGGCTTGTGTGCCTTTCGTGATCCGAAGGTGGAAGATGATTGAACACTAAAGTGCCCAGAAATTTGCACTCGCATGGTGTAGTATCAGCAATGTGATGTCGGGAATGGGCTTACAGATGCCATTCGGAGAGATGATGGATAGGAGGATGGGCTTATAGATGCCATATGGAGATGTGACAGAATCTTGTCGGGGATGGGCTTATAGATGCCATCTGGAAATTGTTTGTTGAGTCGTAACCTGGTAGGTTGAAAGAAGGAACCTGTGTAGGGTTGCCTGATGATGAGTCCATGTAAAACTGCATCTGAAAGAGAAGGAACCGATGTAGGGTTGCTTCATAATGGTCAAGTAGATAGTTGTCCTGTCTGGTTTCAGGTGTTAATCTACAATCCGTCGTCCACAGATATTTCCTGGCTAGTTACAGGTGTTGATCTGGAACTTGAAAAGGTGGGCCGATGAGATAGTTTTTCTGTCTGGTTTCAGGTATCAATCTCTGACCTGAGAAAGAAAGATGGTTTCCTGTCTGGTTTCAGGTATTAATCTTCAATCTCTTCATGTAGATAACTTTCCTGTCTGGTTTCAGGTATAGATCTACAAGCAGTCGTCCACAGATATTTCCTGGCTAGTTACAGGTGTTGATCTGGAACTTAAGAAGAGTGGTGAGTCAAGGAGATAGTTGTCCTGTCTGGTTTCAGGTATTAATCTCTGACCTGAGAAAGAAAGATGGTTTCCTGGCTGGTTACAGGTGTTAATCTTCAATCTCTTCAATGTAGATACTTTCCTGTCTGGTTTCAGGTATAGATCTACAAGCAGTCGTCCACAGATATTTCCTGGCTAGTCACAGGTGTTGATCTGGAACTTAAGAAAGGTTGATGGTAATCATCTTTGGATTGACCTTTTCCTGAAAAGGCAAAACGTTAGTGGTATGCAATGTCATGATGTATGAAATGCATGATGTTCTCAAAATGAGATCGTGTCGTATGCACTTTGTCATGCATGAAATGTGAAATGTTTATGAATGTACTTTCGTCTGGGAAAATAAATCCTTGACAAATGCCGGGAGTTTGTTAAATCCGGGGCTGATGTTGAAGAGTAGAGTTCTTCGTTTCCGCTGGGGATGATGAACAAAGATGATTGCAAGAATAAACCGGTAGGAGAAGATGACTCAGTTGGGGGATAAACCTGGTGAAGAGATTACTCTGCAGGGAATTACTCTGTGGGAAGAGATGCTTCGCTGAGATTTTAATGATAACTCCGCTGGGGACTCCGTTGATAAGCTCTGTTGGGGATTTTTGATGATTAACTCCACTGGGGGATAGAAAGAACTTCGCTGGGGATGATCTTTCAGTTGCAATTTGCTGAGGATAACCCAGTTAGACTCTGGTGGGGGATAACCTTTGTACTCTGCAGGGGACAAGCTTCCAGAATCTACTGGGGAGATGATTCAACTCGGGTGGGGAAGCTTTTCAGACTGCGCTGGGGAATGGTTCCCCTGGGGGGTATCTTGTATTCCACCGGGGAACATTCTTATACTCTGCTGAGGAATATTAAGAACGCCGGGGACGCTTACTGAGGAATATATGTGTACTCTGCTAGGGAATATTAAGATCTACTGGGGATATCCAACTCCTTTTTAGGGCTGGCAGTAAACTAACTCTGCTTGGGGGAGAGTATTGTTGACTTGCTGGGGATACTGTGCCTTTTTGGGGCTGATGGGAGACCAACTCTGCTTGGGGAGTGAAGGTATCTTGGTCAAATTCTTCCGCTGAACTTACCTTGGTACTTTGGTGGACAAAGCAACTAGATCGCTTAGATAATTCTTATTGCCCCTACTTCCGATGTCACCTGTAATTAGTCCTTTGTTTCGCATGCAAATATTTGTGATCAGCAATTAATGTCAAATGCATATATCAAAAATGAACATTGGACGTTCTTTGTAAAACAAAACAGATAAAGGAAAAAGCAATTTGTAATTTGTCTGAAAAAAATGAGCTTGTATTGATTTTGAAGTTTGCCTGTAAATAGGCGTTTTTTTTGTACAAGAGGCTGGCGTCCTAGTAAGAGAACACCGCCGAACAAAATAGAGTTTATAAAATTTGTGAAAAGAAAACAAAACAGCTATGTGAAAAATCCCACTGGGTTCCAACTCTGTTATCGCCTTTATGTCTTCAAGCGTCTCATCACTTTGCTGCTTGTTTGGAGGGGAATCTGATTGATTGGTGTCGTCTGAGCTTGACAGTTGATACCAAAGCCTGGATGCAGGGTGATCCAATGAGACATAGTATTACGCTTATCCCTAATTTTTTCCTGGACCGCCCTTTCGGGTTTTCAGTCCACCGGGATACCCATTTTTGCCCAAGCCGCCTTTTCAGGTTTTCGACTTGCCGGGTGTACAGATTTTTTTTTTATTTTTGCCCGAACCCTTTTGGTTCGCCGGGAAGCCCTTATTTTTGCCTAAGCCAGTCGACCTAGCGGGTCTTTAATCATGCGTAGTATCTTTTTACTATGTCTGCATTGGCGGGGTGAGGAAGGTCGTCACCATCCATGGTGGTTAGAATCATAGCTCCTCTTGAGAAGATATTCTTAACCACAAATGGCCCTTCGTATGTAGGGGTCCATTTGCCCCTGGGATCACCTTGAGGTAGAATGATGCGCTTGATTACCAGGTCCCTGACTTGATACTCTTGTCGTCTTACTTTCTTGTTAAATGCCTTGATCATCCGTTTTTGGTACGTCTGACCATGACAAATAGCAGTGAGTCTCTTTTCGTCGATTAGGTTTAATTGATCAAGCCGAGTCTGGATCCAGTCATCGTCGCTCAAACCTGCATCCTTCATTATCCAGAGAGAGAGTATCTGAACTTTGATGGGCAAGACTTCCTCCATGCCGTATACCAAGGAAAAGGGTGTTGCCCCTGTTGACGTCCGTGCTGAGGTACGGTACCCATGAAGAGAGAATGGTAACATCTCGTGCCAATCTTTGTAGGTCACTGTCATCTTCTGCATAATCTTCTTAATGTTCTTGTTCGCCGCTTCTACAGCCCCATTCATCTTTGGCCGGTAAGGAGAAGAGTTGTGGTGCTGTATCTTGAATTGCTTGCAGAGCTCAGTGATCATCTTATTGTTAAGATTGGTACCATTGTCCGTAATGATCCTCTCTGGTACACCGTATCGACAGATCAGGTTGTGCCGAATGAACCGTGCCGCGACGTTCTTGGTTACCGTAGCAAAGGAAGCTGCTTCAACCCACTTCGTAAAGTAATCAATTGCTACCAGGATGAAGCGATGCCTGTTGGATGCCGTAGGTTTGATCTCGCCGATCATATCAATGCCCCACATTGCAAAAGGCCAAGGTGTTGTCAAGACGTTCAAAGGAACTGGAGGAACATGCACCTTATCAGCATAGATCTGGCACTTGTGACACGTCCGAGAATGTTGGTAACAGTCAGCTTCCATTGTGGACCAGTAATATCCTGCCCGAAGGATTTTCTTTGCCATGGTATATCCACTGGAATGCTTTCCGAAGGTACCTTCATGCAGCTCTGCCATGATCCTTTCTGCCTCAATCTTATCCATACAACGCAGTAAGGTTGAATTATGGTTTCGTTTATACAGAATGTCGTTGCTGAGGAAGAACTTTGCCGCGAACCTTCTCAGAAACTTCTTGTCATTAACAGATGCACCCTCGGGGTATTCTTGAGCTTCAAGGTACCACTTTACTTCATGATACCAAGGCTTTTCTGTTACCTCTTCGGTCTCAAGATCACAGCAATGTGCATGTTCATCCAATTTCCAAATAATGATCCGGGGAGCCTCGTTATCCCATTTGACTTTGAACATAGAAGACATCGTAGCCAACGCGTCCGCCAACTGATTCTCCTCTCTTGGGAAGTGTTCAAAGGTTATCTCCTCGAAATGGGGAAGCAACGTCAATACATACTCCTTGTAAGGAATAAGATTTGGGTGTTTCGTATCCCACTCGCCTTTGATCTGACTGGTCACGAGGGCGGAATCTCCGAAGACACTCAAAAACTTGATCCTTAGGTCAATTGCAGCTCGAAGTCCCATGATGCATGCTTCATACTCCGCCATGTTGTTGGTGCAGCTGAATCATAGTCGGGCGGTAAGTGGAGTATGAGAGCCTTTAGGAGATATGATCACAGCGCCAATGCCGTTACCCAAAGCGTTTGAGGCTCCGTCAAAGTGCATAGACCATCGAGATCCTTCCTCAGGTCCTTCATCTGGTCCAGGTATTTCACAATCAGTCACTACCATGATATTCTCGTCTAGAAATTCAAAGTTCATAGATTGATAGTCATCCACTGCCTGATGTGCCAAATGGTCTGCCAACACACTTCCCTTGATTGCTTTTTGAGTCGTGTACTGGATGTCATATTCAGTCAAGATCATCTGCCATCTTGCTATTCTTCCGGACAAGGCAGGCTTTTCTAAGATGTACTTGATTGGATCCATTTTTGAAATCAACAGAGTAGTGTGAGTCAACATATACTGTCTCAGCCAGCGAGCAGCCCATACCAAAGCGCAGCAAGTTTTCTCGAGCAGTGAGTATCGGGTCTCACAGTCGGTAAACTTTTTGCTAAGGTAATAAATAGCGTGCTCTTTTCGGCCAGACTCATCATGCTGCCCCAGCACACACCCCATTGAGTTGTCCAGTACTGTCAAGTATAAGATTAGAGGTCTCCCTTCAACCGGTGGCATTAGAATGGGTGGCTCTTGGAGATACTCTTTGATTCTTTCGAAAGCGGCCTAACATTCATCGTTCCAACGTACTACTTGATCTTTCTTCAGTAGCTTGAAGATTGGTTCACAGGTAGCAGTTAGATGTGAGATGAATCGGGCAATGTAGTTCAGCCGTCCTAGAAAGCCTCTGACTTCTTTCTCTGTCTTAGGCACTGGCATCTCTTGTATGGCTTTCACTTTGGCAGGGTCCACTTGAATACCTTTGTCGCTCACGACGAAACCTAGCAGTTTTCCAGATCTCACCCCGAAGGTGCACTTGTTCGGGTTTAACCTCAGCTTGTACAACTTCAACCGGTCAAACAGCTTTTGTAGATGGTCAAGGTGTTCTTCCTCAGTTTGGGACCTTGCAATCATATCGTCGACGTATACTTCGATCTCATGATGGATCATGTCGTGAAACAAAGCAACCATGGCACGTTGGTAGGTTGCCCCATCATTTTTCAACCCCAAAAGGCATGACCTTGTAGCAAAAGGTGCCCCACTAAGTAACAAAAGTGGTCTTCTCCATGTCTTCAGGAGCCATCTTGATCTGATTATAAACGGAGAACCCGTCCATGAAGGAGAATACCTTATGTTGAGCAGTGTTGTCAACCAGAACGTCGATGTGAGGCAGAGGGAAGTCATCCTTAGGGCTCGCCCTGTTCAAGTCTCTGTAGTCAACACACATTCGGACCTTACCATCCTTCTTCGGCACTGGAACCACATTGGCAACCCATTGAGGGTAAGAAGTTACTTCTAGAAAACCGGCGTCAAATTGTTTCATAACCTCAGCTTTGATTTTCTCGGACATCTCTGGACGCATACGGCGAACCTTCTGTTTTACCGGAGGGCATTCTTCCTTGGTAGGCAGGTGATGAACCACAATGTCGGTATCCAACCCAGGCATGTCTTCGTAAGACCAGGCAAAGATTTCCACATAGTCATGCAGCATCTGAATCAACCGTTGTTTCACACTAGACTCCAGATTGGCACCAATCTTGACTTCCTTTTTGTCTGTCTTAGTACCTAGATTTACCGTTTCCACTGGCTCTTCATGTGGCTGAATGGCCCTCTCTTCCTGGAGTAGCAGTCTTGCAAGCTCACCAGGCACTTCGCAATCATCTTCACCTTCGTCTTCGGCTAAGTTGATCGGATTTTCGAAGTCATAACTGGCAGTAGCAGAGTCGTTACCAGTGAGATCCAGAGTGGATTGGGACCTGTATATGTGAGTGTGTGTAAATATAGCTGTTTTGCAATATATAATAAAGAAAGACAAGGAGCGCAAGATTTGAAATGCAAAAAATGTCCAATGCTTTTATTAATGATATATGAAAATGACACACAAAAGCCCTCACAAATGAAGCCACGGTGCCCCGGGTAAGACACCGGGCCATAAAGTTTCAAATTATTGTTTGTTACAAATTCAAAATAAAGGAGTTCATTACTGAGTCACAAAAGTAATAGGGACGAAATCTTTCGCCGTCCAGTTGCTTGGTCCACCGTTGGTCGTAGGGTAAATCCAGCTGTCGAATTTAGATTCCTCTACGTCATCTTCAATGGCATTTACTCCCGAGTTGCTGATGAACACAGGAGGTCTTCCAATCCTTGCACTACGAACAACCCTTTGAGCTTCTGCAGTGAAACCCAAACCAAACTTGTCAGTCTTCTGAGTGAAGTCAGGAAGTCGGCCCCAGTTTGCGCACTCACCCTTCTCAATAACAGCCCGGGCATCCTTTAAGGAAGCCATCTTCAAAGGAGAATCTTCAATCACAGTTTCAGCTGAGGCCAGTGTCTGAGGAACCTCTTCAAAGTGCTGAAATGGGGTCTCAATGAATTCCCCATCCATCTCTATGTACCGGAACGAGTTGAGGTGGCTGACCATGTATTCCTCCTTCCCTTGAACTGTCACAATTTTCCCTCTGACAGGGTATTTCAGCTTCTGATGTAGTGTTGAGGTCACAGCTCCAGCCTTGTGGATCCATGGACGACCCAGCAAACAAGAATAGGACGGTCGAATGTCCATCACATAGAATGTTGAATCAAAGACCTGAGAACCAACTCAGATTGGAATATCAACCTCGCTGTGTACCATCCTTTTAGACCCGTCAAAGGCCCGGACAACAATGTTACTTGGCTTTAGCTCCAAACCCTCGCAATCCAACCTGTCTAGAGCTTTCTTGGGCAAGACGTTCAATGAGGACCCAGTGTCAACCAACACATGTGCAAGAGTAGTTCCCCTGCATTCAATGGAGACATGCAGGGCATCGTTATGGTTCTTCCCTTTAGCAGTCAGATCAGCGTCGGAGAAACCCAGACCATTATCAGCAGTTAAGTTGGCCACACAATTGGTAAATTGATCAGCTGACGTCTCTTGTGGCACGTGGGCCGTCTTCAGGAAGGTAATCAGAGCCTTGGCATGGGCCTCTGAACACAACAACAGTGATAGCATAGAAATTTTAGATGGGGTGTTCCCCAGCTGCTCAACTACATTAAAATCACTCTTCTTGATAATCTTAATAATCTCTTCCATCTCCTGTTTGGAAGCTTCAACAGTGGTTGTCTTCGGTGCCTCCGTCTGGGCAGGCATATCAGTAGCGATCCCTTTGCCCCGAGCGTCAGATGACTCGGCAGCAGGGGTAGAGATAGGAACTTGGTCAGGAAGGGAAATAGGCACACTTGCAGGTGTGATGACAATAGGTCTCTAGACTGTTGGTGGCGTAATATCTGGTGAGAAAAATCTACCACTGTGGGTGACTTTGGCAGGCCCGGTGATGTTGCTGACGCCGGTACTAGTATCAAACTCTTGCTTAACTCCGAGAACATAAATATCTGCCCCATAGTGCCAAGGGACAGCTTTGTCAGATGTATAGGGGATGGGCCCCGGAACAGTGATGATTATGGGAGCAATCTTCTGAGCAGGCGTAATTTTGACAGGCTTCCTCGAGGGAGCCTTGGGAGAATTGTTGAAAATAGTAACAATGGACACTTCTTCAGTAGGGGTAGCAGGAACGACAATCTTCTCGAACAGGATTTCTTTATTATCCATCAGGTTTTGGATACCTGATTTCAAATATGGGCAACCAGCAGGTGAAATGGAACACAGATGGCAACCTTCACTACATCCCGGAAATAAACCGGCTAGCAACAGGTCCCTCTTGACGGTCAACAGCGGAGTAACAATATCATCAACAGAGGCTACATACAGGTCTTCCTCTACAGCATTCGCACCATGCTTGGGCATGGGAGCAGTCACAACATTGGGCCTTTCGGGCGCCTCGAACTCTATCTCTTTGGCATCGATTAGGTCCTGAACCTTATTCTTCAGAGCACAACAATCATCCGTAGTATGCCCCGGGCTATCAGAGTGATAAGCGCAGCGGACATTAGGATTGTACTTTGGAGATGTGGTGTTTACAACCTTCGGAGCTTCTTTTATAGTCACCAGATTGGTTGTCAGTAACTGTGGCAATATCTGGGACAAGGTCATGCTGAGCCGAGTGAACTGCCTTCTGGGTCTCTCACCCCTTTGTTGGTTATGATGCTGAGGAGCAGCAGCAGGTTTTGAAATTACCACCGCGTTGACAGCTTGGCAGCGTTCTGGTCTATTCTGTTTCCTTGAGCCATACACAGCATTGGATTCCTTCTTGAAGGGCTTCTTCTTAGTGCTCGATGAGGCACCTTTCTGTATCTTCCCAGACTTGATACCAGCTTCTATTCTCTCACCCGTCAAGATAAGGTCTGTAAACCCGGCAGAAGAACTTCCAATCAAATGGTTGAAGAATGGACCAGACAGGGTCCCCAAGAACATATCCACAAGTTCACGGTCAGTTAAAGGTGGCTGCACCCTTCCAGCCAGGTCTCTCCACTTTTGAGCATACTCCTTAAATCCTTCACCCGTCCCTAGTGACATACCCTGGAGTTGGGTACGCGTAGGAGCAAGGTCGGAATTATACTGATACTGCTTATAGAATGCAGTAGCCAAATCCTCCCAGTTGCGAATACTGGCTCCATCCAGCTGATAGAACCATTCGAGTTGAGTCCCTGAAAGACTATCCTGGAAGAAATGGATCCACAAATTCTTGTCAGCTGTATAAGGTTAGATCTTCCTTACATATGACCGGAGGTGAAGCTTAGGACAGGAAGCTTCGTCGTATTTGGCAAAAGCAGGTGCCTTGAACTTGTGGGGAATCACCACCCCAGAGGATAAGCCTAGGTCTCCAAAGTCCAACCCGAGCACATTCTGAATCTCCATAGCACTTAAGCGGTCCTCCAGCTGTTTGTACCTATCCTCAGCAGGAGGGTACTGTTCATCATTATAATCCGTCTCGTTGTCGGAGACCACGGGACTAGGAACCCTTCTCTCTTGGGGACTGTCTTTCCCTACAGAGGAAGTAGTCATATCAACCTCATTTTGTAGTCCATTCCCAAATCTGCGTCCAGTGTTGAACAAGACGGTCCTCTTCTTCTTCTTCTTCAGAATCAGAGTCTTCAACTCCTGTTGACCCTGGGCTAGGCTCATAACCAACTCTTGGAACTGGGCATTCTGGGCCTGGAGGGCCCTGATAGCTTGTTCAATGGTAGGTTCAGAAGACATGATGATTGCTGAAATAAACAGCGAAGAAGATAAGTGACCTGTAAAAAGGGTACCTGTTATGCATATGATGGCATGAAATGCGTATGATTTATGTTTTCAAAGACAATCGGGATTCAACTTTGTAGACAAAAAGGAAACACACTTTATTAGATTCAACTTTGGAATTTAAATTGTTCAACAAATTTCCCTTAGGTGTTACATGAATGAAAATACTGAAAAGTAAACAAAAGCTGTAAAAGAAACATCCAAGGCTCCTCAATGCTCCCATGGCCTCTTCTTCTTGGTGCGGATATAGTCATTCAGGATCCGCTCGTTCTCCAATTGCTTTGTCAGCTTCTGGATCTTCTGTTCCTGGTCATTGAACCTTTCCCGATAAGAATCCCGTTCTTGCTGCAGTTGTGCCCAAGACCTCTTCAGCGTGTCAACATCAGTGGGCATATGAGGACGGAGAACAGTTGGAGGAACCCCGTCTTTATCAGGAACTTCAAGAGTAATAGGCCTGACAGCTTCGTATGGCATACCTAATTTCTGAGCACGGATGCGGACCCATCTGAAGTAGGATTCCATTGGTAGAGAAGTCTTCGGTCCCAACTCATGTGGGTCAGCTTTGTGAATTCTGTCCCAAGCACGGATGAATCTACGACGCAGCTCGTCACTATCTACCTGAAACTCAAAACTGATGTGAGGTATCAACATCTCATGAGGCCCTGCTCTTCTGGCTCTTCCAAACTGACGGAGAGCTAAACATGGGTTATAAGAGATTCCTCCTTGGGTTCCGATCAAAGGAACATTAGGGTACTCTCCGCAACGATCAATAACAGCCACCTCATCTAAACCTCTGAGAGTCCAAATGATGTCATTATCAGTGAGAGACATTATCCTATGAGCCCAGCCCATTCCTTCTTTGTTCTTCAGTACGAACTTAGGGAGGTGCGAAATAAACCACCTCACCAATAAAGGAGCACAACACCACAAAGTTCCCCATCTTCGGGAAGTACGAGCATAGAGTTGTTGCAGGATATCACCCAAGAGAGTGGGTACAGGGTTCCGAGATATGAAGATCCTTATGGTGTTGACATTAACAAAGGTATCAGGATTTGGAAACAATACTAGACCATAGATTAAGAGATCCAGAATGTCTTCGTATGCCCTGAAGTCTAAGTCATTCCAGAAACTATTAGCTTTGCCAATCAGAAACTTAGCCAAAAAGCCCTTAACTCCACTTCTAGTCTCCCAGTTAGCCATTACCTCTTCTTTGGTCAAGGGAAGGGCTGCAGCAATCTCTTCAGGCCTAAGAGTCTTTTCCCAACCAGTGAATGGAGTCTGTTCCAAAACAGGGATACCAAGCAAATCAGAGAATTCTTCCAGGGTAGGGACCAGCTGGAAGTCTTGAAAGGTGAAGTAATGGTATAGCGGATCATAAAACTGGGCCAGGACGCTCACTAATTATTGGTCCCACCTTGAAGTGACTAAACCGAGAAGAGAACCATGCCTCTTGATGAAGGAAGTAGTGTTTGGAATCCTGTCAACCAATTCTGTAAGCAAAGTAGGTGGTTGAACAAAGTTGAGCCGGATAGTATCCCTTCGCACGGGCATCATGATGTCCTACAAAACAGAGCAAAGATGAAACCATCTTGTCTTTGAAATGGGTTAGTCCTTATGCAGGATGCATGCAATGTTATGATGGTATGATGTTATGATAAAGGCACACCACAAGTATTCACAAAAGGCAAACATGGTAAGGCACACAAGTCACACAAGACAGCCCTTAGAGTTCAGGCCAGCATGAAGTTTAGGTACTACCCTCTTTCAATTTCAGTTGGTTAAGACCTGTCCTAAAAATATTAACCGGGTTCTAGAGGATCTCAATATCACTGACTACCCTCGATCGGTCATAACTCCAGCTTAGCAACCTTTTCTTGCGGTCGGAACCATCGCGAGAGTTTAGCCTCAATGAGTGTAGCATATTGCTACTGTTCTATGGCCAAGTTGGTCAATTTAAGGTTCTAAAGTCAGTTGGTGTTTAATGACTCCTCAGAAGACCCATATTCTCCTCGTTCCAACACAAGGGATATCGGTACAGACCAAGGTGTCACACCAACGTAGCTACTGCTTCACCCGTGTCGGTCTACGCCGGACAGGTCCCTCACAGTTTATTGCTACTTACCTAAAGGGTATTCCCCAGATCCGGGTTAGGATCTATAAAACTCTGATGCAAGCCCACAAAGTTAAAGCAAACAAGGCATACAATTGAAAACATAGTGATCTAATCCTAAGGTACACCTCACTTATTAATTATCCCCAGCAGAGTCGCCAGTTCTGTGATCGGTGAGAATAGAACTGACTGTTTTTAGAATGCTGGTTCGCGTTTGCGTTTGTTTTTCCAAAATGTCGCGGTAAGAAAGAGTCGCCACCGTCTTTTATTTTCTCCAACAAGGAAAGGACAAAAGCACAGCAAAATTCCTTTTCGAGATGTTTCTCGGTTCGGGAGGTAGATTATAGAAAGGGAAGGTGTTAGCACCCTTTCTATCTGTGGTTATCCACGGGCTCTTAGGTACTTGCTCACTATGTTTTCAAAAATGTTTTGTTTTTCTTGTGTTTGTGGGTTTTGAAAAAGTTTGTTTGAAAACTTCGATTTAACTCTTGTATCAGTCCTCAAGAGTGTATGAAGTGTTTGTTTGAAAACTTTTGTCAGAAAAGTGTAGGTGCGAAAAGTATTTTTGTTTTGAAAGAGCAAGTACCTGAGAACCTCTACCTACTCAAAAGAAATTAAGCTGTGTAAATGTCCTTTAGACAGTACTATCCCACTATTGAGAAGTAGGTAGCAACGTCGTTGGAGTTTTCGGGTCAATTCGATTATAGGGACATGTGGTCACCAAAGCAATAGTAGGACGCCTTAGCGGTAACCCTAATGTCCTAGATCCTCTTTATCTGAGGCAACCGTTTCGAGGCAACTTGGATTTTTAGACAAGAGGGCGACCTCTAAAATACCCTATACTCAATGACCACGTCGAGGCAACCAAGTGAGGCGTACCCTAGGAGTGGCATGTGCGAGTGTGTCAGGATTCAGTTAAGTTATCTTTGCACATGTTATGGTGAGATACGTTTTGATTTTATTTTGAGAACAAGTCTTGTCATGCATAGCCTAGTTAACATACATCTAACAGTTAATAGTTGCGGAAAATAAATCTACGCTATTACAAGGCGTCGGGTATTTACATCGCCAAAAGCAAACCCTTGAAAAGTAAATTGCGGGAAATTGAAGAAAGCGATAAAAAGGGTCCTAATTAAAGCTATTACATCCTCAGAGCAATTACATAAATATGATCAAAAATTAATAAAAAATAACCACATGCGCGAGAAAGAATTGAATCGGAGAAGTCCTTAGGATTTTGACTCTTTTTGAGAAAAGAAAGAAGTTTTTGTCCTTTTTGTATTTAATTAAATTAAACCTAAAACTAATTAATTAATTAAAATAAATATTTTTGGGTTTTTAATGTCTTGGGGAATAAAATAAAATAAAAGTCATAAGTTAGTAAAAAACCCTAATTCTAATTTATTTTATTGCAAAAAATATTGAAATTAACCTAATTAATAAAAGACTAAATTAATTTGTTAGTATTTATTTACAAAAATAATAAATTAAAGGTGAAATTAATAAATAATAATAATAATAATAATAATAAAAATATTTTAGTTTTCTGAATTTATTATGAAAATAAAGTTAATTTGGTTAATTTAAATAATAATAATAATAATAATAATAATAATTAATAAAAGAAAATAAAAAAAGGAAAAGAAATAAACTTGTGGGGGTGATGGCCCAAATCAGGAGGTGTTATTGTCAATTGCCAGGCCCATTAACTCCAGCCACGCTTGACTTTCATGCTTCTCCATGGCGCGTGTTGACTGGGAGTATGATGATCCTTCCATCTGGGCCATTGGATTTGAGGATGGAGACACATGGCATCTGGGAATTGGAGATGCATGGTGGACTCCTTTTGGAATTCTGCACATAAACATATTAAGAAAAATAATATAAGCGTTTTGGGGGGACCTGGGATTCGAACCCAGGTCCCAATGCTTCCAAGCCAATGCCTTAACCACTCCAACCACTTGCACGCTTTTGATATTATAATACTAAGCAATCATTATATTAAGAATTTAATTAATATGCTGTAAAACACAAAAACGCGCGTATTTTTCAAACCGGCCAATGGAGTGTTAACACATCATCGTCTTCCTCATTGTACCTGTAAAAACAACATTAGATAGCGGGGGTTTTTAACCCCCACAACATGCTTGCACGAAAAATAGCGATTAGGGCTGTGGTTTACAGAAATATTTTGCGAGGGTTGGTTTTTGTTCGTCTTGGTTCAACGAATTCAGTCATGGGTCTCACAAGTCTCGATTTTTCCTGGTTTAGGAATCCCCAATTTCAAACTCAAGAACCCTAGAAAACCGTTCATGGCATCTTTCGATTCAGTGCATTATAATTCAATTAAATGATATCATTAGCTTCATATGGTCCCTATCAATGCAAAACAACCAAGAAAATATGTTAAATGCGCATGAAATAGACAATACGATTCTGGAAAAAAGCTTCAAACCGTGGTTCTGTGTGTGATGATTCTTTGAGCTTTAAGGCTTGAATTTAATTGCCACACGTTCCTGGGAACTCCTGCAAGGTGTTAGAATCAATGGAATGCCTTGAATTGGCCTGGAATGTAGAAATCAGTTTTGCAATTTTCTTGAAATTTCTCAATATGGCTATGGTCTTTCTGCAGCTTTTTTCACGTGTGTGAGTTAGGGTTTACTTGCATATATATAGAGGAATGGAATTAGGTCAAAATCTTGAGCAAGAATCCATTGCAATGATGATTGAATATTTGATTGAAAATCAAATCTTTTTGCATTTTCATGATTGAAAAAAGTTGCCAATTTTGGAGATTTTGCATCTTTGACTTGGTGCACGAAATTGCCAGCCTTTTTAGGTCATATTTGCTTCACAAAAAGATTGAAAACCCAAATCTTTGTATTTTCCTACAATTTAAATTAATTAAATGAATTAATATCAATTAAAAATCCAATTAATTAATAAAAATAAGAAAATAAATTCAATTAAGCTTGATGGGTCGTGCATAGGCCATGGATGAAGTTTCAAGAAGAGATTTGAGGCCCATTAGCAAAAATAAAGTGTTTTGAGCAAAGTTGACTTTTGCAAATTCATGAAAATTTCCCAACTTCTCCAATGCACAACTTGCTCAATTTTGATCACATTACCATGTTCTTGGACATTTTGGAAAGCTCTTGAAGTCCTCTAACCAATGCCTTTGGTCCCATGTCATTTGGATTTACCAATCTCAAGTTATGTCCTTTGACTCAAAGTGCATTTTTGTTGACTTTTGAATTTGACCTATAATGTAGAAATTGATAACTTTTTGTGAGAGCATTTCTTGGACTTGGAATGTGAAGATGGATTGTAGGAAATTACATCCCCTTCAAAATGAGCATTGGATGGGATTTTTCTGATGAACCATGAAAAAGTTATGCCCTGGTCAAGATACAGTTGACTTTTCTACTGTCCAAAAATAGTAACTTTTTGCACCTTGATGATTTTTGAGTTATTCTTGTGGAATCATGATCAAGACTTGATCAAATGATGATTGTGAACTCAAAATAAGATGTTGACCAAAAATTCTGACTTTTGACTGCAAAATAACCATTTTGCCCTTGCAGTTGATTGTAGGTCAAATGAAGCCTTTGACTGTGCAAATTGACACTGTGAGTCTTAAAACTTGGCATGTGGATGCTTGAGAATGTATATAGGCCTATGAGACTTGATTGAACCATTGAAAACCCCAAATTCCTTGAAAGAACCAAAACCCTAATTTCAGCTGGCTTAGGAGGTGTTTGACTGTACAATCTCTTGAGCCATCTTGAACAATTTGAGGATTATTCTTGACAAATCTTGAGGACTATGGGAGGGCAAATTTTGGGGTACAACAAATACCCTTTGTCAAGAACTTTGAGACCAGCAACCAGAATTTGAAATCTTGAGAACATCGTTTCAATTGATTCACTTTCTTCCATCTTGAATGCCTCATACCTCTGAATGAGTGCAAGAGCTTTAGTTTCTTTGACTTGAATGTTGCCTTCATGCGTCATTCTCAGAGAGTCAAACATATTCTTTGCAGTGTCTCAGTTTGATATCTTTTCATATTCAGAGTAAGAGATGGCGCTGAGAAGAATTGTTCTGGCCTTGTGATGATTTCTGAAATCACGCTTTTGTTGATCAGACATTGCTTTCCTGTCAATCTTCTGACCACTTCCATTCACTGGGTGCATGTATCCATCAGTCACCATATCCCACAGATCAGCATCATGGGCCAGAAAGAAGCTTTCAATTATGTCTTTCCAGTAATCAAAGTTCTCTCCATCAAAGACTGGAGGTTTGCCACTGAATCTGTCTCTTTCTTCATTGTTGTCATTGCTGATGTTTTGATGTGGTCCTGCCATTGTGTTTTTCTAATGCTGGATCTTGTACTGACACGGTTAAGTGTTATAAGCTCAGAACCAGGCGTTCTGATGCCAATTGAAGATGTGAAAAACACAAGAAGGGGGTTGAATTGTAAAACTTAAAATCAAATGCATACTTTACGTTATTTTTATCCTGGTTCGTTTGATCTCAAACTACTCGAGTCCACCCGTCAAGGTGATTTCGCCTCTCTCCAACGAGGTCTTAATCCACTATATTCAACTGAATACAACAACTACTTTAACAACTGTTAAATCCTTCTTGAGTCTAACCACAGACCGGTTTATCTCAAGGAATTTCTCTTACAGATAATTGAACAAAAGTGTGTTTGATGTTTTCTAATAAAACTATATATCACAACTATGATAATACACAATATGAAGCTTTAGAATAAAAACTGGATTGCTAGAGCTATAGAGTAAGCGTGGTTGAAAGCTTAGCAAATGTATGAGTGAATGAAGATGATTGGCTTAGGCGTATGTGCGTGTAGAGTATTAGGCATTTCTTTTCTCACTGACTTGTTTAAGTAGCCTAGGAAGAGATACATTGTTGTCCATAAATCCATTTCAATGCTCATAACGTTCTTTCCTTTTTGAGAAGATCTTTGTCTTGGAATAAAGCCGTTGGTAATAAATCTGTCTTGAATGCTTAGTAACGTTGACACTTCAGAATGTTCTGCTAATGATAATCAGAGTGTTCTTAGCTTTAGCTTATTCTGACGCTTTTGAGTGTTGATGACATGGTTAGGATCTTGATCAGAGTCAGAGTATGTTATGCGCAGATTCTGTTCATCAGGCTTCAGCGTAGCACATGTTATTTGATCTTCTGATACTGACATATCTTCTGATGCTGATGTTGATACTAATATTTTGATGCAGATTCCATCAGAGTTTCTGTAAATACAAAACATAATTTTAAGTAGCATATATGTCTTAAACATAAATCTCCTAATTCATTTAATCTTGTATTTTGTTATCATCAAAACTCTAACTGAGGGTTGTAGAATCAAACTATGTTCTAACAAAGAATGTCGGGGCAACCTATCAACGCGCCATGGTGGCTTTGTTTCATGATATGATACATCATGAGATAGAGGTTTACATGGACGACATGATAGCCCATTCACAAACAGAATAAGAACACCTCGACCATCTGCAAAAGCTGTTTGTCAGGTTGAAGGAGTACAAGCTCAGACTGAATCCTAACAAGTTCACTTTCGGAGTCAGGTCCGGTAAACTCTTGGGTTTCATAGTCAGCAACAAAGGCATTGAGGTTGATCCTGCCAAAATCAAAGTTATACAAGAAATGCCTGCCCCCCGCACTGAGAAGGAGGTCAGAGGTTTCTTGGGACACCTAAACTACATTGCAAGGTTCATTTTTCACCTAACATCTACCTGTGAACCGATCTTCAAGCTATTGAAGAAAGATCAAGTGGTTAAATGGAATGATGACTGTCAAGTTGCTTTCAATAAAATCAAGGAGTATTTGCTAGAACCTACTATCTTGATGCCACCCGTCGAAGGAAGGCCGCTAATCATGTATCTGACTGTCTTAGAAAATTCAATGGGGTGCGTACTGGGCCAACATGACGAGTCTAGCCGAAAAGAGCATGCCATTTATTACCTTAGCAAAAAGTTTACCGACTGTGAGACCCGATACTCACTGCTCGAGAAAACTTGCTGCACTTTGGTATGGGATGCTCTCCGGCTAAGGCAGTACATGTTGACTCATACCACTTTGTTGATTTCTAAGATGGATCCAATCAAGTACATCTTTGAAAAACCTGCTCTATCCGGAAGAATCGCTAGATGGCAGATGATCCTAACAGAGTATGATATACAATACACGACCCAAAAAGATATAAAGGGGAGTGTACTAGCCGATCATCTGGCCCATCAAGCTGTCGAAGATTACCAATCCATGAGGTTCGACTTCCCCGACGAGGATATCATGACAGTGGACAACATTGAAGAGAACAGACCGTATGACGGACCTGAACAAGGATCCCGATGGACCCTGTACTTCGATGGTGCCTCCAATGCACTTGGAAACGGTATCGACGCGGTACTTATCTCTCCAGAAGGTTGCCATACACCTTTCACTACCAGACTCTGCTTCAGCTGCACCAACAACATGGTCGAGTATGAAGCTTGTATCTTTGGTCTCAAGGTTGTTATTGACCTGGGAATCAAATCTTTGATTGTATTTGGGGACTCAGCTTTGGTTATTAGTCAAATCAAAGGAGAGTGGGATACTAAACATCCAAACCTCATCCCTTACAAAGAACATGTCTTGACATTGTTACCACATTTCGAGCAGATTACCTTTGAGCACTTTCCGCGAGAAGAAAAACAGCTGGCGGATGCTCTAGCTACAATGTCATCCATGTTTAAACTTAACTGGGATAATGAGGCTCCCCAAATCACCATTGAACGGATGGACCGACCTTGGTTTCATAACGTCAAAAGGTATCTCGAAGCACAAGAATACCCTGAAGGAGCTTCAGTCAATGACAAAAAGTTCTTGAGGAGGTTCTCAGCTAAGTTCTTCCTGAGCAATGGTATCCTATACAAGCACAATCATGATTGCATTCTGCTCCGTTGTGTGGACAAGGTTGAAGCTGAGCAGATCATGGGTGAACTGCACAATGGTACCTTTGGCACCCATTCTAGCGGACATACGATGGCTAAGAAGATTCTACGGGCAGGCTATTACTGGTCTACCATGGAAGCTGACTGCCATCAACATTCCCGAACATGCCATAAGTGTCAAATCTATGCAGACAAGGTACATATACCTCCAGTTCCTCTCAATGTCTTAACAGATCCTTGGCTATTCGCTATGTGGGGAATCAACATGATTGGAGAGATCAAGCCTACAACATCCAATGGACACCGCTTCATCCTGGTGGCCATTGACTACTTTACCAAATGGGTCGAAGCAGCTTCCTTCGCATCCGTCACAAAGAATGTTGTTGCCCGCTTCATCAAACAGAACCTCATTTGCCTGTATGGTATCCCCGAAAGGATCATCACCGACAATGGTACAAACTTGAACAACACTATGATCACCGCTCTGTGCGAGAAGTTCCAGATTCAACATCACAATTCATCTCCCTATCGGCCAAAGATGAACGGTTTTGTCGAAGCTGCGAATAAAAATATCAAGAAGATCATACAAAAGATGACAGTCACCTACAAGGACTGGCATGAAATGCTACCGTTTGCTCTGCATGGGTACCGTACCACGGCACGCACTTCAACTGGGGAAACACCCTATTCTTTGGTATATGGCATGGAATTTGTTTTACCTATCGAGGTTCAGATTCCCTCCTTGAGAATCATGAAGGATGCTGGTTTGAGTGAAGACGATTGGATTCATACCCGGATTGATCAACTTAACTTGATTGACGAAAAGCGACTTACTGCTGTTTGCCATGGTCAGGCATATCAGAAACGAATGATCAAGGCTTTCAACAAGAAAGTCAGACGCCAGGTATATCAAGTCATGGATCTTGTAATCAAACGGATCATCTTGCCGCAAAGTGATCCCAGGGGCAAATGGACTCCTACTTACGAAGGACCATTTGTGATCAAAAACATCTTTTCTGGTGGGGCAATGATCCTGACCACCATGGACGGCGACGGCCTTCCGCACCCTGCAAACACAGACATAGTCAAAAGATACTACGCATAAACGACCCGGCAAGTTGAAATCCCGAAAGGGCGACTTGGGTAAAAATGGGCATCCCGGTGAATCGAAAACCCGAAAAGGAGGTTCAGGCAAAAATTAGGGATAAATGAAAAAAATTTGTACACCCGACAAGTTGAAAACCCGAAAGGGAGGCTTGGGCAAAAAAAGGGTTTCCCGGTGGACTGAAAACCCGAAAGGGAGGTCCAGGAAAAAGTTAGGGAATTAAAGCGTATGACTATGTCTCGTCGGATCACTTTAAGGACAATCTCTTCACCAGACAAACTCCAGGCTTCTGATCAATCCAATCATCATCGGACGAAGCAACGAATGGACAAGATATCCAGAGTTACGAAGGCTATAGCAGAATGGGAACCCCATGGAATTTTTACACATAGCCATCTTTCTTTGTATAAAAATTTTCTCATTTTTATGACAACATCCTCTTACTAGGATGTCTGCCTCCTTTGTACAAAATACTTACACAAAGTTAATATAAAGATACTTCAAAGTGCAGAAAACTATTTGCCTTTTCTTCTTTTTACACTTGTGTTTTATTTGAAAACGTCCAATGGTTTATTAAATGAGCATATGCATTTGAATATAATCGTTGTTTACAAATAAACGAAATGTGAAAGAATAGTTACTGACAGGTTGAAAGGATAGGAAAACGTCTTTAGGCTATTCCAGGAAGAATCCCCTGCAGTACATCATCTGGATCCCCAGCCGAGCTAAAACCTTGAAATACAAATCCCCAGCGGAATTAAAATTCAAAATCCTCGCCAGAGTTAAAACTTCAAACTCCCAATCCCCGACGGAGTTATATTTTCAAACCCTTAATCCATCATCAGAGTTGAGAACTTCAAACTTCCAATCCCCAGCAGAGAAAAACTTTGGGTCATAAATCCCCAACAAAGATGAAACCTCCTTCCCCAGCGAAGTCAAGTTTCCAGCAATATAGCTACTCCCCAACAGAATGAAGATTCTCGTTCTTAACTCCCCAGTTTGGAGTCCCCCAAGATTCAAATTCCCCTAGCAGATTGAAGATTCTCATTCTCGGTTCCCCAGTAAAGTTTCCAGAGTTTTCGTTACTCCCAACATAAATTTGTCAGAATTTTTAATCCCCTGCAGATCGAAGATTCTCATTCTCACTTCTCCCGTGAAGCCCCCAAGGTTTCAATTTCCCCAGGAGGTCGAAGTTTCTCATTCTTAATTCTCCGTATAAGCCATCAGAGTCTTCCTTATTCTCCAGCAGATCAAGGTTTTCCTTTGTTTAATCCCCAGTGAGATCATCAGAATTTCCTTATTCCCCAGTCGAGTAAGGATCCCCATTGGTGTACTCCCCAGCTACAGTCATCAAAGTTCTCTGGATTCCTCAAGCAGGTTTCTCAAGCAGACTTGAAGGATCCCTCTATCCCCGGGAAAGTCATAAAGGATTCTCATATCCCCACAGAATTTGTCAAGATTTTTGATAATCCCCGCAAGTTGCCAAGGATTTTCTATCCCCAACGGTGGTCCAATGATTTCTCATACTCAACAATTAAAGATTTTGAATCTCCAACAGCAGACAAGGATTTATTTTCCCCAGCAGCAGTCAAAGAATTTATTATCCCCAACTATCAAGGATTTATTTTCCTCAGCAAGATAGCGAATCAGCTTACATGCGCATACATTACATTCATAAACATTGATAAAACACATTTTATTGCATCATATATTTCATGCAACATAATTTTGTGTTTCAGCTAACATTTTACCCTTTTCAGGATAAGATTAAAAGCTATCTTTAACAAATTTTCAAAGATTTCAGATACAGTATGGATACACCCCAGACACAGAGGTCATTCTATTACTCATTCAGAATTTCAAGTCAAGATACAGTTCAGATACGCTCCAGACACGGATGCCATTTTGTCACTCATTCAGACTTCAACAAGTCAGATATTGATTAGATATGCTCCAGACACGAAAGCCATTCTATTTCTCATTCAGATTCAACTATCAATTTCAGGTCCAGATACACTCCAAACACGGAAGTCATTCTGCCTCTTATTCAGATCCCAGTTACAGTTCAGATACACTCCAGACACGGAAGTCATTTTGCTACTCATACAGATCTCAACTTCAGATACAGTCCAGATACGCTCCAGACACGGTTGCCATATGTCACTCATTCAAATTTTTTCCCAGCCCAGAGATGCTCTAGACACGGATGTCATTCTGTCGCTTATTCAGGTCTCAGATTCAGATACAATACAGATACACTCCAGACAAGGCAGACATTTTGTTATTCATTCAAGAATTAAATACAGTTACAGCTCGGATACGCTCCAGACACGGACGCCATTCCCTTGCTCATACAGACTCAGTCTTTGGATACCATTCTGATGTTCATTCTCCTGATTTTCAACAAACATTCTTGGACGGCATCTTTAAGCCCATCTCCGACAAGATTATGTCACCTCTCCAAATGGCATCTTTAAGCCCATTCCCTCAACCACATTTTGACGAGTGCAAATTTACAGGCACTCTAGTGTCCAATCATCTTTTACCTTCGAGTCACGAACGGCAAACTCGCCAATCTAACTCTTTAGGTTCAAGAAGACGGAACAGGGGCAGCTGTTGTACCCCAAAATTTTCCCTCTCATTTTATCAAGATTTCCCCTCATAAGACTCTTTAGACTCCAGACAGAATTAGGGTTTGCTCTGCTCAAGACCTCTCCTTGCACTGTTGACCTGAAATTAGGGTTTGAGTTTGCACAGCGATTTTTGGATTTCCAATGCCTCATGTGACTTTCATACTTCATATTGGACCTCTAAGATTGCCCATACCAAGTTTCAAGCTTTGAATCAAATTTTTGCCCAGTCAATTGGACAGTTGACCTGAAAAACAATTGTATTGGGGAAAAAGTCAATTGTGGCCAATTTACAGTCAAACCTCATAATTTTTTATTCACATCAACATTATAGACTCATATGAACCATTTTATCAAGTTTGGACCACAACTTCTCAAGAAATTTGATCAGATCATCAAAAGGGCAAAATGGTCATTTTTAAGGTTTTGACTGCAGAAGGGAAATTTCTGATTTTTAACCTAGCCAATGGCAAATTGGGTTCAAGCATGGATTCAAGGACTCAATGGCATCATCTTGACCTAATCACAAGGTTCAAAAGATTTCAAATGCATTGGATTGACAGATAAATTTTCCAATCAACTGATCAAAAAATCAACTGTACACTGAAAAGTCAAACTTTGACTTTTTGGTCAAAATCAAATGCCAAGGGTCATTTTTCATCAAGATGTGTCAAAACATGAAACTTGTTCATCAAGAAACCCAATTTTGAAAATTAGGGTTTAAAATGAAAATTTTCATAACTTAGAAATTTTCTAAGTTATAAAAATTTCTTATTTTTTCCTAACTTTGCCCAACATTTTCACCATGATGCAATTGGATTCAAACAAAACTTCCAACATGAAAGTTGTAGTCCTCCACAAAATCTACAACTTTTATTCACAAATTTTTTCCAAAATATGTTTGGATCGCAAGTTATGATTTTGTGAACAAGGGTCCATGAAACTTTTAACTTAGTGAAATTTTGCCCTAGTTTAGGCAGGATTTTGACCTATCTTCATGGAATTTTTTCACATAGTTCCAAGTGTAATCTCAAAATGCATTTCAAAGATGGATTATATAGCATGTTACAAGCTTTCCAAAATGTCCAAGAACTCTCCAAAATCATTTATGGTTAGGGAGAATCGAAGAAAAGAAAATGGCCATTTCTCACTTTTGTCCATGGCATTTTTCATGTTGATACAAGTTGCAATTCTGTCCAAACCTTGCTTGTACTTGTTTACAGGTCCTTAAACCTTTACACACTCATAAATTAAATGCAAACACATTGGATTAAGACTTTATTCTGAGCTTTAGAGCATTGTACAAGGAATTAATCTAAAAATGGCAAAAAGGCAACATTGCCACTTTGATAAAGCTTGCTTTTATGTCAAGTTGTTTCTCTTGAGCTGTGAACCCAATATTTTGCAGAAAACCAACTCCACAAACTTAGGGCAAGGTACACCAACTTTGTGCAACTAAAAAGGAGGCATGTACAGGCTCTTAAGCATGGTCATTTCACTTTTGCTTCAAAAGCAAGAAAGTGTGCAAAAGATCAACAACTCTTGTATCTGTTAAAACCAAAGTGCGTGAACATTTGAAACAACCTTAATACATTATACCAAGCCAGAAACACGATCTAGCAAGTTCTCAAACATACTCTAACATCAAAACACCAAGTTCTTGCAAAAACAGGGCAGGCCCTGCAGAATCACTTCCATCTTCACATTGTCTCGTGCTTTTTGTCCCAAACCAGTTCCAACACACTCCATATAACATACCTAAACTATCCCAACCATTCCCAAGTTACTGTAACTCCATTTACACACTTCACCATTTTTAAATTCTGAGTTTGCAGGTTGAGTTCTATAGGAAGATTCAAGCCATTTCAAAGCAAGCCAAGCATTGGGAAAGATCAAGGGAACATCAAGCAAGCTTAAAAGAACCTCAGGCCTCACTGAAAGTTGCTGCATTGCCATACTCGAGCTTGACTGAAACAGGTAAATTTCAAACTTCTATCTCCTTATTTAGGAATCATTAGGCTTAGGTTTGTGAAGCAAAAATGTAGTCCTCATTGCCCTTGAGCTGTACATATGCTTAGAATTCATTTATGTTAACTGAGTTAGGAGTATTTGATAGTTGAACTTACTGAAAAAACTAGGTCAAGATTTAGGGCCAATGAAATTCTCTCTGGTCTTTGAGAGTTAGATCATGTTTTTTATATGGTTAGAATCGTGGTTTAATGCTCTATAACTTTCATGTTGCAAGTTTTTGTTTTTAAGCACAAATGCAGGAGATACGAATTTGAACAAAGGCGCACGTTTTTCTTGTTCTGGAGGATAGGGACGAATAGGAATGTGGGTTGGGCTTGACTTTGCCTTGCTTTTTGCACCCCCTTGCTTGCTTTTCACACCCCCCTGGCCCATTTCTCTTATTTTTTATATTTTCTCATTTATTTTACATTTTCTGACTTTTATTTATTTTTCTAAACATTAAAAATTACCAAAAATATTTTCTTAAATTTTCACATTTTATTTTATTTTTTATTTTATTTTTGGCATAATATTTAGTTTATTAGATTTAATATATTTATTTTCTTAAATAAAAAAACTTGTAAATATTATAAAAAATATTATTTATTTTTATTTTTATTATTTATACACTTAAATAATATTTTCTCACCCATTTTAATTTTTTAACACTTTTGTATATATTTCATTTATTTTCTTGTACATAAATAAATAATATAATATATCTATATATTTTCTTAAAACAAAAACTAGGGTTTCCACCCTTAATAAAAATAATCTTTTTATTTTCCCTATTTTTAGGACATTAAATAATTTATTTTACATACATAAAATAAATTACAAAAAAAAACATTTTTGCATATTTATATTTGTTGCATATTTAAATAAGTGTCTTATTTATTTATTTGTACAAATAAATTCAATATGGTTGTAATAATTTTAGGCTTTTATTTTATGCAATAACCCCCTATTCAAACTTGTACCCCCCCCCCCCCCCCCCCCCTCCCCATAATAATACTGTAATAGTCGTAGATTTACTTTACGCACTTTATAGCTTTCAAATATGTCATGATAGCAAAATTAGGATTTGTATGATAACCAAAAATCAAAACAAATAGCATGACTAATACAAGACAAAAATGCATGAAAATGACAACACAATGCACACAAACACCCCTAGGGTTTCACCCACTTGTTGCCTTAAAAATGGCCATGGTATGCATGCTAGGTATCTTAGAAAAAACAAAACAAAACAAAAGATCATAGTCCCTCGATGACGCTATCTTGGTTGCCTATACAAAAATGATCTAGTCCCTCAAACAAAAATTTGCTAAGATACTTGGCAACATTATTATCATGGTCATACGATGACCCATGCCTGTCCCGTTTAACATCCAAACACAAGATTGTTTACCAAATGTAATGGTAAAACAACAATGTCAAAGGGTTAAAAATGTGTAGGAAAGACTTTTGAGTAGGTAGGTAGGTGGATGCTCCTAGTTACTTGATCAAACTTGCAAACATCCTTGCTATTTTCAAAAACACACAACACAATTTCAAAACATTTTCCCAAAACAAACTTCCAAACATTGAAACATTTTTTAAAAAACAAACATCTTTGTATACATTCAAACAAGAATCATTACAAAGGTTGCCTATACAAAGGCCTCTTTTCAAAATACTTTCAAAACCACACACAAAAGCACCATTTCAAACAATTGAAAAGCAAAAGCAAGTGATCTAAAATAAGTAACTAAGAGCCCATGGAAAACCATGGATGAAAAGGGTGTTAGCACCTTCCCTTTTCATAATCTACCCCCTGAACCCAAGAAAACATCTCAAAGGTCTTTCCTGTGCTTTTTGACCTTTCCTTTGGATAAATAAAAATTCGGTGGCGACTCTTGCTAAACTGAAACGTTTGCGAACACAAATGCAAAACCTCAAGTCAGTTCTCCCACCGCATCACACCCATTAAGTTAAAAACGCGAAAGGGCATCTTAGGCAAAAAGAGGGTGTCCAGGTGAATCGAAAACCCGAAAGGGAGATTCAGGAAAAAGTTAGGGACTTAAAGAAATTGACTGTGGTCAAAACGATTCATTTTGGTCACCTGGCAGAGGTTCGAAGCTAATCCAAGACGCTTGTGTCAAAAGCAGGAAGGCGAAGGCGTTAAAGTCATAAGAGTTATAGCAGAGTCGAAACTTGATAGACATTCGTATTCGCATTGCCATTTATAAAAACTTGCTTGTTTTGATTTTTGCATTTAGCTACTCCCAAATGTAAATGCCTTTTTCAAGGCTGATTTCTCAAAATCAATAAAAGATCCTCTCTTATATGTTCACTTAAACTCCTTTTTACTGTTTTGTTTGCAAAAAAATGTCCAATATTTTGATAAACATGTGCATATGAATGTTGTTGGCCCAACATGAACATGATAATCTAAGTTATCGTTGCTTGAAATATGGATAATAAGCACAACTATCATGATATGCAAGGGTCGTGATGATTTTTCTTCTTGTTGATACTCAGCTACTTTTCTTGTGGGTACTCTGCTAAGCCATTTCATGACTCTGTACTTGGGGCAAAGGTTTATCTCTCCCCTTTTGAACGCTCATTTCTTCGGAAAGACGCAAGGAAAACCATTCGCAACTTCCCTTCATAATAAAGTGATCATGTGTTAGAATAGTGGCAAGTTTTTGGTACATTGGCAAGTCCGAATAGAGACGATTCTCCACCAGGGTGGCATTTTTTCTCTTCTGTACTTTCATGTGTATTTTGATTGACTGATTTAACATTGTCTGCATGCAAGAATTTGTTTGATCTGGAACGTCAACCCCGATGCACTGAAGATGTTTGCCTTGACGTGTTTCTTTTGTTTTTTTTTAACCGATCATTATCAATCCTTAAATGATTTTCTAGAATTTTGATACCAACTGCGCCAACTCTTTTGCCTTGTCAAAAGATTGGAGGAAGGGTGATATCTGCGATTGTATGATTTTTAGTAGAACCTTGTTGACGATGTACATGCCTTGTTTCAATCCCCAAACATCAGAGATATAAGGGATATAGACCCTAGTTAACACCTCTGAGCCTTCGAAGTAGGAGTTTCTTTTCTGTTCGGAAAAAAAAACCTTATTTTTAAACCCGGGGCAGGGTAGATGTTCATGTAATTTGATCAGGCATTCAAATTTTAGAAGTAGAGTCCCATTTAAGTATCACCACCTTTCATCCCTAGCATTATGAGGTCATAAAATGTCAAAACAACAATAGTTATTTCCCAAGTGCAAAAAAAAAACAACACAAAAAAAATCATGAGGTCGAGATAGAATCGATATAACAATGGTTATCCATCACCGACCAAGGAATGGGGCAGTCACTTTTCTTCAAAAAAAAGAGGTTAAAAGACTTAGGGTCACAAGACTTGTTCAAAAATGAAAGTATGAATAAGAAAGAAACAAAAAAGTCCCGCTAAGTCGAAACTTGAAAGCAAGTCGCTTAGACAAAAGTTAGGGCATCCCGCTAGACTTCCAAATTGAAATTCAAAAGAATTGGTTCAGGAGAAAGTTAGGGAAAGAAAAAAGGGAGGAACTTGAAAAGCCTGAAAGGCAGAAAAGAATTATCCAATGAAAATCCTCATCAAAAGAAACGTCGTGTGATCGAACACCCAAAAAGACCAAAAGTTAAAGTGATTTTCCTGTCAAAGTAACTGTTGAGATCCCTCAATCATTATAGCCTCTTTTGAGAGATGAGTACTCGCATCAAGTTAATTGAACGTAGGACTGAAGAACATCATGGAGAATGGGTGGGCACCAAATAATTTTGAGCCTTAAAAAAAATTCAAAAAAAATGAGAACCAGGCCACGTTACAACCCTCAAAAGTCCTAACTGAAACATGGGTTTAGCTTGAAAGCATAAGAAAAAAGGATAGTGCTCCCTTAACATGTGTTATATGTATATGTTGGTATCTTATCGTCTGTATCATGTTTGCTTTTAAAAAAAAAAAGAAGAAAAGTTTTTGAAATTTTGTACTGTAACTAATGATTCACTCACGATGGGGGTGCAACATCTTTTTCATTCAAGGTTTTTGATTTCAAGGTTTACATAATTGTCGCATCAGGGTTGTCGTTCCCATAATAAACATCCTTCTGCATACAAAACAATTGTTTGACATCAAAAGGAGCTTACACAATGAACATCAGTAAAGAGCTTAAAGTTGTCAGGAGGGGAAGATTTGGTTGTTCTGTTGGACAGAGGCCATTTTTGTATTGAAAAGGATCTTTCCTTATCCCCAGTGAAGTTTCGCTTCCTCAACAGAGTTTTTATTACCCCAGAAATCTTCTTCAAGAGAAAGGCTTCATTCTGAGACTCCAAGTCTGAAGATGTCGCATATTCCCAGTAAAGTTAATATTGTATGACTATCTACATGATCCATCCAGTAGTTTCATTCCAAAGGTTCAATAATCTCCAACGAAATAATTTTCGATAGAGTTCTGTTTCCCCAGTGAAATCTCGTTTCCTTAATAGAGCTTTGGTCCCCCTCCAAGGTTTTAACCCCTCACGTCTGGTTTATTACCCTAGTGTCATCCTTAACACGATTGTGCATTGTCTTTTCTAGATATTACAGTCTTGCCCTGATCTTCTCCTATAATGCCCAATATCCATTTGGCATAATTCTCCAGAAGCTGCAGTTTTGATCTGATCCTCTCTAGGAGTTTGCAATTTATTTTTGCAACTCCTCTCTGTTTGTAGCTCGTTCCTACCAGTTACTCATTCGTTATTCCCCACAGGGTCTCATCTTCTAAAGGGTTTCTCTCCAGCGTTTCCTCTTATCTTCTCTTATCCAGTAGATTTTGCAATTTATTTTTGCAAAGTCTTGCCAAATCTTAACTACTTGGTCACTGGCTTCTCAAATTGACCATTCCCCGGTGAACATTTAAACAAACATGCATCATTAGATTGCATCTCCCAAAACGTGTAGCATTTCCATTATATGAAGCATTACGCTATATATATAAAAAATCAAACATGCATCGGAACATAAGCCATTACTGTTTCTATTTATCCCCGGTGATTTTCTAATTCTGCAAGCTTATTCCCAGCAAGTTCGTCTTCCACATTATCTTAAGTTTCACCCCATACAAATATCCTTTTGATGTTAATCATATGATTGTTTGAGTGTCTACTCTTGATCGTAGTTCGGTTTCGCCCTGGCACAGTCTTCTTGGGTGTAGTCTTAACTGCCCTCACTGGTTCATTTCGATGTCTATTGATCTACCTTTTGAATACCAGTTTCGTCCTGATATTCGCTTTCAGCAGGTTTTTAGGTATACGCCCTAATCTCCTTGCTTTGGGTCGAGCTCAGAGTTTCGTCTCCTCACCTTGTGCAGGAAATCCAGTTTCGTTCTGGTACTCATCTAGTTCAGTTTTGTCTAACTAGTTATAATGAGTCGAGTTTCGTCTCGTTTTTGTTTTCATACCTTGGACTTTATCAGTTATCGTTTATTGAACCCTTTTCGATTACCGTTTACCGAGTCTCTTTACGGTGTTCGTGTTGCGTCCCTGGTTGAATTCAGTCTCTTTTGTTCCTTGGATTCTTCTATCAGTTTTCGTCACTGTTTATCCTTTGATCTGAGACCAGCAGGTGCTCTGAGAAACATGCGCTCTTATCACTTTGCTTTGGGTCGAGTTTCGATCTTGCTGCCTGTGCATGAAATCCATTTTCGTTCTGGTACTCATCTAGTTCAGTTTTGTCTAACTAGTTATAATGAGTCAAGTTTCGTCTAGTTTTTGTTTTTATACCTTGGACTTTATCAGTTATCATTTACTGAACCTTTTTCGGTTATTGTTTACAGAGTCTCTTTGCGGTGTTCGTGATGCGTCCCTGGTTGAATTTTGTCTCCTTTGTTCCTTGGATTCTTCTATCAATTTTTGTCATTGTTTTATCCATTAATCTGAGACCAGCAGGTGCTCTGAGAAACATGCACTCTCATCACTTTGCTATGGGTCAAGTTTCGCCTCGTCACCCGTGCGTGAAATCCAGTTTCATCCTGGTACTCATCTAGGTTAGTTTCGTCTAACTGTTTATTTGGGTCAAGTTCTGTCTCGCTTTTGTTCCTCACTCCTGGGATTCTTTCAGTTCCTTCATACTGGCTATCCTAGTTTGAGATTAGCAGGTGCTCCTAGAATCACGCACTCTAGCCACTTCGCTTTGGGTCGAGCTCAAAGTTTCGTCTCCTCACCCGTGTACTTTTTCTTTTCCAGTGTTTAGTTTCGCCTATTCTCTTTGGTTTGAGTCTTATCTCACCCTTTTGTGGTCCAGTTTTGTCCTAACACATTTTTGCAGAGGTTTAGTTTTGTCTATTCTCTTAAGCTTTGGTTTTGTCTCATTTTTTTAAAAAATCTGCATTACAGCTTCACTCTGACGCATGTCTTGGGGGTTTTTTCTGCTTTTTCTTCAAGAGTGTAAATTTTTGGGTTCTTTTATATTCAATCATCTTCAACTCTGAACGCTCGAAAGCTTTCGCTTTTTTCACTTATCCAGTTAAAGATAATTGAATAGGGGCAAGTGTTGCACCCTAAAATTTATCCTCTTGATTTAGGCTTATGTTTCATCATAAAACATCATATTGCATTGCATTTATACATTGTGATGGGATCAAAATATTTTGGTTATCAAGTCTTCCTCAAGCTTTTAAAGATTGATTGTGTTGACAAGTTTCTCAAGTAGAGCCTTATTATCTAAAACTCTGGATCTTTCAAGCCCAAAGGTATCACATATCTCAAGATTTATTGTCCACCTCATTAGATCGTCAGAAGATTGAGTATTGTGATGTTTATTTTATAAGGAGAATCACATCTTTTGGATTCATCCGTCAAAATAAGGGTTTTGCCCAAATTGGAGTTATTGGGGTCTATATGAGCCAAGTATTGAAGCAGCATTCTTTTATCATCATTGGAATCGATTTTGTTCAAAAAGCCTCTCTTGATGCCCAGTGGAATTAGGGTTTTGAAGCTTGATCAGCTATCTCCTAGTACAGGGTACAAAACTAGGATTTTGGATTTAATCAAGATTTCTATGACTTTTTCACCCAACCTTGTTTCCATGATTCACCACATGTTATTAAGCATCTATGATTGAAAAATTGAGGTTCAATTTGGATTGGAAATGGTTCAATTGATCAAAAGGGGCAAATTGGTCATTTTGACCAAAGTCAATAAAATTAGGAGTTGACCAAGTGGACTTTTGGTCAACCATAAATTTAAACATCCTCTTTTCATATTCCATACCCAAATTCATCTTTGACTCATGAGAAGTGGTGAATTTGAGTGTAACTTGTTCAAGAAGTAACTTAAAATTTGAAAGATACTCTAAGTGTCAAGATGACTTCTCTTGGGCAAATCACGCGCGTAATTTCATCAAACACTTGGCATGCCATTTTGTGGAATCAATTTCTTGTGACTTAAGTTTCAATTTGAAAAATTAAAAAGAGCATTTTGTTTTTTTCCATAAGAGATTCTCTTTGAGCTTTGAATCATTCAATTTGGCCAAGGATTGAGTGAGTTATGATACTTCAAAGTTGGCATCTCAAAGCTGGCTTCATGCACACCATGCATGCCCATGCACGCGCGCGCCCTACAGGCCAACCAGTTACTTTTCCCTAACTTGGTGCTAGCACATATTACTCATTTCATGATCATTTTCAAAAATTCAAGGCACGTTTTGTTCTCTATCAAGAGGTCTTTTGAAAGGCCTTTATTTGGCCCAAAACACACAAAGGAATTTCAAATGGCCTAAGCATAAAGCCAGCTGGCCGGGATTATGGAAAACCATGGCCATGTTGCAGAATTTTCATAAGTTCGGTTTTGATTGATGTCAAGTTATATTTAGCATGTGTCTAGCACGAATTTTTGCATTTTTTTCTTGTCAAATGAGTCCAAGCAAGGCACGCATGAAGCATGACCATATCCTCTCAAAAATTTTCAAAAATAGCAAGATCATCTCATATGATTTTTGGCCCAAACGCACACTCTTGCCACCTCACCATTTTCACCATATTCCCTCTGATTCCATCACCTTTTACACTCACCAAAATGCACTAGGTTGTAGGCAAAAGTAAGGTGAAACACAACTTGTTTTTGTTTGTTCTCAAAAATATTGAAATACCACACTTACCCTCCAACGGTTATCAAATTATTTTACACTCTTGCCCTCACTCTAGAGTTGCTATATAAGCACACTGCATCACTCATTTCAACACACGTAAGAGATTTACAAAGATCAGATCTGAAAATTTCTCATCATCCTCAAGATTCTCTTCTCTTCGAAGCTTCATTCTCCTTCATTCTAGTCGTGATTTCTTCCTCTATTCGTGTTCTTTGAAGTTTCAGATCAAGGATTCAAGGTTTTTCTTGTTGTTCAGAGGCACTAGTTGGATTTATTTTCCAACTCAAGAGGTAAAAATCAGATCTCGATTTCTCTCAATGTAGTTTGATTTGGAGTTTAAGATCTTGAATGCATGCCCATAACTGGCCAAACAATAGGTTTGACGTATAAATTTGCTTGAATTTGAAGAATAGATCATTTTTGAACTTCTGAATAATTCATATTCAGTGAGTTTTTGCAATTTTCGCATCCAGATTTCTAATTGCCTAGTTAATCTTTTTGAAATCTATAAGTAGCATGATGTAGAGCATGGATCTGACTTTGTTTTGAGCTTCGAATCACTTATTTTGGTGGAGAAATGAAGTAGAAATCTTGAGTAGAATATAGGAGCTTGAAACTGTGAAACGCGCGTTTTAGGTTTGTCTCAAGGAAGAAGATGATAGTGTGGCTGGATCTGATTGCTCCATTTGAGTTTTAATGCAATTTCATAATTTTCTTTTTTTTAATTGTTTTCTCTGAATTTATTTTGTGATCAAAAAATTTTTAAAAATTCTAAAAAAATTACCATAGGTTGATCTTGATTTCTAGTATTTGTCATAATATTACTGGAATTTTTAAAAATAATTTCATTAGTGAAAATAATTTGTGCATTAATTAATCTTGTTTAATTTATTTTTTTTGCATTACATTTTGTTAATTTTTGTTTCTGACCTTTCCTTTGTACAAAAATTATAAAAAAAATATTTTTAACACTTTGATTAATTTTTTTAGGTTTATGAATTTTATTTTAGAATTTCCCTTTTTCTAGTTGATTAATTAATTAATAATATTTAATTGCTTCTTATGTTTTGTCAATTATTTTAACCATGTTGTTAAAATGTAGAAAATTCCCAAAAAATCATGGATGTTTATTTTTAATTCTATATTTGAATATAACTTTGGTTGGATACTTTTTCTAACTTTTGATTAGAATTTTATTTTAAAAATGTGAATATTTTTTTAATTGTTTAATGGTTTGAATTTGATTTTATTTTTTACTTTTCTTTAATTCTAAAAATATGGAAAAATATGTCTTATGATCTTTAGGGTTTCCTTGTTATTTGTATGTTCTTGGATTGAATTGTTTGAATTTTGATCTTATCTAATTAATATTTAAGATTAAAATTCAAACAATTAGGGTTTTGTGGCTTACATTGCAAGTTTTATTTTCAAAACCAATTTGCCTTGGGTTTTCTTTGGAATTTGGGTCTTGTTTAAGGTTCATGGATGTATTGAGGATCTAAAAACCATATTTTTTTGAATTATTTGACTTGATTGAATAATTTTCCACAAATTGTTTTGAAAGCTTGTCTAGTTTGGTAGTTTTGCCAACTAGTTTTGATTCTTAAGCCTCTTTTGATCTTCTCCTCTACTATCCATGAACTTCAAACTTTTTTTATAACCTCTATACACCTCAAAAATGTTAAGGAAAATTTGGTTTAATTATTGAAGTCCTTTTCCATTTTTGATAGATTTCTTATGTGAAAATGACCAATTGATGTTGCATTTCTTTGTTGCAATTTGTTGTATGGCCAATGAACTTATGTGAGGCCTATAGTTTGACACTTAATGGTCATATTGATTCTGTTTTCTCACACCAATTCAATCCTCTTAACTTCTCATAATTGGTTGATGAGCACTTTTTGATCCATACCTCCTAAGAGATATTCTTTTTGTGAATTTTGCTTTGAGTTTTAAATTTTTGTCTTGAGCTTGAGGTCATCAAATGAACAATGATAACATGTTGGGGAATGATACATAAAGGATAGTCTCATAAATACTTGGGATCATATGACCTCTAATGTTTGAATCATTTTATTCTATTTTAAATTTGATGATCAAGCCTTCCTTTTCTTTTGTATTAGAGGTAAAGGGAATGCACTTGTGCAACCCATAAGAGATTAATCTCTTTTATTTTTATCATCCCCCCCCCTGTTTTGGAGACTTGAGTTCATCATTGAACCATTCAAGTTCTCATTACTTGTCTATCTTTTTCAATTTGGTTTATCATTTCTCTTTGAAATCACTAATTTGTTTGTTGAATGTGTGAGGTACTCTGAGGAAAGTTTTCCATTTTGACTTGATGTTGTAGTGTTCCACTTTATTTGTGGAACACAATTGGTTGTGCTTGCACCATTCTTGTGCTTTATATATTTGCTATTCTTTTGCAGGATATATATATATATATATATATATATATATATATATATATATATATATATATATATATATATATATATATATATATATATATATATATATATATATATATATATATATATATATATATATATATATATATATATATATATATATATATATATATATATATATATATATATATATATATATATATATATATATATATATATATATATATATATATATATATATATATATGATTGTAACTGTTATACATCACTTGTGGGATATGTTCATATTTGAAGCCTCAATGCTTACATTTGATGGCGTGATTTTTGACTTGATTTATTTACTGATGCTAGCTTGCTTGAAGTTCTCTGGGTTTCTTTCTCTCATTTAGTTACTACGGATAATTATTCGTTTTGCATTGCACTACTACCCTCTTATATCTGCCATTTACTGCTTTCTAGAGATCCTGAGAAGTAGGGTTTTTATTGCTTTCCTTGCTATGTCAAGTAGGAATAGAGATGTATGACGGGGAATTCCGTTACTGATACATGTCAGGAGTCCCTCTAGTTTATTTAAAGACATGTTTAAGGCGATTCTGCATATGTACCTTACTTGTTGTGATATGGTGGGAAGAACTGACTATTTTTTGGAATGCTGGTTTGCGTTTTGCGTTTGTGTTTGCAAAATGTCGCGGTAAGCAAGAGTCGGCACCGAATTTTATTTTATCCAACAAGGAAAGGAAAAAAGCACAGAAAAATTCCTTTTTTGAGATATTTCTGAGTACGGGGGGGTAGATTATAGAAAGGGAAGGTATTAGCACTCTTTCTATCCGTAGTTATCTACGGGCTCTTAGGTACTTGCTCATCATTTTCAAAATTATTTTCTTTGTGCTTGTGGGTTTGAAAAGTTTTTGTTTTAACTTCGATTTAACTCTTGCTTCTGTCCTCAAGAGTGTAATGAAGTGTTTTTGAAAACTTTATTTGAAAAGGAGTGTAAGTGTGAAAATTTTGTTTTGTTTTAGATGGGCAAGTATCTAAGAACTAATCTACCTACTCGAAAAAGGAATCGTTCTATGCTAATTTCCTTTAGACAATGATATCTCACTATTAGTGAGTAGGTAGCACTGTCGTTGAAGTTTGAGGGTCAATTCGAAGGAGGGACATACGGTCACTAAAGCAATATTAGGATGTCTTAGCGGTAACCCTAATATTTTAGATCATTTGTTTGAGGCGACAATATTCGAGGCAACCGTTTCGAGGCGACTATGATCTTTTAGACAAGAGGGCGACCTCTAAAATGACCTATACTCAATGACCGTGTACGAAGGCAACCAAGTGGGGGTGTACCCTAAGAGTGCGCATGTGCGAGTGTGTTGTTTTCAATTTATTTTTATCTTTGCACATGTTAAGGGTGATCTAATTTGATTTTAGATTAGGCATTCAGTCTTGTCATGCAAACCCTATTATCAAACATCTAGCAGTTATAATTTACGGAATTAAAAGTGCGGAAATTAAATTACAAGGCGTCGGGTATTTACATCGCCAAAAGCAACCCTTTGAAAATAAAATAAAATAAAGCGGTAAATAAATAAAATGTCCTAATTATCTATTACATACCGGAAACAGATACATCAATATGGATAAAGAAAAGTAAATCGCGACGCGAAATTAAATCGGATGCACAATTAGGGTTTTGACCCTTTTAAAAGAAAATGTTTTTTAGTTGTTTTTTATTTAAGAAAAGAAATTAATCCTAAATTAAATACTAAATTAATTATTAAATTAATTAATTAAATGAAAAAAATAATTAATGACATATTTTTGGAGTTTTTGATATTTTAAGAAAGAAATTAAATTAAATAAATTATGTTAAAACCTCATTAATTCTAATTGATTTTAAATATTTACAAAAATAAATTAAAGTTTCCTAGAATTAAAAACCTAAATCAATTAGTTAGTATTTATTAATAAAAATAAAAGGAATTCTGAAATTTTATTGGATAAAAATATTTTTTATTGATTTTTTGATAAAAAGAATTAAATTTGTTATTGGTTAGAAATTAATTGAATAAAATAACATAATTAAATAAAAATAAATAAAATATAAGGAAGTAGAGAAATGGGCCTTTTTTGGAGGTGCAAGAAGCATTTTTGTAGGCCCAAATGAAGCTGGTCCATTTGACTTTTTGGGATCCAGTGTTCCTGCGTTGACCTGCCCTTTGGTGGACCCTTGATGCTGACCACCAGATCTGGCCATCTGGCGTGTGGATTGGTGAGGGAGTATGGTAGATCTCTAGCTGGCATGTGCACTGGAATATCTGAAAATAAATAATATTGAGAAAGGGGGGACCTGGGATTCGAACCCAGGTCCTGGATGGATATCCAATGCCAAGCTTGGCACTACGCTGCGTTGTCTCAATTGTTATAATAATACAAATAAACAATCATATAATAAAACAAAATTCAATGGTCAGAAAATAACAAAAAATGCGCGTTATTTGAATAGTCTAATGGGGACGTGACACGCCTTGTCCCTGACCTCCCAACTGTGGCTAAAAATGCAAAAACTTATACCAACGGACAGGGGTCCGTTGCTACAAGCCTGGTCCATTCCGAAATCTTGCATAGGCCATGAAAATGCATTCTAAGAGCATGGTTGAACTCGTCATCTCCTCCTGATTGTAACCATGCCCATCATTGGGGCCAATTTTCCCTGAAACGAAAATCCCTAAAACCAGAAGCAAAACCCTAACAATGGTGGTTCGTGCTATAGAGCATATAAATGAAATTGGTTGTTACAGAAAGTTTGCAAATGACATGGTGATCATAAATATGTAGTTATTTAGTATTAACAATGCCTAATTTATGAAACACGAAATCAAGAACAGGGTGGTTTTGTGGACCACTTACAGCGCTTGGGAGGGTCTGAAAACACATTGTCTTGATTGGTTTAGCTTGTGAGAATTTCCAGGAAGCGATTGAGACCAATATCAAGCCCTGAAAATGCCTCTAGACCTGATTTCGATCTCCCACTTTTTTGTGATTTTTGCAACTTTCGTTCTGCCTCTATGCTTGCTCTCCAACCCTTGTTTTTGTCTTGCACGCTTTCTTATGTATTACATATTATATTAGGGTAGCATTTGTTGTTCAAATCTCCCTCTATCAATGATTGAATATTGGATTTGATTCTCCATTAAAACCTTCCAAAATTGATCCAAATCACATCTTTTTGTGCATAATGGCCTTGATACGAATTTGATTGCAAAGCCAATTGTAATTGGAGCCTAAAATGATCAAGAAATCCATTGGAATCAATGCTTTGGATTTTATTTGATTTTATTTGATTTAAAATGAATTAATTCAAAACAAAATCAAATTAAATAATAAAAATAAGATATGGACACATGGATAAATCTAGAGAACGTGGTAAATAATGCAAACTCAAATCAAGTGAAAAAGAATGGGCCCATTTGGCAAAATTTGAAGTTTTGGGGATAGTTGACTTTTGGCAATTTTGCAAAAAAGTCCAACTTCAACAATGCATAACTTCTTCAATTTTGAACTTTTAGAGGTGTTCTTGGACTTTTTAGAAAGCTTGAGATGTCCTCTAATCAACCCTTGTTGGCTAATATCATTTTGATATTCCATGCTCAAGTTATAATCTTTGACAAAAAAAGTGTTTTTGTTGACTTTCAAAAATGACCTATAATGTCAAAATTCATAACTTCTTGTGAGTGCATTTTTTGATCTTGGGGTGTGAAGATAGATTGTAGGGAATTGCATTATATTCAAAATGAGCTTTGGATGGGTCATTTCTCATAAAGTATGAGAAAGTTATGCTTGGTCAAAGTTGGGTTGACTTTTCCTACAAAACCCTAATTTAGCATCTTTTGAATCTTGATGAATTTTGAGCAATCATTGATGAATCATGATCAAACCTTGATCAAATGATGAAATATCCTTAAAAATGAGAATGTTGACAAAAAATCTTGAAGTTTGACTGTATTTGGCTCACAGTTGACTTTTGCCCTAGCACAGTCGATTTTTGGACCTTTGAGCAATTGATTGAGCAAACTTTCTCTGCAAGGCTTGAAACTTGACATGGATGATCTTGAGAACATATTAGGACATTGTGAGAACTTGAGGTCATTTGGACTCAAGGATCTTGATGCAACACAAAACCCTAATTTGGGGTAGACTGCCTTAGGAGAGAGCTTGTCTAACCAACTCTTGAGCCACCTTGAGCAACTTGGAGATTTTTCTTGCAATGTTTTGAGAAATATGGGAGGGAAAATTTTGGGGTACAACAGCTTCCCCTGTTCAATCTTCTTAAACCTGAGGATGTAGATTGGCTTTCATGCCTTTCGTGTTCCGAAGGTGGAAGATGATTGAACACTAAAGTGCCCAGAAATTTGCACTCGCATGAAGTGGTATCAGCCTTGTGATGTCGGGAATGGGCTTACAGATTCCATTTGGATATTACTGGAGGGAGGATGGACTTAAAGATGCCATCTGAAGGAGTGTCGATCGCATAAGAGATTCCTTAGCGAGAGCTTGTATACCTGTTGTTTGAGGAAGATTCCGCTGGGGAAGTCTGATCTTTGTTGAGATTTAGGAACTTGCCCGTAATTCAACTGAAATGTCGAGATTTAGGAACTTGCATGTAATTCAACTGAGGGGAAACATCTTCATCGAGATTTAAGAGCTTGCCTGTAATTCAACTGAGAAAATTCTCTGCTGATATTTAAGAACTCGTCTGTACTTCAACGGAGGAACTTTGTCGAGATTTAGGACCTTGTTTGTAATTCAACTGAGGAAAACTCTATTGAGATTTAAGAACTTGTCAATAATTCGACTTGGGGAAACATCTTCGTCGAGATTTAAGAACTTTCCCGTAATTCAACTGAGAAAACTTCTCTGTTGAGATTTAGGAACCTGTCTGTAATTCAACGGAGGAACTTTGTCGAGATTTAGGACCTTGTCTATAATTCAACTGAGGAAAACTCTGTTGAGATTTAAGAACTTGCCAGTAATTCGACTTGGAGGGAAACATCTTCATCGAGATTTAAGAACTCGCTCGTAATTCAACTGAGAAAGCTCTGCTGAGATTTAGGAACTCGTCTGTAATTCGACGGAGGAACTTTGTCGAGATTTAGGACCTTGTCTGTAATTCAACTGAGGAAAACTCTGTTGAGATTTAAAAACTTGTCAATAATTCGACTTGGGGAAACATCTTCGTCGAGATTTAAGAACTTGCCCGTTATTCAACTGAGAAAACTTCTCTACTGAGATTTAGGAACCTGTCTGTAATTCAACGGAGGAACTTTGTCGAGATTTAGGACCTTGTCTGTAATTCAACTGAGGAAAACTCTGTTGAGATTTAAGAACTTGTCAATAATTCGACTTGGGGAAACATCTTCGTTGAGATTTAAGAACTTGCCCGTAATTCAACTGAGAAAACTTCTCTGTTGAGATTTAGGAACCTGTCTGTAATTCAACGGAGGAACTTTGTCGAGATTTAGGACCTTGTTTGTAATTCAACTGAGGAAAACTCTGTTGAGATTTAAGAATTTGTCAGTAATTCGACTTGAGGGAAACATCTTCATCGAGATTTAAGAACTCGCCCATAATTCAACTGAGAAAACTCTGCTGAGATTTAGGAACCTGTCTGTAATTCGACGGAGGAACTTTGTCGAGATTTAGGACCTTGTCTGTAATTCAACTGAGAAAAACTCTGTTGAGATTTAAGAACTTGTCAGTAATTCGACTTGGATAAAAGCTTCATAACTTTGAATTTTATGAGAATCTAACCGCATCCTTCCTGAAAAGTAAAAGTCAGTTGTATGTAATGCATGATATGTATCAGGCGATGATGTTCTCAAAATAAATGAGATTGTGTTGTATGATGCGTATATGCATGTGTCATAATGCATGTAAGTGTAATGTTTTTAGCTGGGGAAAATAAATCCCGGATAGCTGCTGGAGAAAATGGTTGAATTCTTCGTTTCCGCTGGGGATGGCGAATGGAGATGATTGTGAGAATAAACCTTCAGGAGAGGATGACTCTGTTGGGGAATAAACTGATAAGGAGATTACTCTGTGGGGAAGAGATGCTCTGTAGAGGATTCCAATGATAAATTCAGTTGGGGATAAATTACTGTTGCTGGGGATAAATTACCGTTGCTAGGGATACTGGATCCTATTGGGGATTGAATTCCTATTTGTGAAAGGAAAGAACTCTGTTGGGGATGATCTCTTAGTTGCGACTTCACTGGGGAATAACCTTTTAGGCTTTACTGGGGACAATCTTCCAGAGTCTACTGGGGATTATTCTCCATACTCCACTAGGGAAGCTTTTTCAGACTGCGCTGAGGAAAAACTCAAACTCCACTGGGAATATTTTGTACTCCGTCGGGGATATTTTATACTCCGCTGGGGATAATAAGACTTTCCAGTGCTGATGGTAGATAAACTCTGCTTGGGGAGAATATTACCTATTCATTCACAGTTGCAAGTCTCAGCTGGGGAGAGTTAACACTACCGTCCTTTTCTTACTCTGCGGGGAGTGAATGTTCCTTAACCATATTCTTTAGTTGAATCTACCTTTGTACCTGGTGGATAGAGCAACTGTAAAGCTTGGACAAATCTTATTTGCCCCTGTTTCCGGTATTACAAGTAATAGTCTTTTGTTTCGCATGTAAATATTCTTGAGCAGCAATTAATGTCAAATGCATATATCAAAAATGAACATTGGACGTTCTTTGCAAAACAAAATAGATAAAGGAAAAATAGTTTGAAATTTCTTTGAAGATGAATTGTATTGATTTGAAGTTTGGCCTGTAAATAGGCTTTTTTTGTACAAGAGGCTGACGTCCTAGTAAGAAAACGCCGCCGAATAATAGAATTTATACAATTTGTAAAAAAACAAAACAGCTATGTGAACAATCCCACTGGGTTCCAACTCTGCTATTGCCTTTATATCCTCGAGCATCTCATCACTTTGCTGCTTGGTTGAAGGTAGATCAGATTGATTAGTGTCATCCGAGCTTGATAGTCGATATCGAAGTCTGGTTGCAAGGTGATCCAATGAGACATAGTGTTACGCTTTGATCCCTAATTTTTTCCTGGACCTCCCTTTCGAGTTTTCAGTCCACCGGGATACCCTTTTTTGCCCAAGCCGCCTTTTCAGGTTTTCGACTTGCCGGGTGTACAGTTTTTTTCATTTTCATCCCTTATTTTTGCCCGAACCCTTTTGGTTCGCCGGGAAGCCCTTATTTTTTCCTAGGCCAGTCAACCTATAGGGTCTTTGATTATGCGTAGTATTTTTTCACTATGTCTGCATTGACGGGGTGAGGAAGGTCGTCACCATCCATGGTGGTTAGAATCATAGCTCCTCTTGAGAAGATGTTCTTAACCATAAATGGCCTTTCGTTGGTAGGGGTCCATTTGCCCCTGGGATTACCTTGAGGTAGGATGATGCGCTTGATTACCAGATCCCCAACTTGATACTCTTGTCGTCTAACTTTTTGTTAAATGCCTTGGTCATCCTCTTTTGATACGTCTGACCATGACAGATAGCAGTAAGTCTCTTTTCGTCAATTAAGTTCAGCTGATCAAGCCGGGTCTGAATCCAGTCATCTTCGCTCAAACCTGCATCCTTCATAATCTGAAGAGAGGATATCTGAATTTCAATGGGCAAGACGGCCTCCATGCCATATACTAAGGAATAGGGTGTTTCCCCTGTTGACTTTCGTGCTGAGGTACGGTACCCATGAAGAGAAAATGGTAACATCTCGTGCCAATCTTTGCATGTCTCCGTCATTTTCTGCGTAATCTTCTTGATATTCTTGTTAGCCACTTCAACAGCTTCATTCATCTTCGGTCGATAGGGAGAAGAGTTGTGATGATGTATCTTGAACTGCTTGCAGAGCTCGGTGATCATCTTATTATTGAGATTTGTACCATTATCCGTAATGATCCTCTCTGGTACACCGTATCGAAAAATCAGATTGCGCCGAATAAACCGTGCCACGACGTTCTTGGTCACAGTAGCAAAGGAAGCTGCTTCAACCCACTTCGTAAAGTAATCAATCTCTACCAGGATGAAACGATGCCCGTTAGATGCCGTAGGTCTGATCTCGCCGATCATATCAATGCCCGGCATTGCAAAAGGCCAAGGAGCTGTCAAGACGTTCAGAGGTACTAGAGGTATATGCACCTTATCAGCATAGACTTGGCACTTATGACAGGTCCGAGAATGCTGATAACAGTCGGCTTCCATTGTGGACCAAAAATATCCTGCCCGTATGATTTTCTTTGCCATGGTGTGTCCACTGGAATGAGTCCCGAAAGTACCTTCGTGCAACTCTACCATAATCCTTTCTGCTTCGTTGTTATCCATACATCGCAGTAAGGTTGAATCATGGTTATGCTTGTAGAGAATGCCATTGCTGATGAAGAACTTCGCCGCGAACCTCCTTAAGAATTTCTTATCATTAACAAATGCACCCTCGGGGTACTCCTAAGCTTCAAGGTACCTCTTTACCTCATGAAACCAGGGTTTATCTGCTACCTCTTCAGTCTCAATGTCACAACAATGTGTAGGTTCGTACAACCTCTCGATAGTAATCTGGGGAGCTTCATTATCCCATCTGACCTTGAACATAGAAGACATCATAGCCAGCGCATCCACCAGCTGATTCTCCTCCCTAGGGAAGTGTTCAAAGGTTATCTCCTCGAAGTGTGGAAGCAAAGTCAACACATACTCCTTATAAGGAATAAGATTTGGGTGTTTCGTATCCCACTCGCCTTTGATTTGAATGATCACGAGAGCGGAATCTCCGAAAACACTTAAGAACTTAATCCTTAGGTCAATTGCTGCTCGAAGACCCATGATGCATGCTTCATACTCCGCTATGTTATTGGTGCAGTTGAAGCATAATCGGGCGGTGAACAGAGTATGAGAGCCTTCAGGAGATATAATCGCAGCGCCAATGCCATTACCCAAAGCGTTTGAAGCTCCATCAAAGTACATAGACCATTGGGATCCCTCCTCATGTCCTTCATCCGGTCCAGGTGTTTCACAGTCAGTTACCAACATGATGTTCTCATCCGGTAATTCAAAGTTCATAGACTGGTAATTGTCCACTGCCTAATGTGCCAAATGATCTGCTAACACACTTCCCTTAATTTCTTTTTGGGTCTGTTATATCCCAAAATTTGCCCTCCCATATTCTTCAAGGTTTGTCAAGAATCATCTTCAAATGGTTCAAGATTTCTCAAGGGTTGCACAGTCCAATTGCCTCTTAATCCAGTCAAAATTAGGGTTTTGTTTCTTTCAAGGAATTTGAGGTTTGCAATGGTTTAATCAAGTCTCATATGCCTATATGTATGCTCAAGCACCTACATGCCAAGTTTCAAGACTCACAATGCCAATTTGCACAGTCAAAAACCCTATTTGATCCACAGTCAACTACAGGGGTAAAATGGTCATTTTGCAGTCAAAAGTCAGATTTTTGGTCAACATCTTATTTTGAGCTCACAATCATCATTTGATCAAGTCTTGATCATGATTCCACAAGAATGGCTCAAAAATCATCAAGATGCAAAAAGTTACTATTTTTGGACAGTAGAAAAGTCAACTGTATCTTGACCAAGGCATAACTTTTTCATGGTTCATCAGAAAAATCCCATACAATGCTCATTTTGAAGGGCATGACATTTCCTACAATCCATCTTCCAATGTAAGTCCAAGAAATGCCCTCACAAAAAGTTATCAATTTCTACATTATAGGTCAAATTCAAAAGTCAACAAAAATGCATTTTAAGTCAAAGGCCATAACTTGAGATTGGTAAATCAAAATGACATGGGACCAAAGGCATTGGTTAGAGGACTTCAAGACCTTTCCAAAATGTCCAAGAACATGTTCATATGATCAAAATTGAGCAAGATATGCATTGGAGAAGTTGGGAAATATTTGTGAATTTGCAAAAGTCAACTTTGCTCAAAACACCTTGTTTTTGCTAATGGGCCTCAAATTTCTTCTTGGAACTTTATCCATGGCCTATGCACGACCCATCAAGATTAATTGAATTTATTTTCTTATTTTTTATTAATTAATTGAATTTTTAATCAATATTAATTCATTTAATTAATTTAAATTGTAGGAAATACAAAGATTTGATTTTTCAATCTTTTTGTGAAGCAAAGATGACCTAATCATGTTGCCAATTTCGTGTACAAATCAAGGATATCAAAAACTCCCAAGATGGAAACTTTTTCCAATCATGAAGATTCAAAAATATTTGATTTTCAATCAAATATTCAAATCATCATTCCATGGATTTCTTTGCAAGATTCTGACCTAATTTTGTTCCTCTATAAATACACAAGCCAACCCTTATCATGGACACGTGAAAGCACTGCAGAAAAAGCCATAAGCATATTGAAAAAATTCAAGAAAACTTGAAAACTGTTTTCTATATTCCAGGCCAATTCAAGGACTTTGGTGGATTCTAATACATTGCAGGAAGTGTGAGGAACGTGTAGCAATCAAAACCAGGCCGTAAAGCTCAAGAAATCATCACTTACAGTCGCACGGTTTGACATTTTTTCTCATAATCGTAACTCTTAATTCATGAGCATTTAATGTAATTTTTTGATTGTGTTGCATTGCTTGAATCCATATGAAGCTAATGGCATAAGTTAATTGAATTATAGTGTACAGAATCACAAGATGCCATTGATGAATTTTAGGGTTCATAAGCTTTCGAATTAGGGCTTTATAGTACAGGAAAAATTAGGCCTTATGAGACCCATGATTAAATTCAGGAGACTCAGACGAACGTAACTGGACCCTCGCGAAACATTTATGTAAAGCATAGAGCTAGTCGCTATTTTTCGTCTTTGCAATTTGTGGGGGTTAAAAACCCCCGCTATCTAACATTTATTTTGCAGGTTCAGCGAGGAAGACGATGAGTTGTTGACATGCCATTGGGTAATTCAAAAAGGGCGCGCGTTTATTTGTTTGTACAGCATATGTGATTGTTTTTATATATTATATTTACTTATTGTTATAATAACAAACGCAGGCAAATGACGTAGTGGTTGATGTGCTGGCTTGAAATCATTGGGACCTGGGTTCGAGTCCCAGGTCCACCCAAACGCTTATGTTATTTTTCTTAGCATGTTCTTGTGCAGATTTCTAAAGGAATTCCACCATATACCTCCAACCATCCAAGCGCCATGTGGCTATGGGCACAGATCTAATGGCCACGAGAGAAGGAACACCATGCTCCCAGTCAACCATGCGCATGGACAATCAAAGAAAGTCAAAAGGGCTTGGAGATTAATGGGCCAAATATTCCAGAACTCACCTCCATAAATGGGCCAGCACCCCCACTGGTTCATCATTCTTTTTTTCCTTTTATTTTTCCATTTAACTATTTTTTTAATTATTATTATTATTATCATTAAAATTAACCAAATTAATTTTTCACAATAAAATTCAGAAAACTAAAAATATAATATTTTTTTATTATTTATTAATTTCACCTTAATTTATTTTTGTAAATAAATACTAACAAATTAATTAGTTAATTAGGTTAAATTTGACTTTTTCACAATAAATAAAATTAACCTAGAATTAGGTTTTTGACAATTTTAATCATCTTTTTATTTTATTTTATTTTCATTAAAAACATAAAAAACTTAAAAAATATTTCTTTTCTTTTAATTAATTAATTAGTTTTAGGTTTAATTTAATTTGATTCATTAAATTCCAAAACTTCCTTCTTTCATCAAAAGGGTCAAAACACTAAGGACTTCTCTGATTTAATTTCTTTGCGCGCATATTAATTTTTGATCATATTTATGTAATTGCTCCGAGGATGTAATAGCGTAATTAGCACTTTTTATCGCTTTCCTTTAATTTCTCGCATTTATTTTTCAAGGGTTGTTTTTGGCGATGTAAATACCCGATGCCTTGTAATAGCGTAGATTTACTTTCCGCAATTTACGTTCCGCACAATTATTAACTGCTATGCATGACAAGACTTGTTCTCAAAATAAAATCAAAACGTAGCTCACCATGACATGTGCAAAGATAATTAAATTGAAACCTGACACACTCGCACATGCCACTCCTAGGGTACGCCTCACTTGGTTGCCTCGACGTGGTCATTGAGTATAGGGTGTTTTAGAGGTCGCCCTCTTGTCTAAAGATCCAAGTTGCCTCGAAATGGTTGCCTCAAATAAAAAGGATCTAGGATATTAGGGTTACCGCTAAGGCGTCCTACTATTGCTTTGGTGACCACATGTCCCTATAATCGAATTGACCCGAAACTCCAACGACGGTGCTACCTACTTCTCAATAGTGGGATAGTACTGTCTAAAGGACATTTACACAGATTAATTTCTTTTGAGTAGGTAGAGGTTCTAAGGTACTTGCTCTTTCAAAACAAAAACAACTTTTCGCACTTACACTTTTCTGACAAAAGTTTTTTCAAACAAACACTTCATGACACTCTTGAGGACTGATACAAGAGTTAACAAAGTTTTTCAAACAAACTTTTTCAAAACCCACAAACACAAGAAAAACAAATCTTTTGAAAACATAGTGAGCAAGTACCTAAGAGCCCGTGGATAACCACGGATAGAAAGGGTGCTAACACCTTCCCTTTCTATAATCTACCTCCCGAACCGAGAAACATCTCGAAAAGGAATTTTGCTGTGCTTTTGTCCTTTCCTTGTTGGAGAAAATAAAAGACGGTGGCGACTCTTGCTTACCGCGACATTTTGTGAAACGCAAACGCGAACCAGCATTCTAAAACAGTCAGTTCTATTTCCACCGATCACAGGGTCGTATATTAGATGTCATACTCAGTCAAGATCATCTGCCATCTCGCTATTCTTCCGGACAAGGCAGGCTTCTCGAAGATATATTTGATTGGATCCATATTTGATATCAATAGAGTAGTGTGAGTCAGCATATACTGTCTCAGCCGGCGAGCAGCCCATGCCAAAGCGCATCAAGTTTTCTCAAGCAACGAGTATCGGGTCTCGCAGTCGGTAAACTTTTTACTAAGGTAATAAATAGCATGCTCTTTTCGGCCAGACTCGTCATGCTGCCCCAGCAGGCACCCCATTGAATTATCGAGTACTGTCAAGTATAAGATCAAAGGTCTCCCTTCAACTGGAGGCATCAGAATAGGAGGCTCTTAGAGATACTCTTTGATCCTTTCAAAAGCGTCCTGACATTCATCATTCCATCTTACCACTTGATCTTTCTTTAGTAACTTGAAGATTGGCTCACAAGTAGAAGTCAGGTGCGAGATGAATCGGGAAATATAGTTCAGACGTCCCAGAAAGCCTCTGACTTCTTTTTCTGTTCGGGGAGCTGGCATTTCCTGTATAGCCTTCACCTTGGCAGGATCCACTTGAATGCCTTTATCACTTACGACGAAACCCAGCAGCTTACCAGATCTCACCCCGAAGGTGCACTTGTTCGGGTTTAACCTCAACTTGTACAACTTCAACCTGTCAAATAACTTCTAAAGGTGGTCAAGATGCTCTTCTTCAGTCTGGGATCTTGCAATCATGTCGTCGACGTATACCTCAATCTCATGATGGATCATGTCGTGGAGCAAAGCGACCATGACACGCTGATACGTTGCCCCAACATTCTTCAATCCAAAAGGCATGACTTTGTAGCAAAATGTACCCCATTGAGTAACAAAGGTTGTCTTATCCATATCTTCGGGAGACATTATAATCTATTATAACTGGAGAAACCGTCCATAAAGGAAAAGACCTTATGTTGTGCGGTGTTGTCAACCAGAACGTCGATATGAGGCAGAGGGAAATCATCCTTGGGGCTTGCCCTGTTCAGATCCCTATAGTCAACACACATTCGAACCTTAACATCCTTCTTCGGCACTGGGACCATGTTGGCAACCCACTGCGGGTAAGAAGTAACTTCTAGAAAACTGGCATCAAACTCTTTCATAACTTCGGCCTTGATTTTCTCAGACATCTTCGGGCGCATTCGGTGAACTTTCTATTTCACTGGAGGACAATCTTCCTTGGTAGGCAATCGGTGAACCACAATATCAGTATCCAACCCGGGCATATCTTTGTAAGACCAGGCAAAGATCTCCACATAGTCACGCAGCATCTGAATCAATCGTTGCTTAACACTAGACTCCAGGTTTGCACCGATCTTGACCTCTTTCTTGTCTACTTTTGTACCCAGATTTACTGTTTCCACTGGCTCTTCATGCAGATGTATGGCCCTCTCTTCCTGAAGTAACAGTCTAGCAAGTTCACCAGGCACCTCGCAATCATCTTCACCTTCATCTTCGGCTAAGTTGATCGGACTTTCGAAGTCATAACCGGCAGTAGCAGAGTCGTTATTAATAGGATCCAGAATGGATGTAGACCTGTATATGTGAGTGTGTGTAAAATAGTTGTTTTGCAAGATAAAAAAATAAAAACAAGGAGCACAAAATTTGTAATGCAAGAAAACGTCCAATGCTTTTATTAATGATTATGAAAATGACACACATAAAGCCCTCACAAACAAAGCTGCGGTGTCTCGAGTAAGGCACCGGGCCGTAAAGTTCAAAATTGTTTGTTACAAACTCAAAACAAAAGTCTCATTACTGGGTAATAAGAGAAATTGGGACGAAGTCCTTTGCTGTCCAGTTGTTTAATCTGCCGTCGGTATTTGGGTAGATCCAACTGTCAAACTCGGATTCTTCATCGTCGTCTTCAATGGCATTCACTCCTGAATTGCTGATAAACAGGGGAGGTCCTCCGATCCGTGCACTCCGTACAGCCCTTTGAGCTTCTACAGTGAAACCCAAACCAAACTTGTTAGTCTTATGTGCAAAATTAGGGAGTTGGCCCCAATTTGCACACCCACCTTTCTCAACAACAGCCCAGGCATCCTTGAGGGAAGCCATCTTCATTGGAGGATCTTCAGTAACAGTTTCAGCTGACGCCAACGTCTGGGGAACTTCTTCAAAATGTTGAAACGGGGTCTCAATGAACTCCCCATCCATCTCTACATATCGGAAAAAGTTGAGGTGGCTCACCATGTACTCCTCTTCTCCTCGTACGGTAACAATTTTCCCCTTCACTGGGTATTTCAGCATCTGGTGGAGCGTAGAAGTGACTGGCCCAGCTTTGTGGATCCACGGGCGACCCAGCAAACAAGAATAAGATGGCCAAATGTCCATCACATAGAATGTAGACGCAAAAATCTGAGAACCAACCTTTACTGGAATATCCACTTCTCCGTGTACCATTCTCTTGGACCCATCAAAGGCCCTAACTACAATGTTACTTGGCTTCAGCTCCAACCCTTCACAGTCTAACCGGTCTAGTTCCTTCTTGGGTAAAACGTTCAACGAAGATCCAGTATCCACCAATACATGAGCTAGAGTAGTGCCCCTGCACTCAATGGAGACATGCAGAGCGTCATTGTGATTCTTCCCCTTAGCGGTCAAGTCTGCGTCGGAGAAACCCAACCCATTATCCGCTGTCAGACTAGCCACGCAATCTTTAAACTGATCAGATGATATCTCCTGCGGAACGTGCACAGTCTTTAGGAAAGCAATCAGAGCCTTAGCATGGGCCTCTGAACACAACAATAAAGACAACATAGAGATCTTCGACGGGGTTTGCCCCAGCTGCTCGACTATGTTGTAGTCTCTTTTCTTGATAATCTTTAAAATCTCCTCTATCTCCTGTCTAGAGGCTTCAACAGTAATCTTCTTCGGTACCTCCGTCTGGGCAGGCTCACCGGTGGTCCCTTTGCCCCGAGTGTCAGATGACTCAGCAACAGGGGTAAGAATTGGAACATGAACAGGAACAGTAGCAGGTGCAATGGCAGGTGTAATAACAACAGGCTTCCAAATAGTTGGTGGAGAGATCTCAGGGGAGAAAAGCCTTTCGCTGCGGGTGACTTTACTAGATCCAACAATGTTGCTGACGTCAGTATCAGCCTCTTCAGCATTCAAATCTTGTTTAACCCCGTGATAATATACATCAGCCCCATAATGCCATGGGACAGCTTTATCTGACGTATAGGGGATAGGTCCAGGAACAGTAATGATCAAGGGAGCGATTCTCGGAACAAATGTAATTCTAACAGGCTTTCTCGAGGAAGCCTTAGAAGAATTGTCGAAAATGGTGATTATAGAAATGTCTTCAAAAGGAACCAAAGGAACAACGGTCTTCTCAAATAGAATTTCTTTATTATCCATCAGGCGTTGGACACCTGACTTCAAAAGATAGCAACCGGTGGGTAGGATGGAACACAGATGGCAACCTTCGCCACAACCCGGAAATAAACCGGCTAACAGAAGGTTCTTCTTCACAATCATTAATGGAGTAGCTATGTCTTTCACAGAAACCATAAACGAGTCTTCATCTACAACATTCACTCCATGCTTGGGCATAGGAGCAGTCACAACATTAGGCTTTTCCGACGCTTCAAACTCAATCTCTTTAGCATCAATTAAATCATGTACTTTGTTCTTTAAGACCCAGCAATCATTCGTATCATGCCTCGGGCTATCGGAATGAAAAGCACAGCGGGCGTTCGAGTTGTACAGCGGTGATGTTGTATTGGGATTCTTTGGGGCTTCCTTCGGAACCACCAAGTTGGTCTTTAACAATTGCGGCAGAATCTGAGACAGGGTCATATGGAGCTGAGTGAATTGTCTTCGCGGCCTCTTGGCTCTTGGCTGATTGTTGCGTTGTGGAGCAACAGCAGGTCTTGATATAACAACCGTATTGACTACTTGGCGGAGCTCAGGTCTATTATGGCTCTTTGAACTATAAACAGCACTGGATTCCTTCTTAAAAGGCTTCTTCTCGGTACTTGATGAAGCACCCTTTTGTATCTTACCACTCTTAATATCGGCTTCAACTCTTTCCCCAGTCATAATCAGCTCAGTAAACCCGGACGATGAACTTCCAATCAGATGATTAAAATACGGACCAGACAAGGTCCCCAGAAACATATCCACTAACTCCCTGTCAGCCAGCGGGGGTTGTACTCTTCCAGCAAGGTCCCTCCATTTCTGAGTGTAGTCTTTGAAACCTTCGCCCGTACCCATAGACATACCCTGAAGTTGGGTACGCGTGGGAGCGAGGTCGGCATTGTATTGCTACTGCTTGTAAAAAGCAGCAACGAGGTCTTCCCAATTACGGATGCTAGCTCCTTCCAGCTGGTAAAACCATTCAAGTTGAGTCCCTGAAAGACTATCTTGAAAGAAGTGGATCCAGAGGTTCCTGTCAGCGGTATATGGCTGAATCTTTCTAACAAACGAACGGAGGTGTAGCTTTGGGCAGGAGACCCCGTCGTATTTAGCAAAGATTGGTGCTTTAAACTTGTGGGGAATCACCACCCCATATGACAAACCCAAATCACCAAAGTCCAATCCAGGTACCTTCTGGATCTCCATCGCACTTAACCGGTCTTCAAGATGTTTATATTTATCCTCAGCCGGAGGATACTGGTCTTCATCAAAGTCAGTCTCGTTGTCAGAAACCACAGGGCTAGGAGCCCTCCTTTCTTCCTGATTATCTCCCCCTCCATATGAGTGAGTCAAATCAACCTCTTCTCGCAAATTGTTTCCAAATCTGCGACCCATATTCAGTAGGACCGTCTTCTTCTTCTTCTTTTTATCCTTTAAGATAAGAGTCTTCAGATCTTGCTGACCCTTATCCAAGTTCATGAACATTTCATAGAACTGGGCGTTTTGAGCTTGCAGAGCCTTGATGGCTTGTTCAGTTGATGTTTCAGAAGACATGATGTGCTGAAATAAACAGCGAAGAAGATAAGAGACCTGTAAGGGTACCTGTGATGAGGTGCATGGAATTAAATGTGTATGATATGATTTCAAAGACGTCGAGAGATTTAAATTCGTAAACCAAAATGAAACACACTTTTATTAGATAACAAACTTGAAACAATGTTTGATAAATGCCATTAAGGCGTTACAAAAGGAAATACTGAAAAGTAAATCAAAACTAGAAATAACAAAAGACACCAGCGCTCCCATGGTCATTTCCCTTTGGTGCTAACATAGTCGTTGAGGACCTTCTCGTTCTCCAGCTGTCTTGTAAGCTTTAGAATCTTCCGCTCCTGTTCGTGATACTTTTCTCTGTAAGTATCTCGCTCTTCTCTCACCTTCATCCAAGACCTCTTTAATGCCTCAATGTCAGTAGGCATGTGTGGATGGAGGATGGTAGGAGAAACCCCTTCTTCATCAGCATTCTCGACAATTACCGGTAAGACAGCTTCGTACGGCATTCCCAACTTTTGGGCACGGATTCGAACCCATTGGAGATATGGTTCCATCGGAAGAGAGGTTTTCATCCCTAACTCATGCGGATCAGACCTGTGTACCCTATCCCAAGCTTGTATGAACCTGCGGCGATGCTCTTCACTATCCCCTTGGAAGTCAAAGACAATGCTCGACATTAGCAACTCATGAGGTCCGTCCCTCCTAGCTCGCCCAAACTGACGTAAGGCCAAACAAGGATTATAGGTAATCCCTCCTCGAATTCCAAGTAGTGGAACATTGGGGTATTCCCCACAGCGATCAATAATAGCTACTTCTTCCATGTCTTTAGTACTCCAGATAATGTCAGTGTGAGCAAGAGACATAATTCTGTAGGCCCAACCCATGCCTTCCTTGTTCTTCAAAACTGATTTGGGGAGGTGAGAAATAAACCACCTCGCCAGCAATGGTGCACAACACATAAGGGTTCCCCGTTTCCGAGCAGTACGGGCATAAAGAGAGTGCAGAATGTCACCCAAGAGAGTGGGCACTGGATTACGGGATATGAAAATCTTCACCGCATTCACGTCGACAAAAGAATCTGAGTTAGGAAACAACACCAAACCATATATGAGAAGAGCTAGAATGTCTTCAAATGCCTGAAAGTCCAAACTGTCCCATAACTGATTAGCCCGATCAACCAAGAACTTAGCCAAGAAGCCCTTTATCCCACTTCGAGTCTCCCAGTTAGACATTACCTCAGCCTTTGTCAGATGGAGGGCTGAAGCAATCTCTTCCGGCCTAAGGACTTTCTCCCAACCTGTAAATGGTGTTTGCTCTAGAATAGAAATACCGAGTAGATCAGAGAATTCCTCCAGAGTAGGGACCAACTGATAGTCCGAGAAAGTGAAGCAGTGGTATAATGGATCAAAGAACCGGCACAGAACACTCATCATCTGCTCATCTAATCTGGAAGTGACCAAACCAAGGAGGTGCCCATGTCTTCTGATAAAGGAGGAAGTATCTGGAACCTTTGCAACCAACTCTCTAAGCTGAATGGGAACCTGTACAAAGCTGATCCGAGTAGTGTTTCTACGCATAGAGGCCATGACCTATAAAACAGAACAAATATGAATCCCCTCTGTCTTTGAAATAGGTTAGTCTGATGCAAGATGCATGCAATGTCGTGATGCATGATGTCATGATAGAAACACACCACAGGTATTCACAGATAGCAAACATGGTAAGGGCAAACAAGTCACACAGTAGCCCTTAGATTTCAGGCTGGCAAGGAGTTTAGGTATTACCCTCTTTCAGTTTAGTTGGTTCAAACCTGTCCTAATAATAGTAACCGGCTTCTAGAGGATCTCAATATCACTGACCACCCTCGATCGGTCATAATTCCAGTTTGGAAACCTTTTCTTGCAGCCAGAATCATCGCGAGAGTTTGGTCTCAATGAGTGTAGCATACTGCTACTGTTCTATGGCCAAGTTTGTCAATTATAGGTTCTATGGTCAGTTGGTGCTTAATGACCCATTAGAAGACCCATATTCTCCTTGTTCCACCACAAGGTATATCGGTACAAACTAAAGTGCCACACCAACGTAGCTACTGCTTCAACCATATCGGTCTACGGCGTACAGTTCCCTCACAGTCTATTGGTACTTACCTAAAAGGTATACCCCAGATCCGGGTTAGGATCTATAGTAACTCCTATTCAAACCCACAAAGATAAAGCATACAAATCAAGCAATTGAAAACATTATGATGAACTATTCCTAAGGTACACCCCACTTATTAAAACATCTCCAGCAGAGTCGCCAGTTCTGTGATACGGTGGGAAGAACTGACTGTTTTTTGGAATGCTGGTTTGCGTTTTGCGTTTGTGTTTGCAAAATGTTGTGGTAAGCAAGAGTCGCCACCGACTTTTATTTTATCCAACAAGGAAAGGAAAAAAGCACAGAAAAATTCCTTTTTCAAGATATTTCTTAGTACGGGGGGTAGATTATAGAAAGGGAAGGTATTAGCACCCTTTATATCCGTAGTTATCTACGGGCTCTTAGGTACTTGCTCATCATTTTCAAAATTGTTTTTTTTGTGCTTGTGGGTTTGAAAAGTTTTTGTTTTAACTTCGATTTAACTCTTGCTTCTGTCCTCAAGAGTGTAATGAAGTGTTTTTGAAAACTTTATTTGAAAAGGAGTGTAAGTGTGAAAAATTTGTTTTGTTTTAGATGGCCAAGTATCTAAGAACTAATCTACCTACTCGAAAAAGGATTCGTTCTATGCTAATTTCCTTTAGACAATGCTATCCCACTATTAGTGAGTAGGTAGCACTGTCGTTGGAGTTTGAGGGTCAATTTGAAGGAGGGACATACGGTCACTAAAGCAATGTTAGGATGTCTTAGAGGTAACCCTAATATCTTAGATCATTTGTTTGAGGCGACAATATCCGAGGCAACCGTTTCGAGGTGACTATGATCTTTTAGACAAGAGGGCGACCTCTAAAATAACCTATACTCAATGACCGTGTACGAAGGCAACCAAGTGGGGGTGTACCCTAAGAGTGCGCATGTGCGAGTGTGTTGTTTTCAGTTTATTTTTATCTTTGCACATGTTAAGGGTGATCTAATTTGATTTTAGATTAGGCATTCAGTCTTGTCATGCAAACCCTATTATCAAACATCTAGCAGTTATAATTTGCGGAATTAAAAGTGCGGAAATTAAATTACAAGGCGTCGGGTATTTACATCGCCAAAAGAAACCCTTTGAAAATAAAATAAAATAAAGCGATAAATAAATAAAATTTCCTAATTATTTATTACATACCGGAAACAGATATATCAATATGGATAAAGAAAAGTAAATCGCGACGCAAAATTAAATCGGATGCACAATTAGGGTTTTGACCCTTTTAAAAGAAAATGTTTTTTTTGTTGTTTTTTATTTAAGAAAATAAATTAATCCTAAATTAAATACTAAATTAATTATTAAATTAATTAATTAAATGAAAAAAATAATTAATGACATATTTTTGGAGTTTTTGATATTTTAAGAAAGAAATTAAATTAAATAAATTATGTTAAAACCTAATTAATTCTAATTGATTTTAAATATTTACAAAAATAAATTAAAGTTTCCTAGAATTAAAAACCTAAATCACTTAGTTAGTATTTATTAATAAAAATAAAAGGAACTCTGAAATTTTATTGGATAAAAATATTTTTTTGTGATTTTTTTATAAAAAGAATTAAATTTGTTATTGGTTAGAAATTAATTGAATAAAATAACATAATTAAATAAAAAAAGAAAATATAACGAAGTAGAGAAATGGGCCTTTTTTGGAGGTGCAAGAAGCATTTTTGTAGGCCCAAATGAAGCTGGTCCATTTGACTTTTTGGGATCCAGTGTTCCTGCGTTGACCTGCTCTTTGGTGGACCCTTGATGTTGACCACCAGATCTGGCCATCTGGTGTGTGGATTAGTGAGGGAGTATGGTAGATCTCTAGCTGGCATGTGCACTGGAATATCTGAAAACAAATAATATTGAGAAAGGGGGGGACCTGGGATTCGAACCCAGGTCCTGGAGGGATATCCAATGCCAAGCTTGCCACTACGCTGCGTTGTCTCAATTGTTATAATAATACAAATAAATAATCATATAATAAAACAAAATTCAATGGTCAGAAAATTACAAAAAGTGCGCGTTATTTGAATAGTCCAATGGGGACGTGACGCGCCTTGTCCCTGACCTCCCAACCGTGGCTAAAAATGCAAAAACTTATACCAACGGATAGGGGTCCGTCGCTATAAGCCTGGTCCATTCCGAAATCTTGCATAGGCCATGAAAATGCATTCTAAGAGCATGGTTGAACTCGTCATCTCCTCCTGATTGTAACCATGCCCATCATTGGGGCCAATTTTCCCTGAAACGAAAATCCCTAAAACTAGAAGCAAAACCCTAACAATGGTGGTTCGTGCTACAGAGCATATAAATGAAATTGGTTGTTACAGAAAGTTTGCAAATGACATAGTGATCATAAATATGCAGTTATTTAGTATTAACAATGCCCAATTTATGAAACACGAAACCAAGAACAGAGCGGTTTTGTGGACCACTTACAGCGCATGGGAGGGTCTGAAAACACATTATCTTGATTGGTTTACCTTGTGAGAATTGCCAGGAAGCGATTGAGACCAATATCAAGCCCTGAAAATGCCTCTAGACCTGATTTCGATCTCCCACTTTTTTATGATTTTTGCAACTTTCGTTATGCCTCTATGCTTGCTCCCCAACCCTTGTTTCTGTCTTGCACGCTTGCTTATGTATTGCACATTGTATTAGGGTAGCATTTGTTGTTCAAATCTCCCTCTATCAATGATTGAATATTGGATTTGATTCTCCATTAAAACCTTCCAAAATTAATCCAAATCACATATTTTTGTGCATAATGGCCTTGATACGAATTTGATTGCAAAGCCAACTGTAATTGGAGCCTAAAATGATCAAGAAATCCATTGGTATCAATGCTTTGGATTTTATTTGATTTTATTTGATTTAAAATGAATTAATTCAAATAAAAAACAAATTAAATAATAAAAATAAGATATGGACACATGGCTAAAGCTAGAGTACGTGGGCAATAATGAAAACTCAAATCAAGTGAAAAAGAATGGGCCCATTTGGCAAAATTTGATGTTTTGGGGATAGTTGACTTTTGTCAATTTTGCAAAAAAGTCCAACTTCAACAATGCATAACTTCTTCAATTTTGAACTTTTGGAGGTGTTCTTGGACTTTTTAGAAATCTTGAGATGTCCTCTAATCAACCCTTTTGGTCTCATCTCATTTTGATATTCCATGCTCAAGTTATAATCTTTGATAAAAAAGGTGTTTTTGTTGACTTTCAAAAATGACCTATAATGTCAAAATTCATAACTTCTTGTGAGTGCATTTTTTGATCTTGGGATGTGAAGATGTATTGTAGGTAATTGCATCCTATTCAAAATGAGATTTGTATGGGTCATTTATCATAAAGTATGAGAAAGTTATGCTTGGTCAAAGTTGGGTTGACTTTTCCTACAAAACTCTAATTTAGCAACTTTTGAATCTTGATGAATTTTGAGCAATCCTTGATGAATCATGATAAACCCTTGATCAAATGATGAAATATCCTTCAAAATGATAATGTTGACAAAAAATATTGAAGTTTGACTGTATTTGAGTCACAGTTGACTTTTGCCCTAGCACAATCGATTTTTGGACCTTTGAGCAATTGATTGAGCAAACTTTCTCTGCAAGGCTTGAAACTTGACATGGATGATCTTGAGAACATATTAGGACATTGGGGAGCACTTGAGGTAATTTGGACTCAAGGATCCTGATGCAACACAAAACCCTAATTTGGGGTAGACTGCCTTAGGAGAGAGCTTGTCTGACCAACTCTTGAGCCACCTTGAGCAACTTGGAGATTTTTCTTGCAATGTTTTGAGAAATATGGGAGGGAAAATTTTTGGGTATAACACTTGCTACTCATTCTTAAACACTTGTTTGTTTACTTGTTTGGTTTTTACCATGCTCCCTTAGGATTGCTCGTGTAAGGATAGTCCTCGAGTTATACCTTAGGATAGGAATCCATGCATGCTAATGTAGGGTGGAAGCTTACCTCTTTCATCCTCCATATTAGGATCAACCATTGTATGATAACATTAGGGCTAGAGATAAGGATAGTATCCCTTAGTTGTTTTCTTTTCCTTTGCATTCTTGGATCCTAAAACTACAACTTCTTCTTGGAAAATCATAAAACATCTTTAATAAACTTAAATCTTTCTTTAAGGTAAATGATACAAACCAATCTTATTTGTTTGTGTGCCTTTAGGCTTTGTTTTAAACCTAGTTAATGATGTTTTTCCATCCTTACCATGATGTTTTACCATCCTTACCATGATGTTTTGCCATCCTTATCATGATGATTTTCCATCCTTACAATTGATGTTTTGCCATCCTTGCCATGATATTTTGTTATCTTTTCACCGATGTTTCTCCATCGCGCACATGTTTTCTATACTACTTTGATTCTCAATATCATTGTTAGGTGTGTTGTTTTATCACCTGGTTTATTAATGTTTCTCCATCTTTGCCATGTTATCTTTTTTCCGATGTTTCACCATCACGCACATGTTTATTATCCTACTTTGATTCTCAATATCATTGTTAGGTGTGATGTTTTATCATCTGGTTTATTGATGTTTCGCCATCTTTGCCATGTTATCTTTCTATCTTTTGCCGATGTTTAGCCATTGCACATATTCTTTTGCCGATGTTTCGCCATCGTGTATGTTTATCGTCCTACTTTGATTTTCAATATCATTGTTAGGTGTAATGATTCATCGTCTTGTCTGATATTTTTCTATCATGCTGACGTTTTATCATCTTATCTGAGTTTGTGTTGCCATGCGATGTTTTATCATCTTTTTTTGTTGCTTTATCATTGCAGTTGATGTTTTTTCATTTATCTGATGTTTTGCCATCTTGACCGTTGCTTTTGTCTTCTTAACTAAAAAACACAAACCAACCAAAATATATGAGCCGAACTACGGCTACTCTGATTCCTTAAAAGGGATACGTAGGCATTAGGGTAGGGCCCAGTCGAGCACAACTTTTATTTTTCCTTACATTATTTTCTCTTTTCTTTTGCATGAATTCCCTGTACATCTTAGATATAGATTTTACACACCCTTAGATTAGACAACAAGAGTGGATACCGTAGAATACTACAGGCGTGTAGGGTGCTAATACCTTCCCCTCGCGTAACAGACTCCCTTACCTGATCTCTCGGTCGCAAGACCGTGATTTCACCTTGCTTAAGTTTTCTCGATGTCTACCTTTCCCTTCCTATTGGGATAAAAGACGTTCGGTGGCGACTTCATTGATTTTATATCAGATGACGGTTCGGCCCGGTTGTTTCATTGATGTTTCGCCATTGTGCATGTTTTTTTATCCTACTTTGATTCTCAGTATCATTGTTAGGTGTGATGTTTTATCATCTGAATTGTTGATATTTTGCCATCTTTACCATGATATTTTGCTATCTTTTTTCCGATGTTTCGCTGTCGCATATGTTTTTTCCGATGTTTCATCATCGTATATGTTTTTTATCCTACTTTGATTCTCTAAATCATTATTAGGTATGATGTTTTGTCATCTCAATTATCGATGTCTCACCATCTTTGCCATGTTATCTTGCTATCTTTTTGCTGATGTTTCACCATCATATATGTTTGTTGCCGATGTTTCACCATCGCATGTGTTTGTTATCCTACTTTAATTCTTGATATCATGGTTAGGTGTGATGTTTTATCATCTGAATTATGATGTCTCGCCATCTTTGCCATGTTATCTTGCCATCTTTTAGCCGATGTTTCGCCGTTGTGTATGTTTGTTATCCTACAGTGATTCTCAATATCATTGTTAGGTGTGTTGTTTTATCATCTATATTGTTGATGTCTCATCATCTTTGCCATGCTATCTTGCTATCTTTTTGCCGATGTTTCGCCATCGCATATGTTTGTTGTCAATGTTTCACCATCGTGTATGTTTTTCATCCTACTTTGATATTCGATATCATTGTTAGGTGTAATGTTTTGTCGTCTTGTCTGATATTTTGGCTATCATGCTGATATTTTATCATCTTATCTGAGTTTGTGTTGCCATGTGATGTCTTGTCATTATTTTTTTTTTGTTTTATCATCGTTGTTGATGTTTTTTCATTTTATCTGATGTTTTTCCATCTTGACTGTTACTTTTTTCTTCTTAACTAAAAAACACAAACCAACCAAAATATATGAGCCGAACTACGGCTGATCTGATTTCTTAAAAGGGATACATATGTAGAGGCTTTTATGGGGCCTAGTCGAGCATATATTTGTAAATATTCCTTTCTTTTCCCCATATTTTATTTTCCTTTTTCTTTGTGTTGTACCCCAAAATTTGCCCTCTCATTTCTCAAAAGATCATCCTGGACTCTCAGGCTTGCTTCTATCAAGTTCCAAGTTTTGAATTACAACTTTTCAAGAAAATCATCCACAAGGGCAAAATGGTCAAAAGCACATTGAAAAGTCAAACTTGGACTTTTAGATCAAAAATCAAGTTTCAACAATTATATTTCATCAAGACATGAAATTGGTTCGTCAAAAAATAAGAAGTCAGAAGTTACTTTGAAAAAATCAATTTCTAACCATTTAGAAAATTTTCTAAGTGTCAAGAGAATATGATACTTCAGAACTTCTGAGCCAGCCTCCACGTAAGTGCAGTCAGAATTTGAAGACACGGTTCAGAACATGATGCTTCAATCAGAACATATGGACGCAATGTTCTTCGGTTAAAATATGACCCTTCTGCATATAGAGGTTACGTTTCTGATCTTCTGCGATCAAAACATCACCAAATCCCAAGACCTCGTTTAAACAATCTACTGCACTGCTACATCACAATACTCTAACCAGCATCTAATCCAATCCACGCCTGCATTTTCCCAAATCCCATATTTGCACCAAATACAAAAAGCTGTGATCAAAAAGCAATGGAACAGTGTACCAAAAAGGTTTAAATCCCATTTGTTTTTCCCCCCAAAACCACAGCAAATTCACCTATAAATAAGTTGCTCCATCACACTTTTAAGGGGATGGTTTTTTAAGAGAGAATATTGTCAAAAGAGAGAAAAGAAAAACTGTGAAACCTTTGTAAAAAATCCAGAATTCCCAAACAGAAAATAAAACCTTTGTTCTTCCCTTTGAATCAAAGAACTTGGCATTTTCTCTCCCGTTGCTCTTGCTGACTCCAGAACATTTGAAGGCAGCAGTTCAAGTTCCAAGCACACGTTCCAGATTCAAGGTAAGTCTTTCTGACTTTGCATCTTCTCATTCAGAACATCATTAAATATGTAAATATCACAATATTAATGTTGTCCATATCATTGCATAAGTAGGAAAACTGTGGATCAGAACTTCTTGATTAAGGCTAGGCTCAGAATTAGGATTAGAACTTCTATAAATTGTTGTGCTTTTATCCTCCTGATTTGCTATTAAGGATTGAATAAATTACTTATGTGCTGATTAATATGATGAAAGAGTTGAAATGCAACATAGAACTTCTATTCTTCATTCACCATTTTAACACACAGAATTTCTAGGATTTTCTCACTGTTTAAGCACGCAACACTTCTGAGTTCTCTTTACCATTTTAACACACAAAACTTCTGATGCTCACTCACTGTTTTAGCACAGCACAGAACTTCGGAGTTCTCCCTACACGTTAAACACACTGAACTTCTGATGCTTCCACTCGCTGTTTTAACACTTAGAATTTCTGATTTTCCACACGCTGACAACACACTGAATTTCTGATGTTCACTCACTATTTTAGCGCAATACAGAACTTCTGACTTTTGGATCACTGTCTGAATACCACCCAGAACCTCTGTTTCCTTTCCCTCTGATGTTTCTTGCAGGACCTCAGAGTGTACCAATCCAGAACTTCTGATTCCACTGACGTTCCTTTCTGAGTCACAACGCGCCTGGCTTCAGAACTTCTGATCCTTGTTGTTTTGCTTGCAGCAGCACGTTGTTTCTATCTTTCATTTATTTTCCTTTTTATCATTTTCAATATTAACCCCCTTTTTTTTATTAGTATAAAAAAGACGTAAACATATTTTCTTTTATTAATTAATTTATTTCTTTTTCTTAATTCATTAAGACATAAAACCATTCTTTAAACAAGTCCTTTTTCTCTCTTGCATTGTACATTTCAATATGGTTGTAATAATTAAATAGGATTTAAATTCTTGCAACCCCCCATTTGTAAGTATGTACACCCCATCCCCCTTATGATTGTAATAGCGTAGAATCTTTATATTCCCGCAATTTATCGCTTTCCAAATAAATGCTAGTAATTAGGGTGTGTATGGCAACACATGAAATTGACAAGTAGATAACCCTAATCAAGACTAAAATGCATGCAATCAAACACACTTTCACACTAGCACCCTTAGGTTAATGCCACCTTGTTGCCTATTGGAAAAGTAGTCATGTCCCTCGAACATGAGCGTTTTAGCAAAAGACCCTCGATAAAAGATTGTAGTACCTCGATGACCCTCGATGTTGCCTTCAATAAACGATCTAGTCTCTCACACGACTTTGCTAAAACGTTCCATGTGTTGCCTTCCATGACTATACAAAAACGTCTCGCGCCCGTCCCTTCACATCCAACGACGGGGCTTCTTACCAAATCAATGGTAAGATAGCAACATCTAAAGGAAGAGGAAAATAATATCTAAGACCTTTTGAGTAGGTATATTCGCTCCTAGTTGCTCGCTTGCTCACAACAAAAACATTTTATGCACCAACACATCTCTTTGAACTATTTTCGAAACCAACACTTTGTACGCATTCTTATAGAGACGAGAATCGTTATAAAGTCGCATTTTCAAAATACTTTCAAAACCCACACCACAAAGCACACTTTCAAACAAAATAAGTGATCTAGCAAGTAACTAAGAGCCCATGGAAAACCATGGATGAAAAGGGTTCTAATACCTTCCCTTTTCATAATCTACCCCCCCCCCCCCCCCCCGAACTCAAGAAAACATCTTTAAAGGTCTTTCATGTGCTTTTTCACCTTTCCTTATTGGATAAAAGAAAAGTAGGTGGCGACTCTTGCTATCCGCAACATTTGCGATCAAACGCAAAACAAAAATTCAGTTCTACCACCGTATCACACTTTGCATGCATTCCTTTTTCAACTTTAATCTTAGACATAGATTTTACACACCCATTAGATTAGAACAACAAGAGTGGATAGCGTAAAGTTCTACGGGCGTATGGGGTGTTAATACCTTCCCCTCACGTAATAGACTTTGTTACCCGATCTCTCGGTCGTTTGATTGTGATTTCACCCTTCTTAGATTTTCTAGATGTTTACCTTTCCCTTTTGGCCGGATAAAAGATGTTCGGTGGTGACTTCATTGATTTTTATCTCAGATGACGGTTCGGCCGGTTGTTTCAACAAGAAGTTTATTTTTCATTGGCCACTCACTTACTTATTTAGCAGTAATGGATCTGCACACTTGATTGTCTGTTACTTCCAACTCACAACAGACATATTTAGACCTATCTAGAAATCTATTTATAATGACAGGAGAAAATTCTACACACTTTTCTCTAACAAAAACCTTTCTATACTCCTTACTTTTATGGTCAGCACAGTCAATAGGAATATTAACAATAAACTCCTTAACAAGAGTTTCATAGCAATTGGAAAACCTGGTAACTATTTTCATCAATCCAGCATAAGAAATCAGCTCCATGATTTCTTTACATTCCAAAGCACCAGCTCCCAGTTCTCTCTCCAGGGCAATCCTTCTTTGATACACATACTTCCACTTTTTATCATTCTCAATAGAATGGAAGGATGTGTTGTCAAGTGGGGCATCAGGAACCCTAACAGAAATCTTCTTGCTTGCAGACTTTTTGATAGGAGAGATGTCCTGGACATCTTGCTCGACATCATAGTCTGAGTCAACTTTTTCAACAACCACAACTTTCTTCTTACTATTGGATCTTTTTACAGCATCCTCATCATCACCTGTGGAGTTAACATGTCTATATTTTCTTTTGCTAGAGGGAGGAACCACTTTAATTTCTGGCTTTGGGTGTCTATACATGATTTTCTTCTTGGTTGTTTTGGCAGGGGGTGTGACACTTGCATCCTTCACTTTCCTGGACTTTATCCTTCTTGCGATACCAGGAACCACATTATTAATGAGCTCATTGTCAGATAGCTCATCTACATTAACAATATTCCCAGCATTGAAACCTTCTCCATCCTTGGAGGCAGCAATATCTTCTTCAACATTTTCCTCAGCATCTTCTCCAACATTTTCTTCTTCCACTTCTTTCAGGTCAGAGATAGCAAGCTTCTTAAGTTTGCTTTTAGCAGCATCTTTCTTGAAGGTGGATGGTTCAGCAGCAGCACTTTTAGGGTTACTTCCTTTGTCAGCAGGAGGAGGCATGTGAGCAAGGGGAGTAGAAATCCCAGGCACAACAAACCCTTCATTTAATCCTCTGTCTACTAGCCTTCTGATGCTTCTATCAACATTAACAATCTCTTCTTTTGTCCTATTATCCGTTGCAGTGGAAGAGTTACCTCTATCATCTTTGGATTTCTTTGCAGGTGATGATCTGGGTTTCTTGACCTTTTTATCAAGAGGTGGGATGGTTGTTAGAGGAGTAACATCGACTACTCTGTCAAGGGAAAGATTTTTAGGGAGATTGACAGATTTTGAGGAAGATGGTGTATGATGTTGAGACATGTTTGAGATTTTTTGAACAAAGAGATGAAAAATGGCAAGGGTTCTTTTTCTGTGGAGGAGAATGAAGAGTTTATAAAAGTAGAGAGAAGAAATTTCGTAGCGTGTGGGAAACAATTTGAGGCAGTCTTGTAATGATTGCTTTCTAAATTTTATTTGTTGGAAACACAAATAATACAATATCACTTTAATGATACTCCCACACACTTTTAATTGCTACAAACCCTCATATAAACAGATCCCTAATTTTCCTCTTAAATTCTCAAAGTGATTAGCATCCAAAGCCTTTGTGAAGATGGCAGTCAGTTGTAATTCAGTGGCTACATGTTCTAAGGCAACAATATTTTCTTCAACAAGCTCTCTTATGAAGTGATGACAGATGTCAATATGCTTGGTCCTGCTGTGTTGAATGGTATTCTTTGAAATGTTTATGGCACTTAAATTGTCACATAATAATGTCATGACATCTTATTTGACATTGTATTCTGTTAACATTTGTTTCATCCAAATCAATTGAGAACAACTGCTTCTTGCAGCAATATACTCAGCCTCAGCAGTGGACAGAGACACGTAATTTTGCTTCTTGCTGAACCAAGATATGAGATTATTTCCCAGAAAGAAGCATCCTCCTGATGTACTTTTTCTATCATCAGCACTTCCTGCCCAATCAGCATCACAAAAACTAGTTAAGGCATAATTTGATCTATGAGAGTACAGCATACCATAGTCTCTTGTCCCATTCACATATTTAAGAATCCTCTTCACATGGTTGGCATGGCTAATTTTAGGATCGGCTTGATATCTTGCACACACCCCTATAGCAAAGGCAATTTCTGGTCTGCTAGTTGTGAGATATAGAAGAATGCCTATCATGCTTCTGTAGAGAGTTTGATCTACATTTACTCCTTTTTCATCTTTAGTCAACTTCAGATGTGTGGGAGCAGGGGTTCTTTTGTGACTGGCATTCTCCATCCTAAAATTCTTCACTATATTCTTGGCATACTTGCTCTGAGATAAAAATATGGAGTCTTCCATTTGTTTAACTTGCAGACTAAGAAATTAGGTTAATTCACCAACAAGACTCATCTCAAATTCAGACTGCATTTGCTTGACAAAATGTTGAACCATCTCATTTGACATCCCACCAAATACAATATCATCAACATAAATTTGAGCAATCATAATATTCCCTTCTTCTTCTTTGACAAAGAGATTTTTGTCTATGCCACCTTTACTATATCCATTCTCCCCAAGGAATTCTTTCAATCTCTCATACCAAGCTCTTGGAGCTTGCTTCAATCCATACAGAGCTTTCTTCAGTTTATAAACATGTTTAGGAAAACTTGGATCAGCAAATCCTTTTGGTTGTTCCATAAAAAATTCTTCATTCAAGTACCAATTTAAGAAGGCACTCTTTACATCCATTTGAAACAATTTAAATTTCAGAATGCATGCAACTCCCAACAGTAGTCTTATTGATTCAAGTCTGGCCACAGGAGCAAAGGTTTCATCAAAGTCCACTCCTTAAATTTGAGTGTATCCTTGTGCAACTAACCTTGCCTTATTTCTAGTGACCACCCCTTTTTCATCAGATTTATTCTTGTATACCCATTTAGTGCCAATCACATTTGTCCCTTCAGGTCTTGGAACCAGATCCCAAACTTCATTCCTACTAAATTTTTCTAGCTCCTCTTGCATAGCATTAATCCATAACTCATCAGTTAGGGCCTCTTTGACATTCTTATACTCAATTTTTGATACAAAGCAAGAGTTTAAAATCCATTCTCTTGATCTGGTAGTAACTCTTTTGTTTGGATTTCCTATGATAAGCTCCTTAGGATGATCTTTTTGAGTTTTAATTGAAGGTCCTTTATTGAGGTGACTAGGCTGGGGATCTTCTTGAGGAGGATTAGAATCAATACTTGTGTCATTTGATTCAGTTGGATTATCAGACAAAGATGTTCCAACATATTTTGAGACATCTTCTTCAACATTCCATCCTCTATCATCAATAGTAACATTTATTGACTCCATCATAACCTTGGTTCTGGAGTTAAAAACTTTGTAAGCTCTACTATTTGTGGATTAACCCAAGAATATTCCTTCATCACTCTCGGTATCCATCTTCCTCCTTTGTTCACGATCAACTAAGATGTAACATTTACTTCCAAAAACATGAAAGTATTTAACAGTTGGTTTTCTTCCTCTCCATATTTCATACAAAGTAGCTGGAGTGCCTTTCCTTAGAGTGACTCTGTTATGGATATAGCATGCAATATTCATAGCTTCATCCCAAAAATGGTAGGGTAGCTTCTTAGCATGAATCATGGCTCTGGAAGATTCTTGGAGAGTTCTATTCTTGCATTCTACAATACCATTCCATTGAGGAGTAATGGGAGAAGAGAATTCATGGTTGATTCCTTCATAGGAGCAAAACTCAGCAAATTTGTTGTTCTCAAATTCCTTTACATGATCACTTCTGATTTTTATGACATGGCTTTCCTTTTCCATTTGAAGTTTTTCACAAAGATCTTTGAACACTTTAAAAGTTTCTGATTTTTCTCTAATAAAGCTTATCCATGTGTATCTGGAAAAGTCATCTACAACAACATAGGCATACTTCTTACCACCAAGACTTTCAACCTGCATAGGTCCCATCAAGTCCATGTGAAGAAGTTCCAAAACTTTTTATGTAGTAATATGTTGAATCTTCTGATGTGACATATTAGTCTTCTTTCCAATTTGGTAGTTACCACATACCCTTCCTTCTTTTATTTTGAGCTTAAGAATCCCTCTCACTGCTTCTTCAGATATAATTCTTTTCATACCTTTCAGATGCAAGTGCCCTAATTTTTTATTCCATAGTTTAAATTCATTCTCTTTGGCTAAAACACATGTTGAGGAGAGGTTCAACTCTTGAGGAACCCATAGATAACAGTTGTCTTTAGATATGATCCCTTTCATAATAACTTCATTATTTTCATTGCACACAAGACATTCTTCCTTGGTGAAGTTAACTTTGAATCCTTGATCACATAATTGTCTTATACTTATTAGGTTAGTTGTTAACACTTTAACAAGTAACATATTATCAAGCTTAGGGACTCCTGAACAGTCAAGCTTTCCAACACCTTTGATTTCACCTTTTGCCCCATCACCAAAAGTCACATAACTGGTGGAATGAGATTTGACATCCACCAACAGATTCTTGACACCTGTCATGTGTCTAGAACAGCCATTGTCATAGTACCAGTCATCTTTGGTTGATACTCTGAGAGAGGTGTGAGCAATGAAACTCCTAACATTGGACTTGGGAACCCACTGTTTCTTCTTTTTTCCATTTTGGGGAATCTTATCAGTTTTGGGAAAAGAAGTATTTTTAGGATACCCATACAACTTGAAACAAAAGGGCCTTATATGTCCAAGACATCCACAGTGATGATATCTCCAGGGCTGGGGATTCTCTCTGGTTTGATTAAGCTTTTTCTTCCCATGATGTCTGTCATGATGTTCTTTCTTCATATGAGGTTTGCCAAGATGTCCTTTCTTACCATGATGTTTACTCACATGTTGAAACATTTGATTCGACATCTTTGGTTTAGGCTTGGCATGAGTGGAAACAGATGAGGGCTCTCCTGGGTTAGGTTCCTTTTTCTCATTGAAACCTAGACCACTTTTGTCTCCTGTCACTCTTCCTGCTTGGAGAATTTCATCTAATGTGTCAGACCCATTATTCAGTATCTTGAGAGATTTGACAATTCTATCAAGATTTGAATTTAGAGAAGACACTTCACTTTCCAGATCTGAAATAGTTTTGAGATGCTCTTCCCTTTCCTCCTTTAGCTGAATTGTGAGGCATTTCTATTTCTCCCCTTCAAGACATACTTCTGCACTTCTAAGACATGATTTTTGTATGAAGAAACTAACTCATCAAAAGTTAGTTCCCCATCACTAGACTCTTCATTAGATACATATTTACCTGTCAATGCTTTAACATATTTGGCAGATTCTTCAAGATCACTCTCTGAGTCCTCTTCACACCAAGTAACAGATATATTCTTCTTCTGTTTCTTAAGATATGTAGGATATTCAGCTCTAATGTGACCAAAGCCTTCACATTCATGACATTGTATTCCCTTCCCTTGAGAGGATTTTTCTTCAGCCCTTTTTCTTCCCACCTCATTTGACCTATGGATGTCAGATGGGATGTTCTTGACATTTGATCTTTGGTTCTTGTCCATTATTTTTATCACTTTATTAAATTGTCTTCCAAGCATAGCTAAGGCATTTGATATTCCTCCATCTGTATCCAGATCACAGTCTTCCTCTTCATCTTCAGTATTTGATACAAAGGCTATGCTTTTGTTTTTCTTCTCAGATCTTTCATTTATGCTTAATTCAAATGTTAGAAGGGATCTAACAAGTTCACCCACTTTCATTTTGTCAATGTATTGAGATTCTTCTATAGTAGTTACTTTCATATCAAATCTATTGGGAAGAGACCTGGGCATCTTTCTCACCAATTTGTCTTCAGGTATTTTCTCTCCTAAAGCACTGGAGGCATTAGCAATTTCAAGAATGTTCATATGGAAGTCATTTATACTTTCATCATCCTTCATCCTAAAATTTTCAAATTTTGTGGTGAGTAACTGAAGTCTTGAAATCTTAACTTTGGATGTGCCTTCATGAGTAGATTGAAGAATCCCCCATGCATCCTTAGCAACTTCACATGTATTCACTAACCTGAAAATGTTCTTGTTAATTCCATTGAATATAGCATTAAAGGCTTTAGAATTTCCAAGAGCAATTTCATCTTCTTCCTTAGACCAATCTTCTTCTGGTTTTAACTCAGGAGTAGGTTCTCCATTTTCTCCTAATTTGACAGGGTGTTTCCATCCTCTTAAAACAACTTTCCAAGCCCTGTTGTCTAAGGACTTTAAAAAGGAAACCATATGTGGTTTCCAGTAGTCATAATTACTTCTATCCAGAATGGGTGGTCTGTTCACAAATCCTTCTTCCTTGTCCATAGTACCAGAAAGTATCTTCCCTGTATCTCACCCAGATAAAGAGCAGGATGCCTTCTCTAATACCAATTGAAATTCTGGTATCAGATATGTGATGTTAAATGAGATGTCACGACACAAATATCTATTTGCAAGTAAAGAGCAGTAAAATCAAAAGCAGTAAAAACACAAGAGATTGTTCACCCAGTTCAGTGTATAACAACACCAACTCTGGGGGCTACCAATCCAGGGACAAGTTCACTAAATAGTATCAATTCATATACCCTCAGTAAATAACCAGTTTACGATCTAATCACTTAATCAATACTCAAGCTAAACTTCTACCTAAGACTCACCTAGGTATGAGGCCCTCCTCAAATCCTTTCAATCACTTACAGTGAAAAACTAACAGAAATAATAGTTTTGAAACACTTCAATCATTCAATGCTTAAAAGCTTATGAATGATACACAATTAACAACCCAAATAACAACTCAAGTATTAAACCAATACTTAGAGTGTATTACAAATAAAAAGCCTTAGACTTCTACAATAGAAAGAAAGTATTCTTCTTCAAAAGTTGCTTGTCTTTGAATAAGGAAGCAACTCCTTATATATGTGTGGTTGTGGGCTTGGGATTAAAATCAAATATTCAAATCTTTTGAATATTTCCATAAAAATAGGCTAAGATAAAATTCATGCAATTTGAAAAATATTCCTCCATATTTTTCGCAGCCTGTGAGTCACAAATCCTGAATTATGGCACACATGAAAACAGGAAACAAAAAGACTTAACTGATGTTGGGCTGAGATCAGTTCAGGAGGCAGATGTCAAGACATCTGCTTTAACATCATAAAAAATAGTTTTGACCCAAATGTTAAGACATTTAGCAAAATATTATCAAGTCATTATTTTAGCAAAATTGCTGCCAACAAACACTTATACTCTAGAAGAAAGATTAAAAGTTATGGAAGGTTATGATGCCTTCGATGTAGATGCTCTCAAAAAGGGTCTAGTTCACGATGTGATAATCCCGCCAAAATTCAGAATACCTGACTTTGGAAAATACAAGGGGCTTACCTATCCAAGGAACCACCTAAGCATGTATTATAGAAAGATGCACGCATATGCTCAAAACCAGAAGCTGGTGATTCATTGTTTCCAAGACAGTTTGAGTGGGATATCCCTAGATTGGTATATGCAGTTGGAGCGGGTCCATATCCAGACATGAGCAGATCTTGCTAATGCTTTCTTAAAACAGTACAAGTACAATTTGGACATGGCGGCTACCCGCATACAACTCTAAAACTTATCACAAAAGAAAGAGGAGCCCTTCAAAGAATATGCCCAAAGATGGAGAGAAATGGCATCCCGAGTTCGACCACCACTATTAGAGAAAGAGTTGGTCGATATGTTCATGGGAACCTTACAAGGGGTATACTATGAGAAGATGGTAGGAAGTGTCTCGTCCGGATTCTCTGACTTAGTAACCATTAGTGAAAGGATCGAAGCAGGTATGAAAAACGGAAAGATACAAGAGGCACCATCCAGTACACCTTATAATTCAAAAAGGCATGTTCTTAATTTCCCGAAAAAGAAGGAAGGAGAAATCAATGTTGTAGCATCACATCCAAGGGCACAGCAACCATTGATGATTATGCGATAGAAATAGAAATAAAACAAGTTTGACAGGCCTCTGAGGGAGTTTGATCCCCTCCCTATGCCACATAGTCAGCTATTACAACACTTAGTCAAAGCGTCTTTGGTAGAGCTCAAACCACTAACTCCACCAGCTAGGGCACTCCCACCAAGATACGATGCCAACGCTAGATGTGAGGATCATGAAAATTCTTCAGGCCATACCCTAGAGAAATGTTGGGCCTTTAGGCATAAGGTTCAAGACTTATTGGAGGCCTAAGATATCACCTTCGAAAAGCCGAATATCAAGTCAAACCCCATGCCTTCGTATGGTGGGCCAACAATAAATATGATCAATGTAGTCACTAACTTCGAGGTGGCCAGACAAGAAAAGGCCCCAATAAACTTGTTGAAAGGATATATGTTGGAATGCGGGTTCCTGTTGGAACACAATAAAGCTTTTGAAAGAACATTACAGAAGTTGGTGGACTCGGGGATAGTCCAATTCGGACCATACCCTGAAGAAGAAAATGTAGCTGCAATTGAAGGAAATACAAAAAAGGAGTTGGTAATCCCTTTCCAAAGGCCGAACCTTAACAAGAAGACTCTTGTAATACCATGGGGAAAATCAGCAGAAACCCCAACAATAACACCGAAGCAGACTCTGAAGATACCAGTAGTTCCAAAGACTACAATGGTAATTAAGGGGCCATCTCCTACCCCTTACGAAAGTGATAAAGAAGTACCATAGGGGTATGATTCAACTATATACGTTAATGGCTTGAAACAAGAGTGTGAGCCGTCATCAAGTCAAGGACCTACAATCTCAAACATAGCAGGAACAAGGGGCATGACCCGCAGTGGTCGAATCTTTGGATTTGAGCCACCAAAGAAGAACGATGATATGATGAAAAATAAAAATGATGTATTGGCAAAGGACAAAGGAAAAGCAGTGGTGGAAAAAAGTCAAGAACAAGAGCCTCTGAGCAAAAACTTAACTAATCAAGAGGCAAATGAATTTTTGAAAATAATCAAAAGAAGTGACTATTGGGTGGTGGATAAGCTTCACCAAACCCCAGCCAAGATTTCCATACTCTCATTTCTCATCAATTCAGAGGCACGTCGAGACTCACTAATGAAAGTTTTAAGCTATACTCACATCGCAAAGAAAATTAATGTGAACCAATTTGACAATGTTGTAGCAAATCTGACGTCGGGATCATATATGGGTTTTAACGACAACGAGTTACCTCAAAAAGGACGAGCACACAACAAGACATTTCATATCTATATTCAGATAGGTACTACAAGTCTGTCCAGGGCACTTACTGATACTGGTTCTGCCCTCAATGTGCTACCAAAGTCTAGCCTGATGAAGTTAACACTAGACGGTGTTCTAATACGATCAAGATCCATAACAGTCAAAGCCTTTGACGGTTCTCAAAGTTCAGAATTTGGAGAAGTGGACCTTCCTGTCAAGATCGTCCTACACACATTCTATATCACTTTTCAAGTCATGGATATAGAACTAGCATATACATGTTTACTTGGGTGACCTTGGATCCATGCGGCAGGGGCAGTCACTTCGACCTTACACCAGAAGCTGAAGTTCTTTGTTGAAGGAAGATTGGTCATAATCGAGGGAGAAGAGGACATCTTTGTAAGTAACATAGAGTCTTACAGATATGTCAGTGTTGATGAAGATTGTATAGCCATACCATTTCAAGTCCTAGAGGTTGCCTCAATGGTAACCTTACCGGTGGAAAAAATCAAGAAGCCTATTGTAACTTCGTGGAGAGATTTTCAAACAACTAATAAGTAAACGAGCAAGTGTGCTATTTTTCCTCTTATAATAACAGGGAAAATTCCCCGAATGTCGATCTCAAGGACTGAACAGAATGACCGAGTTTAATGCGAGGTTCAATTAAACAAAACTCAATATGGGGTTTGGTTTGGTTATTGTATTTAACAATAATTAAAAATATGCAAAGGTAAATGATGACTTTTTTTACTAGTGTGAATACTATGCTAGGGGTAAGTGTGTGGTTTGCGCTATAATGACCTTCACCATTGATCTCTTCTATAAGTTCATTACCTTCAACTACTGGTCCTTTAGATTATTTTCCCCTAAGTCCTTAGGGAGAAAACCTTTAACCATCCATCCTAAATCCCAAGTCCTTAGAAATATCTGATGGAGTCAAGCCTTTATCTTATCAAGGGTTAAATCCAGTGACTATAGGGTATCCCTAGTCCTAGGTGATATCTACTATAGCCTAATCGTACAAAAACCTTAACAACTGCAGTCCAGCTGGTTGTTAACCGTAACTCAATCCTAATTGGTCTGATCAGGAAAGCATTAGAAACCTTGAATGATTAAATTGAAAGGAAACTACTATATTAAAATCAATAGTTCATAGTCAATACATTCACAAATCAGGGACACCCCCTAGCATTTAGGGTTTAGCTGCACATAATATTCAAAGAGATTTCAACAATAATAACGATAGACATTACACAAATTAGTGGTGAACTCTGATCTTAAATCTCTTCCGCTCATGAAAGGTCTTCGTTCTCCCAAAACTTGCATAGACTTCAATCTTTTATCGTCCAATTCTCCCGTCGTCCAAAAAGTCCTTTTTTTCTTCTCACAAATAGGTTTTTATAATGAACAATCCATTTGTCTCGGTCAGAAATGCCTAAAACGCCCCTTCGGGTCCAAAATCATGAAAAATCATAAATACATTCGAAATCAGCATCCTGGTCGACACGGGCACCCGTGTCGTGCTCTGTCCATTGCTCCCAATAATACTTTCTCCCATGCTTTCTAAAATGGGTTGTGTCAACTAACACGGGAGCCCGTGTCAGCCTCTGTGTTCCACGTCTTCCCATGCCTTCCCCTGACACGGCCCATGTCAGGCGATACGGCCACCCGTGTTAGGGCTCCTGTAGCAATTCCTCCGAAACTTGGACTTATGCACTTTTTCCGCCCCGATTTGTCCTGTTTTATTCTTCTGCACTTGAAAACACTAAAACAGAAAACCAAATCATAAAATATGGTAATAGGAAATAAAACATCTATCAATTAAACGAAAAAATAGCTAAAATAACTGCTAAATTCCTATGTAAAAACCACTGGTCAAACTCCCCCCAAACTTAAACCGTTGCTTGACCTCAAGCGACCATTACAAGAACTCATGAAAATCACAGTAGCCTGATACTCATATGTGAGACATTCGTTCAAATTAATCAAAAAAGTAGTTTGTCCAATGTTCACATGACGTAAAGAGTTCGCTTAAGAATCTTTAACTTGAGAGTTCTTCTTCAAATACCTCTCTAACTATGCTTTGTACTTAATTCTCTTTCCGATGTTCCTTCTTTTTCATTCGGACACTCAAATAAAGGCAATAATAATTATTGATGATCATCACACGCACAAGACGGATTAAGAGAGATTTTTGGGTCATGCACCAAATAAGAGCTTTTGCTCCTTTACAAATTCAGATGAAATTTTCAAAACTTTTCAGTTTATATATTGTCCTTTATGGACGACGTTTGGGGATCAACCCCCTTTGGGCTGAATAACCTGGTGAGGGCTACCCAACACAGTGAGCCATTTGCCTTTTACCGCCTTTTCATCATTTGGTTCAAAATTTATTTCTTTCTCCTTCAATCATACATGCATGTGAATCTATGTTATGCCAGACTGTGAGGATAAACTACTTTAGGAGTACTTCTCAAGATTTAAGCAATATGGTACAAATCTACACGTTAGAATCATATCCTGTCACGTTATTCCAAACTTCCTACCCTCGAATAACTATCCTTTTGTATCTATATACTATTCGCGAACTCTATGAGACTCAAGTTCTTGATCAAAACAAAACATTTCGGCCAACTTGACGGACTTCAACTTGTGGATTTACACAGAAATTCATAGAGATAATTTGAAAAGAAGAAAAACAATACCCCCCCCCCCCAACTTGAACTGAATATTGACCCCAATGTTTCAGACCAAGCTCGAGAAGGTGACTCGCAGAGGGTAATGCAACACACGTTGCAGCCTCCTAGCTCTCACCAGTAAGACTTCCTTTTTATTACCTGCAAATAAAACAAAAAGAAAAATTAAGTTAGTAAAAGTGTGGGTTGCCTCCTACGAAGCGCTTCATTTAACGTCGCATGGCTCGACGGGTCCTCCCCTTATGGGGGTACTTCCTCTTCCACACCTTATTGCATGTTTCTTCCGCAAACCAAAACTCATTCAGATCAAAAGTGTCAACCCATTTATGCTTCTAACCACTTCCAACTTCCATCTTTTTAGAACGGTGATCATTCTTTTTTTTCTTCTTTCCTTGTTGACTATGCTTAGGAATTTTTATTAGTGCCACTTGAGAAATTTTTCCCGAGACCTCTTATGGGAGAGACTGTAAATTGTTGTCTTCTTCTTCAACTCTGATAATTTCGATTAAAGATTTATCCTTTCCACTTGCAACCTGCTCCTTAATTTCCAACACCTTCAAGGTTATCACCTCATCAGATGATTCCAATGTCATATTACTTGTCTCGATATCAAAATTGCATCGACTTGTCAGCAAAAATGGTCAACCCAAAATAATAGGAGTCTCTTCATCTTCATGTATGTCCATGATCTGAAAATCAACTGGGAAAACAAAATTTCCAACTTCCACTAGGACATCTTCATCTATCCCATATGACTGCTTGACGATGTGATCAACAAATTTCAATTTTGTTCCATTCCTGCTTATTTTCTCAATACCGAGCTTCTTGAAAATCGATAATGGCATTAAACTCACACTAGATCTAGAATCAACCAGAACCCTCTTGAAAGCTCTGTCTTTTATTATGCACGGTATTGCAACTGACCCTGGATCCCTCTGCTTGACATGTATTTTTCTCTCTGGCGCAATTGTACATAATTTCTCATCAATGGGTACCCGTCCATCTTCTGTTATTCTCTTTTTGGAAAGTACCTACTTCATGAATTTCTGATACAAAGGCATTTTGTCGAGTGCTTCAAAGAACGGTATGTGAGTTTCTAACTTCTTGAAAATTTTGAAAAATTTCTCAAACTCTTTTTCTTCCGTGTCCTTATTTGCCACTCGAGATGGATACAACAACTTGATCGCATGTTTAGTCTTCTCTTCAACTGGATTTATAGGTGATATCACTTCTTCCCTTTTGTACATGTTCTCTCTCACTTCCAGCTCTACTACTATGATATTGTTGTCAAACTTTACCTCATTTGGTTTTTCTCTGTCCACTTTCTCACTCCTTGTTTTAACAACATTCACATTCTCATTACTTTTCTGTCTTTCTTGTGCTTACAGAGCTACCTGTTGAGCAATCTGTCCCATTTGAACTTCCAAACTCTTTATTGCAGTTGTGGTATTTCTGTAATTACTTCTTGTCTCTTCTTGGAATTGAGATGTTTAGGTAGCCATCTTTTCCCACCCTTTCTTTTGAGGAGTTTGTTGCTGCTTATCTTTCTAGGAGAAATTAGGATGATTCTTCCACACGGGATTATAAGTGTTAGAATATGGGTTATTTTGCCTCAAGAATTTTATCTCCTCAATTTGTTATGGTATTTCCAGAAATTGCATACTACTGTGCGTGTTAGAACAAAGTTTGAATCTACTACCCTATATTTAAGTTTTGATGATAACAAAGTGAAAAGATATAGTATTTATAAGTTTCATGTATGAACTATCTGCTGCCTAAAATTATTATGTTCTGACTTGCAGATACTCTGATTGATATAAGCAAGATCACATCTATTCAGCATCAGAACTTGATTTCAGACACCAGCATCAGAAGTTGCCATATCAGAATGTCAGAATCATATGATCAACTCACGTACATACTGAAGCCTGATGAACAAGACTGCGCTCAACACTCTGATAAAGAAACACAACAGTTCATCAGCAGCGAAGCAGAGTCAGAATGAGCCAAGCCAGAACTTGCATTAAGTAAGCAACGGTACTGTGCATTGAAAGCAAATTAATTCCAACGGCCTCATTCCAGACAAGATCTGCTCAATAAGGAAAGTTTGTTATTAGCATTGAATCAAGAATATTGCATCCAACGTTCATCATCTCAGTGCTATATAAACAAGACTTTGAAGATTGAAATGGCTAATTCTCTCCAAATCTCTACACGCACAAAAGCTAATCATAATCTTCTTTCTCTCAGTTTTGCTAAACCACACATTCTGATATTCTATCATTGTTTAGCAATCTAGTTTCTAAGCTTCAATTTGTGTATACATCACAGTTGTGATACAGTTTTGTAGAAAACATCCACACACTTAGTTTTATCTCTTTGTAAGAAAGTGTTACCTTGACAAACCGGGTTGTGGTTTGGATCAAGAAGGCTTTAGCAGTTGTTAAAGCAGTCTGTAATATTCAGTTGAATATAGTGGATTAAGACCTCGTTGGAGAGAGGATAAATCACCTTGACGGGTGGACTGGAGTAGTTTGAGATCAAACGAACCAGGATAAAAATATCTTATTCATTGCATTAGATTTCAGTTTTACAATTCAACCCCCCCTTCTTGTGTTTTTCACCACTTCAATTGGTATCAGAGCGCCTGGTTCTGAGCTAAAACACTTAACCGTGTCAGTACAAGATCCAGCGTCAGAAAAACACAATGGCAGGAAACAATTCTCACATCAGCAATGACAACAATGAGGACAGAGACATATTCAGTGGTAAACCTCCAGTCTTTGATGGAGAAAACTTTGATTACTGGAAAGACAAAATTGAAAGCTTCTTTCTGGCACATGATGCTGATCTGTGGGATATGGTGACAGATGGATACACGCACCCTGTGAATGCAAGTGGTCAGAAGATTGATAGAAAAACAATGTCTGATCAACAAAAGCGTGACTTCAAGAATCACCACAAGGCCAGAACCATCCTCCTCAGCGCCATCTCCTATACTGAGTATGAAAAGATCTCCAACAGAGACACAACAAAGAATATTTTTGACTCACTCAGAATGACGCATGAGGGCAACGTTCAGGTCAAAGAAACAAAATCTCTGGCGCTCATTCAGAAGTATGAGGCGTTCAAAATGGAAGAATCTGAATCCATTGAAACCATGTTCTCTAGATTCCAGATTCTGGTAGCTGGTCTCAAAGTTCTGGACAAAGGATACTCTACTGCTGACCATGTCAAGAAAATCATCAGAAGTTTACCCAAGCAGTGGAGACCTATGGTTACAGCTCTGAAGCTAGCTAAAGATCTCAACAAAATCACTCTGGAGGAACTTATCAGCTCCCTCAGAAGTCATGAGATAGAGCTAGAAGCTGATGAGCCTCAGAAGCAAGGTAAGCCTTTAGCATTAAAATCTAACAGAAAATTTGAGTCTAAAGTTTTGCAGGCAGTTGAAGAAACATCTGATGGATCCTCATCAGAAGAAGACGAACTCTCCCTTCTCTCTAGAAGAGTAAATCAACTGTGGAAGCAAAGACAAAGGAAGTTCAGGAATCCCAGAAGATCTGATCAGAACGAGTCTTCTTCCAGATACAGAAGGACAGATTCTTCCTCTGGATACAGAAGATCTGAAGGCTCCTCCAGTAGAAAAAAGCCAAACACCAAAGACATCATCTACTATGAGTGCAATGAGCAAGGACACTATAAGAGTGACTGCCCAAAGCTTCAGAGGGAAAAGCCCAAAAAGAAGTTTGGAAGAGAGAAGAAGAAAAGTCTCATGGCTACATGGGATGACTCTGACTCGTCTGAAGCTGACTCAGAATCAGATGATGAAAGGGCAAACATAGCTCTCATGGCTAACATTTCAGAAGATAGTGAAGCTTCTGAATCAGACTCAGAATCAGACACTGAAGAGGTATTTCCTAACTTTGCTGTTAACTTTACAAAGGCTGAACTTGCTGAAAGCCTTAATGAGATTCTGGAACGTTATCAGCAAATTAGAGCTAAATTCAGAGACCTGAAAAGGAATCTTGAATCTGACTCTAATAAGACTGAGAGTCTCAAATTGGAAAATTCTGAGCTGAGAAATAAGATTTCAAAATTAGAAAACACTTTACAAAACTCTCAGAAGGAACCAATTTCTGAAACTCCCAGCAACGCTGATGAGATCATCAAGGAGTATGATCACAGTTTCCAGAAGTTCCTAGCTAAAAGCATAGATAGAAGCAGAATGGCTTCAATGATCTATGGAGTTAGCAGAAACGGCAGGAAAGGAATAGGATACCAAGGTAAGGTTCCTACACCAAAGAATGTCATGGACTTAACCATTAAACACACTCCTCTGAATTCACATTTTGTATATGGTCACACACATGATATCAAATACACTAGCAGTAAGCACTCTGTGAAACCAAAATTCAACCAGAGTTTTGGTAAAACTAACAAATCAGGACCCAAGAAAATCTGGGTACCTAAGGATAAAATAATACATGTTGCAGATATCTTTAGCAGCAAGTCAGAAACACCAGTCATGGTACCTGGACTCTGGCTGCTCACGACACATGACGGGAAGAAGGCATATGTTCCAAAGCCTGGAACTTAAGCCTGGAGGCCACGTTGGCTTTGGAGGCAATCAGAGGGGAAAGATAATTGGCTCTGGAACTGTAGTCAAAGCAGAATGAAGTTTTTGCAGGTATAGAAATTGAATTTGCAGGTTCTGAAGACAAGTCATCAGAAGCTCTCAACACAGACATTCCTTCAACGTCTGAAAGGAGCACTGCTAGCAATCCTACAACAGCTGCTGATCAACCTCAGAAGAGATTACCCAGAAGCAGCTTGGATCACCCAGAAGAGACTATCCTAGGAAGAAAGGAAGATCCAATCAGAACAAGAGCAAGCTTCAGAAACTCTGAAGAAACACTTATGGGACTTGTGTCTCTGATTGAACCTTCTTCTATTGATGAAGCACTTCTGGATAATGACTGGATTCTGGCAATGCAAGAAGAGCTGAATCAATTCACCAGAAACGACGTATGGGATCTCGTTCCCAGACCAAAAGGATTCAACGTCATTGGAACAAGATGGGTGTTCAGAAACAAGCTAAATGAACAAGGTGAAGTCATCAGAAACAAGGCACGACTGGTTGCACAAGGTTATAGTCAGCAAGAGGGGATAGACTATACAGAAACCTTTGCCCCAGTCGCCAGGTTAGAATCTATCAGACTTTTAATTTCATTTGCTGTTAATAGAGGCATCACTCTGTATCAGATGGATGTCAAAAGTGCATTCTTAAATGGTTATATAGAAGAAGAAGTTTATGTACACCAACCCCCAGGTTTTGAAAATACAAAACATCCAGAACATGTTTTCAAACTAAAGAAGTCACTGTATGGTCTGAAACAAGCTCCCAGAGCTTGGTATGAAAGGCTAAGTAACTTTCTGCTAGAAAATGAATTCACCAGAGGGAAAGTGGACACTACTCTATTCTGTAAATCAGTTAAGAGTGACATCTTAGTCTGTCAAATTTATGTTGATGATATTATTTTTGGTTCTACTAATCCTTCTCTTGGAAGAAAATTTGCTAAGTGTATGCAGGCAGAATTTGAGATGAGCCTCATGGGGGAACTGAAATTCTTTCTAGGAATTCAGATCAATCAAACTCCAGAAGGAACTTACATTCATCAGAGCAAATACATCAGAGATCTTCTGAAGAAATTTGACCTCTCAGAATGTAAGCCATCAAAGATTCCAATGCATCCCACGTGCATTCTGGAAAGAGAAGAGGTAAGCAAAAATGTAGAACAGAAAGTCTATAGAGGTATGATTGGTTCTCTCCTCTATCTGACTGCTTCAAGACCTGACATATTATTCAGTGTTTGTATCTGTGCTAGATTCCAATCAGATCCTAGAGAATCTCACTTAACAGCTGTTAAGCGAATTTTCAAGTATCTGAAAGGTACTACTAATCTGGGTTTGTTTTATAGAAAATCTAGTGATTACAGCTTAGTAGGCTACTGTGATGCTGATTTTGCTGGAGACAGAGTGGAACGTAAAAGTACTTCTGGAAGTTGCCAGTTTCTGGGAGAAAATCTGATCTCTTGGTCCAGCAAAAGGCAATCAACAATTGCTCTATCAACAGCAGAAGCTGAGTACATAGCAGCAGCAGGATGTAGCACACAAATGCTCTGGATGAAAAGTCAGCTTGAAGACTTCCAGATTTTTTAGAGTAACATTCCTATACTTTGTGATAATACTTCTGCTATTTGCTTAAGTAAGAATCCCATTTTACACTCTAGAGCTAAGCATATAGAAATAAAACATCACTTCATTAGGGACTATATTCAGAAAGGTATTTTGAACTTAAAATTTATAGATACAGACCATCAATGGGCTGATATCTTTACTAAACCCCTTTCAGAAGATAGGTTTAATTTCATTCTGAAACATCTCAGCATGAAAGTGTGTCCAGAGTGAAAATGTTTTAATTCCATATATTTACCTTCAGAATGTAATTGTTTTACTGTGAACTTCTGATCAATCTCCTTTCAGAAAGATAGAACATGCAGATTGTATCAGATGCAAGTCTAAAGATCTGAGAGTCTAAGCTCAAAGACAGACGTGCTGATCACTACATCAAACAAGTGTCATCCAATCATCAGCATATCTCTGAAGCAGAACGCGTGCACGCTTTTGAGAAGGCAAAGCGCTGATTGGGTGCATTGAGACACATGTCTGGTAACCGTTTTTAAGTATCTTTCTCAAATCCCCCAAAATCAGCAAGCATTTAATGAAAAGTAATCATGCTTTTAAAATGCAATCATGATTTTTCTCTCTCTTAAAAAACGTTTATCTTTTCAAAATAGTTTTGAAAACTCTATTTAAGCACATTAATCTCTCATTCTCATTCTTTACGTTTTGTCACTGATACTCAAGCATCTTCTGCATATTTCTGTGTTCATCTCTTGCAAAACCTATTTTCCTCAGTTTATTCTCAAAACCCTTTTAGTGTGAACATGGCAACCTCCAGCAGTGCTTCTGCAGGTCCTCAGAAGAAAGCATCATCTGAGAATATCAAGTGCCATTCAGAACTCTCCTCACTCCTGTGAAGAATCTTGAAGTGCTTTCTGAATTAATCATTGATTTTGGAAGCTTGAAGGAGAACGGCTTTGACCTAACTGAAGAAGTTAGGGCTCAGAAGTGGGAAAGGTATTTTGACAGGTTGGTTGGACTAACATTCCCAATGCTAGTCAAGGAATTCTGGATTCACGCCAAGGCTTCAACACATCTAGTCACCTCCTTTGTTATGGGGAAGAAGATTGTGATCACTGAGGATCACATTGCAAGGCTAATCGGTTACAGTGGCGGTGGCGTCCGTTGTGTGGACATGGCTGAAAGATGTGCTGATGTAGGTGTGATAGCCAAAAGGATTTTCACTCATGGGGTGCCCAGCAGCAAGATTAAAGATCTGAAGGATCATTACAGAGTGTGGGCTAAGATAATTCTGGGGTGCTTCAACCACAGGAAACCAACCAGTTCTCCTGATTACATAAATGTGGATCAGCAATTTCTGATCTACTTTATTGATCAGAAGGTAAAGATCAATCTGGCTCACTTCCTGTTCAACCACCTCAGAACAAGTGTGAAGGAAACCAGGGAAGAAGAAAGAACCAAGAGGGATTGGATACCTTTTGGAAGGTTGATATCAGATATTCTGACAGAGAATAGGCTGATTGAGCATCTGATAGAAGCTTAAGAGCTAAGCACTATTGAACCAACAGTTGGGAAACCTCTGAATGCAAAGAACTTGAAGAAGATGAAGCTGATAGAGAATATTCAGAAGGAACCCAGAGCTACTCCTATTGCTGATATCACCAGAAGAAGAGTGCCTCTGAGTGACTTTCCGTTATTTTCTGAAATTGAATCCAAACCAGAGGTGGTTCTCAGGTACTTGGATGCGTGCAAGGCAGATGGTTCAGATCCAAATCTGATTATCAAAGCTCTGCATCAACCTCAGCAAGAAGTGACTCTGAAGAAGACGAGAAGAGGAAGGCACCATCAGAAGGATCATCCCAGCAGACACCCAGGAAAAGAGGTAATTCATCTGCTGCTTCTGTTTTAAATTCTTCTACTATTCCAGCATCTATTCCTCCTCAAACCTCTCATAGAATCTCAATCCCCATCCCTACCATAGATGAAACTGTATCAGAAGAGGACCCTTCTGAGGCATTAAAAATCAGAAGACCCAGAACCAAACATCCCAAACAACCAACAATCTCAACAACATCAGCAATTGACCAAGTGCTGTCTGACATTGATCAACACACCTCTGATCAACCAATCTCTGAACCACAAACTGTTCCTCCTCCACAACCAGAACAACAGCAATCTGCTGAAGAATCAGCAATTCCAACAACTTCTCCTCAACCAGCAATTCTGTCTCCCTCTCCCCAACCAGAAATTAATCCACCATCACCTCAAACAGAGTTTCATCACTCTGAAACTCCTTCTCCTCAACCATCTGAACCTCATTCACCTCAACCATCACCTTTGGCAATCCAGCTGCCAGGTGGAACAACTATCACCTTAGCACAATTTCCATCCTCATCAGAATCTACACCACCAAATACTCCCAAAACACCACCCAGTCCAATCATAATCTCTAATTCTGATACTCCATCTCCAAAACAAACAGCTGCTCAGAAAACCTCCGAAAACCCCAGCAGGACTTTCATAGACTTAACCAGTCTTGACCGTCTTGCTGATCTGAAACACAAAATTGCCATCCCAAAACCAAAACAACCAGATGTTGGCTCTGGTATTATGAATTTTGAAACAGGTGTGCTGCAATGGATTGCTTCTTTGAAGCAAGTCTGTCCTGGAATGATTGACCCAGCTGCTTCTGATCAGCTCTGGTCACAATTCAGACTTTGGGTACGTGCTGAAGCCCTCAAGTTGCAGGATATCAACTATGAGCAGGCACAACAAAATTTCAGCAAGCTTCTGAATGAAGTTGGAAGTCAGCTTCTGAAAGAAGACGTGCTCCCTCTGGATAGTGAACCTTGGTCTGAGAAACAGCAAGCTGCAAAGGTGCAATCAGAAGAAGACAAGACCATTCAAGCTGAAGAAAGTCAAGCAGAAGATGTTGCTGAAAGCTCTCAAAAGCTTCCTGCTTCTGATGCTTCTCAAGCTGCCTTGGACAGGCAGACTCTGGAAGAACTAAGGCTGAATGACATGCGTCTGCAGCAGCAGATGGATGAAAGCGATCAGAAGATGAAAGAGAGAATGGATGTGCAGGATAGCAAGATTGACACTGTTGTCAGCATGGTGCACAAGCAGAATGAGACTGCTGAAAAGATCCAAGCCATGCTGGAGAACCTGTTCACACGCTTGCCTCCTCAACCTTAGTCTCTTTTTTTTTTCATTCATGTCCTTTTTCATGTTTTCCTTGATTTTCTGATGTACTGTTTGAATATGTTTTGTACTATTCTCTTGTTTTGATTCTGAACTATCTTAATATGATTAGTTTTTCTGATCTTAATTGTTTTAGCACATCACCTACACTTTTTGATTGCTGACAAAAAGGGGGAGAACAAGAATGATATTTTAATCAATAACGGCTAACTAGACAGAAATTCTCAAACATTCTAACTCTATTACTTGAAAATGTTTTTTCTGTTTTGCTTAAAGTCTACAGGTACAAGGAAGCTCCTGGACACTCTGAAGACTAGAAGCTCTGAAGCTCTGATCACTATGAAGTTCTGATCCGCTCTGATATTCTGATCCAAAGCAAAGCTCTGACAAGAAAAGCTCTGAAGCTCTGCTCTGACATAAAGCTTCTGATAAGTCAAAGACTCTGATACTCTGATGTTCAAAGAAAGGCAAAAAGATCTGATCCTGAAGAACACGTGTAATCAAAGGGAAGTAATAAACTCAGGGGGAGTATCTCTCAACTCTGATATCTCTTTACTCCTTATCCTTTTACTTCTTACTCTGATACATATCTCAGATGCCTTTTCACGTTATTTTCATTTAAAAATATCTAGTTTTTGTCATCATCAAAAAGGGGGAGATTGTTAGAACAAAGTTTGAATCTACTACCCTATATTTAAGTTTTGATGATAACAAAGTGAAAAGATATAGTATTTATAAGTTTCATGTATGAACTATCTGCTGCCTAAAATTATTATGTTCTGACTTGCAGATACTCTGATTGATATAAGCAAGATCACATCTATTCAGCATCAGAACTTGATTTCAGACACCAGCATCAGAAGTTGCCATATCAGAATGTCAGAATCAGATGATCAACTCACGTACATACTGAAGCCTGATGAACAAGACTGCGCTCAACACTCTGATAAAGAAACACAACAGTTCATCAGCAGCGAAGCAGAGTCAGAATGAGCCAAGCCAGAACTTGCATTAAGTAAGCAACGGTACTGTGCATTGAAAGCAAATTAATTCCAACAGTCTCATTCCAGACAAGATCTGCTCAATAAGGAAAGTTTGTTATTAGCATTGAATCAAGAATATTGCATCCAACGTTCATCATCTCAGTGCTATATAAACAAGACTTTGAAGATTGAAATGGCTAATGCTCTCCAAATCTCTACACGCACAAAAGCTAATCATAATCTTCTTTCTCTCAGTTTTGCTAAACCACACATTCTGATATTCTATCATTGTTTAGCAATCTAGTTTCTAAGCTTCAATTTGTGTATACATCACAGTTGTGATACAGTTTTGTAGAAAACATCCACACACTTAGTTTTATCTCTTTGTAAGAAAGTGTTACCTTGACAAACCGGGTTGTGGTTTGGATCAAGAAGGCTTTAGCAGTTGTTAAAGCAGTCTGTAATATTCAGTTGAATATAGTGGATTAAGACCTCATTGGAGAGAGGCGAAATCACCTTGACGGGTGGACTGGAGTAGTTTGAGATCAAACGAACCAGGATAAAAATATCTTGTTCATTGTATTAGATTTCAGTTTTACAATTCAACCCCCCCCCCCCCCCCTTCTTGTGTTTTTCACCACTTCAGTGCGGTCCACTACAAATTTCACAAGCTATCTGCTGAACCTAAGCTACCTGTTGAGTACCCATATTCGTTGCTTTCAGCTTTTTCTCTACTTCTGCAGCAATGACTTCTTCAATTTTTAATTGCTTATTAATTTCCAGCTTTAAATCAATCACTCCCTCTGGTTTGCTTACAACCCTGTCATATAGCTCTAGGTGCTCATTTGCAACAATTGCTTCAATGATCTTCTTCACACCAGTGGTTGTTGCGAAGTTAACTGAGCCCCCAGCTGCTGTATAAATAAGTTGCTTTGTATTCATCTGGAGGCCATTTACAAACATCTGCATTTGCTCAATTTGACTCATGTTGTGCGTGGGACAGGCTACTAGTAACCTCTTGAATCTCTTGTAATCTTCACCTAGTGATTCTCCTTCTTTCTGATTAAAATTCACAATTTCATATCTTTTACGAATGTAAACAGAAGCAGGAAAGTACTCATCAAGAAAAGTATGCTCCATCTATTCCCAAGTGGTGATACTTCCAGCAGGAAATGAGTAGAACCACTCTTCAGCATCTTCAGATAGCATGAACAGGAACATCCTTAATTTCTTGACTTCTTCAAAGTGCCCCTCAATCTTCAAAGTAGTGCTCATGGTGAGAAATCTCTGCAAATTCTTATTGGCATCTTCATTGATCTTTCTGGTGAAAGATTTGTTCTCGAGCTGGCGGATAGTTGACGGATGCAGTTGAAAGTTTGCAACATTTACCAGTTGATTCATAATAGGCAACCGACCTGCTGGAGCATTCGCTCCTCCATAGTCCCCAAGAAGTCTCTCTTATGGTGGATTCTCAGCCATTGGTTTTACCTCTTCAGACTCTGAATCTGAAGAACCCGCTGACTCTTGTCTATCTAACCGAGCTAGTTTGTGCCTCATATGAATAGTTCTTTCTATTTCAACGTCAAACAAAAATTCAGCTGAGGACTTTCCTCGCATGCAAAGTTTAGGAAAAATCAGTAAAATGACAATAATGAAATTACAGAAAAGAAATTTTAGTTGCAGAGCAACAAAATTTTAATTGAACTCCAAATAAATTGAATGATTAGGTAATCCCCGGCAACGGTGCCAAAAACTTGATCGGTAAAATAGCAAGTGTACTATTTTGCCTCTTGTAATAATAACAGGAAAAATTCCCCGAATGTCGATCTCAAGAACTGCACGGAATGACCGAGTTTAATGCGAGGTTCAATTAAACAAAACTCAATATGGGGTTTGGTTTGGTTATTGTATTTAACAATAATTAAAAATATACAATGGTAAATGATGACTTTTTTTACTACTGTGAATACTATGCTAGGGGTAAGTGTGTGGTTTGCCCTGTAATGACCTTCACTATTAATCTCTTTTACAAGTTCATTACCTTCAACTACCGGCTCTTTATATTATTTTCCCCTAAGTCCTTAGTGAGAAAACCTATAACCATCCATCCTAAATCCTAAGTCCTTAGAAATATCTAATGGAGTCAAGCCTTTATCTTATTAAGGGTTAAATCTGGTGACTATAGGGTATCCCTAGTCCTAGGTGATCTCTACTATAGCCTAATCTTACAAAAACCTTAACAACTGCAGTCCAACTGGTTGTTAACCATAACCCAATCCTAATTGGTCCGATCAGGAAAGCATTAAAAACCTTGAATGATTAAATTGAAATGAACCTAATGTATTAAAATCAATAATTCATAGTCAATACATTCACAAATCAGGGACACCCCCTAGCATTGAGGGGTTTAGACGCACATAATATTCAAAGAGATTTCAACAATAATAACGATAAACATTACACAAATTAATGGTGAAATATGATCTTCAATCGCTTCCGCTCATGAAAGGTCTTTGTTCTCCCAAAACTTGCATAGACTTCAATCTTTTATCGTCCAAAAAGTCCTTCTTTTCTTCTCACAAATAGGTTTTTATAATGAACAATCCATTTGTCTCAGTCGGCAATGCCTAAAACTCCCATTCGGGTCCCAAATCATGAAAAATCATATATACATTCGAAATCAGCATCCTGGCCGACACGGGCACCCGTGTCGTGCTCTGTCCATTGCTCCCAACAATACTTTCACCCAGGCTTTCTGACACGGCCCGTGTCAAGCGACACGGCCCGTGTCAAGCGACACGGCCCGTGTCAGGCGACACGGCCACCCGTGTCAGGGCTCCTATAGCAATTCCTTTGAAACTTGGACTTATGCACTTTTTTCGCCCCGATTTGTCCTGTTTTATTCTTCTGCACCTGAAAACACTAAAACATAAAACCAAAGCATAAAATATGGTAATAAGAAATAAAACATCAATCAATTAAACGAAACAATAACTAAAATAACTGCTAAATTTTTGTGTAAAAACCACTGGTTAACATCAATGGAAAGTGGTACCTCGAAGGGTTGGGGAAAGCTCCCAGAAATACTTGAGAAAAATAATCACTTTGGTTTGGGCTACGAAATATCAAAAGCTACTCTGAAAGGCAAAGCACAGTTTCCTCCAATCCAGGAGACTTTCATCAACAAAGGAGTAGAGCATGGAGGATAGGTCGCAATGATATCTAATAAGAACAACGTCAAGAGGGCATCTGATTTCATTCGTGAATGCGCCCCAGGCGAGGAACTCAAGAATTGGACAACTATGGAGATTCCCGATATCTTTTTCTTTCCTAAGTAATTTTTCTTTTTTTTGAAAGAAACTATGCCAAGCCCGAGGCATAAGGGTTGCTTGCAAGGGTCCCTCATTTTGTTTCAGACGGTATTCATAATTAATAAAAGTTATATTTTGTATTCAATTAAGATCCCTGTCTTTCTCTTGCATTTATCTTTTACATGTAAAAATGGAAATAAATTTTCTTCATATGCATTTTTCCAATCCACATACTAAAAACTGCACCAAAACATGATAAATATGCAAATCCATGCCCAAAATCACCGATAATATTACTGCTGTTATCCGATATAATTTTGATGCGCCCATCAACCAAGCTGGAGAGGAAGATGTCGTACCCCAAATTTTCCCTACCTTTATTTTTAAGATTAAAAATAAAAGACATTGTAATTAGGAAGGGTTCAGCAATATCGGATGGCCCATTCTTAAATCCAAGACAATCAGGGGGTGTATTTTAATTCAGGGGAATGGGGCTTTCTAAATTAGAAAGACTCATATACCCATAATCTCATTCGCGAAGCATATTGGCCAATGGCCCATGAGATTTGAATGTGGAAAATCATTTCAAGAGAATAATAATAATTAAACTCTTGTAGTAAAACCCATTTAAGTATTATTGTTGTTAAGTGAAGAAGAGGGGTGAAATTACAATTTTAGGCCCACTCGTATGGCCCATTTTTGTTGGTAATTAAATAAGCAAAGGGCGGGGTATAATTATAAACACATGCCCGCTGAGTTTTGGGCCCATTGGATGGTCATTACTGTTTATTCTTTAAAAAAATGTTATCATTTTGCTAATTGAAAGATTTAACATCTTATTAATATTTTTAAAAGAAAAGAGTTGTCTTAGGAAATTTGTTGGACTAGAGTGTTAAGGCCATAATGGGCCGGTGGCATAAGAAATCTTTTTTTCTGCTGTAATAAAAAATAATAATGTGGTTGGGCTAAGTAAAGTTAGATAACACACAGACCCAAGGTGTTAAAAAATGACCATTGTATCAATTATCCTAAAGTTAACGCACGTTTTGTGTCAATAACAGTCACTGTAGAGATCATTACCAACCAAATCTGCAAAACTCATTCAAAGCCCAGGAAATTACAAAGCAAACCCAGAAATTTATCTAAACTAAATCAAATAAATTCAGATCTTCATCAAATCTTAGAATCAAATCTTACATAATAGCAAAATCTGGAAAAAAATCTTATTACATTAACATTACAAATCCAATCTTTATTACATAATACAGATCCAAAATATATCAGAACCAATCTAAAGATATAAAAAAAAATACAAAATTATACAAAAAAACTAAATCAGAACACTATTACATCTCAATAAATAAAATCAAATCTCATAATACAGCGAATCAATCTATAGCTCTATTACACAGAATCAGGAATCAATCAATAAAAATAAAATCCCTAATCTAACAATTCAAAACCCTAAAGAACAAACTATATAAATACATAAATAAAAAGACAGAAACGGGGGATTTTTTACAGAAACGGGGGAATCAAAATATACAGAGAAAAAAGCTTAATACAAAGAGGAGAAGAAGAAAGACAGAAGAACCAAGAATGCCATCTCGCGCTGAAGACCAAAGATTAATGCGATTAGGGTTTCGATATCAGAAACCCTAATTGCTAGCCATCCCCGCCGCTGACAGTGAACCTCCACCGTGTCATCCTCAAGGCCATCACCACCATCTTCCGCGTCGTGACCTGTAACTCGAAGAAAATAAAGAGATTAGCCTCAATCGGAAAAGCTCGAAGCCAAAGATCCAGGAAAAATCGCGTAGGGGTAAACAAGCTTAGCTCTTTTTGTTTATTTATTTATTCTTGTATTTGGGTTTGTGGTAGGGTTGGATCCGGTTTGAGCCGCCGTGGATGGAGGGGGTCGTTATCTAGAACGAAGAAAATGGGAATATTTTGTAAGAAAGGAGAGAAATATGGTTACGAGGAAGAGAATGAGGTTGTAGCTGAAACAAAATTGTGAAAAATAAATTAAAACAAAATTCATATCCGTAAACATTCAGTACATATGCGCCTACAATACCTAGCATGCTCCGTCATTCTTATCTGGTTGATTTTAATCTGACGGCCATTAGGCCAAGTCACACCCTAAGTTCCATGTACCATCACACACTCAATCAGTCAGACCCTCAACATCTTCGTTTGGGCCAAGCCCGTTTCAGTTTCACACACCCCTTTGTTGCAGATTACTAAAACACAAAGCAAATTACACCCCCTCTGAATTTTGTTTTGGGCCCAGTCAAGTTATTAAACCAACAGCCCCTGTTTTTACTTAGGAACTAGAAACGCACCCCCTGATTTAATCAATTATGTTTCTATTTTTTTTAATTATTATTTCTCCTTTTATATTATTTTCTATTTTTTTTTACAATTATTTTTATTTTTTTTATATTTTTTTATTTTTTAATTATATATTATTATTATAATTATTCAATTTCTTATCATTATTATTTATACTTATTATTATTAATTTTCATTATTATATGTATACATTATTATTTATATACTAATAAATAAATAACTTTTATTCAAAAATTGCATACATTATTTTACTATATTATTTGCATTAAATCTTTTTTAATCATGTATTAATCAAGATATTTTTGCAGTTAATATGATTAAAAAACACGCAACAAACAACAAATTATCCTTTCGCAATCAACTAATCTAATCAACTGGTTTTGTAAAAAGGTTTCAAACAGATTTTGACTTACTGCACATTTAGTCAAAATCTCCGCAATCACTACTGTGATCGGTGGATCTGGAACTGACTGTTTAACGCTGGTTCGCGAAATGTCGCGGAAGCAAGAGTCGCCACCGTCTTTTATTTTCTCCAAATGGAAAGGACAAAAGCACAGAAAAATTCCTTAAAGAGATTGCTCTCGGTTCGGGAGGTAGGTTATAGAAAGGGAAGGTATTAGCACCCTTTCTATCCATGGTTATCCATGGGCTCTTAGATACTTGCTCAATGTGTTTTCAAAATTGTTTGTTTGCTTTTCAATGTGGGTTTAAAAAAGTTTCTTTGAAAAATTTCAGTTCGACTCGTACGTCAGAGTGTTTGAAAAGTTTGCTTTGAAAGCTTTTGAAAATGTGTTGGTGTGAAAAGTTTTGTTTGTTTTTGAGATTAGAGCAAGTATCCTTGAGAACCTACCTACCCTAAGGAATTCGTCTGTGTAAATGTCCTTTAAAGTAGTGCCATCCCACCATTGAGAGGTAGGTAGCACCACCGTTGGAGGTGTTCGGGTCAATTCGAGTTTGTAGGGACATGGTGATCACCGGAGCAATAGGAAGACACCTTAGAAGCTACCCTCATGCCAGGTTCCCGGATCATGAGGACTTACTAAGACATCCTCTACTCGACGATCACCTTTCGAGGCAAGGCAACAGTGAGGCGTACCCTAGGGGTGGTGTGTGATTTGTGTGTCATGTTCAGTTATTTTGTCTTATCCATGTCAAGGTGATCTATGCGTTTGTTTTTATTTTATCATTCATTCTTGCATGCATTTATTAACAGTTAAAAAGATGCGGAAAGATAAAATTCCTAAACTATTACAAAGGCGCGGGTCCACATCGCCAAATTAAACCAGGACCCGATTTGACAGAAAAATAAATAAAGTGCGAGAAATAAAATGTCCGAGTTTACAAGGCTTTGGGAGAATTACATTAATATTATAAGAAATAAATAAAATGTGCGAATTGAATTAAAATTGAAAACGAGGGCGTTGGACCCTTTTGAAGTTAAATTGAAATTAAAAATTAATTAATTATTTATTGAAATAAAAGAAGTGTTTTTTAGGTTTTTTTGTATTTATGAAATAAGAAAATTAAAATTAAAATTAAAAGAAACTCTAATTCTAAGTTATTTTTAATTATTTGAGAAAAATGTTAAAGTTTAACTTAATTTACTAAAGAATTTATGTACATGTTTATTTACAAAATAAATTAGTAGTTAATAATAATAATAATGATGAGAAAATTATTTATTAAAAAAAATGATGAAAAAGTTAAAAAAACCTAATTTCTACATATTTAATTTATTAAGAAAAATATTAAAGTTTTGGAACCTAAATTAATCTAATTAATTGTTTAAAGTTTATTTACAAAAATAATAATAGTAAAATTAATATTAATAAAATAAACATTTTTTTGATTTTTCTGTATTTTATATTTATTATGAAAATTATTTTATGGAATTAAAAGAAAACAATTAAAAAAACAATTAAAAGAATAAAAAGGAAAAAACAAATAAAAATTAAAAATTGAGCAAACCATAGGGGGTGTCTGGCCCAAGGGGAGGTTTTTTGAAGTATTGACTCCTGAGTACCGTGGTCTGCATTCTTTGGCCATTGGATTGAGTTTCATGCATAAGTTGTTCTACTTTGGCCAATTGGCTTCTGGCTTTTGGCCATTTGTGTTCTGGCTTCAACGTTCCATTAATCTCTGGCTTAATGTCTGCCTCGCCATGTATTGGTGTCATGTGTAAAATGTTCTGTTTTGGCCATTTGGCTTCTGGCCTTTTGGCCATTTGGCCTCAACGTTCCTTAATGAACCTGCATGGAATCCTGTCTAAATCTGCAGTGTTGAACCTCATGAACACATTAAATAAAATCATAAAAATTCAAATAAAACCAACATATTAATGTTTAGGCACAATATGGCATGTATGAATGATTATACCCTTTTGATCATGGATATCAAATCAATCTTACCCTTACTGGAAGATTAGTGACCTGAATGCTTTTATGCCTTACTGGAAGATTAGGATCATGGAGATCAAGCCAGCCTTATCATTACTGAAGAAGTAGTGAGGTATTGGTTTATAACTGTGATGTCTTGCTTGTAGTGAGAGAGGGATTTGTAATAAGGATTTCAAGGTTTTAGGGTTCTTGAAAGAGTTTGATATTCTAACAGTGTTGTGGCAAGGTTTTTTTTTCTCTCTTTTCCTCCTCTCTTTTTTTCTTTTCTTCTCCCCTTTTTTTGTTTTTTGGTTTGTGTGACAAGAAGGTGATTATATAGTGGAAATTAGGGTAAAGCAAATGGGCTTTGAATGTGCAATTGGGCCTCCAATATTCACTTGAATTCGTCACTTTCCAGGCTAAATCGCAGGGACTTAAGTGCATTTTTTGAAGTTGAAATGTGAAAACAAAATGTAGCCGACATCGAGAACTAACTCCTGTCCGAAGATCGACTCAATCGGATAAACGGTGAATTAGTTATGAATTTTTGAAGTTTCAGCTCAGACAAACTTATTTTGGGCTCCAGTGTCGGCTCTGACACGTTCTTCAACAAAAAACTGGTATTGATCGGTGCATAATTTGGTCTCGACTTTTGAAGCAAAGTTGTAGATCTATGAGTCAGTGACCTTGTGTAAAAATATGAGTCCAATCCGATAAAAATTGACCGAGTTATGAATTTTCGAAGTTTCGGCCCAGATGAAATAATATTCAGCATTCAGGATTTTCAGCGTGTCACGCACTCTGAGCAAAAAACAAAGGCCTTTTGAATACCGTTTGAACTCAATTCCTTCTGTGAAAACGTAGTCAACTCAATTTGTGAAATTTTGGCGCCGGAACCAGCTCGATACAATGAAAATCGACCAAGTTATGATTTTTTGAACATGACGCAAATAAACTTCTGTCACAAATTTTCTGCACGAAAATACCTGATAAATCCACATTTTTGAAGACCTTCTGATCGAAATTGGCTTCCAGCCGTGAGAGATGAAAACGTAGATGATGTCAAGACGGAATTTTGGCCACCGGAACGGGTTCAAAACGAGCCACGATCTTCAAGTTATGAATTTTTTAGCGCGTAAAAACTGCACTTTCAGCACACTTTTTCACCATATTTCTTCAAGAAAACTCGCACATTCGGATACCTTCTTTAAAGAATTGACTCTTGAGCCGAACCTGAATTTGAGAATACGTTATCAGAGATATCTTGGGGAAAGAACACCTGAATATGACGCGCCGGGTTGGACTTGTGAATTTTTCTTGAGATGTTTTGAGAAATATGGGAGGGCAAATTTTGGGGTACAACAGTTGCCCCTGTTCAATCTTCTTAGACCTGAGGATGCAGATTGGCTGACGTGCCTTTCGTAATCCGAGGGTAGAAGATGATTGGACACTAGAGTGCCCAGAAATTTGCACTCACATAGTAACAGTGTGATGGGGGAATGGGCTTATAGATGCCATTTAGAGATTGCTGGATAGGATGATGGGCTTATAGATGCCATCTGGACGTTGATCGCGTAGGAGAGTCCTTAGCGAGAACCTGCATACCTGCAAAACAGAAAAATGAGTACCTGACACGTCGCAGGAGCTGATTTTAGATGCTTGATATAGATATGTCCTGACTGGTTACAGGAGCTGGGTCTGGAGCTTCAAACGTTGATGAGTGAACCAGGGATGGTTACTGCCTTAGCATGAATGGCAAGAGAATCCTGAATGATTTCAACCTCAACAACGCTCGTTGAGAAAATCTTGGTGAGAATTACCATCTTCGTAGTGTCAGGAAGAGAACCGAAGGACATTATAATCTCAAAGGGAGTCACCTCGCTCACCGTTGGAGAGGGAACTATAGGAAACTATAATCTGAAAGGAAATATCACCTCACTCGCCGTTGGAGAGGGAAACATCTTGAAAGGGAATTACCACCTCACTCGCCGTTGGAGAGGGGACCATAAGAGAATATCACCTCACGCTCATGCCGGAGAGGGAAACATCTGAAGAAGGAATTACCACCTCACACGCCGTTGGAGAGGGGACCATAAGAGAATATCACCTCACGCTCATGCCGGAGAGGAAAACATCTGAAGAAGGAATTACCACCTCACACGCCGTTGGAGAGGGGACCATAAGAGAATATCACCTCACGCTCATGCCGGAGAGGGAAACATCTGAAGAAGGAATTACCACCCCACACGCCGTTGGAGAGGGGACCATAAGAGAATATCACCTCACGCTCATGCCGGAGAGGGAAACATCTGAAGAAGGAATTACCACCTCACACGCTATTGGAGAGGGGACCATAAGAGAATATCACCTCACGCTCATGCCGGAGAGGGGAACATCTGAAGAAGGAATTACCACCTCACACGCCGTTGGAGAGGGGACCATAAGAGAATATCACCTCACGCTCATGCCGGAGAGGAAAACATCTGAAGAAGGAATTACCACCTCACACGCCGTTGGAGAGGGGACCATAAGAGAATATCACCTCACGCTCATGCCGGAGAGGAAAACATCTGAAGAAGGAATTACCACCTCACACGCCGTTGGAGAGGGGACCATAAGAGAATATCACCTCACGCTCATGCCGGAGAGGAAAACATCTGAAGAAGGAATTACCACCTCACACGCCGTTGGAGAGGGGACCATAAGAGAATATCACCTCACGCTCATGCCGGAGAGGAAAACATCTGAAGAAGGAATTACCACCTCACACGCCGTTGGAGAGGGGACCATAAGAGAATATCACCTCACGCTCATGCCGGAGAGGAAAACATCTGAAGAAGGAATTACCACCTCACACGCCGTTGGAGAGGGGACCATAAGAGAATATCACCTCACGCTCATGCCGGAGAGGAAAACATCTGAAGAAGGAATTACCACCTCACACGCCGTTGGAGAGGGGACCATAAGAGAATATCACCTCACGCTCATGCCGGAGAGGAAAACATCTGAAGAAGGAATTACCACCTCACACGCCGTTGGAGAGGGGACCATAAGAGAACTTCTACTGAGTTTTTATCAGAAAAATCTGTTTGGAGTCGATTTAACTGGACTAGAGAAATCCTTGAAATATGTTTGAGAATTTCAACTGCATCTTTCCTGAAAGGTCAGTTATATGCAATGCATGATATGGATCAAGCAATGATGTTCTCAATATGGATGCGATTTATATGATATGATGCGTACATGCATGCTATAATGATGTATGTGATGATTCATGTATGTTTTTGTCTAGGAAAATAAATCCTTGACGGGTGCCGGGAAGTCATATCCTGGGCTGATGTTGAGGAAGAGATTTTGCTTCCGCTGTGGATGATTCGTTGCAAGAATACCGGTAGGAGGAAATAACTCCGTTGAGGAATGAAATAATTCTGCGGGAGAAAAGATACTCTAGCGATCATGCTGGGGAGTGCTACTCTGTGGGGTTAGCGATGCTTTGCTGAGTTGATGAAGATAACTCCGCTGGGGATACCGTTGATGAGTTATGCTGGGATATCCTTGTTGTGCTGGAAGTGTTGATAGACTTCGCTGGGGGTAGGAAGATATTTTGCCGAGGACGCTCTTTCCGTGGCTTTTGGCTGAGGATAACCCAGTTATATCCTGTTACGGAAATAACTCTTTAAATCAAGCCGGGACGACGCGTTCGTGCTCTGCGAGGGATAAGCTTCCAGAATCTACTGGGGATAAGCTTGCTGCTTGGGGAGATATGAATTCCAACTTTCCTGGGGAATCTGGATTGGATTCTCCTGGGGGAAGTTTTAGACTGCGGGGAAGTGATTCCTTTGAATGGTGGTATACCGCCGGGGAACAATCTTTAGACCAAGACTGCTGGGGATACTTGTTAAGAATATATGTATTGCTGCTGAGGAATGTTTGAGATCGGCTGGAGGATACTCAATTCCCTTGATATTTGACAATTTTGCTTGGAGAAGGATGTATTGTTTTATTGAACCACTCTCTGGGGAATTAAGATACCTGGCCATGTTCTTTAGTTGAACCTACCTTGGTACCTTGGAGGATAGAACAATTGGACTGCTCAGACAAATCTTTATTGCCCCTGTTTATATGGGAGAAGGCATCTGTGGGGTGCTGATAGTTGTTGATGGACAAACCTTCTTCTGGTAGACAGATGGCAGGACATAGTCGTACGCTTTAATCCCTAACTTTTGCCTGGACCGCCCTTTCAGGTTTTCAGTCCACCGGGATACCCATTTTTGCCCAAGCCGCCTTTTCAGGTTTTCGACTTGCCGGGTGTACATATTTTTTTCATTTCATCCCTTATTTCTGCCCGAACCCTTTTGGTTCGCCGGGAAGCCCTTATTTTGCCTAGGCATGTCAGCCTAGCGGGTCTTTAATTTTGCGTAGTATCTTTTCGACTATGTCCGTTCTCAGAATGTAGGGAGTTGCCCCTGTTAGAAGTGTATTGTCAGACCATCAGAAGGTATTTGATTAGGCAGGACTCGTTGCTGGAGTGCCCCAAGTGACTCAGGCGGAGATTTTCCCCAGGCTATTTTGGCCTTTGAGAGATTCTCCGAATCTTGATTGGATTGCCCCAGATGATGGACCATGATCATGTCTGCTCCTTGATTGGAAGTGCTTTTGTTCACCAGATACTCTTCGTGCGAATTTCCCTGCTGTTCAAACAAAAAGTCATATGCAAACAAAGTTATGTTAAAAATGCAAAGCCTATGTCTGTCTTGAAGATTTTGAAAATGCATTCTTTTTCATAAAACAAGTGAATGTTTGTAAAACGTGATGTCAACTCCTTCTTTATAGTAAGCCTTAAGGAGTCAGGATACCTTTCGTCACAGTATGCTTTCGAACTAACCCATGCTTCAGCTAGGACTTTTAAGGGTTATAACGTGGCCTGGTTCACGGTTTAAGAAACAAAGGATAAAGGCTCAAATTTTATTTGTACCCACCCGCTCTTCGTGATGTTCTCCAAACCTAAACTCAGTTGATCATACGTTAGACCTTGTTTGAGTCTTTGCTCTGATTTTCCAGTGATGGTTCGAATATTGATGATTTATTTTGAATAGGCAGTCATTTTTTGCTTTGGTTGAGGGTTTGTGAGACCTCTTTCTTGATTTTTATTATCCCTTTCTTTTTTTTGCCTGAACTGTTTCCTTTTTGGAATTACAGTCAGCGGGATGCCCTAGTTTCATAAGTCCCCTTTGTAGGTTTAGACTTTTTGGTCTTTTCATTTATGAATTTTGATGATGACTGCCTGTCCTTTTGATTGTTCTGAACCATCACTGCCTTTGTTCGTTTTGTAAAGATCTCTTCGGTGCCATTCGTCATGCGCTTGGATCAACTGAGAGACTACCCTGCCCCAGGTTATGATTAAGGGTTTTAATTTTCGAAAATAAAAAACTCCTACTTCTTTGGCTCTGATGGGTTGACGAGGGATTATCATCCTTATAACTCCAGTGTTTAGGGGTTGAAACAATGCCTGTACCTCATCAGCGGGGTCTGTTCAAAAGCATACTGTAGATTGTGGTATCGTTTTCGTCATCCTCCCTCAAGAGGCTTAGGATTTTAGATCAAGAGTTGACATCAGAAAAAAAATGAAGATAATTTGCATTTAGTGAATACGAAATAATTACTTCAAAACAGACATGTGCAATGCATTAATGAAATAACAATGTTTGATATGAATAAAATGTTTAAACAATCAAAGAAAAATACAACTTGAACATTCGAATGAACAAAAGTTTCTTAATTTGAACTAGCTATCTCAGATGGAGAATTCTCAGCGGAAGATTTTCATCTCGCCATCCGGCATGAACTCTATCACCCCTTCGTCAATCAAATCTTGGATTTTGTTCTTCAAGGTCCAACGGTCGTCTGTAGCATGCCCCGGGCTGTCTGAATGATAAGCGCAGTGGGTGTCGGGGTTATACCTCGAAGCTGTCCTGTTGGGATTTTTGGGAGGGTCCTTTAGAGTGATCAGATTGACCTCCAGCAAGCGCTTCAGTATAAAGGATGAGGGTACATCTGTCTCTGAGAAATGTCTTCCGGGCGCATTTCGTTTACGTTGACTACCCCGTTGAGGCTGGGCTCGTGACCCTGAAGCAAGCTGAGGAGATTTTCCTTTGTCTTCTTGCCCCGCATGTGATTGAATGATGGCTGGAGCTTCCACCTTGGCTGTTTGCCCTACTGGATTATTTTGAAGCAGCTTGGTGACGAGAACCCGGAGCTCTTCTTGTTTTTGAGCTAAGTCCTGAATGAGAGTCATTTGGCCCACCAACTGCCCCATCATTTGGATCTTCATGGTTGCCAACTCAATTTGTAGTCCTTCCAGCTGATCGTTCCTGATGCCCCCTGCATTCCCTAAGGTCAAATTCCTGGTGAGGAGAGTCTTTATTTCTTCTTGCCCCTGGGATAGGTTCAAGAACATTTCTCGCAGTTGGGCGCTCTGAGTACGGGGATCTTGGTTGTCTGGTTGGAAAGCCATTGCTGAAATAAACAGCGAAGATGGTGAGTGACCTGCAAAAGGGATACCTGTAATGCGATGATGTGTATGATATGCATGCAATGTTTTCAAGGACCTCGCGGGGTAAACAAGAAAATTTGTTAGCATTTGGAACCGGTAGCTTGACTGAAGGCACTGCATATTGTTGAGCGTCCTTCTTCAAAGGGTCAAAGGCTCACCATATCCAGTGGGTCATAGCCCCTGACAACCTTGGCTAGAGGAAAATAAATCCTCTTTGCCCCTGGCTATACAGTTGGTTCATCATGACCTGCATCACAAGCCCTCGAGATCCTTGAAATGGGTTAGGATGTATGCGATGGTATGCAATGGTATGATGTCATGCTATGCATGGGGTGATGTAGGTAAACCCTGCTATGAGTCCCAATTAAGGACTATAAACAGACCCTGCAAGAAATTCAGTATACTTTGTTATGAGTCCCAATTAAGGGCTATAAACAAAACCTGCAAGAGATCTAGTAAACCCTGTTATGAGTCCTAGTTAAGGACTATAAACAAGACCTGCAAGAAACTTAGTACCCTGTTATGAGTCCCAATTAAGGACTATAAACAAGACCTGCAAGAAACAAGTGTTAGGTAACAAGCACGCAGATAGTCAAGTACGAAGGCACACAAGTCACACAAAAGAGCCCTTAAGGTTTAGGCCAGCATGAGGTCTGGGTAGTACCCTCTTTCAGTTTGTTGGTTAAGACCTGTCCTATCAGAAGTAACCGGGTTCTAGAGGATCCCAATATCATTGACTACCCTCAATCGGTCATAACTCCAGCATCGCAATCTTTTCTTGCGGCCAGAACCATCACGAGAGTTTAGCCTCAATGGGCGTAGCATACTGCTACTGTTCTAAAGGCCAAGTTGTGTCAATTAAGGTTCTAAGGTTGTTGGTGCTTAATGACTCCTTAGAAGACCCATATTCTCCTCGTTGCGACACAAGGGATATCGGTACAGACTAAGGTGCCACACCAACGTAGCCACTGCTTCACCTGTGTCGGTCTACGCCGGACAGGTCCCTCACAGCTTATGCTACCTAAACAGGGTATCCCCAGATCCGGGTTAGGATCTATGTATCTCCGATGCAACCCACAATAGTAAAACAAGCAAAACAATACAAGTGAAAACACAGTTATGACCTAGCCCTAAGGTACACCTCACTTTATAAAGGGTCCCCAGCAGAGTCGCCAGTTCTGTGATCGGTGGATCTGGAACTGACTGTTTAACGCTGGTTCGCGAAATGTCGCGGAAGCAAGAGTCGCCACCGTCTTTTATTTTCTCCAAATGGAAAGGACAAAAGCACAGAAAAATTCCTTAAAGAGATTGCTCTCGGTTCGGGAGGTAGGTTATAGAAAGGGAAGGTATTAGCACCCTTTCTATCCATGGTTATCCATGGGCTCTTAGATACTTGCTCAATGTGTTTTCAAAATTGTTTGTTTGCTTTTCAATGTGGGTTTAAAAAAGTTTCTTTGAAAAATTTCAGTTCGACTCGTACGTCAGAGTGTTTGAAAAGTTTGCTTTGAAAGCTTTTGAAAATGTGTTGGTGTGAAAAGTTTTGTTTGTTTTTGAGATTAGAGCAAGTATCCTTGAGAACCTACCTACCCTAAGGAATTCGTCTGTGTAAATGTCCTTTAAAGTAGTGCCATCCCACCATTGAGAGGTAGGTAGCACCACCGTTGGAGGTGTTCGGGTCAATTCGAGTTTGTAGGGACATGGTGATCACCGGAGCAATAGGAAGACACCTTAGAAGCTACCCTCATGCCAGGTTCCCGGATCATGAGGACTTACTAAGACATCCTCTACTCGACGATCACCTTTCGAGGCAAGGCAACAGTGAGGCGTACCCTAGGGGTGGTGTGTGATTTGTGTGTCATGTTCAGTTATTTTGTCTTATCCATGTCAAGGTGATCTATGCGTTTGTTTTTATTTTATCATTCATTCTTGCATGCATTTATTAACAGTTAAAAAGATGCGGAAAGATAAAATTCCTAAACTATTACAAAGGCGCGGGTCCACATCGCCAAATTAAACCAGGACCCGATTTGACAGAAAAATAAATAAAGTGCGAGAAATAAAATGTCCGAGTTTACAAGGCTTTGGGAGAATTACATTAATATTATAAGAAATAAATAAAATGTGCGAATTGAATTAAAATTGAAAACGAGGGCGTTGGACCCTTTTGAAGTTAAATTGAAATTAAAAATTAATTAATTATTTATTGAAATAAAAGAAGTGTTTTTTAGGTTTTTTTGTATTTATGAAATAAGAAAATTAAAATTAAAATTAAAAGAAACTCTAATTCTAAGTTATTTTTAATTATTTGAGAAAAATGTTAAAGTTTAACTTAATTTACTAAAGAATTTATGTACATGTTTATTTACAAAATAAATTAGTAGTTAATAATAATAATAATGATGAGAAAATTATTTATTAAAAAAAATGATGAAAAAGTTAAAAAAACCTAATTTCTACATATTTAATTTATTAAGAAAAATATTAAAGTTTTGGAACCTAAATTAATCTAATTAATTGTTTAAAGTTTATTTACAAAAATAATAATAGTAAAATTAATATTAATAAAATAAACATTTTTTTGATTTTTCTGTATTTTATATTTATTATGAAAATTATTTTATGGAATTAAAAGAAAACAATTAAAAAAACAATTAAAAGAATAAAAAGGAAAAAACAAATAAAAATTAAAAATTGAGCAAACCATAGGGGGTGTCTGGCCCAAGGGGAGGTTTTTTGAAGTATTGACTCCTGAGTACCGTGGTCTGCATTCTTTGGCCATTGGATTGAGTTTCATGCATAAGTTGTTCTACTTTGGCCAATTGGCTTCTGGCTTTTGGCCATTTGTGTTCTGGCTTCAACGTTCCATTAATCTCTGGCTTAATGTCTGCCTCGCCATGTATTGGTGTCATGTGTAAAATGTTCTGTTTTGGCCATTTGGCTTCTGGCCTTTTGGCCATTTGGCCTCAACGTTCCTTAATGAACCTGCATGGAATCCTGTCTAAATCTGCAGTGTTGAACCTCATGAACACATTAAATAAAATCATAAAAATTCAAATAAAACCAACATATTAATGTTTAGGCACAATATGGCATGTATGAATGATTATACCCTTTTGATCATGGATATCAAATCAATCTTACCCTTACTGGAAGATTAGTGACCTGAATGCTTTTATGCCTTACTGGAAGATTAGGATCATGGAGATCAAGCCAGCCTTATCATTACTGAAGAAGTAGTGAGGTATTGGTTTATAACTGTGATGTCTTGCTTGTAGTGAGAGAGGGATTTGTAATAAGGATTTCAAGGTTTTAGGGTTCTTGAAAGAGTTTGATATTCTAACAGTGTTGTGGCAAGGTTTTTTTTTCTCTCTTTTCCTCCTCTCTTTTTTTCTTTTCTTCTCCCCTTTTTTTGTTTTTTGGTTTGTGTGACAAGAAGGTGATTATATAGTGGAAATTAGGGTAAAGCAAATGGGCTTTGAATGTGCAATTGGGCCTCCAATATTCACTTGAATTCGTCACTTTCCAGGCTAAATCGCAGGGACTTAAGTGCATTTTTTGAAGTTGAAATGTGAAAACAAAATGTAGCCGACATCGAGAACTAACTCCTGTCCGAAGATCGACTCAATCGGATAAACGGTGAATTAGTTATGAATTTTTGAAGTTTCAGCTCAGACAAACTTATTTTGGGCTCCAGTGTCGGCTCTGACACGTTCTTCAACAAAAAACTGGTATTGATCGGTGCATAATTTGGTCTCGACTTTTGAAGCAAAGTTGTAGATCTATGAGTCAGTGACCTTGTGTAAAAATATGAGTCCAATCCGATAAAAATTGACCGAGTTATGAATTTTCGAAGTTTCGGCCCAGATGAAATAATATTCAGCATTCAGGATTTTCAGCGTGTCACGCACTCTGAGCAAAAAACAAAGGCCTTTTGAATACCGTTTGAACTCAATTCCTTCTGTGAAAACGTAGTCAACTCAATTTGTGAAATTTTGGCGCCGGAACCAGCTCGATACAATGAAAATCGACCAAGTTATGATTTTTTGAACATGACGCAAATAAACTTCTGTCACAAATTTTCTGCACGAAAATACCTGATAAATCCACATTTTTGAAGACCTTCTGATCGAAATTGGCTTCCAGCCGTGAGAGATGAAAACGTAGATGATGTCAAGACGGAATTTTGGCCACCGGAACGGGTTCAAAACGAGCCACGATCTTCAAGTTATGAATTTTTTAGCGCGTAAAAACTGCACTTTCAGCACACTTTTTCACCATATTTCTTCAAGAAAACTCGCACATTCGGATACCTTCTTTAAAGAATTGACTCTTGAGCCGAACCTGAATTTGAGAATACGTTATCAGAGATATCTTGGGGAAAGAACACCTGAATATGACGCGCCGGGTTGGACTTGTGAATTTTTCTTGAGATGTTTTGAGAAATATGGGAGGGCAAATTTTGGGGTACAACAACTACTCCCGGCCAAAATGCGAGGTGATTCAAAATACGTTTGCGACCCCTAAAAAACACCAACCCCATACGAACTACGAATTGGGACTCTGATTCCTCATAAGAGGATACATAGGCATACGATCAAAAACCATAGCGAGTTCCCCTATAAAAATATTTAAACCCTTTCCCCTAATTAAAATTTAAAAACATATTTTACCCGAACCTAAACCTAAAACCTAGTATCCTTGTGAACAAGGTAGATGAAAGGTACCTAACACCTTCCTTTCGTCTAAAGAAGTCTGAAACCTAGAATCTTTGTCTGCGAATTAGGGTTTTATGTTAGATTCCCTTCCCTAGGATAAAAACTAATAGTGACGGCTCTGATTTAAAAACCAGTCGCTACAGCTGACGACTCTGCTAGGGACTCTCCTTAACCCTATGTTTTAGGTTTTACTTTGGGGATTTTCTATTTTATTTATTTATCGCATTTATCTATTTTATTGCATTTATTTATTTGTTGTCAATTTTTCTTATCATCATATACTTACTGCATGGCGGGAATTTCTATCTCAAAAATATTTTCAATATAACCCTTAGAAAGAAGGTTCGTCTATTAGCTTAGGGGGTACATCATCCCTGAGAGTTTATGTGACGACTTCGCCTAGAGTCGGTGAACTTCCAAAAAAGGAATACTTATTGAGAGATATCCTATTGACGAGTAGGACTTTGGAAGGTCACCCATGACTCTTTGTAACGGCCTTAACCTAAAATCTCATGACGAGTACTTTCACGACTTTGAGACGAAAGTTTCGGTCCGTAAAAAGGCTCCACCTAAGGGAGGCCCTTGTACCTTTTCCCTATGGTGTTATTCATGATACCTTTAAGGAAACCACCTTTTGGGAGGGTATATCAACTGTAGGTCAAGATTAAGGATCCTACCTTCTAGGGGTACTTATCACAAAATCCCGTCACTCAACCTTACACCTACGCATTCACACATTTCATGTACTCGTCATGCATTTCATATATTTGTCACCTGTACATTTGTCTTATTCACAGGGGGTATAAAAGATAATAATAAAATCAACATCTCGATGACTATCTTTAAAAATGGATACCGAAGGAAACAACTTGTCTGTGTCAACACGCCAAACATGTCTGAAATCAAAGCCACAAAAGGGAAATAATGTGCTGAAGACTTTCTTAAGCTCTGTCCAGCAATAGGGGATGGTTTCAAGATCAGATATCCGCAGGCGCACCTAGAAGACTTATTTCCTTTTTGCTTGATTTCACACAAATAAAGTTTTGGTTTAAGATTGTAATATTTTTCAATATCTGAATTATGTTACCTTCAATAAAGGTATCTTGTTTCCACATCTCGTTTGTGTATTTATTTTAAAGATAGTCTCTAAGTAAAATAATAAGCAAAAGACAGATACATACCCAAGTGAATAGGACAGTTAACCCCTTTCATATTCATACACATTCATCTGCACGCATGCATTCAAGAACACCTGCATATCATATCAAAAATCATTTTTCAAAAAACATCTCTCCAGTTGAACCATTGGTAGAAGAAGATCTCCACCTCCTTGGCCTTCATATCAAACAAGGGCCTATCAACAAAAAGCAATGGAGAAAATCGAGGAAACTCATGCAGCATTCAAAGAGGATCTCGACCAAGTAAAAAGGTGTGTCACTTCAATGAAAGGATATCTAAGTCAAGTTCTCCTAGCTTTGAAGAACATCATTGACATGCAAGACCAAATTCCTAGGGTAGCTTTCGAAGAAGTAGCCCAAACTATCGCTGCATCAGGTGGTCACCAACCAAGGAAATAGCCAGAAGCATGACTCCAGAAGTCTGTCATGGCCCAACAAGAAGTTGAAACTGAAGGGTTTATCCCACCACCACCAAAAGCAGGGACATCACATACCCTACAGATTCCAACCAATAGTACAGACAATTACTTGGGCATGCAATACGGAGGCCACGACCCAAAGGATGCCAACCAAGCACCCTCAAAGATGACGGGTACTAATGTTGTTGATAATCCATTAGTGATGAATCAGTATAAAGCCCTAGAAGAAAGACTAAAAGTTGTGGAGGGTTTCGACGCTTTCGAAGTAGACGCTCTCGAAATGGGTCTAGTTCCTGATGTGGTGATTCCACCCAAGTTCAAAGTACCTGACTTTGAAAAATACAACGGGATCACCTATCCAAGAAATTATTTGCGCATGTATTGCAGGAAGATGCATGCCCATGCCCACGATCAGAAGTTGATGATTCACTGTTTTCAAGATAGCTTGAGTGGGGCATCTTCAGACTGGTATATGCAATTAGAGTGAACGCATATTCAAACCTGGGCAGATCTTTCTAATGCTTTCCTAAAGCATTACAAATATAACCTGGACATGGCGCCTACCCACATACAACTCCAGAATTTGTCCGAGAAGAAAGAAGAGTCCTTCAAGGAGTATGCTCAAAGATGGAGGGAATTGACATCCTGTGTGCAACCACCACTATTAGAGAGGAGTTAGTAGACACGTTCATGGGAACTTTGCACGGGTTGTATTATGAGATAATGGTTAGAAGTATCTCTTTGGGGTTCTCAGACCTGGTAACCATCGGAGAAAGAATTGAGACTGGGATAAAAAGTGGGAAGATATTAGGGGGACCATCAAATGCTCCTTATAATTAAAAACGTTCTACTTCAAACTTCACCAAAGGAAAAGAGGGAGAAGTTAATGCTGCAGCGTCACAACCCATGGTACAACAACCATTAGTGATCCCCCTAGGGCAACAACAAGGCAGAAGGCCACCCAGGAAATTTGATCCACTCCCTATGCAACCTAGCCAGTTATTGCAACAGCTACTTAAGACATCCTTAGTAGAAATCAAGCCTCTAGCTCCTCCAGTCGGGCCACTCCCATGAAGATACAATACCAACGGCAGATGCGAGTATCACACTAATTCTTCTGGACATACCATAGAACAGTGTTGGCCTTTCAAACACAAGGTGCAGGATTTGTTGGATTCTCAAGACATCACTTTCGAGAAACCCAACATCTCATCAGACCCTATGTCATTGCATAATGAACTGACAATAAATGCAATCAAAGTAATCACTGACTCTGGGGCAAGCAGACTAGCAAAAACCCCGATAAACTCATATCTGTTGGAATGTGGACTCCCGCTAGAACAAAATGAAACTTTCGAAAGAGCTCTACAAAGGCTAGGGGACCAGGGGATAGTCCAGTTCGGATAAGACCCTGAAGAAAAACATAAAGCTACTCTGAAGGGAAAAGCACATTTTCCTCCGATCCAAGAGACTTTTATCAACAATGGAGTAGTGCATGGCAGACATGGGGTAGAAAATATTCAACGAAGCCAACACCAAAGGGGCAACTGAATTCATCTAAGAATACGCCCCAGAAGGAGAACTCAAAATATGGACCTCCGTGGAGATTCCTGAGATATTTTTCTTTCCTAATTAATTTTCTTATTTTCGAAAGAACCTATGTCAAGCCTGAGGCATAAGGGTTGCTTGTAAGGGTTTCCCTGTTTTGTTTCAGACAATATTTGTGATTAATAAAAGTTATATTTTGTTTTTAATTAAGATCCATTTTCTTTCTCTTGCATTCATATCTTAAATTAAAAAATGGCAAGACTTTCTCTGCATATGCATTTTCAAATATTCAAATACTAAATTTGCACCAAAACATGATAAAGATGCAAATTCATGCCCAAAACCACCGATAATGCTACTGCTGTGATCCGATATAATTTTGATGCTCCTATCAACCAAGATAAAGAAGAAGATGATAAAGATCTTGAACTCTCTGAGAAAATGGCGAGGGAAATAAAAAGAAAATCTAACAATATACAACCATATCAAGAGGCTATTAATTAAGACCATTAATCTGAGCACAGGGGAAGACCCGGAGGAAACCAAGCTAAGGGGCAATATAAAAAGCGGAGCCACAAAGAAGCTGACCAAGTTATTGCATATATCTACGGAAACATGCCAAGGTCAAATACAGAAGGTGTTATAAAAGTAAGCAACTACGAAATACCAAGACCCGGCGAAGAACCCGAACCATGGGCACGTTGGATACTCACGTTTGACGAGGCTTCAAATACACTAGGGCACGGTATATGGGCAGTTTTGACTTCTCCAAAGCCATATACCAAGTCAACGGAGAACAGGATACTAAACACCCAAGACTGGTTCCATATTAGGATCATGTTTTGAAAACTAACTGTGGAATTCGCAAATATCATTTTCAGTCACGTCCCACGAAAAGGAAATCAAATGACAGATGCCTTGACAACTATATCATCTATGTTCAAAGTAACTTGGTCAAACCACGAATCGCGCATCATAAACAGACGCTTCGAAGAGCCCACACATTGCCTTGCTATTAAAAAAATGACAATATAACAAGCCTTGGTTTTACGACATCCCGAAAATACCTCTAGCATTGGCAAACAAACCCTACGAGAATTAGCCTCAGAATTCTTTCTGAGCAACATTATACTACACGAGATGGACCACGACATGGTCTAGTGCTCCAGAAGATTCTGCTACCTTGCCTAGACTCACGTGGTAAATGGACCCCCAACTACGAAGGTCCATACGTATTCAAAACACCATTCTCCGGTGGTGGTCTCATCCCCACAACAATGGATGGGGAAGAACTACCGCACCCGACAAATTCAGACGCAGTCAAGAATACTATGTATAAGAAGTTCGCTAAGCTCAAATCTTAAACAGGCGACTTAGGCAAAAAAGAGCGTCCCGGTGGATCGAAAACCCTAAAGGGCAATCCAGGCAAAAATTAGGGGCATATAGACAAAAAAATCATCCAGGTGGATTGAAAACCCTAAAGGGCAATCCAGGAAAAATTAGGGATCATTCAAAAAGAAATAAATAACAAAAAGACTGCAATCTATGAACCGCGACTACGAACCACGAAAGGAGAGATAGATCTGAATCATACAATTCAGAAGCAAAGGAGATGAGATAATTAAAATGATATTGGAGAACAACAGTAGCAATTATCATTTTTATTGCCATTCACATTCGTAAAACTTTCTGTAATTACCACTTTCTAGGAATTGCATCTTGCACTCTCGCCTATTCAGAGGCATATAAATAAAACATTTACTTTCTTTGCATCTTTCAAATTGCATTTTTTCTTTTCTCAGACTTGTTAACAAAATACTACGAGCATTACTTGTGAATATTGTCTTGAAATCATTTCAGGGATTAACAAAATAAAAGCATTTGACAAAACATCGAAAAAGCATTTGGTTAGAAAAATATTGAAACAAAATCCACTTCTACATCCACGCACATGGCTACTCCTACGTCTTGCAAATCTATACACATGCCTACACCTATGCCTGCACTCCACAATACAAAATCTATGCATATCTACTCCTACGTCTACGCGTCCGTACACGAAGTCTACGTCCATATACACGTCAGCGCCTATGCCTACACTTGTAACACAAAGTCTACATTCGCACATGCGTCCACGCACATGTATACTCCTGCCAATGCTACGTACGTCTACACTTGCGCCTACGACATACGAATCTAGATACGTCTACACTTACGCCTGCACTTATAACATACGAATCTACATACGTCTATGCTTGCTCTTACAACACCAAGGCCACACATATGACATACATACGTCTATGCCTGCACCGACAACATACAAATCTATGCATAGGCCATTATCTACGTCTACGCCTACGTCTACGCCTGCAATACAAAATCAATTCTCAACTTTTGCTAACATTACCCATTGTGTTCAAGTTCAACAATGCTACAACGATACAATATACAACGCCGTGAATTGGTATTTCTAAGCCAATGGTTTAAAGGAGAGAACGCTAAAAATGGTCTTCATAACATTTCAAGGCATACACGCATCTTACACACATTTCACACATACATTTTGCATATCTAAAGCATACATACCATATACATTTCAATATTGAATACACTCAGGGTTCCATATCAATGTCGAACATCATGCATTTCGCATACATACAACATTAAATACGCAGGCATACACATGTATCACCTAGCAAACAAACAAATAATTTCACCCTCGATTCAACTACCTAAGGGTCGACCGACGCAATACCTCTCCTACGATTCAACCCGTCACCTCAGTCTTCATGCCGTGACACATTCATCCTATCACCTAAGTCTTCCTGCAGTGATGAGTTCCTTACAAACCCAGTACATTGCCTTTGAGCAGCAATGTATTTGCAAAATGCAGAACATTGCCTCTAAGCCGCAATGTATTTGAAAAATTCAGAACATTGCCTCTAAGCCGTAATGTATCCTCAAACTCCACACATTGGCTCTAAGCTGCAATGTATCCTCAAAAGTCAACACATTACCTATAAGCCGAAATGTATTCTCCAAGCCCAGCATATTTCCTCTAAGCCACAATGTATTCTCACAACTCATTACATTGCCTCTAAGCCGCAATGTTTTTGCAAAACCTAGATCATCGCCTCAGACTTTATGCAGCGATGCTCGAAAAAGAAACCTAGCTTATCGCCTCAGACTTCACGCAGCAATTTGCGAACTTAATCCATTGCCTCAGACTTCATGCAGCAATGTGTTTCGTTATGCCAAGTTCCAGATCATCGTCTCAGACTTCATGCAGCGATGTTCGAAGCAGTAAGTTTAGCTTATCACATCAGACTTCACGCAGTGATTCGCGAACTTAACCCATTGCCTCAGACTTCATGCAACAATGTGTTCCAAACTCCGGATTATCGTCCCAGACTTCATGCAATGATGTTTAAAACAATAAATTTAGCTTATCACATCATACTTAACGCAGTGATTCGTGAAATTAACCCATTGCCTCAGACTTCATGCAACAATATGTTCCAAACTTCGGATCATCGTCTCAGACTTCATGCAGCGATGTTCGAATCAATAAATTTAGCTTATCACATCAGACTTCATGCAGTGATTCATGAACTTAACCCATTGCCCCAGGCTTCATGCAGCAATGTGTTCCAAACTCTGGATCATCGTCTCATATTTCATGCAGCGATGTTCGAAACAATAAATTTAGCTTATCACCTCAAACTTCATGCAGCGACGTCTGAAAGCCAAATTTAGCTTATCACATCAGACTTCACGCAGTGATTTGTGAATCTGACCCATTGCCTTAGTCTTCATGTAGCAATGTGTGTCTTTATTACATAAAATCCAGCCTATCGCATCAGACTTTACGCAGCGATTTGTGAACCAAACTCATTGCCTCAGACTTCATGCAGCAATGTATATCTCTTTATTCCGTAACACAAACCATCGCCCAAGACTTCATGCAGCGATGTCCAAAAAACAAGTCTAGCTTATCGTCTCGGACTTCATACAACGATTTGTAAAAATGTAACCCATTGCATCAGATTTCATGCAGCAATACGTTCCTTTATTCTATAAACATTGATCATCGCCTCAGACTTCATGTTGCGATGCTCAGAAGAAAAACACTCTAACCTAGTTCATGCAGCAATACATTTCGTTATTCCATAAACACCGACCATCGCCTCAGACTTCATGTTGCGATGCTCAAAAGAAAACAAAACTCAATGCATTGCCTCTAAGCCGCAATGTATCCTCGAAACCCAACATATTTCCTCTAAGCCACAATGTATTCGCAAACTTAACACATTGCCTCTAAGCCGCAATGTATTCACAAACCCAACGCATTACCTCTAAGCCGTAATGTATCCTCGAAACTCAACACATTGCCTCTAAGCCGCAATGTATTATCCAGATCAAGACATTTCCTCTAAGCAGCAATGTATTACCCAAACTCAACACATTACCTCTAAGCCGCAATGTGTTACCCAAACTCAAATACATAGCCTTTGAGCCGCAATGTATTCATGCTCGACTTATCGCCTCAGACTTCACGCAGCGATCCACAAGCATAACTTGTGGCCTCAGTCTTCAAGCAGCCACACACCATCAAGTTTCGTTCATTCTCAAAATAGGTGAACAAGCCAAGACACGGGAAGCTGCATTTTAAGATTAAAGACTATTTGTTGCCTCGTTATCAAACTTGGGTAAGCGATATATCATCAGCTTTGCCTACTTCCTTGAGACTCATAAGGGTATGCTATATCTGTGTAACCTTATGTTTGTCGGACAAATTTTGGGATACTTCAAGTATTAAATAAACCTCCCAATCAGAATGCGCAAGACTCGAGTTTTCTCACGCTATTCGATTGAATGATAATTGAATAGGGGCAACTGTCGTACCCCAAATTTGCCCTACCTTTATTTTTAAGATTAAAAATAGAAGACATTGTAATTAGGAAGGGTTCAGCAATATCAGATAACCCATTCTTAAATCCAAGACAATTATGGGGTATATTTTAATTCATGGGAATGGGGCTTTCTAAATCAGAAAGACTCATATACCCATAATCCTATTCGCGAAGCATGTTGGCCAATGGCCCATGAGATTCGAATGTGGAAAATCATTTCAAGAGAATAATAATAATTAAACTATTGTAGTAAAACCCATTTAAGTATTATTGTTGTTAAGTAAAGAAGAGGGGTGAAATTACAATTTTAGGCCCATTCGTATGGCCCATTTCTGTTGGTAATTGAATAAGCAAAGGGAGGGGTATAATTATAAACACATGCCCACTGAGTTTTGGGCCCATTGGACGATCATTACTGTTTATTCTTAGAAAAATGTTGTCATTTTTCTGATTAGAAGATTTAACATCTTATTAATATTTTTAAAAGAAAATAGTTGTCTTAGGAAATTTGTTAGACTAGAGTGTTAAGGCCATAATGGGTCGGTGGCGTAAGAAATCTTTTTTTCTGCTGTAATAAAAAATAATAATGTGGTTGGGCTAAGTAAAGTTAGATAACACACAGGCCCAAGGTGTTAAAAAATGACCATTGTATCAATTATCCTAAAATTAACGCACGTTTTGTGTCAATAACAGTCACTGTAGAGATCATTACCAACCAAATCTGCAAAACTGATTCAAAGCCCAGAAAATTACAAAGAAAATCCAGAAAATTATCTAAACTAAATCAAATAAATTCAGATCTTCATCAAATCTCAGAATCAAATCTAACATAATAACAAAATCTGGAAAAAATCTTATTACATTAACATTACAAATCCAATCTTTATTACATAATACAGATCCAAAATATTACAGAACCAATCTAAAGATCTAAAACAAAATACAAAATTATACATAAAATTAAGTCATAACTCTATTACATCTCAATAAATCAAATCAAATCTCATAATACAGCGAATCAATCTATAGCTCTATTACACAGAATCAGAAATCAATTAATAAGAATCAAATCCCTAATCTAACAATTCAAAACCCTAAAGAGCAAACTATATAAATACAGAAATAAAAATACAAAAATAGGGGATTTTTTTACAGAAACGGGGGAATAAAAATACAGAGAAAAAATCTTAATACAGAGAGGGGAAGAAGAAAGACAGAAGAACCAAGAATGCCATCTCGCGCTGAAGACCAAAGATTAAAGCGATTAGGGTTTCGATATCCCAAACCCTAATTTCTAGCCATCCCCGCCGCTGGCAGTGAACCTCCGTCGCGCCATCCTCAAGGACATCGCCACCATCTTCCGCATTGTGGCCTGCAACTCGAAGAAAACGAAGAGATTAGCCTCAATCGGGAAAGCTCGAAGCCAAAGATCCAGGAAAAATCGCGTAGGGGTAAACAAGCTTAGCTCTTTTTATTTATTTATTTGTTCTTGTATTTGGGTTTGTGGTGGGGTTGGATCCGGTTTGAGCCGCCATGGATGGAGGGGGTCGTTATCTAGAATGAAGAAGATGGGAAGGTTTTGTAAGAAAGGAGAGAAAGAGGGTTACGGGGAAGAGAAGGAGGTTGTAGCTGAAACAAAGTTGTGAAAAATGAATTAAAACAAAATTCCTATTCGTAAACATTCAGTACATATGCGCCTACAATACCTAGCATGATCCCTCATTCTTATCTGGTTGATTTTGATCTGACGACCATTAGGCCAAGTCACACCCTAAGTTCCATGTACCATCGCACACTCAATCAGTCAGACCTTTAACATCTTCGTTTGGGCCAAGCCCATTTGGGTTTCACCCCCCCCCCCTTGCTCCAGATTACTAAAACACAAAGCAAATTACACCCCCCCTCTGAATTTTGTTTTGGGCCCAATCAGGTTACTAAACCAACACCCCCTGTTTTTACTTAGGAACCAGAAACGCACCCCCTGATTTAATCAATTATTTTTCTATTTTTTTATTATTATTATTTCTCCTTTTATATTATTTTCTATTTTTTTTACAATTATTATATTTTTTATATTTTAATATGTTTATTATTATATACTATTATTATAATTATTCAATTTTGTATCATTATTATTTATCATTATTATTATTAATTTTAATTATTATATGTATACTTTATTATTTATATACTAACAAATAAATTATTTTTATTCAAAAATTGCATACATTATTTTACTATATTATTTGCATTAAATATTTTTTTAATCATGCATTAATCAAGATATTTTTGCATTTAATACGATTAAAAAACACGCAACAAACAACAAATTATCCTTTCGCAATCAACTAATCTAATCAATTGTTTTTGCAAAAGAATTTCAAACAGATTTTGACTTACTGCTCATTTAGTCAAAATATCCATAATCACTACTCCCGGCCAAAATGCGAGGTGATTCAAAATACGTTTGCGACCCCTAAAAAACACCAACCCCATACGAACTACTAATTGGGACTCTAATTCCTCATAAGAGGATACGTAGGCATACAATCAAAAATCGTAGCGAGTTCCCCTATAAAAATATTTAAACCCTTTCCCCTAATTAAAATTTAAAACCCTATTTTACCTGAACTTAAACCTAAAACCTAGTATCCTTGTGAACAAGGTAGATGAAAGGTGCCCAACACCTTCCTTTCGTCTAAAGAAGTCTGAAACCTAGAATCTCTATCTGCGAATTAGGGTTTTCTGTTAGATTCCCTTCCCTAGGATAAAAACTAATAGTGGCGGCTCTGCTTTAAAAACTAGTCGCTACAGAAGATGATGAAGATCTTGAACTTTCTGGAGAATTGGCGAGAGAGATAGAACAAAAAGATGACAACATACAAACGTACCAGGAATCTATTGAGACCATTAACCTTGGGACAGAGGAAGATCTAAAAGAGATCAAGCTAGGGGAAACATTGGAGAAAAGCGTCAAAGAAAGGCTAATCAAATTTCTACATGAGTGTGTGGATATATTCGCTTGGTCTTACAAAGATATGCCAGGATTGGATACAGGCATTGTGGTGCATAGGCTACCTTTCAAGGAAGGTTGTTCTCCGGTCAGGCAAAAGCTCGGGAGAACTCGACCAGACATGTCCAACAAAGTTCGAGAAGAGGTCCTCAATCAATTTGACGCATGGTTCTTAACAGTGGTAGATTATCCACCTTGGATAGCTAACATCGTGCTAGTACCCAAGAAGGATGGAAAAGTACGCATGTGTGTGGATTATCGGGATCTAAACGAAGCAAGCCCCAAAGACGATTTGCCGCTACCTCACATAGATGTTTTGGTGGACAATACAACTTAAGCTTCAGTATTCTCATTCATGGATGGCTTCTCAGGCTATAATCAAATCAAAATGGCACCCGAAGATATGGAAAAGACTACTTTCATGACACCTTGGGGCACTTTCTGTTACAAGGTAATGTTGTTCTGTTTGAAGAATGCAGGGGCAAATTATCAGCGAGTTATGGTTACACTATTCCATGATATGATCCATAAAGAGGCGCAGGTATATGTAGATGATATGATTTCCAAATCTCATACGGAAGAGGATCACATCACACATTTACAAAAGCTATTCGAGCGTCTGCGCAGGTTCAAGCTAAGGTTGAATCCAAACAAGTGTACATTTGGTGTTAGGTCAGGAAAATTACTGGGTTTTATTATAAGTCATCATGGTATTTAGGTAGACCCCGACAAGGTAAATGCCATATAAGAAATTCCAGCTCAGAGGATAGAGAAAGAAGTTCGTGGTTTTTTAGGACGATTGAACTACATTTCAAGGTTCATATCGCACCTAACAGCCACGTGCGAGCCTAAATTCAAATTACTGTGAAAAGATTAGACAATGGTATGGAATGATGATTTCCAGACCGCTTTCGAGACCATAAAGCAATACTTACAGAAGCCACCAATCTTAATGCCACCAGTTCCCGAAATACCACTCATCATGTATCTGACAGTACTTATAGGATCAATGGGATGTGTATTGGGACAACATGATGAAACAGGTAGAAAAGAGCATGCAATCTACTACCTCATTAAGAAATTCACTGACTGCAAAACCAAGTACTCACTCCTTGAGAAAACCTATTGTGCATTGGCTTGGGCTACTAAGAGATTGAGGCAGTATATGTTAACTCACACCATATGGTTAATAGCAATAATGGATCCGTTGAAGTATGTGTTCGAAAAGCCAGCCCTTATAGGAAGGATTTCCTGATGGCAGATGCTGCTATCAGAGTATGACATCCAATATATCACTTAAAAGGCTATCAAGGGTAGTGTACTAGTTGATCACCTAGCTCACCAGCCATTACCAGAATATCAACCAATGAAGTTCGACTTGCCAGACGAAGAGGTCATGGTTATAGGTAACTATGAAATAACAAGGCCTAACGAAGGACCTGAACCAGGGGCATGTTGGACACTCATGTTTGACAGGATTCAAATGCACTAGGGCACGACATTGGGGCGGTTTTGAATTCTCTGAAAAATTATCATAAACCTTATACTGCAAGGATATGTTTTGATTGCACCAACAATATTGCCAAGTACGAAGCTTGTATCTTGGTTCTAGAAGCGACTATCGATCTAAGAATCAAACATCTCGAAGTATTTGGGGACTCTGCGCTAGTCATATACCAAGTCAACGGTGAATGGGACACTAAACATCCCAAATTGATTCCATATCAGGATCATGTTTTAAAACTAGCTGCGGAATTCACTAAGATTACTTTCAGTCATATCCCACGAGAGGAGAATCAAATGGCAGACACCTTGGCAACTCTATCAGCCATGTTCAAAGTGACTTGGCCAAACCATGAAGCACACATTACAATCATACATTTTGAAGAGCCTGCACACTGCCTTGCTATTGAAGAATGACCAGATAACAAGCCTTGGTTCTATGACATCAAGAGGTATCTTGAAAAGTAGGAATACCCAGAGAATGCCTCTATCATTAACAAACAAACTTTGCGGAAGCTAGCTTCAAAATTCTTTATAAGTAGTGAGGTGTTATACAATAGGAATTATGATATGGTGCTACTCAGGTATGTAGAGAAACAAGAAGCAAATATGCTTATGTGAGAAATCCATGAAGGTACTTTTGGAACTCATACTAATGGGCATGCCACAGCGAGAAAAATTCTGCGAGAAGGTTACTACTGGTTAATGATGGAAGATGATTGCTACCATTATACAAAGACATGTCATAAATGTCAAATTTACACCGACAAAATAAATGTGCCACCTACACCGCTAAATGTCACGAGCTCTCCTTGGCCATTTTCAATATGGGGAATCAATATAATTGGCATAATTGAACTAAAAGCCTCTAACAGACACCGATTCATACTAGTTGCCATTGATTACTTCACCAAGTGGGTAGAAGCGACATCCTACGCGAATATGACTAGTCAAGTGGTTACTCGATTCATCAAGCAAAATCTCATATGTAGATATGGGGTTCCAAGCAGGATGATTATAGACAACGGGTCTAATTTGAACAACAAAATAATGAAGGAATTATGCGACGATTTCAAGATCGAGCATCATAATTCCTCACCATATCGACCCAAAATGAACAGAGCTGTTGAAGCTGCCAACAAAAACATCAAGAAGATCATTCAAAAAATGGTGAAAACGTACAAAGATTGGCACGAAATGCTTCCCTTTTTCTCTACATGGCTATCGTACCTCCATGCACACATCAACGGGTGCAACTCCTTTCTCTCTAGTATATGGAATACAGGCAGTGCTTCCGGTTGAAATAGAGATTCCATCACTTCGGGTTCTAATGGAAATAAAGCTTGAAGGAAGCGGAGTGGGTCTAGACACGACTTGACCAGCTCAACCTTATTGAAGAGAAACGCTGGACAACTTTGTGCCACGGTCAATTATATCAGAAGCGGATGAAGGAACCCTTCGATAAGAAAGTTCGTCCTCGAGTATTCAAAGAGGGGGACTTGGTATTCAAGAAAATTTTGTTACCTCGCCTCGATTCACGTGGTAAATGGACACCCAATTACGAAGGTCCATATATGGTAAAAACAACATTCTCCGGTGGTGGCATTATCCTCACAACAATGGATGGGGAAGAACTACCACATCCAGCAAATTCAGACACAGTATAAAAATACTACGTATAAAAAGCTCGCTAAGCTCGACCCTTAAAAAGGTGATTTAGCCAAAAAGGAGCGTCCTAGTGGATTGAAAACCCTAAAAGGGTGATTCAGGCAAAAATTAGGGACATGCATAAAAAAATTATCCCGGTGGGTGAAAACCCGAAATAGCGATCCAGACAAAAATTAGGGATTTCATTCAAAGAAATAAAGAACAAAAAGATTGCGATCTAAGAACTGAGACTACAAACCACGAAGGAAGGGATTGATCTAAATCATCTAACTCAGAAGCTAAGAAGATTGGATCTATCAAAAGGATATTGGGGGAAATAGAAGTAGCAATTATCATTTTCATTGCCATTTACAGTTTTTTATCAAAACTTTCTGTAATTACCTCTTTCTAGGGATTGCATCTTGTACGCACGCCTGTTCAGAGACATATTTATCAATAAAAACATTGAAGTTTTCTTCAAATCTTTCAATTGAGTTTCTTTATTTTTAGACTTGTTTTCAAAATACTATGATTATTTTTTGTGAATATTGTTTGGTATCATTTTGGGGAATTGACGTACAAATAAAAGAATTTGATAAAAACATCGAAAAGCATTTTTGGTTAGAAAAACATTGAAAGAAAATCCATGCCCACATCCATGTCCACACCTATCCCTACGCCCACGCTTACGTCTACGACTATGTCAACATCCACATTTACATCCATACATACGCATGCGCCTATGATACAAACATCAAGATCTTGTTGGCACTTTTCACCAAATTCAAATCAACTTGGAGATACAACAATTGGCAACAAACAATGTTGGGGAGTTGGTAACTCGGAACCAATGGCTTAAAAGGAAAGAGTATCAAAAGCATTTTTTCATAACATTTTCGGGGCATATACCCCCATTTTGTACATACACATTTGGGGTATACACATACATTTGGTGCATATGTAAAATACTTGGGGCATACACATACAAACATTTAGGGCATACACACATAAACATTTCAGTACATACATATTGTAAATATTTGGGGCATACATCACACTTGGATAGCACATCAATTTAGGGCATTATGCCTGCATGGAATCTAGCAAAGCTACTTTGGTTAAAATTACGAATCTTCTTAGAGTTCATCATTAGCTAGCTTATCTGTGCAAACAATATAGTTCAAACTTTAAAGCAATTTGAGGTTTATTTTTCTTCATGTTGATAGTCGTGGTTGAGGGTGACGCAACCGAAATCATCGTGAATTTAGGTTTTATTTTTCTTCACGTTAATAGTCGTTGTTGAGGGCGACACAACTGACATCATCATGAATTTGGTATTTATTTTCTTCACGTTGATAGTTGTGATTGAGGGCGACACAACCGACATTATCATGAATTTGGTGTTTTTTTTCTTCATGTTGATAGTTGTGGTTGAGGGCGACACAATCGGCATCATCGTGAATTTGGTGTTTATTTTCTTCATGTTGATAGTCGTGGTTAAGGGAGACACAACCGACATCATCGTGAATTTGGGGTTTATTTTTTTATTCATGTTGATAATCGTGGTTGAGAGCGACACAACCGACATCATCGTGAATTTAGGGTTTATTTTCTTCACATTGATAGTCTTGGTTAAGGGTGACATAACCTACATCATCGTGAATTTAGTGTTTATTTTCTTCATGTTGATAGTCTTGGTTGAGGGCGACACAACCGACATCATCGTGAATTTGGGGTTTATTATTGATAGTCTTGGTTGAGGGTGAAACAACTGACGTCATCAGCGAATTTAGGTTCCATCGCTTTGAACCTAGTGTATTTCATTTGGTTATCGAGTCTTGGTTGAGGGCTGACACAACCAACATCATCTTTCCAAGTTCCAAATATCTGGTTTCAAGCTTGTATTATCTATCCTCTAGGTTGTGATAGGTATACGAAAAATCTTTGGCTCATCGCATTAGTCTCTAAGCAGCGATGTGTTATCAAGCTTTATATTATTCATCCCCTAGGTTGCGATGAACGTACAAAATATGCGTCACAAACTTACTATATCAGTCCCCAAGCATTAGTAAATCAACTTTTCAAACTTGTATCATTTACCTCCTAGGTTATGGTAAATATGAAAATTTACATTCTCTTTTAGATACTGATGAATTATCTGTGTTGTCATATCTAAGTTAAAACAAACTTTGGTGCAAACGCTGGTTAGATGATATATCATCATCTATGCCTACTCTTCGTACCCATGGGAACACTGTACAACGTATCCTTGTAATTTTTCAGACAAATTTTGGGGTCTTCCAATATTTAATAAACTTTCGATAAGAATGTGCGAGACCTGCGTATTCTCGCACTATTCAGTCAAAAGATAATTAAATAGGGGAAGCTGTCATACCCCAAATTTGCCCTACCCTTAGGGTTCTTTTTTAAATAAGTCGTATTGTTTAATTTTTATTTCTACGGGGGTGTAAAGCATGGAAGAAGGGTTTATTTATTTAAAATGGATCATCAATATCTGATGGCCCATTAGATTTTTAAGAAAGGGTCCATTGCAAGTTAAGGGAGGTGTTTTGTTTTAAAGGAAGTGTGAACAAACTTCTTTTTATATATAAGGCCCATTTATTTTTTTAATAGGGTTGAAAAAATGTTTAAAGCAATATGTTTTTTTGTTTAAAACCCAATACAATTAAAAAGGGGGGGTATAAAAAAATGTATTTTGATTAAGGCCCATAAAGCATTGTGTTTTGTTAAAGCCCAAATAATGGTCAAACATTAAGGCCCGCTTCATTTTACTATTTTGAAAACATTTGTTTTATTTTTTATATGACTTAGTTGTTGTTTTGTTAATTAGAAGCAAAAAGGCTAAATTTCGTTACGCAACCCAATCAAACATTTCCGGCCCATTTCAATTTTCTCTGTTTTACTAACATCATTGAAAAAATTAGTATTTGTTAACATTATATTAATAAAAAAGGGTGTTGGTTTTTTGTTAAAAGAAAAAAAATTGAAAGTTCTTTTGCAACAGTCCAAGCGCACAAGGCCCGGTACAGGTCAAAACAGACTGGCCCATGTCCAAACCATTGCAAGGCCCAGAACCAAAGTATTGCAAATAGGTATTGTTCAGATCATGAAAGTAATCAAATCATTTTGTTTCCTTATTAAAAAAAACATTATGCAGAGAAAAATACATAAACAAAATTAAGCATCAATCAAAACTTTATTACAAAAACTTGCCAAAACCAAAACAAAAACAATTTGATTTTTATACTAAGTTTACAGACACATTATGTTGATTCCTAAATCAATTATAGACAAATGAATAATTTTCCTAATTCATTATCCCTAAAAATGCTATAAGACGGGCGAATTACAGTAAGAGAAGGGGAATAAAAAATTACAATGAGAGGGAAAACAAACGAAAATTACAGAGAGGGGGCATAGATTTTTGACCAAAAAAACACTAATACAGAATCGAAAGAAGAAGATTACAGAAGAAGAAACTCCACAGAAAAGAAGTCTTGCCGCTGCTTCCATCTTAGATCTAGGGTTTCAACATCTGAAACCCTAAGATCTTCCCAAGATACCGCCCCAAATCACCGCTTCTATCACCCTCATTGTTATCACTTGCGAAAAAAAGAGAGGGAGATCAAGAGTGAACAGAGGAGTAGCAAACAGTTTGAAGAACCACGACCAAGATAGAAAATAACTTAGCTTTTTTTGTTTTAACTATTGCGATTAGGGGTGGGATTGTTGCTAGATGATATGTTGTTATTGTTGCATCAGAGAGGAGAGAGATCGTGCCGCCGCTGTAGTGGTGATCTAGGGTTTTTTTTTATTTGTTTGGGGTAAGAGAAATAAGAGAGAGACGGGGCTGAGAGAGAGGAAAAGATAACAAAAATGGATTTTCGTTTTTGTAAAATGAAAATATAATATGATTAATATTCTCGTATGAGTGCACCCTTTATTATTATCATGCTCCCTCTCTCCTAACCACTTGATTTCAATCAAGAAAACCGAGTCATGCATCCCCACGATATTATTATATATGGTCCGCATGCTATCCACATAGACTCCTCAATAACTTGCATTGGGCCTGGCCTTTTATCTTAGCGCACCCCCCATTTTACTTGGCGAAACAAAAATGCACCCCTTAGCTTATTGGGCCCAGTCCTAAATCTGGACTTGCCCCCCCCCCCCCCGCTCCTTACACCCCTCACCTTATTGCCTTGACCAGAAACGCACCCCATGCGCTTTTGGCCTGAATTCAATATCTGAGTTCAGGCCCCTTTTTACTTTCAAACTAAATTCACACCCCCTACGTTTTTAATCTTTTTTTTTATTTGTTATATTATTTTATTTTTACTATTTTTTTTATATTTTATATTTTATATATTTATAATTTTAACATTTACTATTATAAATCAAGTTATTTATTTTCAACTCATGAAAAATATTTTTTATTTATTTATCACATTAAATTATTCTTTTAATCATGCACTTAAATAAAATACTTTCACAATTAATATACTAAAAAAAATACTTAACCAACAATAAATTATTTTCAAAATCAAATCAATGCAACAATCAATTTTCAAAAAGATTACGATAATGTTTAAATCAACTACACGTTTTGTCTGAAAATCTCCGTTATTCACACACATAGGCTAAGCGCGCGAGAAATTCGAATATTTGTCGTAATTCATAAAAAACACAAACAAAATCGCGAACTACGAAATGGGACTTTGATTCCTCCTAAGAGGATACGTATGCATAAGATTAAAATCATGGTGAGTTCCCCTTACTAAAATTAAAATCCTATTTCCTAAACATCGCGCTTCTAAACCTAGTATCCTTATGAACAAGGTAGATGAGGGGTGCCTAACACCTTCCCCTCGTCTAGAACCGAGCCCAAATCTAGAATCTCTAAACTTTAGGATTATTCCTTTATATTCCCTTCCTTTAGGATAAAAATTAAGAGTGGCGACTCTGATTTAAAAACCAGTTGCAACATCTACTACAAAAATTTCAACAACATACCTATGTGTTATTTCCTTTCTAACAAAACATGAACTTCACCAACATTAAACAACTTTCTACTAATCATATTGAGTAAGGTATGGCTTCACACTTTCTTAATCTATTATCACCCACCACCAGGTTTTGGAATACATTATCTTTATGTCTAACCAGGTTTCAAACTATTCTTTTTAGATACTATGAATTCTCACAACGGGAAAATCATCAACATCAGTGTTGCGGATGCTAGAAAAAGAAAGAGCTTACCATGCTTGACAAAAGAAACATTTACCATCCAGCCAACAAAGAAAATGTTAATCCTTTAGGGACGGTACAACATATCCCAAAACCCTCCACAAAAATTTCTTCTACACAACATACACCTCCAGTTTCTTCCACACAAGATACACCTGATGGAGGGAGTACATCAAACATACCTTAAACTGCAACTTCTGGTCGTCATCAAAACGACCAAACCTCTCGAAAGCCCTCCATATTTAATGTCAACCATCATCAAAATATCTTCAACTCAACCTCCATTTTAAAAACCCCTCACTTCAACACACATAATGCTCATAACCATTTTGTCACTAATCTTGATAACAACATTAACAATGTTGTTTATTCTTCAGATAACAGTAGTAACCACTCCTACTCTGATAATGATTCAGATCATAACTCTGACTCTGATGATTGTGATACCTCTATTCCATTAGTAACGACACATCTTCAATGTATGCATTTTTATTAAGATATATTATGTCGTTATTATATTGTACATTTCATATCTTACTAATCATACTGATAATTAATCGTATCTTTTGTTTGCAGCCTATTCGGATATCAGAGAACCTTTATGGGAATATGAACAATGTAATGCTTTCATGTGGCATGCTGAACGTAAAGGAAAATCTAGACATACAAGTATTCCTAAGTTTCAACTATGTTGCGAGGGTGGCAAAATTATGTTTCCATTGTTGCAGACTCCACCGCCTACTCTAAACACCTTTTTGTTTGAACATAAACTGACTGACTTCGAGAATTTTCAGGCAAGCATTCAGACGTACAGCATAATGTTTTAATTTACCTCATATGGAATGAAATTTGACACTTCACATTCTATGAATAGAGGCCATCCAACTTCACGATTACATGGAAAAACATGCCATATAATTGGTAGTCTTCTCCTTCAAGAAGAACAACACCCTAAATATGCCCAATCGTATATTTTTTACACGGACAATGAAGTTGACAATATAATGGACTACTTCAGGTATTTTTTTATGTATATATGTTTATTTTGCATAACTTACTACAATTTGGAATTATAATATCATTGTATTACATATGACAGGGACAACAAAAATATCAATAAGACAATTGTGACCAAGTTGAAGCAAGTGTTGGACAAATTTAACCCTCATGCTAAGGCGTTTAGAATGGCAAGAGATATGTTGAAAACTAATATCTACCAAGATTTGAAGCTAAAACTTATATCATAAATATCCAAAAACAGACGTGTTTATAACCACCCAACTGTATCAGAAGTGGATGCACTAATTGTTGGGGACGTAGATACTGCATCAAAAAGAGATATCATTCTTCATCATAGTGATGGTAAATTGCAGCGAATTGATGAATTCCATCAAAGTTACCTTGCTTACCAGTACCCTTAATTTTTCCATATGGAGAAGATGGATACAAAGATAATATACTCCACAAATATAAATCTGAAAAGGTTGTCACAAAGCAAAATCATCAAACCATTAAAGATTGGTTATGTTTCTGATTGCAAGAACACATAAATGAGGCAAAAACTTTTCTACACTCCAGAAGACTCTTCCAATAGTTCCTGGTTGATGGCTACACAGTGATGGAGATAGAACGTCTAAATTAGTTATGCAGTAATCAATCCAAACTAAGAGTTGGGAAATACTATAAGCTCAATCAACAATGTGAAAATAGTGGACAAAAAATGAGAATAAGCAAGGTAAGAGAGTTGTATAGCCTTCTTCATTTGTCGAAAGCAAGAGATACATGGACCAACTGTATTTTGATGGAATGACTATTTCAAGTGCAATTGGGTTTCCTAATTTATTTATAACTTTTACATGTAATCCTAACTGGTCTGAGATAACCCGCATACTATCCAAGAATAATTTGAAGCCTCATGATCGCCCTGATATCATATCAAAGGTCTTCAAAATGAAGTTTGACGAGCTCATGAATGATTTAACAAAAAAACATGTTCTTGGCAAAGTTTTGGCATATAAGTTTGTTCATTCTTGCACAGTTTTTCTTTTTACCATTTAAGTTCTTTTCTTTTTCTATACGACATTCACTTACTATTAGGTTTTTTACCTACGATTTATAGTCATGTATACAATCGATTTCCAAAAACGAGGTTTGTTGCATGCCCACATTGTATATTTTTGACACGGACAATGAAGTTGACAATAGAATGGACTACTTCAAGTATTTTTTATGTATATATGTTTATTTTGCATAACTTACTACCATTTGGAATTATAATATTATTGTATTACATATGAAGGGACAACAAAAATATCAATAAGATAATTGTGACCAAGTTGAAGCAAATGTTGGACGAATTTAACCCTCATGCTAAGGCGTTTAGAATGGCAAGAGATATGTTGAAAAATAATATATACCAAGATTTGAAGCTAAAACTTATATCATAAAGATCCAAAAACATACGTGTTTATAACCACCCAACCGTATCATAAGTGGATGCACTAATTGTTGGGGACGTAGATACTGCATCAAAAAGAGACATCATTCTTCATCACAGTGATGGTAAATTGCAGCGAGTTAATGAATTCCATCCAAGTTACCTGGCTTACCAGTACCCTTAATTTTTCCATATGGAGAAGATGGATACATAGATAATATACTCCACAAATATAAATCGAAAAGGTTGTCTCAAAGCAAAATCATCAAACCATTAAAGATTGGTTATGTTTCTGATTGCAAGAACGCATAAATGAGGCAAAAACTTTGTTGCACTCCAGAAGACTCTTCCAATAGTTCATGGTTGATGGCTACACAATGATGGAGATAGAACGTCTAAATTGGTTGTGCAGTAATCAATCCAAACTAAGAGTTGGTAAATACCATAAGCTCAATCAACAATGTGAAAATAGTGGACAAAACAATGAGAATAATCAAGGTAAGAGAGTTGTATTGCCTTCTTCATTTGTCAGAAACAAGAGATACATGGACCAACTGTATTTTGATGGAATGACTATTTCAAGTGCAATTAGGTTTCCTAATTTATTTATAACTTTTACATGTAATCCTAATTGGTACGAGATAACCCGCATACTATCCAAGAATAATTTGAAGCCTCATGATCGCCCTGATATCATATCAAAGGTCTTCAAAATGAAGTTTGATGAGCTCGTGAATGATTTAACAAAAAAACATGTTCTTGGCAAAGTTTTGGCATGTAAGTTTGTTCATTCTTGCACAGTTTTTCTTTTTCCCATTTAAGTTATTTTCTTTTTCTATACGACCTTCACTTACTATTAGTTTTTTTACCTACGATTTACAGTCATTTATACAATCGAGTTCCAAAAACGAGGTTTGTTGCATGCCCATATTCTGATTTTCTTACATCCATAAAGTAAATATCCAGCACCACGTGACATAGACAACATCATCTCAGCTGAAATTCCAAACCCTACCTTACATCCAAGGTTGTATGAATTAGTCAAAGCACACATGATGCACGGTCCTTGCGGTCTTGCAAGGATGTCATCCCCCAGCATGAAAAACAGAAGATGCTCCAATTTTTTTCCCAAGAAGTTCAACGATAAAAGTATTATTGATAAGGATGGATATCCAGTCTATAAAAGAAGTTCAAAATCTCACATTATCATGAAGAATGTTATCTCGTTGAACAACAAATATGTGGTACCGTATAACACAAGGTTGCTTTTTAAAATATCAAGCTCACATCAATATGGAATAATGTAATCAAAGCACTTCAATAAAATACTTGTTCAAGTATATTCATAAGGGATATGACATGATCACTTCATCGGTTGTCCCTACGCGTGGTTCGTCTTCTAGGCATCAACAACCAATTGATGAAATTAAGGAATACCTAGACTTTAGGTATGTCTCACCAAGTGAGGCATGCTGGAGGATATTTTCCTACGAAATTCATGGACATAAACTCGTTGTAGAGCGTATGTTTTATCATTTACTGGGTGAGAAGGCAATTTTCTACACAGATCATGACATGATGGAAAATATCATCGAAAAGGCAAGTGCCACAGAGTCTATGTTCACATCATGGTTGATTGCAAATGCACAGTATGTAGAGGCTCAAAATTTGACTTATGGTCAATTTGTTTCTAAATTTGTATATGAAAAGAGGAAGAGAGCTTGGAAGCCAAGAAAAAGGGCTTTACCATAGGTACACTTATTTAGGTTCCACCTACTACGGGAGAACTTTATTATCTAAGGATGATGCTCACGGTTGTCAAAGGAGCAAAATCATATGAAGAGATTCACAAGGTCGGCGACACTTAATACTTTTCTTTCAGGGATGTATGTTTTGCGATGGGTTTCCTTGAAGACGACAGAGAATATCTTAGTGCTATAAAGGAGGCAAGTGATTGGGGTTCGTGATATTTCCTTAGAAAATTGTTTATTATTATGCTAATGTCTGAAACAATTAACAGGCCTTCCCATGTATGGAATGAAACTTGGCATTTGTTGGCTGATGGAATCTTGCATTTACAGAGAAATATAGCAAATAACAAAGGTATTCAATTCTTACAACTTACACCAACAACGCATTGGCTTTGATTTTTATAGAGCTTTCATATTAAATTTACCCATTAACATAACATTTACTTATATATATGATAACATCCCATTTTATTTTTATAGATTTGGAGTTTGACTCAGGACGAATTTCAGAATTTTACCTTAACTGAGATTGAGAAGTTGCTACAGGCTAATCATAGAAGTATCACTGATTTCAAACCAATACCTTATCCAAAAGGTTATGTTCTTCAACAATTGGGTAATCGACTCATTTATGAATAATGAAGATACCATGTTGCAAATATGAGATCCGAATTCCAATAGCTATCTAATAATCTTACAGGTTGTTTGTTTTTTTCAACATCTATCCCTTTCACCTATGTTACTACACTCCTCTGTGACATTTTTTTAATGATATTCATTTATGGTTCTATAGATGAGCAGAGGGAAATTTACGACAAGATCATTTTTGTTGTTAATAAACAAAATGAAGGTGTTTTTTTCTTGCATGGATATGGAGGAACATGAAAAACATACATGTGGAAAACACTCGTAACATCTTTAAGGTCAAGACATAAAATTGTATTAACAATGGCCTCAAGTAGAATAACATCACTTTTGTTACCCAGAGGAAGAACAACTCATTCCAAGTTTAAACTACCTTTCCCGACTTTGGAAAATTCTATTTGCAATATTGAATGGAATGGTGATTATGGGCAACTACTTCGAGAGACTAAGTTAATTATTTTGGATGAGGCTCCTATGTGTAGTAGGTTTTATTTTGGAGCTCTTGATAAAACTTTAAAGGATGTTATGAGTACTGATAGCAACTCTGAACAAGTGTTCGGTGGTAAGGTTGTTGTTTTTGGTGGTGATTTCCGTCAAATTTTGTTTGTCATTCCAAGAGGTATAAGGTATGATATTGTGCATGCATCCATTAATGCATATTACATTTTGAATTCTTGCAAGGTTTTGACGTTGACTAAAAATATGCGTCTACAAGGAGGTCAAACAATTGAGGAGAAAAACGAAATTGCAGAGTTTTCAAAATGGCTATTACAATTGGGGGAAGGGAAACTTTCTGAACCTAACTATGGCTATGCTGAGATTGATATTCCATGTGAAATATTAATCGAGAACTTTGATGTCCTATAGTTGCTATTGTTAAAAACACTTATCCTGCTTTCTTGGATCACTACAAGTCTTTTGAGTACCTAAAAAGTAGAACTATTCTAGCATTTACTATTGAAGTTGTAGATAAAATTAACAATCATGTACTTGACTTGATGCCAGGTATTAATTTGATCCACTTATATATAAAATTTACTTTATCTTATTTGGATTCAAATATCATCTAAAATACTTCCTATAATTAACTTAAGTTTTTTATAGGACAATAAAAAGAATATTTTAGTTTTAATTCGGTCGACAAATTTGAAATTCATGATAACTCCATTATTGAAGTTCTTACTCCCGAGTTCCTTAGCTCTCTTCGAACTTCTGGGTTACCAAACCATGTAATAAAGTTAAAAGTTGGCACCCTAATAATGCTTATGAGAAATATCGACCAATCTGAGGGTTTATGCAATGGTACAAGACTTATTGTCACTAAACTTGTAAATCATGTTCTTGAAGCAGAAATAATGGGTGGGAAATTCCATGACAAGATAAATTACATTCCTTGAATGGATATGTCTCCATCACTATCACCTTGGCCATTTAATTTGAATAGAAGACAATTTCCAATAATTGCATCCTATGCAATGACAATCAACAAGTCTCAAGGCCAATCATTAGATTGGGTTGGACTATATATACCAAAATATCTATCCAGCCATGGACAATTATATGTCACTATTTCAAGGGTAATAAGCAAAAAAGGTATCAAAATCTTGATACACGATGACAACAAAACTCCAAAGACTACAACTACTAACATTGTCTACAAGGAAGTTTTTGCTAATATTTAGTATGTTCACATTCAATTTTTTATGCTTTACAAATGGTTTTATTATTTATGCCTTATTATGTCATGCAATTTAATTCATATTTATCCTTCATTGTTGAAATTATTATCCATCAACTCTTGTTGCAGGTTTTTTTCATTATGACTTTGTGGAACGTCAGATGGCATGCATATAAGACAAACCTTCTTTTTTGATACATAAACTACATTCATTCAAGTTGTAATTACTCATTGGGACCACTACTCTATATGTCCCCAAAAAAAGTGGATGTCGTTACCACTTTTGTACTATTTACGTATTGTTCCCCATATTTTAATATATCACTATAATTTTGTATCACTGCCTTTTATTCCCAATTTAATATATCCCATGTCATTTTTTCTCTCTACTGATAAGCAGTTTTCCTCATCAACATAACATGCGCCCAATTATGTGCGCAACTTAAACATGTATTCTTGCAGCATATTAATATTCCCACGTACTGCATTACATACTACAAATCCAAACATACACTTTTGTCTATATAACATAACTACAACCATAATATTATACTTTTTAATAATAGTTCATCCATATACAGTACATCAATTGTATACATTAGGGGCCTCAAGCTGGATGCTTACAACATCCTGGTTTCAGATTTTACATCCACAAAAGAAATGGCATATTGACTACAATATTAACTTATCATATTACACAAATAATATTCCATGTTAATTGTTCATGTTACACAAAATACATTCCACTTAAACATATAACATACTGAGAAACAACACTTCAACAACTACCACAAATTTCCTCTTCATCATCACCTTTCCTATGTTTATTTTTTTTATGTTGCTTTTAATATGTTACATCTACTCATTTAGAGGTCATGTTATCATTTTTCACTAATATGTAACTTGGCTCTTTGGTGTCTACTATAATGTAACCCACACTTTCATTGATACTAACTTTTGATTATTACCTGGCTATTTGGAAATATATTTATTTAAATCAGTATTGACTTTATTATTTTTGCTTCTAATCAACATTATATTCAGAGTTGTTTACAAAAATAACATTTGTTTATAATACCAACCATAACTGAAACTAATATAACATACCATACAAAATATTATTAAGGCCAATGCAAGATGATTACATTACTGATTTTCAAATTTTAATTCCTAAGGCATCGCCATAATAAAAACATTACATTCATTCAATTCATAGTTCTTTAATAGCAAATTATAAAATACTCCCAAACCATCTTCTTACATAAATCCAAAATAACCTAAAATATTTCTTCATGATCCAACACCGAGGCACTTCCTTGGCAACATAATTATTTAACTTTTCAAGACAGTTACAATAATCTTTTCACCCGGGGGGTCGCTAATTCTGTACACGACCTTATCACCATTCTTTAGTCGTGTGTCCATGACAAAGTCATTCCAACCATCACCTCAAAACCTTTCAACATAATAGTTCCTTTCAAATACACGAAGTTCACAACCATAACTATTTCCAGTACTCGAATTAACCAACTTTACACGTCTGTGAGACCTGTGCAATGAGTTTCGTATCACCTTATGAGGTATTTTCTACACCAAATAATGGTAATGCATTTCAATATATCAGAATATAAAACTTGTAAAATAACAATAACACATTGCGGTTTCAATGGTCTACTTACAAACACATTTTCTTTAGGTTTCTTGCCAGCTTTTTTATCCCTTTTCCATATAGCATAGCTTAGAAGGTTTTCCGGATCTACATCATTATCCTCATCCTCACAACTGCATGAACCATTAAATTTCACTTACACACTTTAACACTGCATTTAATAACCATATATATTCACTATTTTATTTAGTTAAATTCGTAAAAACCTATCAGTGTCTGAGGAAATTGATGTGTGAGAACTTCCAGCATCTAATCGCCTTTCACTCTCTTACTATCCTTTTTATCCTTACCTTTTTCAAAGAAAATTGTCACATATGTCTTTCGTTTGTCAGCAACATTTGGCCGGACATTTGAGGGTCCTACAGAGATTGTCGTTTTACCCTTAAACCCTCTACCTCTATCACCTTCCTGGTAGCCTGATACATATGAACCCCCAATTTTTCCTTCATATTTGACACCATCTAGAACCACAAATGTATTGAGTTTGTAATTAGACTTTGGAGCATGAACAAATGATGAACCATATTATTTTTCTCTACCTTTCAGTGAACCATGAACATGGCTTCTAGATCATTGTTTTTCACCACTCTTTAAAGCTTCCTTAGCAACTCGAGCCTTTTCCAAGTCCCGACATATTGCCTTTTCTATACTCATTCTTCTCCAAATGGTCTCTGTTTGCAAGTCTTAAATAGTTCTGCAAATAATCAACATTCAACGACATAGAAAATCAATATATGTAACAAACAACATACATATACATCAACCTATAGTACAAGGGATACATGATTATACCTTTCAATAGGGATATTATGATTGGTGTTGGACATTGTTTGATGGAAGTAAATGGGCGTTGACCTTGAAAACCATAAATTTTCCCTCGCAAATAACTTTTTACAATCCCTAATGTATGTTGTCAACCTTCTCTCTTCAATATATCATATTTATATAAAACAAAATCGTACTTCCATTATGCCCATCAACTAAAGCTGATGGACATGTGGCCCATTCTAGCCATACTTACACTTATCCTTATAAAATCAAACCTATTAAATCAAATTGACTCCAAACATATATATTTTTCAGTTATTAAACTTTGTCATTTTTACTTTTATTCTACACATTGCATTTAAAAGTGATTTTTCACAAAATGATCATAATATAATTTCTTCAAATAACGTCTTGCAACAACTCAGTTTGAGCAGCTTAAGTGCTCCTTACAAATTAACAAAATACATATCAAAACACATAATAACAAAATAAACAACACTACACCATCCAAACACCACTGAATTCCTTTCATTACCACACTTTTATCTTTCTTAACTAAGGGAAGATATTTTCATCACTGCGATGATAACCCTTTGTGTGCCAGGGTCAAACCTCTTTGATGGATGATCATAGATGCAAAAAGCAAGCTTATCCCTTTTTCTAATACAACTGTCATTTGCATAATCATACCACCCCTTGCCAATTGACCTCTCCACACAGTATTTTCTTTTAGCATAAAGCAGTTCACCCTGGTATACCTTCTTCTTATCAGAATCACAGAGCTCAATACGTTTATAACCCTCATGCAAACAATTCTTTATAACTTCCTGAGGGAATTGTTGCACAAAACATAAGGCATAAATTATAGACAAACAAGGGAGTTTGCATGAAAGTATATGACTATTAACATTTAATACCAATGTTACCATACTTACCAAAACATTTTTGGCGGCTGTCTTACCGTAATTGATTTCCTTTGTCCAAAGGAAATACCTATGATCATTCTTGTGTTTGATTACCACAGGGTCACGGCGACAACACTTTTTAACAGTTGCAACCATTTTCCCCTTGCAGCTATGGACTTTTAGTTTCAATCCCCTACATTCAATCAGCTGGCTATCAATAAAGATTGTTATTCCTAAATTATCATCTCTACCACCTCCATCGATATATAATAATTTTCATATTCTTTACTAAAAGTTTCTTACCTTTTGCCATTTTTCAATGCTTGACCCACACTGCAATTTTGACTATGACCTTTTACAACTTCACAATGATTCCCTCTCTTTCTTTTCCCTTTGCTTCTTCAGTAACAATCGCATCCTTACCAATGAACTTCAAATCCTGGCCTGTGGTAATTTCCTTATTTTTTCTTCATTCACCTTCAATGCGGGTCTTCTTTAATGTCGTAGATAACATAATTACTCTGGTAAGTATCTTCTATTGCAAATTTGGAACTAAATCTTTCATTGCTCTGAGAAATAACACCCCGCAAAAATCATCTCTGCCGGATTTTAGCATAACAATTAAATGAAATAAGCATGCAAAATGTCAAATTAAATGAATCTAACCTTTTACGCCCCCTTACTGCACCTTGGATAGTCATCTTGAGATGGAACCTCAGGGTTGCGCTTGGTGTTCTTGGAGGGGAAAGTTGGATGTTCTGATGTACCATTTCTAATTCCACAATATATTCCACCAGTCCCCTTGGGCTGCTTGGGTTACTACATTTATCTGGCCCACATTAACTGGACTTTTACAACATAACTTTATTTTAATTACATTTTCGGCCCACTATTTTTTTTATATTTAATCTCTTATTTTTTTTTCATTTATTGATTACATAATAAATAGTTATATTCTCAATATTAACACATTTTTTATATCATTTTAACACATTTTTTCTAATTTACAAAAATAACCTTTTTTATAACTTTTTTCCACTTATCATTTTTAATATCCATTTTTAACGTTTCTTTTTGACATACATATATTTTTCAAACTATTTAAATATGCTATAATCTACCTTTAACAATTTTTAAATTTTTTTCATCTCATCTGCAACATTAAACACATTTCATTTTCTATAATACGCGTCTCATAATTGACCTCATGCGAACGCACGGGTTTGTTACTAAAATGTTTTTAAAAAAAATTAGAGTTCATGCACTCACCTATAGATAAAGATCAATAACTTTTTGTTTCTTTCATTTTTCAAATCTATTTAAAGAAACAATTGCATTGTCCGTCATATTGAGTAAAAATTAATATTGTCACATAGTATTCAAATATAAGATTTAATCACCTATTAATAAACAATTGCATCTAGATGATAAATTTTGGGTATTTCTTATTCCACCTCATGCCCTAAAATAAAACCCTTTGCAATTTCGAAAATGCCCCTCAAAAACCGGAAATGCATTTTCGGTTCACATCATATGTTTTATAAAAGCAGGCCAAATGTGGTTTCACTTTTCAAAATTTAAAAACAAAATCGGAGGTATACTTCCGGTTCTATGTAGGTATTATGTTTCCGGTTTTTAGAGCAGGAAGATTGATTTTTTCTGATATTATGGAAAATGCAATATACTTAAAACAGTAACCAACATGGTCAATGTGATCATCTCCGCTTCTTCTTCTTTCCATAAAACCTCTCAAAAACCATTTCATTCCCAATCCATTTTCCACTCTAAATCTTTATTTTTGTGGTTCATTATATTAAAAGGAGCTCAAGAAAGTGGAATTTAAGGTAAAGTTTATTCATTTCAATCCTCATTACTTACATTAATCTGTTTTTTATTGTGGAAAAAGATTACGTGAAACCGGATGTATACTTCCGGTTGTTAGTTGAACATAATCGAAAATGCATTTCCGATTTCTGTCTGTGTTTATTTGACAACAACTTCTGCCATGTTCTATGTAAGTGTTAATAAGTTTTATGTTTTTCATAACATTAGGTATGGTTCATCCCGATAACATTCCTAAACCTAATGTGTCTCAAGTTGTTTCACCTCTCGTATCTCCTCTCGTAACTAAGATGGTAGATATTCATGCGCATTTTGAAAATGGAGAAGAGTTTGAATTACATGAAGACATATTGCAGTGGATTTATATAGAAACTACAAAACTATGATTTGGTTTTGTTACTGGAAGGTACGATAATGGTACGGATAGAAGAAATGTATTTATGACTTTGACATGTGAAAGAAGTGGGAAATATATCCGTCGTATCCAAAAATTGAAACGCGACGACACCGGTTCAAGAAAATGTGAATGTCCATTTAGGTTGCATGGTTATATTTTGGCAAATTACAAATGGCAATTTAATGTGATATGTGGTTTACACAACCATGATTTAAGTCAAAATTAGTCGGTCATCCAATTACATGTCGTCTCCCTCCGAATAAGAAGTCATGTGTTTTTGACATGACATTAAATGTGGTACCTCTCAAAAACATACTTGCAACCTTGAAACACAAAAGACCCGGGAATACACCAAATATCAAGCAAGTTTACAATAAGCGCTATCAAACCAAATTAGCGATTGAGGGGGATTGAACCGAGATGTAACACCTCTTGAAACTTCTAGGTGAAAACAATTATGTTTGTAGGCACCGATAAGGTGATGATGGGGTAACAATGAGAGATATTTATTAGACTCGTCCTGATTCCATTAAATTGTTCAATATGTTTCCTATCGTTCTCATAATTTATTCAACGTATAAGACCAACAAGTACAAGCTTCCATTGTTGGAAATTGTTGGTGTTACGTCGATTGAGAAGACATTTTCTATTGGTTTTGAATTTCTAGAGTGCAAAAAAGAGGATAACTTTGCATGAGCTTTAGAGGTTGTAGGTCAATGTTGAAGGATTAAGAAGATGTGCCGAAATTCATTATTATCAACCAAGATACAACATTAATGAATTCAGTTGCAATTGTATTTCCTACTTCTTACGCCTTTCTTTGTAGGTGCCATATTACTAAAAATGTGAGAAGTTGGGTTAAACCCGCACTAGGGACAAAACAAATTGAAGGTGAAGATGGAAAATTGGTCAAGGCGGGTGTCATTGTGGAGAAAGTTATGGATGCATGGAATGTTATAATAAATGCATCTATAAAAGAGCTATACATTGATGTTGTTTTACAGTTCAGGAATATTTGTGAGAAATATCCTGATCTGTTGAAATATATTAAAAGCACAATATTAGATCATGTAAAGGAAAAGATTTGTTGTGCCTGGACCGATCAGGTTATGCATCTCGGAAATACAACAACAAACTGAGTGGAGTCTGCTCATGCTTGTTTGAAGAATTGGATGAGAAATAGCAAGGGTGATTTGATTACGGGTTAGAATTCTGTGATCCAGATGATACTAAACCAGCATAACGAGATACATATAACATTTGGTCGTAGTATCATAGTGTTGGAACACTGGTTCAAAGACAACACCCTATATTCTCAGTTGGTCGGTAATTTGTCTTGGGAAGCTCTGGATTATATTTTTCACGAAGCCAAACGAGCTTCTAATGTCGGTTCTGACAGCTCAATGTATGGTTGTACAATTGTGAAAACATATGGTCTCCCTTGTGTTTGTGTCATATCTAAGAAGATAAAAGTTGATTTCCTGATATGTATAGACGAGGTCTCTAGTCATTGAAAGAGACTCAGTTTTGAAGATGACAGTAAAATGAAAAGTGATAAATCAAGTATTTCCATCATGACTTAATGGGAAGCAATACAAGAAAGATTGTTGAAATCCGATGACGGAACCAAACTCCATCAAAGAGTAGTTGAGGAAGATTGCATTATCGGAGACTACAAACTTGAAACCACCATCTCAACTGGCAAAAACTAAAGAGACGCCTAAGAAGGTGAAACCGACACCTGGTGATATCTCAACTATGAGGAGTCCTTCATACTTTGAACATGTTGACAAATTTTTTCCCGATTCACCTATTCCCAAATCTCACAAAAGTTCTTTCAAAGGTGCCCGTATTAGCAAACAAACCTCTCACACTGACTCCATCCAAAATACCATTCATCGACCACATGTCAATTTTTATGCACAAGTACATTGAACGGATCGTCAATGTCGGGGGTGACGATAATTGTGGTTTTTGCGTTGTTTCTAGTTTGCTCGATAAAGGGGAAAAGGCTCACCAACTTGTTCGCGATACTCTTATCAAAGAGTTGAGGGGAAATAAAGATTTATACACATATATGTTCGGGAGTAATGAGAAAGTTGAAGATATATATAACGCTCTTGTACCTTGTGTGCATGGATTTGCACCGGAAGATAAATGGATGCGCTTCCCTGAAATAGATCATCTAATAGCAAGTGCGTATGAGAGAGTGCGTATTAATATCACAAGATACGATTTCTCATAGGCTTATTTCCCTCTGGGCACTGCTCTAACACCAAATCCCAATGATCGTATCATATGTGTTTGGTGAGTTTCAAATTTGTAACATTTTGTTCAAGTGTACTTAAAACCGGGATGCCCTATACCACCTACATCACCGGAGTGGGTGATTCATTTCACAATCCCATCAGAGACCTGGCTGGACCAATTCCTTGAAAGGATGCAAGAATATTACAAGTTGAACAAATTGAAATAAAAAAAATAGAGAAAAGTCAAAAGGGTGCCATCGATGGATTTGGGCGATGATAATTTTTTCGGCTCATTTAAGTAGTTAGGTATCATTTTATTGTAAATGTCATTTGTTCATGTATTGTGCTATGGAAATATAGTCATTTTTGTAGTTTGACCAAAAGACAATATTTGAATACATGAAGTTTTTTTTGAATGAGTTGTTGTTTCTGTTCTATTTCTGGTTTTTCACTCCCAGGGAACTAACAAAAAACATAATTCTGGTTCCAATTTATGTAAAACTGGAAGTGAGATTTTGATTTTAACTCTGACACAGGGATATCATTTGTATGGTTCATGTTTGCCTCCAACTATTATAAATAACCTCACTTTTCATATTTTTTCAGACCACATCACCAAAAACTAGAAATGAACATCAAATGGCACGTTGGAGTTGTCCACTTTACCGGCACTACACCATCACACGAATTTAAGGTCACCAGGTACACCCCAATTGAAGATGTCCATGAAATATTGTAGGAACTTGTACCTTATGGCGACAATCGCAAAGTTGTGAAGATCGAGTACCGCTCGCCATCTATTGATAATGGGAATCTTGTGTACATCAACTGTGAGCTGAAGAACGAAGATGATCTACGAGCTATGTGGAATATTTTTACCAACTTTGAGGAGAAGGTTCTGATCGAACTAGATGCGATCATTTCAAGATTGGTCAGTGATATTATCATGATGTTACAAAGTCCACGAGGACGTTAATTTGTATTGTTTGATTAATGTTAAAATCCTCAATGTATTTCCTATGTTTATGTTATGAATTGTATTTTGAGTTTGTGATACTGGTGTTATTCAATGATGTTTTTCTGGTTTTTGTGTAGAACAAAACCGGAAATACATCCTTGGATCAAAACTGAAAATTAAATTCTAATTTCAATGTATAGCTTATCAAATTTTGGTGCGCATCAGAAATATACTTCCGATTTTGAAAGACATTTTAAATTTTCCGCATAATACATAAATAAATATGAGATGGAATAAGAAATCCCTTAAATTTCCCGGTTCTATAATTTCGGAGACCAAAATAAATATTAAATTTTTATTTTCAATTTTTAAATATTTTTCTTCCAAAAATACAAAATATACCGATATTACCCTTACTCGAATCCGTGTCCCGTATCCGTCACTCTCTTCACGTCTGTCAGAATGTGACTCTCACACACACCGACCACCGTATATTCATTCATTTCATTTCTCAAAAGTAAAATAATAATTATTTTCATAACAATAAATAAAATAATAATAACTCTCTCTCACTTTCTCTCTGTAAATTTTCTTTCTCTGTCTTCCATGGTGGAACACGGAGGACCCAAACTCGCAAGAGAATCGAAGACCGAACAACAGAAACTAAAATTACAAAAAATATCACAAAATCTAGCAACTGTAAAAAGCTGAATTCGTTCTAGAAGAAGAAAAATGCCTCTCTCGAAGTACCTTATACGGAACGAGTACAGCTTGGCGGATCCCGAGTTGTACCGCGCCGCTGATAAAGATGATCTCGAAGCTCTTCTTGAAGTTGTCGCCGTGGCTGGGCTCGTCGGACTGTTGCGCCAGCTCGGCGACCTCGCTGAGTTAGTTTTGTCTCTATAGTTTGTTCTTTGATTTTATCGATTTTGAATTAGTACCGAATTTAGAAAGGAATAGTGATTTTTACTTGATTAACTTTAATTAGGTGAGATTTTGTGATTATTGGAATTGATTTTATTCTGTTGCTAGATTTAGTAATTGATTGGTTGAATTTTGAATTAATGGAATGTATAGATGCTGAATTTGGTGGATGATTGTTAATTTTGTTATGATATGATTATGAATTTTGATTTTTTCTTCTTCTTTTTATTGAGGTTAGTTTTGTATGTGTGGAATTTTGAAGGGGTACAACTAGTTAAATGAAGAAAATGAGTGGTTTAGTGTGTAGATTGGATTGGTTTGGATGTGGTTGACTGGTCATTGACTTGACTTTAAATCCTGAAACACCAGAGTTGTTGGATTTAGTAACTGTTTGGTTGAGTTATGAATTAGTGGAATATGTAGATGATAAATTTGGTGTATGATTGTTAATTTTGGTATGATTTGATTATGGATTTTGAATTTTTCCCTTCTTTTTATTGAGGTATTGAATTTTGTATGTGTGAACTTTGAAGGGATAAAACTAGTTGGATGAAGAAAATGAGTGGTTGTAGTGTGTAGATTGGATTGGATTGGTTTCGATGTGGTTGATTGATCATTGACTTGATTTTAAATCTTGAAACATCAGAATTCCTGATTGGATTGGTCTGTTGTTATCAAATAGTGGCGTAATGACCGCTATGGTGGAAAATTTGGCGTTTTTTTGGGCTCGCCGCAAGCTGCAATGGTAAATATCGCCTGATATTGCAGATTTTCCGCCATAATACCCGCTATAAAGGAAATGCTTTGAGGCTAGTATGGCGGGATTTTGGCTCTTTACCATGGACCACCAAGGACAACACTGGATGGGTTTGAAAATGAGTGGTTGTAGTGCACGAATTGGATCGGTCTGGATGTGGTTGACTGGTCAGTGACTTGACTAACTCTAAGTAGGCTGTTGGAAAAGTGTTTTCTGGATGTGGTATGGATTGGTACCCTTACGAGGTTGACTTGGATGGTATTTCTGCGAATGGGAGCCATGTCCTACAAAACAGACACAATGATAAGTCCTAAAAGTCCTTGAAATGGTTAGTGTGATATGTCAATGTTTTGATATTCTGATGTTATGTATAAATAGATATATACAATCACACAAACAAATCCTTAGGTTTAGGCTTGCATGGATTTTATAGGTAAGTACCATCTTGAAGTTTAGCTGGTTGAACTTGTCCTATTAATAGTATTCGGGTTCTAAGGGATCTCAATATCACTGATCTTTCTTCACCGGGCATTGTTTCAACGCAAGCCTCTTTATTGGCGACTGAAATATCCCAGAAGTCAGATCTCAATGAGTATAGTATCGAGTATCAACCAACTTTAGACTGCACCAAATCCGACTATCTCACTACTTCCTAATGGCCAAGTTGTTCAATTAAAGGTTCTAATGTTAGTTGGTGCTTCATGACACCACACAGCGGACCCGTATTCTCCTTGACTACTCAAGGGCTACTGGTAGCAACAAATGTGTCACACCAACGTAGCTACCGTTTCAACCGTGTTAGTATACCCCGCACAGTCCCCACGATCTATTGCTACTTATCTAAAAGGTGCCCCATATCCGAGTGTAGGATCTTTACAAGTAAATCCAAGCAAAACCCTTAAAGATAAAGCAATCAAAGCGTACAAGGAAAGCAAATTAAATATGACCTAAGCTCTAAGGTAACCCCACTTTTATTTTCCCCAGCAGAGTCGCCAGTTCTGTGATACGGTGGCATAACCGACTATTATACTGGTTTTGCATTTGTATTTGCAAATGTTGTCGTAAGCAAGAGTCGCCACCGACTTTTCTTTTATCTAACAAAGGAAAGGGTAAAAAGAACATAAAAAGACCTTTCGAAATTATTTCTGAGTAAGGGGGTAGATTATGGAAAGGGAAGGTGTTAGCACCCTTTCCATCAGTAGTTTTCTACGGGCTCTTAGATGCTTAGCTCATTTGAAAAAATACCTTGTGCTTTGTGTGTTTTTAAAAGTATTTTTTGAAAGTGCCTTAGTACGGAAAACTTTGTAATGTTTCTCGGAATGATAGAGAACATATACAAAGTGTTTGAAAATGTTTTTGAAAGAAGTTTCGTGTAAGTGTAAAAATTGTTTGAGCATAGCATCTAGGAACTATCTAATTTTACTCAAAAGGTTCATTCTTTTCCTCCTTTAGACAGTGCTATCGTAGGTAGCCTTATTGTTGGATGTTTGAGGGATATTCGTGGGTCATCGCACAGTCATAAAGGCAACACATAGGAGCGCTTTAGCAATTTTGTTTAAGGGACTAGATCCTTTATCGAAAGGAAACATCGAAGGATCATCGAGGGACTATGATCTTTTGATTCGAGGGTCTTTGCTAAAGCGTCCCCACTTTCGAGGGACATGATTGTTTTATTTTCCAAAGGCAACCAAAGTGGGAGTACCCTAGAGGTGCGCGTGTGCGCGTGTGTTTGTTTTCAGTTATTTTTGTCTTTGATATTAGGTTTGCTAACGTTGCTTTTAATTTCTTGCCATACAATCCTATTACCACACATCTAATAGTTAATATGTACATGAGTTTAAAGTGCGGGAACTGTAAATCCTACGCTATTACAAAGCTTCGGGGAGGGGATATTTACATGTCCAAAAACTTGGGAAAAAAATAAAGAAAGCAGTAAAGGTCCTACTAATCATCTATTACATCCCAATATACAGTTACAGTAATAAAAAGAAGTGCGAAAGAATAATAACGCGCGAATTTGAAAAGACGTCTAAAATCCTAAGAATAAAATCATTTTGTTTGTTTTGTTTTGTTTTTATTATATGAAGAGAATTAAACAATAGAAAACTTAAATCTATTTGGTTTTAATTTAAAGAAATGGTTAAAATAATTAATTAATTAATTTTCAAAATTAATTTAATTAAGAAAAATACTAACCTGATTTTTTGTGATGTTTTTTGATTTAATGTCAATTAAATAGAATTTTAAAAAATAAAGCAATTAAAAGAAATAAATAAAAAAACAAAATAAAAGTGCAAATCGGTCAGGCAATGAATGCAAAAAAAAGGGGTGTGAATTGGGTTTTACTAGGCCCAAATAAGGAGATGGCCCAGGATGACATTGGATATGGTGTTGAGATCCTCAGGAGGGCTTATGGTGAGGCTGTGCGCTCAGGGCGTTAGATCCGAATCAGATGTGCATCTGATGGCCTGGACTTGATGGTGTATGGTGAGCATGCGTAGCGTTGAATCTGTAGAAAAAAGAATAACATTTCAAGGCCTGGGTATCGAACCCAGGTCCTTTCGACTGCACACATATTTCTTCACCATCTGAGCTAGATTTAAGATTCGAAGGAATCCATTTCACATGCCTTAGTAAAGTTATCCTGTCATTTTAGACTTCACATGCAACACGCTAACCCTCATAAATATTATGTGGCATGAATATACAATGAAAATTAAATTACATGTGAAATGAAATGAAGATCGAAGGTTTGTTACCAGTGGGGTGCTTCGATTCTGACAACCTTGTTGGAACTTTGGAAGTTTTGTGGAGTTCTTGTGGGGCAATGTGCGTGTATGGCAAAAAGGCTTTTGTTTAGCAATGCGTCTGCAGTTTTGATTGATGCTCTATGTGATGCAGTCTGTCTCCTCTATGCTGGCAGTGTCTCTGCAAGAATATTTTCGTGGCAAGTGTTTCGTTTCCCTTTTTTTTCCTTTCTTTTGTCCTTCTTTTTATTTTTCGTCCCCTTGGCAATGTGGTGTTAGCCTTGTATTTATAGGAGTGCGGGGATAGCAAGTATGGCAAGAGACAAAAGCTTTCAAGGTCATGAGACAAAAATCCAACATATTGAAAGTTGGCCATATTTGGATGATTCTTGCCATTTTGAACTCTTGAGTGAACCTGGATATGTTTTGCTCCCTGACTCTTTCGAATTCCCCACATGTATGTCCTTTGAAGGAACCATTTGTGTGTCCTTCGAATGGGCCAAATATATGCCCTTCGAAGGCACCATTTATGTATCCTTCGAATGGACCAAATGTATGTCCTTCGAAGGCACCATTTATATGTCCTTCGAATGGACCAAATGTATGTCCTTCGAAGGCACCATTTATATGTCCTTCGAATGAGTCTTGGAATGCTTCTTTGGAAGGGACCATCTTGTGTGTCGAAGTATGGAAAATTGTATGTTGAAGGTTTTTAGAGGCGGGGTCAGAGTAGGCCTGAAGATAGACACTGTCTTGTCGAATCTTGCATGTAGATAGCCATTGCTCTGTGAATCGAATGTCAGTTGAAAGAGACCTTTTCCTTGTGGATCGAAGGCAAGTTGAGGGGCCTCTGCCTTGTGCGCTGAAGGCACGCACAGAGGAAGTCATTTCCTTGTGGGTCGAAGCACAAATGAAAGAAGCTTTTTGCCTAGTGGATCGAAGGCAAGTCTGAGGAAGCCTTTGCCTTGTGAATCCAAGGCAAGCATGAGGAAGCTTTGTGAATTGAACTTGATCGAAGGGGGCCCATCGCCCAATCGAAGCTTGTGAATCAGGCCTGCATCGAAGGAGGCCAAATGCCCAATCGAAGACTGGTGAGCCAAGCTTGCATAGAAGGATTTTAGATACCCCAATCAAAGTAGCTTGTTAAGGTGCTAATCGAAAGACACTTGACCATCTTCAAAAAAATTTATTTTCTTTAAGCAAGTATTTGTAACCACCCATGCAAGGGAATATCTTGGAAAACACGAGAGGGCAAATTTTGGGGTACAACAGAAATCTTATGTTCATCAATCGTGAGCTGAAGAACGACGATGATCTACAGGCTATGTGGAATATTTTTACCAATTTTGAGGAGAAAGTTCTGATCGAACTAGATGCGACCATTTCAAGATCGATCTATGATATTATCATGATGTTACAACGTCTACGAGGATGTTGATTTGTATTGTTTGATTAATGTTAAAATCCTCAATATATTTTCTATGTTTATGCTATGAATTGTATTTTGAGTTTGTGATATTGGTGTTATTCAATGATGTTTTTCTGGTTTCTGTGTAGAATAAAACCGGAAATACATCATTGGATCAAAACCAAAAATTAAATTATGATTCCAATGTATAGCTTATCAAATTTTGGTGCACATCAAAGATATTGTTCCGATTTTGAAAAACATTTAAATTTTTTTGCATAATACATAAAAAATAAAAAAAATAGAATAAGAAATCCTTGAAATTTCCCGATTCTATAATTTCGGTCACCAAAATAAATATTTAATTTTTATGTTCAATTTTTAAATATTTTTCTTCCAAAAATACAAAATATATCGATATTACCCTTACTCGAATCCGTGTCCCGTATCCGTCACTCTCTTCACGTCTGTCAGAATGTGACTCTCGCACACACACCGACCACCGTATATTCATTCATTTCATTTCTCAAAAGTAAAATAATAATTATTTTCATAACAATAAATAAAATAATAATAACTCTCTCTCACACTTTCTCTCTGTACATTTTCTTTCTCTGTCTTCCATGGTGGAACACCGAGGACCCAAACTCGCCGGAAGAGAATCGAAGATCGAACAACAGAAACTAAAATTACAAAAACTATCACAAAATCTAGCAACTGTGAAAAGCTGAATTCGTTCCGGAAGAAGAAAAATGCCTCTCTCGAAGTACCTTATACGGAACGAGTACAGCTTGGCGGATCCCGAGCTGTACCGCGCCGCCGATAAAGATGATCCCGAAGCTCTTCTCGAAGCTGTCGCCATGGCTGGGCTCGTCGGACTGTTGCGCCAGCTCGGCGACCTCGCTGAGTTAGTTTCGTCTCTCTAGTTTGTTCTTTGATTTTATCGATTTTGAATTAGTACCGAATTTAGAAAGGAATAGTGATTTTTACTTTATTAACTTTAATTAGGTGAGATTTTGTGATTGTTGGAATTGATTTTATTCTGTTGCTGGATTTAGTAACTGTTTGGTTGAATTTTGAATTAATGGAATGTATAGATGCTGAATTTGGTGGATGATTGTTAATTTTGTTATGATTTGATTATGAATTTTGATTTTTTCTTCTTTTTATTGAGGTTAGTTTTGTATGTGTGGAATTTTGAAGGGATAAAACTAGTTAAATGAAGAAAATGAGTGGTTTAGTGTGTAGATTGGATTGGTTTGAATGTGGTTGACTGATCATTGACTTGACTTTAAATCCTGAAACATCAGAGTTGCTGGATTTAGTAACTGTTTGGTTGAGTTGTGAATTAGTGGAATATGTAGATGATAAATTTGGTGGATGATTGTTAATTTTGGTATGATTTGATTGGATTTTGAATTTTTTCCTTCTTTTTATTGAGGTATTGAATTTTGTATGTGTGAATTTTGAAGGGATAAAACTAGTTGGATGAAGAAAATGAGTGGTTGTAGTGTGTAGATTGGATTGGATTGGTTTCGATGTGGTTGACTGATCAGTGACTTGACTCTAAGTAGGCTGTTGGAAAAGTGTTTTCTGTTTTTGAGTTTTTTGGAATCATATACGGAGATAATGCAATTCAGTGGACCGTTATATAATTGGATCATATTAGATAATTACATCCCATTGGTTAATGTGGTTTTTGTAATGGGATGTGTTTGAGGCTATTAAGGCTTAATCTTAGAATCTTTTATGGACAACATCCTCAATAATCACCTGAGAAAACCTTTTGCGGCTTAATCTAGTGAATTCAGTTTAAGTAATTCTGAGCGGAAGATGTATTTATCTTGCCAGAGTTGTGACAGTTTGTTATTAATAAGTTAGTTCTAATTGTCAGAGTTCCATTGAAGTTGTTTCCTTTCATTTTTAGCGCTGGCAATTTCAACCCAGCATTGAGTTTAGTCTTTTTAAAATAGAATTTTTTACCAGTCATCAGGTGCTGTTAAGTACTGTTAGGTACCAAGAAGATTCAGTATTTTAAGGCTTACTCTAGGAGACGTAGGGACCAATTAGGATGCACTATAGAGTGGTAAATACCTGATACTCAGTATTTGGGTAAGTGAGGGGGATGGTTAGAGTAGTTACGACATAAGAGGGCCAGTATATAGATATGATCATATAGGTGGAAAAGGCATTTTTTGGATATAGTTATAACTGTTTTGCATTTGGAGAAGAGATTTCTCTCTTGGAGGAGATTAGTAACAGTTTCTTCTCCGATTCTCTTCTATCCCACTTTTCTTTCTCTTAACCTTTTCTTTATTTTAGAGAATTTATCAAATTCCCCGCATTTATCTTCTCATTTTGGTTAGGTTTGCTGCTGAGATCTTCCATGATTTACATGAAGAAGTAATGGCTACCGCTGCAAGAGGCCATAGTCTTACGGCTCGTGTTAAACAACTTGAGGCTGAAGTTCCTTCACTTGAAAAGGCCTTTTTCTCTCAAACTCACCATTCATCATTTTTTACTAATGGAGGTTAGATTACTCATGCTTAGTTAAACTGTATGTTTTTGGTGCTTGCCATCATGATTTTAAAATTGTTTATCTTGTAAAATGATGGTATTTTTTTTTTTTTTTAAATCTTTAGTTGTAATGGTGACTTTTCTAACTTAAACATTCTTTCTTATTGCAATGAAGGGATTGATTGGCATTCCAATCTTCAGTCTGAACAAAACCTTGTTACTGGTGGAAACCTACCTCGATTGATAATGGATTCCTATGAAGAATGCCGCGGTCCCCCAAGACTGTTCCTTCTGGATAAGTATGGTGGTCTTATTTTTCAGATATATATGATTTCAACATAAATAAAAACATTATTATTCTATGATAGATGTTTGAAAAAATTTCTTTTTGGCTGTTGCCTTATTTAAAGGTTTGATGTGGCTGGGGCTGGGGCATGTCTGAAGCGTTATACTGATCCGTCATTCTTTAGAATGGAGTCAGCTTCATCTGTAAGAGCCACTGTACAAGTCCAAAGAGAAAGAAGAATTCGTAAAGTCAAGGTACAAATTTGTTTATTCTACTATTTATTGAAATAGTCTCCCACTGGAGAACTGTTGTAAATGTGTGATCGTAATGAGCTTTATGTTGTGTGATATTGGCTGGGATCTTGCTGAAAATTTGTAAATTATAATTGAAAATTTGAAACCGAATGATGTGAATTATGAGGTCCTTATATATGGGGGTGCCTTTGATACATACATATATGACTATATGTGCTATAAGCAGATAAATGTTTGGTCTGTTTTTTCTTAATTATTATAGGGTCGCAATACCCCCGTAATCTCTTCAGTAAAGAACTCTATGCGATGGAAAGTTGTATACTTTTGCAAATTTGATTGTATAATTATGTTTCATTTCCAGCAGAAGAAAGGAGCACGGCTAAGGGACGGTGAAGCTCCTAATGCTGTACCAACACATTCAAAGTAAGTTCCAATCATTTTGTTGTAGTATATTGGTATTCGACTGGTAGGTCTTTAAATTATTGACTGGTGTCTCAAATTTATTTCCATCTTTTGCAGATTACATCAGCTGCTTCTTGAGGAACGTATTGAGAATGGTTATAGTAATCCAGCGCGCCTAGTGAAGTTGAAGAAAAGACAATTGAATGGACCTGCTGTTGATGCAAAATCTGGGAAAAGTTACATGGAGAAATTTCTAGAAACTCCCTCGCCTGATCCAAAAATGATTTATGAAACTTCAATCTTTCCACTGCCTGTGAAACCGGCATCGGATGATTCTAGCGAAACAGGGATTAAAGTTCTTGAAATCAGTAGCATTAAAAAGTCATTTGGAGATGAAAACTCTTGTTCACCCCCTTATGAGCAGGAATTTCAACTTAACCAATTTCCAGAAGAGGTTGGTGAGGCAAATGGAGATCTTGTGATGGTGAAAGAACAAATCGCAGTGGGTGTAAGAGATGGAATGTCTTTTAATGATGTCAAGGTGTCTGATGAAGCAGAATTGGCAATCAATGAACAAAAGAGAATAGAAGGCATCTTAGAAAGGTACAATTCTGATGATGTGACCAGTGAGGTTGACAACTACATGGATGCTTTAACTACCATGGAGTCAGAATTGGAAACAGACGATGAGTATAAACCTAAGAAAAGCTTCTTGAATATTAAAAAGGCAACATATATCAATAATAAAGAACATCAACTACAAGCTCGAGTGTCAGATTCTCAATCATTTGGAGGCTCTTCAACATCTGATGACATTAGCTCATTCAAACAAGAGACAAATGAGGAAGATATTGAAGTGAGAGCTCGGTTATCAAATTCTCACTCAACTGGAACCTCCTCGACATCAGACAATAATAGCTCATTCAGAGGAGATGAAGACGAGCATGTGGAACTGCAAGCTCACTTTTCAGATTCTCAATCTACTGGAAAATCCTCTAAGTCAAATGTAAATAGGTCTTCCATGAAAGATAAATCTTATTTACCTCACTATGATTCATTGAGCACTGTGGTTGAAAATGTACAATCAGAACCTATTTTATTCTCAACTACTAAATATCATGAAGCAGAGATTGAAGGCTTGCCATCCAACCAGCTTCCAGAAATTGTTGAGTTTCAAAATACAGATAATAGAAAGTTTGTCATGTGTGATGATGCCAATGTTCATGAAGAAGGGGTTTCTGACTCTCGGCAAACAAATTCTAAGCTGTTGACTTCAGGAAAGATGTTGTGTTCTGATCTTGAACCTACCAAACCAGTGACGCTACCTGCAGTGATTCAGTCAGATGAAAGCATGCCATCCAACCAGCTTCCAGAAATTGTTGAGTTTCAAAATACAGATAATAGAAAGTTTGTCATGTGTGATGATGCCCATGTTCACGAAGAAGGGGTTTCTGACTCTCGGCAAACAAATTCTGAGCTGTTGACTTCAGGAAAGATGTTGTGTTCTGATCTTGAACCTACCAAACCAGTGACGCTACCTGCAGTGATTCAGTCAGATGAAAGTGTTTCTGACAATGTTGAGCTTAATAGATTAGGAAATGGTGCAGACAGATCAGGTCTTGTTGAATCTGTTGCTTCCAAACCTTCTTCTCCCTCCCTTATAAAAGATGATACGGTCCCTGTGTACTCTTCTGACAAAATTTCATCGGACAACTTGGTTGATGATTCCCTTTGTAATGATTCACAAGAAGGTTCCCTTTGTCCATCCATCAAAGAATTAGGCTTGAATTTAGGTGATGAAATAAATGGATTCAGCAGCAGTATTGATCCAGTTGAAGGTGATGGTCATATTGAAAATCCTTCTTCTTATAATCATGTGATGGTAAATGGTGCGATCACTGAGTCAAAAGATCAACCCATTCCTTCTGTTGATAGTGCTGAAAATGATGCGGGTATCATTACTTGTCCAGCTTCAAGTATGATTAGTTCTCCTTCAAGAAGCCTTTCAAATCCGCGAGAACTAGTCCACGCTTCTTCAGACTCTTATCCAATGGAATCCAATGAAGTGGAATTGACTCAAATTTCATCGGACTCAAATACAGAGACGATCGAGAGTCAATTGGCACCATTGCCAGATACAACTAATATTTTATATTCTCCAATGAGTAATCTCACAAAATTAGAAGAATCTGTTTCTGCTTTTGCAGATCTAAATGAGAAAGAGACAGAAGACCATGAGGTAGTTGCTAGAGAATCTTTGACAGCACTAGAGGGACAGAAGGCAGCGGGTCATCCAGAACTTGTTTCTTCAGATGTACAAATGAACCTCAACAAATTGGTGCCTTGTGATGATCTTCCAGATTTGGGAAATAATATTGAAAAATCTCCTCCTAGGAAGAAAATCCTACAGAGTGTTTTCCAGGATGATGCGAAAGTGGTGCCTGGATTTTCTGGGTTTGACACCCGGCAGTCAGAATCTACTAGTTATGGCCAGAATGATCTTATACAGAATGACACAAATAGTTTTTCATCTACACCTGATAACAAGTTGGAGTTTGAAACTTATTTTGAGCCACACTTACAATGTCAACTTGATGAACAGGATGGAGAGTTTCCACTCAATTATGAGGAAAACTTTGGCTCTGAGAAATCTCAATCTCAGCAGATGCATATAAATCAAATGAAGCAAGAAGGCACTCATGCTACTTCTGAATCTGTCTCAGAAACCCCTGCAGATGAATCACCGTCATTTTGTTCTTCACCACAATCATCTGGCCTGGAAATTAACCCTACACAATATGTCACAGATCCATTGAAGCCTCTTCTCCCTGACCACTTTCCTAAGGAAACTGAAAACAAACTTGATGGGATGCCACCTATGCCTCCTCTACCTCCTATGCAATGGAGAATGAGCAAGGTTCCACATGCTTCCCTAGATTCAAACAGAGAGGAGTTAGAAGTGGATCCGTCTCCAGTTCAACGAATGCAGCCAGTTATGCCCGATACGAAGTCTCAATTTGGTTTTACAGCTTCTGATGGAAATACCCTATTTCATCAGAATCCATTTTTGCCAATCATGGCTTTGGAAAGTGATAAGCTCCAACATTCTTCTGCCGTAAGTGTTTCAGGGCATCCAGTTGCTTTACCTATTCAGTTTCCTATTGTGGTTAATGAAGCAAATGGTCAGTATGGTCAGTATAATTACCTAGTGCTGGACATAAACCAGATTCAGAACCCTGTATTAACGCTGCCCGTGGTACCTACGAGCATGCATCCACCACTTGGTTACATTGTTGCTTCTGATGGAGAAATGGTACATACTTCAAATCCTTACGCACCAATACTACCTGCTGCTTATACTGCATCTGGACATGATTCCTCATCTCCACAAATGGAACCATTTCAGCGTCCAACTCAAGTAATGACAGAGAGCAGTGCAGATGATAAAACCCTTGAACAGCCTATGCATAATGTAGTGTGTAGTGATGGGCCTCCAAACAGTCATGTTATTGCTTCAGATGGAGATATGGTACATAATTCAAACCCACTCCTTTCACTACCACCTGTCGAATGTGCTAACTCAGAACATGATTCCATCTCTCCTATAGAAAACATGAGTGAATCTCCTAGTCAATTAATGACAGAGACTAGTTCAGATGATACAACACTTCTGAATCCTATGAGTAATGTTATATCTATGGACCGTCACATTGTCATTTCTGAAGAAGAAATTGTTCAAAATATTAACCCAGGCCCTCCTATACTATCAGCTGAATCTGCTGTTTCTGAACATGATTCCATCTCTCCGCAAGAAAAACTAACTGAACCTCCAAGTCAGTTACTGAAGGAGACTAATTTGGAAGTTAAAACACCTAATCATTCTGTAAGTAATGTAGAAGGGGAACAAGGACGGTTGGGTATTTCACTCACGTTGCCACCAAACATGGAAAGTGTAGAGCTAGATCAGAGTTTCCGGCTCTTTGAGGGGGAAATGTTGTCCTTGGGTCCATCTGCTCAAACATCAGATTTTGAGAGTGAAAGGACAAATGTAAAACCCAAGCATAAGATTCCTCGTCCTCGGAATCCTCTAATTGATGCTGTTGCTGCTCATGACAAAAGCAAGGTGAGTCAGTTTCTACTTCTTTTCTGACTCAAATCACTTTTTCAGGTCTTAATTCTTGAATAACACTTTGCCTTTGAACCACTGCAGCTTAGGAGGGCTACTGAACGGGTTATGCCTCAAATAGCACCAAAGGTAGATGAAAGAGATTCATGGTTAGAACAGATAAGAACAAAGGTTTGAACTTGCAACTTGTTTCTTTATACTGATTTTACCCTTTTATATTTTCGAAGAAATCTTGTATTTAAAATTACTTTTTGGCTCTCAGTCTTTCAACTTGAAACCTGCTGTGGCTAAACGACCTAGCATTCAAGGTCCAAAAACAAATATGAAGCTTGCTGCCATCTTGGAGAAAGCTAATTCAATTCGCCAGGTTTCTTCCCCTTTCTATCTACTTCATTGTTAATTACTACTCTAGATTGCCATATCCTTTTTCTTGAGGATCAACTAACCTTGATTGTTGAAATAGGCTTTGGCTGGAAGTGATGAAGATGATGATGATGATAGTTGGAGCGATTCTTGAATTTACTCTGGAAAGTGTTCTCAGCTGGTGGATATTTTATTGCCGTCTTTGAACCAGGTCTATAAAGTTATTCGCCCATGTAATGAATAGGAAATAGCCATGAAGTCATTCTAGTTCTTATATGACTCCAAATATATTCCCCTCTTGATTCTGTTCACATATTTATGCATGAAAATTGATCCGAGCATGCAAATTAGCATCAATGCGGATCCGTTTTCAGAGGTGAATTCACTTCACTTGAGACAGATAAGTCTCAGCATGCAAGCGATGTACTAGTCCAGATCAATCCATCAACAAATACCCCCATGTATACCGTTCATATAAGCTTGTGTATAGTTAGTTGTATTTATCATGAATATCCAATTTTGAAATTCTGTAGTATAGGGTTTCGTGATGATTGACCCACTTGTTGTAGTTCATCACATGTCCAGTGTAGCAAAATCATTTTAGTGTGCAGTTTCTAGCATTACCTTTGTTCATTTATACACTCTTTCTATGAGTACTGTTGTCATGTATGAACAAGAATATTTGAAACATGACAGTGGTAAATAAAAGGGGATAAAGATGTCAAATGTTTACTTCTGTTGGTGAATGCATAATATATTAGATTAATCCTAATGAAAAGTTACTTTTTCATAACAACTCCTTGCTGATAATTTACTGTTGTATACTCTGGTTTACTATCCCATAGCCTCATACTTCGGGGTTTACAACACTCACATACTATGTCCTGTCTACCAACTATTTATGCAAATCAAGACTTGAGAGTTGAGACCTATTCAAAATATTCAACCTGTAAAGTATAACAACAAAATAATACGAGCCACCATTTGAAGTTCTTCTCCAGTCTCTTTGTTTACTATGCCTATTATAAAATCGGAGAGATGGCTAAGGAACTCGTTGCTTAAAGTTGCAGCTACGATTACTTTAAGAAACACTCACAAGCGTTTATATTACAAATGGTTTTTTATGGCTAAAAATGGTTTTTAAGCTTAATCATAGAAGATAAATAGTGTTTGAAACTTTGAATGCCCCATGGCCACCAGCATCATTTTGTTATTTATCAAACTTTGAGAAATAAGTTTTACTATTAATCATTTGTCACATATATGAATATAAATTATATCAATATAAATAATTTGATTAATATACACCAACCTCCAATGGATAATAATTGTTAGATTGTTAAGAACTGTATCTAGTCATCTCTAAAATCACATGTATATCTAAAATCAAATGTGTTGATGATTGTGATTTGTTGATGATTGTGATTGTAGTATATCTAAAGTCAGTTTTTGAAAAATATATAAAAAATTTAATATTTTATATGAAATCATAAATATTTAAAAATAATTAAAATTGCAAATAATAATTTAAATATGTCATATAATAATATATTTTAACTTTTCTTGAAAAATTTAAATGCTCGAGTATATTGTTATTTCTTATTTTTATGTAAAGCATTTCTTTTATTTTAAAAAAGTAAATTGAAAAGGAAGAACTCATATTGTGTGTCATCAAATTTAATTGAACGATGATGTGTCTAATGTGTCAGATTGGACGAGAGTAGTTTAATCACTCACTATATATAAGTTCCATATAAACCAATTTCAAGCATCTTTTTCACTTTCCCTCTAAGTTGTTTTTTGAATATTTTACTGATTTGAGTATTGAAGTGCTAATTTTATAAGTCCACACTGTTCTTCCGTATCATAAACATTCACCAATGCACTGAAGGATCTCGCTGTGACCTTGTTCTTTTTTCATGGTTCCATAATGGAACATTGACACAGTATGTGGAAATTGATATATTTCCCTTGAATATGCGCAAGAAATTGTTATTTTTTTACTGCGATTTAGTAACAATCAATCTTTTTTCTGTATAAACAATCGATCGACCCCGTGAAAGCCATGACAACATCAAAATTTACTCGATTTTCCACCCAACGCATCGTCACAAACTCAAAAGTCAATACTTCTGATTCCAAGATTGAGGTTCAATTCCTTTTATAGTCGAAGACGATCTGATCCTGGTCACTTCTCTTTTTGCTCCTATTCATTTGAAACCAATTCCTTCAATGATCAACAAGAGTACCTTCTAAGTTCTCCTAATCTTCCAGTCTTCCTAACAACTACTTCAATAGGGCAACCCAAAGTTTGGACTTCACCCTGGATCGACAAAGCAACAACCTCTAGAGGCAAAGGTATAACTCTATGTGTCTTTTTCATCTGAAACATTATTTCGTCGCATTTCATCTTATATGCAGACAAAAAACAAATAAATTAGGAAAACATCCACGTTGAAACAAAAAACATAAAGGAATAAATCTACTACACAACTTACTGGAAATATGACACCTCTCCTCTTTGGAAGCATCCTCCACTAGCAAGCACGTCTCTATGGGTAGCACTTTTTCTATTTTTTGACGTTGCCCCGAAAGATGCGACACCGTGAGCAAAACCCAAGATTTCCCAGAAAGTCATTAGTCTCATATTCAAATAAGTATCATTTTGGAACAAATCGTTAGGAAGATAGACTTAAGTATCAACCCTGACCTGGAAATGATTCTGACACCCTAATTTCAAAAGTGTCTTAGAACATTTCGAGGGCGCATCAAATTGGATGTCACATAAACTTACATAAGAAACCTCAGAGAGAGGAGTAACTAGGAAGTACTGATCTTTGAATTTTTTCACAATATCATAATAGGCCTTGAACATCTTCTGACTTTCCCTGAGATAAAGTATACCTTGATCCTCAGACGAGTTGGACGACCAACATTGGACATTGAAGACATGGAAAAGGAGGGTTAAGGCCGGTGTGATTTTATTATAATCATTTCATTACTTGAAGAATTTGACGTAGACCTAACTCCCCGAATGCAATTGTGAGGGGGCACCTCCCAAATGATTAAGAATGCCTAGCTTAAAGTCATTGAAAGGAAGATAATGACCTATCAAGGAAAACAAGAATTCATGAAGAGGGATAATACACCCGGTGAACTTACTGCATACCCTCTTATCTCTTTCAAAAGGAACCACACCCTAGTCCGAGGGAGAATCCACCTCAGTGAAAGCATGATTTATACCACCGTCACCTACAAAGATGAACACAACGTCCAACATTTCCTAGTCTACCCACACAACCTAACTATACTCCTTTGCAATATGGGTTTCCTGACGAGTGTGATAGTCAATTATATGGTTAATGATAACACAAAAAAAAATGATCGTAAGTATAAACACGAGATTGATATTTCATCCACCATATTACTTCACTATCTGTGGGGCATAACTTAAAGCACGATGATGAATTATGATGTAAGTATGGGCTTTGAGTTCCTTTGTGAAATCATCCATAACATTTGGGTTTATCAAAGGTAAATCAAGAAAAGCAAAATTATTAGTAACCTCTTTGAGATCGAGGCTACCAACCATCCTCATATCTTCAGTTGTAAATCCTTCCTTCAAATATTTCATAACCATCTTCTCAAGAAACCCTATCAAATGGAAAGTAAATACAGAAGGGAAAGATACTTTGGTTGTTGCCTCAAAAGAAGTGATATTGGTAAACCACACGAGTAAGGCCACCAGAGATACACCGTAAAGACGCAAAAATAATGATTGTTAGGAAGTGTTTACAGAAATAAGAAGTAGCCCCAGAAAGTGAAGAAAGATATCTCATACCTCTATAGTGGCAAAAAATGTTACTGATCGTACCAGATCAGAATGGATTGTCAAAGCCCATAAGTTATGAGTTGAGAAGCAGTTGAAGGTGAAGTGGGGGAGGGAGGTACCTGCAAGACACTCTGATGCCAGAGTGAAGTTCAGAGCTTAATGCAAATAAGAGAGTATGAGAGTGTGAATGATTTAATACCTGACCCTCTCAAGTGAGAGGGTATTTATAGCCTCCAACGTTGGGCCAAGGTCTCCAATGTTAGGCCACGATGAGGCCCAACAATAAAGACTACCAGGGCTTACGTGTGTATGGAGTCTAGCACGTGGCCTCTCCCCTGGTCAATTGCCCCGAAAAATCAGGAGTTGGACCCGTTATTCTCGGAGGGCAGGATGATGACGATGATATGGACATGTGGGCTATGTTCCCCAACGGACATGTGGAGAGTTTCCCAATGGTCCCCAACTTGGGCTACTTGCCTTTGGGTCTTATGCAAAGGTGTGGATTGGGCTGTCCCAACGGTGGGGAAAGCGTTGGCCCAGTCCAGATCAGTTACCCTTGAACCCCTTGTATATCCCTTGGTACAACTGAATCAAGATTAGATAGCACCAAAAATGACAACCTTGCCACCAAATGGTTATGATCTCTCCTCAATTTACACAAACACTCAAATACCTTAGGAAAGAGGGCCATCATCACTGTTTGACTTAGAACCATGCGTAAAGTTTGTTCCACGAAGCATGATAGTTATGAGAAGGGCATTCAATGCGCATGTTCCTAATGTAACTGACTTCCCCCCCTCAAAGCTTTTCCACCCTCTTTAACGGGAGACCGACTAGAAAACCCAGTAGATAGTAAAGGAAAACTCTAACCATACAAATATCGCTTTAAAAAACGGTAACAAAGGCTTGGTGGGAAACTATCCCAGATCGTTCACAACACCCATGGAAAAAGGTCCAATCACAAGGCCCAATATGAAAGGCATAAGCAACATGTAAGAATAGGTGAATACAAAACCTGCGGTCCTGACCTCTGACCCATCTCCCACCATTAGATCTAATCGAACGAAAGTTTGCACAACGCGCCGAGTGTTAACGGGAATGGTTTACCATTTACCATATATAAGCTCCACACACACACATTTTTGGTAACCTTTTAACTTTCACTCTATAAATTGCTTCTCAAATACTTCATTGATTTGAGCGTTAAAAATACTAATTTTGCATGTCCACCCTATTCTACCATATCAAAAACATTTTCCACTGCATCAGAAAATCTCACTACAATCTCATTCCATATTTCTAGTTTGAACAGTATGAAAATCAAAACAAAACAAAAATGGATTAAAACTTAGCGCATACAATGAGTTATCCACTCCTTATAAATTACTATTTATCTTCAATATTAAAGTCCTTGATGGAACTTCTAATCATTTTCACAAATGTTTATCACATTATCATTTTCTAAAAATAATAACTTAATATTAAGTCGGTTTGATATGATATATTTTGAATTTATAACTTATAACTTATAGTTTATAAGTTCATAAGTTCATATGATAATAAAAGACTTGTTTGATAATAGTTTTTTCATCACGAGTTTATAACTTATTATATTATCTTATAGTTTATTTTTCAGATGATATTTCAAATAACATTTTAGCTTATATCTTATAACTTATCATATTTTCTTCACTTTTATCCTTATTATTTTAACCGAAATTCACTTTTACCCTTTATCAGTTATTTTAATTTAAAATAAAATAATTATGTATTAAATGTGAAAACACTACTACGAAAAATATATGTAGCGTGTAATTGTGTGTACAATGGTAATCACAACGAGCGTGAAACCGTTTTTATAAATTAAATAGTGCGTAACTTATAACTACAATTTATGAAAATAACTGTGGTGAAATAATTGAATGGTCCTGGATTTGAATCCAAGCAACGCCATTCTTGGATTTTATTATTCTGGATAACACTCTCTTTATAACAACAGTTGGTTTAACAACCATTGTGATATAATTTGTGTTTTTTTTTTAATATATTTTTTTCCAATTTTACAGAGTTCCTAATTTTGCAACCTGAATATTTCTGATTCGTATCATACCAGAAACAACAATACACTAATTTGTGAATTGAATTAAACCAAAAATTGTATTACTTCAATGACACGTTTCCATTAAGAAACAAACCTTGTATAATACATAAAAACCAAAATTGAGACAAAATAACCTATAATGTACACATTATTACATCAAATTATACTATCTTGTTGTCTTGAGCTCTTGTCTCTTGGTGTCTTCACTTTAAACACCTATAATTTTCAAATATTAATAGTTGTTAGAAATTAAACAACATCATTGGAAATTATAACAAACAATAAATTAGGAATGAAGAATATAAAATACTTGCTAATTTTTCCATATTCCTTCTTGATGATCGTTGCGAATAACATTCACAACATCTCTATCAACTTCTTCATATGAATTAGGCACTTGTGTTGTATAAGAAGGAGTGAAAGCAATATCAAAACTTTCATCATTACTATGAGAAATGTGTTTTTCTTTGAGAATAATTGACCATCTCCACGATAAGTTTACGAGGTCTTTCACATAAATAACTTGTTTCACTTGAGTAGCCATAATGGATGATTTGGTCTTATAAGTTTCCTTGCCAAGGTCAACCTGTGTGAATCCCAACTCATCAGTTTGTACAATTTTGTGGTTCAATTTTACAAGATTGTACAAAATTATACACTTTGTGGTTTAATTTTGATTAGCCATGATGTTGCCTAATACCTATCACCACCATATCTAAACGATAATTCTTACTATCTTTCGTCTTGCCTGGAATGTTTAGAAGTGTTCCTATCAAACTATCACACATATTTTTCTCCACATGCATCACACCAAGATAATGTCTTACATCAAGACTAGACCAATATGGAAGCTCAAAGAAAATCGATCTCTTTTTCCAAATATTTCTCTCAACATGACCATCTTTATTCTTTCAAAAGACAACATTAAGGTGTTCTTGTCGTTGATAAACTTCATCTCCAGTTAAAGATTTAGAAGCACGTTTATACTCCTGCTCTCTATTAAAAGCCTTCTGCAATCTATGATAAGGATGACTGGGTTTTAGAAATTTATGATGCCCAAGGTAAACGATCTTTTTCCAAACTCAAGTTGGTGAAAATAAGTATCAGATTCACATATAGGACACACTTTATGTCCCTTGACACTATGCAAGAAAGTCGTTGATTGTGCAAAATAACATTGCACACATCTTAAACTTTTTACCGAAATATACATCATCAACATCAACATTTTTATCCTAATTTTTTTAAATCATCAATTAATGGACTTAGATAAACATCTATGTCATTTCGAGGTTGTCTTGGTCTAAAAATCATCATACTTAACATCATATACTTGCACTTCAGACTCAACCATGGAGATAAGTTGTAAATCGTGAGAAGAACAGACCACAAAGAATAGTTAATTAGTAATCATATTAGCAAAGGGGTTCGTTCCATCTGTGACAAACCCAACCTAAGGTTTCTTGGCTCAAGGCCAATATCCGGAAACAATGAATCAATTTTCTTTCATTACAAAGAATAAACTACATGGCGAATGTATCCATCATATTTTCTTTCATCTGCACGCCATCTTATATTCTTTACGTCATTTGCATTAGAAAAAAGTCTCTTGAACCTTGAAATTATTTGCAAGTACCATAACACTTTAGTTGGATGATACTTCTTAATAACATTGTCATTGTCATCACCATTGTTGTTCTTCAACTTGTAGCGCAACTCACCATATTCTGGACATTGATAAAAAATTTCATACTCTTTCCTGTATAATACGCAACTATTATGCATTTATTTTAACATACTTAAAACCCATTGGACACAATATCTTGAAGGGTGAGAAAACACTTATAAGGGGGGAGGGGGGGGGGGGGGGGGGTGAATAAGTTTTTCCTTTTTCTTGCGCAATACTAATGGAAGGTGTGATACAGTGGGAGAATTGACTTGAGTTTTGCATTTTATCGCAATTGTGCGGATAGCAAGAGTCGCCACCGACTTTTCTTTTATCCAAAAGGAAAGGTAAAAAAGAACAGGAAATACCTTTCGAGATTATTTCTCGGGTTCAGGGGGTAGATTATGAAGAGGGAAGGTATTAGCACCCTTTTCATCCGTAGTTATCTATGGGCTCTTAGTTGCTTGCTAGATCACTTGCTTTTGTTTGACAATGTGCTTTTGGTGTGGGTATTGAAAGTATTTTGAAAACGTCTTTGTAATGGTTCTCGTTTCTATAAGAACGCGTACAAAGTATTTGTTCAGAAAATAGTTCAAAGAGGTGTTTGTGGAATGTGTTTTTGAAAGTGATTTTGAAAAGGTATTTTTATAATGGTTCTCGTCTCTATAAGAACGCGTACAAAAAGCTTTGTCTTTTAAAAATGTTTCAAAATGAAAGTGTTGGTGTGTAAAATGTTTTTGTCGTGAGCAAGCGAGCAACTAAAAGCATCCTACCTACTCAAAAGGTCTTAAATGTTTTTTTCTTCCTCCTTTAGATGTTGCTATCTTACCATTGATTTGGTAAGAAGCCCCATTGTTGGATGTGAAGGGACAGGCGCGGGTCAATCGTACAGTCATAGAAAGCAACTTGTGAGACGCTTTAACAATTTTTCGTAAGGGGCTAGATCTTTTTTATCGAAGGCAACATTGAGGGACTAAGATCTTTTATCGAGGGGTCTTTGCTAAAGCGTCCCATATTCGAGGGACATGACTGCGTTTCCAAGGCAACGAGCGAGGTTACCCTAGAGGTGCGCGTGTGAAAAAGTGTGTTTGATTCAAGTTATTTTGTCTTTGAAATTAGGTTATCTAGCGATTGATTTTGAATCTTGCCATACACACCTAATTACTATACAATATAAGGAAAATAATAAATTGTGGAAATTAAATTTCTACGCTATTACATAGTTTTCGGGAATGGGGGTACAATTTTTACAAATGGGGATGAGTCGAATGCGATTAAAAGTATAAATAGCAAACAATACAACCAAATCGAATTTTGAGCGATTAATTAAAGTCATAACAGTCTAGAAAATAAGAATTAATTAACAAAGTATGGAAGTAAAAATTCTTATTATTTGTTTATGAAAGTAATGGAAAGAAAGATAGAAAAATCTATTCTATTAATTAGCTAAAGAATTAAATCAAAGGCATGTATTTTTGTCTTTTAGGGTTTTTGTTATTTAGAAATTAAATGAGCAAATTAAAGCTTAAGCACAAAATAATTAGTAAAATTATTTACAAAATTTTTCCTAAATTAAATTAGAACTAAGGTAAATTGTGAAAATTAATTAACAAAAATTATGATTTATTAAATTAGTAAGACCAAATTAAATAATTAAAACAAAACAAAATGGAAGGGGGGGGGGGGGGGGGGGGGGGTTGTTAAATTGGAATGGGGGTGATGCTGTTTTTTGAAACATGGGCTTTAGAGGTTTAAGCCCAAGGAGTTTTTGTTTTAACAAAAAAAAGAAAAATGAAGCAAACAAACACAAAAAATGGAAAAAAAACGTCTCCAAGGGGTCTCGAACCCGAGACTTCACGCATATCACACACACACCCTAACCGCTACACCATCTATCCATTCATTATTTCTAATGCAAACATTACTATAAGAAAGAAAAATGGATAGTTGAATAGGCCAGCAGCCTAATGGGCTGACCTGGTTGGGGATTTAGAACAAAGAAAAATTTCTTAGAACCCTAAAGGGAAGGGTGCGCCTCTAGAACATTATCTCCTTCTTCTTTCAGTTTTGTTTCTCACGATTTTCCTCAAAAATGAAACAACAACAAAATTTGCCGCCTCACTCTTGGATCACGTTCTCCACTCCCTCAATCTCTCTCGCGACATGCTCCCTGCATCTCTCTCAAAACATGCTTTCACGATAAAAGCAAAAACCCTAACCCTTTTTCTGGTTTTCGAATGAAAAATTGCAAGCAGAAATAGAATCAAAGTGACTAGTATAAGGAATTTACCTGCCGGAGTGACTTTGGTAGTGTTTCACATATGAGAAAATTGAAGATATTCGACAGAAGGTAATAACACGCTTCCGGAATCTCCTTCTTCCTCTTCTTTTTCGTTTATGTTATTCTGCTTCTAAGGGCGTATTGTGTGCGTTTTGAAGATCTAAAATCATGGTGTAGGCTTGCAGTTTCTACAGTTTGAGTGATTGTGGGTTTGAGAGATGGCTTGGTTGGTTTGTATATTATCTTGGCCTTTGCTGGTTTTGCTGTTTGCTGATCTTATAGTGAGGTTTGGTTTTGTATTGTTTTATTTTTTTGATGGCTTATTGATCTTACAGTGAGGTTTGGTTTTGTATATTGCCTGGCCTCTGCTGGTTTTTGCTGTTTGCTGATCTTACAGTGAGGTTTGGTTTTGTATTGTTTTGGTTTTTGATGGCTTATGATTTCCTATTGGAGGATAGCTATTCTGGGTTTGATGATGATGATGGAATCAGGTTGCTGTGATGAGAGGAAGGTTGAGGTTCTGGACTGGATTTTTTGTGTTTTCTGATTCTGTTTTCTGTTTGGTTTTGTTTTCTGGTGGTGCTGAGATTTGTGTTTTCTGGTTTTTGGCCTTGGCTGTTTGGTTCGATTTTTTGTTGGTTTCGCTCTTGGTTGGTTTTTATATTGTTTTCTCACCCTTTCCTGATATGCTGCTTGGTTTTATAATATAATTGCTGAGAAGTAAGAATTTGGAGGGAAAGTTTTGAGGTTTTTGAACAATTATGGTATGCTGACCTTGAATCCTTTGAGTGTAGTTTTCATTTTGCTATTTATGTGCAAATGCTGGGCTGCAGGTTATTTGGACAGAGCTTTTGGCATATAGCAGGATTTTGGACTGCATTGGTTTGTGGCGATATCTCTTTCATCTTTCATCTTTCCTCTTTCCTCTTACTATGAAACAAAAGCAATTTTGATTATATTTGTTTTTTAAATTCTGAAGGGTTTGCAGTAGTAGGGAAATGATGACATGTTCTAGATATGAGCTAATGTTAGCTTGCATATTGTTTGTTTTTTTTTCTTATTGCAGTTTTGTTCTGTTGTGGCTTTTGTTTGTGCTATTGTATTTGCTTGTTGGTTTGTGTTTGCAGCATGCTTTTGCTGCTATGTTTATAGCAGCTGATGCATATATTTGTTGGTTTTGGACATCCTGCCTTTTGCTTGGATCCTGCTGTGATATTTTGTTGTTGTTTTGACAACCTTGAGCTTGCTTGCTGTTTTGATTGGCTTTGCAGGCTTTGGACAGCAGACTTGCTGCTATATGGCTGCCTTGCTTTGTTAACTTGCTTGCTGCAAATGCAATGCAGCCCTGTTTTGTTTGGACTGTTGCAGTAGCCTGTTTCTCATTTGTTTTGCTGTTTTTGACTTTGCCTTTTTTTTGTGAACCAAGAAGGGCAACCCTTTTTTGTGATTTGCAATTGGGGAAAATGGATTGTGATAAAACAAACATTCTGACTCCAAGTTGTAAACCCTAATGATGAATTATTCTTTTCACATATTACGTCACTTTGAATTTTTTTTTGCTAACTTTTCTTTTCTTGTTTCATGAACGGCAAGCGAGACTTGGATTCAAAAGATGGTTGGATGGCTTTCTTGAAGATGAAGCCACGAAGAAACAACACCCCCTGTTTGAAAACAAGAAATTGTAACTCTTTGTAAATAAGACAAAACTTTGTAATTTACTTTTATTTGCGATGTAACAATATAAAGCCTTGAACAAACTTGTATGATGAGATTTTTGTACAGACCTTTGTATCTTAAATGAATTTTTGAAATTCCCAATTGGAATGGTTTGAAATGAAATATTTTAGTCCGGTAACTTGAATTCTAAGTAATCACAAATGATCTTGTGATTTGTATTTCAAACAAACATGCACCTTGTACTCTAATTCCTAAACAAAATAAATGTTTAAGAATGTAATTCATTTGGTCAATTTGAATCCCAAATCATTATTGTTTTAAATGATAGTCTTAATCTTCACATCTTGTCCAAACAAACATGCCCTGAGAATAATCGTCAATCTTTCAGTAAACTGTGGTTAAGAAAATTCAAAATCAACAAGTGCCTTGTGACGAGTCGATAATTTAAAAGTCTTCCAAACACAATTTTCCTTTGATTCTTTGAAAATAAACCCATGAGCGTCATCACATATGACCATGAACAAAAATAATCGTCTCAAAGCCCTGTAATTTGAAGAAATCACAATTCTTAGAAATCAGACGACTGTTATTTGAAATTAGGTCAAAATTCATGATGCGAATTTCAACGCATTCGAATTTTGGTGATCTTCTATGCATAATCAGTTCTTGATTTGTGAAGAGAAATTGGAGATGGCATCAAGGAGAATCATACGCAAGAAAAACCGCTCAAAAATATTGAATAATGAAGAAGTTGCGATCGTTTGAATTTGTTCTCGCAAAAGGTCAATTTTTGGGTCGATGTAGTTGTTTTCAGTTATCTGAACCATTGATTGAGCAAACTTGCAATGCGAGGTTTGAAAACTTACTTATATAAATCTTGAGGAGACATTAAGACCTATGAAGACCATTTGAAACCTTGAAAACTCAATTTTCTTTTGAGAAATGCAAAACCCTAATTGCTGATTTACTGCCTGGGAAGAGAATCTGTCTGATCGATTTCTGAGCCAAATTGAATATTCGAGAAACCCTAGGATTATATCTTGTATGAAAAATTGGAGGGCGAATTTTGGGGTACAGCAGTTGCCCCTGTTCAATCTTCTTAAACTTGAAAAGTAAGATCGACATGTTCGTTGTTCGTAGCTTGAAAGTGGAAGATGATTGAACACTAGAGTGCCCAGAAATTTGCACTTGACGCTGTTCTGGTTGATTATGTAGGGAATGGGCTTAAAGATTCCATTTGGAGAAATGATGGAGAGTTGTCGGAGATGGGCTTATAGATGCCATCCAAAGGTGATTGTTGACAGAAATGGATTAAGTATGATCTTGACTTTAATCGGAAGAGAAAATCAGAATAAACCTTTGGTTGATTTAAACTGATACTAGCAGAAGTATTGAATGTTATTTGAATGGAAAGAATCAGAATAAATCTTGGAGCGATTTAACACTGAACCAAGAGAGGTCTTGGATTAACCTTGACTGGGAAGCATCAGAATAAATCTTGGTGTAATTTATCTGAACCAGAGAAAATTGTCTACCAGCAAGAATCTGGAGAAGAATCAGAATAAACCGTTGAGAGATTTATCTGAACCAGTAAGAATCTGGAAAAGAATCAGAATAAACCGTTTAGAGATTTGTCTGAACCAGTAAAAATCTGGAGAATAATCAAAATAAACCGTTGAGAGATTTGTCTGAACCAGTAAAAATCTGGAGAAGAATCAGAATAAACCATTGAGAGATTTATCTGAACCGGTAAAAATTTGGAAAAGAATCAGAATAAACCGTTGAGAGATTTATCTAAACCAGTAAGAATCTAGAAAAGAATCAGAATAAACCGTTGAGAGATTTATCTAAACCAGTAAAAATCTGGAGAAGAATCAGAATAAACCGTTGCGAGATTTATCTGAACCAGTAAGTATCTGGAGAAGAATCAGAATAAACCGTTGAGAGCTTTGTCTGAACCAGTAAGAATCTGGAGAAGAATCAGAATAAACTGTTGAGAGATTTAAAATGAACTAGCAGAAGTTCGAAGGAAATGTTTTCTATGTAGATGGTCGACCAGTTCTTTCTCGGGAATTGATTTGTAATTGACTTGTTGAAAATATTTGTCTGTCGGCAATTTGTTGATGATACTTTCCTATCTATTGATTCTTTCCTGAAAAGGTGAAGAGTTAATTGTATGCAATACTATGATGTATGAAATGCATGGTATGATGTTGTTTTTTCTCAAAATAAAGGAGATTGCACTGTATGTACTTGTGTTGTCAATGCTATGACGTATGAATGCAAATGTATGGACATAAAGATTGTTCATGCTGTAGTATAGTTGGAGTCAGGGAAAATAAATCCTTGAGTACTGCTGGGAAAGAGGAGTGTAAGTCTCTATACTTTGTTGAAGTTTGAAGCATTTGATGGATGAGTTTCCCTTTTGTTAGAAAGATAAACTCTATTGTGGAAGGGAAATGTCGTGCATTGCTTGTGGACTTCGTGAAATCCTGCTGGGGAATCCTGAGAAGCCTGGCGAATTTCACTGGGGAACCTTTGGAGCGGTAGTTGGAGGTTTTGTTCTGTCAGGGATATGAGAGCGCTTGATACCACTAGGCTGCATATCGGGGATACGTTAGTAATCTTGTAGTAGGATGTCCTTGTTTCCGCTCTTGCTGGGGGAAGTACCTGCGAGGATTTTATGGAATAGCCTAAAGATATTATCCTGTTTCTTAAAGAAATTAGTGATTGTCTTTCTATTTTCTTTTCATTTGTAAATAGTAATCACGTTCAAATGCATATGTTCAAAAATAAATCATTGGACATTTTTGTAAACAAAACACAGAAATAAAGAAAAGCAAATAGTTTTGCACTTTCAAAGGGGATATCTTTGTATTAACTTGAATAAGTTTTTTTTTGTACAACGAGACGAGCATTCTATTAAGAGAATGCCGTCGTAAAAAAATGAAATTGATACAAGGAAAAATATAGCTATGTGAAATAATCCCATGGGGTTCCAATTCCGCCATAGTCTTCGTGTCTCTGAGTGTCTTATCTACTCGTCACCTTGGCGAAGCTGATTGGATTGATTAGAACCGTTTGACCTGGTTGATCGATGCTGAAGATTGTCCGTAAGATGATCCAACGGGACATAGTCATGCACTTTAATTCCCTAACTTTTGCCTAGACCGCCCTTTCGGGTTTTCGATCCACCGGGATACCCTTTTTTGCCCAAGCCTCCCTTTCAGGTTTTCAGCTTGCCGGGTGTACATATTTTTTTTTGTATTTTATCCCTAATTTTTTCCCGAACCTTTTGGTTCGCCGGGATGCCCTAATTTTTTCCTAGGTTAGTCGACCTAGCGGGTCCTTGTTCATACGTAGTATCTTTTAACTATATCCGCGTTTACAGGGTGTGGAAGGTCGTCACCATCCATAGTGGTCAAGATCATTGCTCCACCAGAGAATATGTTTTTGATCACAAATGGTCCTTCGTATGTAGGAGCCCATTTTCCCCTGGGATCACCTTGCGACAGTATGATGAGCTTGGTCACCAGATCCCCGACTTGATACACTTGGCGTCTGACATTTTTGTTGAAAGCCTTGATCATTCGTTTATGATACACTTGACCATGGAAAACACCAGTAAGCCTTTTCTCATCAATTAAGTTCAGTTGATCAAGTCGAGTCTGAATCCAATCTTCTTCGTTCATCCCAGCATCCTTCATAATCCTCAGAGAGGGGATCTGGACCTCAATAGGTAAGACAACCTCCATGCCGTATACCAGAGAATAGGGTGTTTCCCCGGTTGATGTGCGAGCTGTGGTACGATACTCGTGGAGAGAGAATGGTAGTATCTCATGCCAGTATTTGTATGTGACTGTCATTTTCTGTATGATCTTCTTAATGTTTTTGTTAACGGCTTCTACAATGCCATTCATCTTTAGCCGATAAGGGGAAGAATTGTGATGCTGGATCTTGAATTGCTCGCACAAGGAGGTGATCATAATGTTGTTTATATTCGTACCATTATCAGTGAGGATTCTATCTGGGATATCGTACCGACAGATGAGATTTTGTTTGATGAACCAGGCGACAACATTCTTGGTAACGGAAGCGAAGGAAGCTGCCTCAACCCGCTTTGTAAAATAGTCGATGGCCACTAAGATAAAGCGGTGTCCATTGGAGGCCGTTGGCTTGATTTCCCCAATCATATCGATTCCCCACATAGCAAAGGGCCAAGGAGCCGTCAAGACATTCAGAGGAACCGGAGGTACGTGCACTTTATCAGCATAAATCTGACACTTATGGCAAGTCCGAGAGTGTTGATAGCAATCTGCTTCCATGGTAGACCAATAATAGCATGCCCGTAGGATTTTCTTTGCCATCGTATGCCCACTAGAATGGGTACCAAAAGTGCCTTCGTGCAATTCATCCATGATCCTTTCAGCTTCAACTTTGTCTATGCACCAAAGTAATACAGAGTCATGATTGCGTTTGTACAAAATGTCGTTACTAAGGAAGAACTTAGTCGAGAATCTTCTTAAGAATTTCTTGTCATTAACTGAAGCTCCTTTCGGATATTCTTGAGACTCGAGATACCTCTTGACTTCGTGAAACCAGGGTTGGTCCACTACTTCTTCAATATTAATCTCGTGACAGTGTGCTGGTTTATCCATTCGTCTGATGGTGATCCAGGGAGCCTCATTATCCCAATTAAGTTTAAACATAGATGACATTGTAGCTAGTGTGTCTGCTAGCTGATTTTCTTCTCGCGGGAAATGCTCGAAGGTAATCTTCTCAAAATGTGGCAGCAATGTCAAAACATATTCTTTGTAAGGGATAAGGTTAGGGTGTTTGGTGTCCCATTCCCCTTTGACCTGACTGATGACCAAAGCTGAATCTCTGAACACACTCAAAGATTTGATTCCCAAATTTATGGCAGCTCTGAGACCAAAGATGCACGCTTCATATTCTGCCATGTTGTTTGTACAATTGAAGCAGAGTCTTACGGTAAAGAGAGTATGACACCCTTCATGAGATACGAGTACAACACCAATACCATTGCCAAGCGCGTTGGATGCTCCATCGAAAAACAAAATCCATTGGGAACCTTGTTCAGGTCCGTCATATGGTCTGATCTCTTCACAATTGTTTACTGTCATGATGTCCTCATCTGGGAATTCAAACTTCATGGATTGGTAGTCTTCCACAGCTTGATGAGTGTGATACGGTGGGAGAACTGACTGTGGTTTTGCGTTCGCATTCGCACTTGTGTGGTTGAGCAAGAGTCGCCACCGACTTTTTATTTTATCCTAAAGGAAAGGTTGAAAAAGCACAGCAAAAACCTTTTGAGATATTTCGTGGGTCCGGGGGGTAGATTATGAAAAGGGAAGGTATTAGCACCCTTTTCATCCATGGTTATCCATGGGATCTTAGTTACTTGGTTTTTTAGATCACTTGCCTTGATTTTTGATTGCTTGAAAATGGTGTGTGTGTGTGTGTTTTTGAAAATGTTTTGGAAGAAGATGCCTTGTCTTAGGCTAACCTTGTAACAATTCTTTACTCGAATATTTTACAAAGGCGTGTATCTTTTCGAAAAGATGTTTCAAATGTTTTTGAGAGTTTGTTTTGAAAGTGTTGTGGATTGTGGTTTTTGAAAAGAAGGCAAGTGTTTTTGCAAGTTGATCTCAAGTAATTAAGAGTTTTGTCTACCCTATTGTACTCAACGGTTTTTGTTATGTTTTAACCCTTTTTAACAATTTTGTCCCACCATTGAATTTGGTGGACAATCTTGCGTTTAGGAAGTTTGTTCGGGACGGGCGCGGGTCATCGTATGGACCACGAATGCAATGGTGCCAAGTGTCTTTGGCAATTTGCTTTGAAGGGACTATGATAATTCCGTTTAGGCAATATTCGAAAGCGTCATCGAGGGACTTATGATCATTTGATTTTGTTTTGCCAAAGATACTCGACGTGCAAGCATGGCCCATTTTGGAAGGCAACATGTGGGATTACCCTAGAGGGTGCAAGTGTGATTGTGTATTGATTTCATGTATTTGTCTTGTATTAGGTTATCTAGCGTTTGATTTTATGTACATGCAAACCCTAGGTCTAACCATGGTATAATTGAAAGCGGTAAATTGCGAAAATGTAAAGTCTACGCTATTACAAAATAAGTATCCGGGAGTGGGGGTACAATATTCACAAATGGGGATGAGACTTATAGTATCCAATAAGTTACAACCAAATCGAATTTGCGATCAAATGTAAATGATGTATATCAATGCATAAACAAATGTGCATAGGAGCAATGTAAATGTATTTGTATTGTGTAAGTGTATTTGATTATTTACAGGTGCGATAATGTGAAATTGAACATGTATTAAGTATTTGTTTAACTTAAAGAAAAATTAAATGTTCATTTAATTAATTAGTCTTGTAATCTTTTAATATGTATGAAAAGAAAAATATTCTAAGTTTGAAAGTTATTATTTTACATTTGATATAAAAAAAAAAGGTATCTTTATATTGTTAATAAGAATATTTGAATTAAGAAAAAAAAGTGTTTTCAATTTTAATTATGATGACGTAAAGAAAAAATGTATTTGTGTTATTTATGTACAAAGGTATTTTAATTAAAAGAAAAAAACAAGGTTTTACATTTTAATTGTATTGTATAATAAAAAATGTATTTTAATTATAGAAATAATTTGAGGTCAATAGATAACAAGAAAAGATTTTGTTGATTAAATTTCATAAGAAAAGAAAATGTTAGTTTTAAAAAATAGTATGAAATAAAATTAACAATGGGCTCAAGGGTAAGGTTATGGCCCAAATGTAAAAGAAGTGGGGAGGTTTATGAAGGAAAAAGAGGCTTTGGGCGTTGGAAAAAAAATTAGGTTAGGCCCACTGTACTGAAACAAAATTTAGGGTTGATTGCTTTGTGGTTCAGTTGGACGATACGCTTAGGTTTTATGTAGCGGCGGCGTTCGTTTGTTCGTTTCTGAGTTCTTCAGCCCTTCTCCGTTCGCTTCTGAGTTCTTCAGCCCAAGGCCACCAGCTTCTATGCCTCCTTCTTCCCTCCAACGGCAACGTTAAGGTGACAGAATTAGGTAACAAATCTCAATCTTAATTCATTAGGGTTTGTTAAGATTGTGCATGTCGCGATTTTATGTTCATTTCTGATTCTTATTCTTATTGCAATGATTGTTGAGGCATCATGAAAGAAAAGTGAGGGTGAAATACTACCTGGAGAAGGAGGAAGGAAGGTGAGGAAGGCTAGGAGGCCAAGGGCGGAGGGAGAGGCGGAGGCGCGACGGACTTGGAACCCTGGTTCGCGTATTCTTTCCTTTTCTTCTTTTGCTTTACCTCCGTCGCTTTCGTTGTATACTTGCTTATGTTGGTTTAGACTGTCTTTGAACGTTGCTTCTGTATCTTTATTTGTCATCTTGCCTTGCTTAACTGTCGCCTATGATGAACGCCTATGAGGCTTTTCTGATTTCCTTTGAACGTATTTTATTTATGTTTCCCCTGAATACTTTCTCTCTTCTTCTCTTGCTGCCTTGAGCTTGCCTCTTCTGTATGCTGGTTGCTTATAATGTGCTTCTGAATGTTGGTGGTTTATTTACTTCTTCTTTGCCCTATGATGAGCCTAGGGTTCTGAGGGTTTTGACACTGAGTTGCCTCTTTTTGATGATGGTTGATACCTTTGCCTTTTGAATATGCTCTCTCTTCTCTTTCTGGCCTGTATTGCCTTGGTTGCTTATTGCTTTTGGAATGTTGGCTTAGGATGGTTCTTGAAACACCCTATGATGATGTAAATCTGAGGGTTTGTGTGGGCTTTGATGTTTTGAAAGGTTTGGAACAATTTTTGGCTTAGGCTTGAAGCTGGACTGAGTTGGTGTTTAAGGCTTTTGCAGGTCTGATACTTGACAGTTTATGCTTAGGCTTACTGGTTTTTTGAGGCTTGACTAATGCAGGTTTCACTGGTTTTTTTTAGGCTTAGCTAATGCAGGTTTAAGGGTTTATGGTTTTTGGAATTAGTTTGAATAGGTTTTAACTGGTTTAGCAGGTTATGCTTGCATTGAATGGTAAGTGTTTTTAGGCCATGTATTGATGGGTTATGCTTAGGCAGTTTTGACTGGTTTTATGGCCTTAACAGTTTTTTGCTTGAGGTGCAGCAGGTTTGAACTGGTGATGTTTCACAGGTTTGAGCTTTAGCAGGTTTGGCATATGCAGTTTAATGATGTTTGGTGCATAGTTTAGGTGTTGGGGACTCTGAACTGGTTTATGCTGGTATGGTTAGGCTAAGGTTTCAGGGTGAGGCTCCTGACTTGCTTCAGGCAGGTTATTTTTGCTTAAGGTTCTGGACAGCAGGTTGAATATTTTTTGGCCTTGTATTCCTTGTGAAGTTTTAAGCTTTTCTTTGTATATTTTGCTCTCCCCCCTCTTTCTACTGTGTTTTTGCTTTTTGTATATGTTTCTTCCTGCCTAAAAGCCTAAAAACCTGCCTTCTTTTATCTCTCTACTCTTCTCTCTTAGTACAGTTGAATATTAAACTATGTTTCTTTTCTGTACTTCTTCTGAAAGGGCCATTGGGAAATGATGAAAAGTCAATATGCTTGCTTGCACAATAGTTTTCCTCTGCATATCTTATCTCTTCTTTGACAGCTTTTGTATTTTTTTATCTTCTTTGATATCTTTGTGCAGTAACTTGTACCTTTTGGCATTTGACAGCAAGTTTGACACTTTGCATTTTGACAGAAAGTTGCAACTTGATTTTTCAGTTTGGTTTGAACTTGGAGTTTGAGATTTTGAACTTATGCAGTTTGACATTTTGAACTTATGCATTTTGACACTTTGCATTTTTTCTCAACTTTGCATTCATGATTAAATAAAATTCTTCCCTCTTTGTGAACCGGGAGAAATCCCGTGATTTGCAGAGAGGGTTAACTGATCCCAATCAGTGGCCCTTAATGATGACTGCAATTTTATCTGTCTTTTCAATTTAATTTAACTGTTATTTGACTTTTCTCTTTTCTTTTGCAGATGAAAAAAATGGAGCACTGGAGCGAGGGATAGCTGATGAAGATTTGAAGATTAGAAAAATAATTAGGATAGTTTTTATTTAGCTTTAAATAAATGTAATATTATTTTTGTCAACATTTTGTAAACAAAAACAATTATACAAATGACTTAAAGATAAATAAAAAAATCCTTTTATTTAATTAATTCTTCTTTTCTTCAATTGTTTATTTATTATTTATAGTTCTTTAAATTAAAATAAATTGAAAATAAATTCCAACTTATTTAATCTTTAGAATAATAAATAATTAACTAAACAATATTTCAGTATTGATCAATTAATAAATTTGACGCTTCCAATGTTCAAAGCAAAATAGCAGTTAATCACAACAATTGATCAGACGCATTCCCTCTTTTCACTGATTTTCAACAAACACTGTAATTCCAAACTGCGTATATCTTTTGACTGGTGAATTCAAACCAACTGCCCTTTTTTACTGATTAAGTTAAACAATGTGAATCCAATCCAAATCTCGGAATAACTTGCAAAGTGCTGTGGAATTTAAATCCTTCTGAGAATGTGCCCAAAAAAAACCCTAATTCCTGATTAAATTCCAAAGAGCGTTCGCCTGATCAAAATTGAGCCAAAATCAACCAAAACCCTAAGCCAACTGTGTGAACTGTTCTAGAGCCATGAAAACCAGTAAAACCCTAATTTTGTTTGACTGACGAGAAAAGTCCGTTTGTCCGATTCTTGAGCCAATCTGAAAAATCAGGAAACGCCTGAAGCTGTGATTTCTTGTGGAAAAATGCGAGGGCAAATTTTGGGGTACAACAGTTGCCCCTGTTCAATCTTCTTGAACCTGAAGAGTTAGATTGGCACGTTTGCCTTTCGCGACTTGAAGGTAAAAGAAGATTGGACACTAAAGTACCCAGAAAATTTGCACTCGTCGATGTGATGGTAGAGGTGAATGGGCTTAAAGATGCCATTTGGTGATGGGCTTAAAGATGCCATTTGGTGATGGGCTTAAAGATGCCATCTGGTGACTGCTGGTAGGAGGATGGGCTTATAGATGCCATCTGGACATGTTGAACTGTATGTCAATGGTGAGTGGACAAGTATCAGAAGGGCATCCATGTTTCGGAACATCTCTGAATTGGGGGTCCGAATAAGCAACAGATTGACGTCCATGTCTAGAGAATCCGTAAGCTATTTTCAGGAGTTGAGATTGAGTGAGCAGTAGAGCCACATCCGTCGTTGGGAAGCGTCCGTAAACTGTTTTCAAAAGTTGGCATCTGAACAAGTTGGTAGATTGACATCCGTTGTTAGGAAGAATCCGTAAACTATTTTCAGGCGTTGAGATTGAATAAGCAATAGAGCAACGTCCGTTGTTGGGAAGCGTCCGTAAACTATTTTCAAAAGTTGAGAAGAGTCTGAACAAGTTGGCAGATTGACATCCGTTGTTAGGAAGAATCCGTAAACTGTTTTCAGAAGTCTTGAAGTTGAAGAGGAACCGGTGTAGGGTTTCCTGATGATGCGTCTGAATGGATCCGGAATAAGTATCAGAATGTCGCCGTGTCCGGGTCACATCTGAACTATTTATGGATGAATCTCGGGAGGTGATCTTTGTCTGTCGACTGATCTTACCTGAAAAAGTAGAGGGTTAGTTGTATGCAATGTTATGATGCATGATGCAATGTATGTGGCATCAATGTTTATGACATGAATGGGATGAATGCATATGTAAGCTGATGAGCTAATGCTGAGGATAAATGAATCCTGGGTGGCTGAAGACAAAAGAATCTTGACTGCTGCCAGGGAAAATAAACCCTTGGCTGTTGTTGGGGAAGAGAATTCCGGATGACCTCTACTGAGGAGTACCAAACTAGTAGACTCATGATGGGGAGGTAAGATTGAGAATCTTCAGCTCGGTGGGAAGTAACTCTGGCGACTTCACTGGGGAACTCAAGATTTGCCCTCCCAAAACTCTGTGGGGAGAAGGTTCATTAGTCTGGCTCCGCTAGGGATTGATAATTTGAAATTTTAGCTTCGCTGGGGATAATGAAACTGGACTCTGAGTGGAGTTAGCTTGAGAAGAATCTGAACAAGCGATAGGTTAACATCCGTTACTTGGAGAACCCGTGAACTGTTTTCATAAATCTTGAGATTGAATAAGCAATAGAGCAGCATCCGTTGTTGGGAAGCGTCCGTAAACTGTTTTCAAAGGTTGCATCTAAACAAGCTGATAGATTAACATCCGTTGTTAGGAAGAATCCATAAACTGTTTTCAGAAGTCTTGAGAAGAATCTGAACAAGTGATAGGTTAACATCCGTTACTTGGAGAACCCGTAAACTGTTTTCAGAAATCTTGAGATTGAATAAGCAATAGAGCAGCATCCGTTGTTGGGAAGCGTCCGTAAGCTGTTTTCAAAAGTTGCATCTGAACAAGCTGATAGATTAACATCCGTTGTTGGGAAGAATCCATAAACTGTTTTCAGAAGTCTTGAAGAGGAACCGGTGTAGGGCTTCCTGACGATGAGCTCGTGTAAAGCTGCATCAGTTTGTGAACACTTTTGACATTCGAATTCCCCAAGTGGTGATGTAGATAATTTCCTGGCTTATTACAGGTGTTGGTCTACAATCGGTCGTCCACAGATGTTTTCCTGGCTTGTTACAGGTGTTGATCTGGAATTCTTCAGACGTGCCCTGGCTGGATACAGGAGTCGAGTCTGGAAATAGTCGTCAACAGATATGCCCTGGCTGGATACAGGAGTCGAATCTGGAATTGTGACAGTTGATAGATATGCCCTGGCTGGATACAGGAATCGAATCTTCAAACTCTTCAGACGTGCCCTGGCTAGATACAGGAATCGAGTCTGGAAATGTGGTCAACAGATATGCCCTGGCTGGATACAGGAGTCGAATCTGGAATTGTAATAGTTGATTTGTTGAACCCTTTTGACATTCGAATGCCCCAAGTGGTGATGAAGGAATCTTGAATCGGATTACTCTGCATATTGAGAGATTTCTTGAAATCCTTACTGGACTGCCCCAGGTTAACTGAACTTTGAAAGATCTGTTGGACCTTGACTGGACTGCCCCAGGTTAATTGGATGGTGACATGTCATGTCCCCTGCTGATTGGAGATTTGCAATGGAAGTGTTATCCTCTTGAAGTGATTTTCACTTACTGAGAGAGTTTTCGTTCCTCCGAACATTCGCTGTATGAATTTCTTCGCTGTCAAACAAAAAGCCAAATGCAGACAGAGATATTCAAATAATACAAAGTTTATGTTTGTCTCGAAGTTTTGAAAAATGCGTTTTTTTAGAAGAAAACTTTTTATAAGACAGATCAACACAAGATTTAGAGCAATGCCCTACAGGAGTCAGGATACCTTTTGTAACAGTATGCTTTCGAACTAACCCATGCTTCAATTAGGGCTTTTGAAGGGTTGTAACGTGGCTTGGTTCACGGTTTAAGAAACAAAGGATAAAGGCTCAAAGTATATTTGTACCCACCCGCTCTTCGTGATGTCCTTCAACCTAAGTTCAGTTAATTGTGCGTCGCACTCTGATTTGAGTTTGGGAACGACTTTTGGGCGATGGTTCACCAGTTGAATTTGGGGAGACAGTCATCATCTCCCTTTTTGTTTTTCCACATTTTTCATGTTGTTGAGGATTTTGTAATGACCTCACTATTTTGATTTTGATTTGTTATCCCTAACTTTTGCCTGACTGTTCCCGTTTTTCGAGATTACAGTCAGCGGGATGCCCCAGCTTTCTTAAGCCTCCTTTATAGGTTTTGGCTTGGCGGGCTTTTCTCTTTTGAGAGATTGACTGTCTATGTGATAGGGAACCACCCTTGTCTTTTGATTCCAACAGAATGTTTTCTTTTTCGACGTCGTTCGTTGTGCTACGAATTGAGAGTTTGCGACTTCAGTGCGCATTTTCTTTTGGATTAACTGAGATACTACCCTGCCCCGGGTTTATATCAAAGGTTTTGATCGTTCAGAATAGAAAACTCCTACTTCTTTGGCTCGAAGGGGTTGACTAGGGATTAACTTCCTTATAACTCCAGTGTTTGGGAATTGAAAGAAATGCCTGTACATCATCAGCAAGGTCTGTTCAAAAGCATACTGTATAAGATCATGGTATTATTTCGTCATCCTCCCTCTAAAGGCTTGCAGCTTTTTATCAAGAGTCGAATATCATAAAGAAAAGCATGAGAGTAGTGAAACGAATGGATGAATTCAAGACAAACATATGCAATGCATTAATGAAAACAGAGTTTAACATCAACAGATAATTGTTTGACAGCAAAAGAAATTACAACTTTGAAAATTCAAAAAGAAGCAAAAGTATTTCAGCTTGAGCTTCGTCACTTCAGATGGAGAACCCTTTAACGGAAGATTTTCATCTCGCCGTCTGGCATGAATTCCAGCACCCCAATGTCGATCAGATCTTGAATCTTGTTCTTCAAGGCCCAACATTCGTTGGTGTCGTGTCCCGGGCTGTAGGAGTGGTAAACACAGAATGCATCGGGATGATAGTTAGGAGAGGAGGTATTGAGCTTCTGAGGAGGGTCCTTTACGGTAAGCAAGTTGACCTCCAACAGGCGCTTCAGTATGAAAAATGATGGTATTTCAGTCTCCGTGAACTGTCTTCCCGACTTTTCTTGCTTACGCCGATTACCTCGTTGACGCTGGCGAGGTTGTTAAAGGGCTTGTGACCCTGAAGCAAGCAAAGGAGCTTTCCCCTTGTCTTCTTGAGTGGATGGAGGCTGAGCGGTGACTTGCTCTTCGACCTCAAATGTTTGCCCCAGTTGGTTATTTGGAAGCAGTTGGCGAACAAGAACTCTGAGTTCCTCTTGTCTTTGGGATAGGTCTTGGATGAGAGCCATCTGGCCCACCAACTGTCCCATCATTTGAGTCCTCAAGGTTGTCAGATCAAACTGCAGCTCCGCAAGCTGATCACTCCTGGCATTGTTGGAATTCCCCAAGCTTTTTGTGAGGAGAGCTTTCATCTCTTCTTGCCCCAGAGACAAGTTCAGGAACATCTCCTGCAGCTGAGCAGCCTGGTCTTGGATGTCTTTGACAGACCTCTCTAGCGTCATCTCTTGCTGAAATAAACAGCAGGAGAGTAAGGAAACCTGAAAAAGGAAAGACTGTCAAAATGCAATGCATGATATGTGGATGCATGCTTTCAAGGATCTCTTGGGGTAAACACAAGAAAATGTTAGAGGTTGAACTTTGCTCTTGGATTGGAGAATTTTGCACCAGTGGACGTCCTTCCACGAGAATCAAGCTCACCATGTCGAGTGGGTCATAGCCACTGATTCAAGTTGTTGTACTTGATCTTTGTTTGGAGAGCTTTGTATCGGTGGATGTCTTTCCACGAGAATCAAGCTCACCATGTCGAGTGGGTCATAGCCACTGATTCAAGTTGTTGTACTTGATCTTTGTTTGGAGAGCTTTGTATCGGTGGATGTCTTTCCACGAGAATCAAGCTCACCATGTCGAGTGGGTCATAGCCACTGATTCAAGTTGTTGTACTTGATCTTTGTTTGGAGAGCTTTGTATCGGTGGATGTCTTTCCACGAGAATCAAGCTCACCATGTCGAGTGGGTCATAGCCACTGATTCAAGTTGTTGTACTTGATCTTTGTTTGGAGAGCTTTGTATCGGTGGATGTCTTTCCACGAGAATCAAGCTCACCATGTCGAGTGGGTCATAGCCACTGATTCAAGTTGTTGTACTTGATCTTTGTTTGGAGAGCTTTGTATCGGTGGATGTCTTTCCACGAGAATCAAGCTCACCATGTCGAGTGGGTCATAGCCACTGATTCAAGTTGTTGTACTTTATCTTTGATTGGCATTGATTAGAGGAGAAACCCCTTGCCCCTTGATAGACGTCTGGTTCAATGTAACCCTGCGTCAAAAGAACCCTCGAGATCCTTGAAATGGTTATTGAAAATGCTATGGTATGATGTCATGATGTCATGTACATGTATGTGAAAAGCAAGTGAGTGTATATACAGGCAAACATATTCACACAAAGCAAACAAGTCCTTAGGTTTAGGCTTGCATGAGGTTCAGGTAAGTACCCTCTTGAAGTTAGTTGGCTCATCCTGTCATAAAATAGAAACTGGGTTCTAAGGAGCTCAATATCATTGGATTGTTTTCTGTGTTCATCGTTTCGGTTTAACCACTTACTGGCGACCAAAATATTCCAAGAAAACAACCCTCAAATGAGTGTAGCATCGAGTATCTACCAACTTCGGACTGCACCAAAGTCGGTCATCTCACTACCCCTAAAAAGGCTAAGATGGTCAATTAAGGTTCTAAGAGTTCGTTAGTGCTTCACGACATCACTCAGCGGCCCCGTACTCTCCTTGATTGAACTCAAGGGTTACCGGTACTCACAAATATGTCACACTAACATAGCTTACTGCTTCAACCGTGTCGGTATACCCCGCACAGTTCCCTCGCAGTTTTTTTTGCTATTTACCTAAAAAAGGTGCCCAAAATCCGGGTGTAGGATTAACAAACCCAAACAAGAACCCAAAAGATAAAGCAATCAAGTCAATCAAAGCAAGAAAGTAAAGGTGATCTAAACCCTAAGGTAACCCCACTTTTAAGTTTCTCCCCAGCAGAGTCGCCAGTTCTGTGATACGGTGGGAGAACTGACTGTGGTTTTGCGTTCGCATTCGCACTTGTGCGGTTGAGCAAGAGCCCCCACCGACGTTTTATTTTATCCTAAAGGAAAGGTTGAAAAAGAACAGCAAAACCCTTTTGAGATATTTCGTGGGTCCGGGGGGTAGATTATGAAAAGGGAAGGTATTAGCACCCTTTTCATCCATGGTTATCCATGGGCTCTTAGTTACTTGGTTTTTTAGATCACTTGCCTTGATTTTTGATTGCTTGAAAATGGTGTGTGTGTGTGTGTGTGTTTTTGAAAATGTTTTGGAAGAAGATGCCTTGTCTTAGGCTAACCTTGTAACAATTCTTTACTCGAATATTTTACAAAGGCGTGTATCTTTTTGAAAAGATGTTTCAAATGTTTTTGAGAGTTTGTTTTGAAAGTGTTGTGGATTGTGGTTTTTGAAAAGAAGGCAAGTGTTTTTGCAAGTTGATCTCAAGTAATTAAGAGTTTTGTCTACCCTATTGTACTCAACGGTTTTTGTTATGTTTTAACCCTTTTTAACAATTTTGTCCCACCATTGAATTTGGTGGACAATCTTGCGTTTAGGAAGTTTGTTCGGGACGGGTGCGGGTCATCGTATGGACCACGAATGCAATGGTGCCAAGTGTCTTTGGCAATTTGCTTTGAAGGGACTATGATCATTCCGTTTAGGCAATATTCGAAAGCGTCATCGAGGGACTTATGATCAATTTATTTTGTTTTGCCAAAGATACTCGACGTGCAAGCATGGCCCATTTTGGAAGGCAACATGTGGGATTACCCTAGAGGGTGAAAGTGTGATTGTGTATTGATTTCATGTATTTGTCTTGTATTAGGTTATCTAGCGTTTGATTTTATGTACATGCAAACCCTAGGTCTAACCATGGTATAATTGAAAGCGGTAAATTGCGAAAATGTAAAGTCTACGCTATTACAAAATAAGTATCCGGGAGTGGGGGTACAATATTCACAAATGGGGATGAGACTTATAGTATCCAATAAGTTACAACCAAATCAAATTTGCGATCAAATGTAAATGATGTATATCAATGCATAAACAAATGTGCATAGGAGCAATGTAAATGTATTTGTATTGTGTAAGTGTATTTGATTATTTACAGGTGCGACAATGTGAAATTGAACATGTATTAAGTATTTGTTTAACTTAAAGAAAAATTAAATGTTCATTTAATTAATTAGTCTTGTAATCTTTTAATATGTATGAAAAGAAAAATATTCTAAGTTTGAAAGTTATTATTTTACATTTGATATAAAAAAAAGGTATCTTTATATTGTTAATAAGAATATTTGAATTAAGAAAAAAAAGTGTTTTCAATTTTAATTATGATGACGTAAAGAAAAAATGTATTTGTGTTATTTATGTACAAAGGTATTTTAATTAAAAGAAAAAAACAAGGTTTTACATTTTAATTGTATTGTATAATAAAAAATGTATTTTAATTATAGAAATAATTTGAGGTCAATAGATAACAAGAAAATATTTTGTTGATTAAATTTCATAAGAAAAGAAAATGTTGGTTTTAAAAAATAGTATGAAATAAAATTAACAATGGGCTCAAGGGTAAGGTTATGGCCCAAATGTAAAAGAAGTGGGGAGGTGTATGAAGGAAAAAGAGGCTTTGGGCGTTGGAAAAAAAATTAGGTTAGGCCCACTGTACTGAAACAAAATTTAGGGTTGATTGCTTTGTGGTTCAGTTGGACGATACGCTTAGGTTTTGTGTAGCGGTGGCGTTCGTTTGTTCGTTTCTGAGTTCTTCAGCCCTTCTCCGTTCGCTTCTGAGTTCTTCAGCCCAAGGCCACCAGCTTCTATGCCTCCTTCTTCCCTCCAACGACAACGTTAAGGTGACAGAATTAGGTAACAAATCTCAATCTTAATTCGTTAGGGTTTGTTAAGATTGTGCATGTCGCGATTTTATGTTCATTTCTGATTCTTATTCTTATTGCAATGATTGTTGAGGCATCATGAAAGAAAAGTGAGGGTGAAATACTACCTGGAGAAGGAGGAAGGAAGGTGAGGAAGGCTAGGAGGCCAAGGGCGGAGGGAGAGGCGGAGGCGCGACGGACTTGGAACCCTGGTTCGCGTATTCTTTCCTTTTCTTCTTTTGCTTTGCCTCCGTCGCTTTCGTTGTATGCTTGCTTATGTTGGTTTAGACTGTCTTTGAACGTTGCTTCTGTATCTTTATTTGTCACCTTGCCTTGCTTAACTGTCGCCTATGATGAACGCCTATGAGGCTTTTCTGATTGCCTTTGAACGTATTTTGTTTATGTTGCCCCTGAATACTTTCTCTCTTCTTCTCTTGCTGCCTTGAGCTTGCCTCTTCTGTATGCTGGTTGCTTATAATGTGCTTCTGAATGTTGGTGGTTTATTTACTTCTTCTTTGCCCTATGATGAGCCTAGGGTTCTGAGGGTTTTGACACTGAGTTGCCTCTTTTTGATGATGGTTGATACCTTTGCCTTTTGAATATGCTCTCTCTTCTCTTTCTGGCCTGTATTGCCTTGGTTGCTTATTGCTTTTGGAATGTTGGCTTAGGATGGTTCTTGAAACACCCTATGATGATGTAAATCTGAGGGTTTGTGTGGGCTTTGATGTTTTGAAAGGTTTGGAACAATTTTTGGCTTAGGCTTGAAGCTGGACTGAGTTGGTGTTTAAGGCTTTTGCAGGTCTGATACTTGACAGTTTATGCTTAGGCTTACTGGTTTTTTGAGGCATGACTAATGCAGGTTTCACTGGTTTTTTTTTAGGCTTGGCTAATGCAGGTTTAAGGGTTTATGGTTTTTGGAATTAGTTTGAATAGGTTTTGACTGGTTTAGCAGGTTATGCTTGCATTGAATGGTAAGTGTTTTTAGGCCATGTATTGATGGGTTATGCTTAGGCAGTTTTGACTGGTTTTATGGCCTTAACAGTTTTTTGCTTGAGGTGCAACAGGTTTGAACTGGTGATGTTTCACAGGTTTGAGCTTTAGCAGGTTTGGCATATGCAGTTTAATGATGTTTGGTGCATAGTTTAGGTGTTGGGGACTCTGAACTGGTTTATGCTGGTATGGTTAGGCTAAGGTTTCAGGGTGAGGCTCCTGACTTGCTTCAGGCAGGTTATTTTTGCTTAAGGTTCTGGACAACAGGTTGAATATTTTTTGGCCTTGTATTCCTTGTGAAGTTTTAAGCTTTTCTTTGTATATTTTGCTCTCCCCCCTCTTTCTACTGTGTTTTTGCTTTTTGTATATGTTTCTTCCTGCCTAAAAGCCTAAAAACCTGCCTTCTTTTATCTCTCTACTCTTCTCTCTTAGTACAGTTGAATATTAAACTATGTTTCTTTTCTGTACTTCTTCTGAAAGGGCCATTGGGAAATGATGAAAAGTCAATATGCTTGCTTGCACAATAGTTTTCCTCTGCATATCTTATCTCTTCTTTGACAGCTTTTGTATTTTTTTATCTTCTTTGATATCTTTGTGCAGTAACTTGTACCTTTTGGCATTTGACAACAAGTTTGACACTTTGCATTTTGACAGAAAGTTGCAACTTGATTTTTCAGTTTGGTTTGAACTTGGAGTTTGAGATTTTGAACTTATGCAGTTTGACATTTTGAACTTATGCATTTTGACACTTTGCATTTTTTCTCAACTTTGCATTCATGATTAAATAAAATTCTTCCCTCTTTGTGAACCGGGAGAAATCCCGTGATTTGCAGAGAGGGTTAACTGATCCCAATCAGTGGCCCTTAATGATGACTGCAATTTTATCTGTCTTTTCAATTTAATTTAACTGTTATTTGACTTTTCTCTTTTCTTTTGCAGATGAAAAAAATGGAGCACTGGAGCGAGGGATAGCTGATGAAGATTTGAAGATTAGAAAAATAATTAGGATAGTTTTTATTTAGCTTTAAATAAATGTAATATTATTTTTGTCAACATTTTGTAAACAAAAACAATTATACAAATGACTTAAAGATAAATAAAAAAATCCTTTTATTTAATTAATTCTTCTTTTCTTCAATTGTTTATTTATTATTTATAGTTCTTTAAATTAAAATAAATTGAAAATAAATTCCAACTTATTTAATCTTTAGAATAATAAATAATTAACTAAACAATATTTCAGTATTGATCAATTAATAAATTTGACGCTTCCAATGTTCAAAGCAAAATAGCAGTTAATCACAACAATTGATCAGACGCATTCCCTCTTTTCACTGATTTTCAACAAACACTGTAATTCTAAACTGCGTATATCTTTTGACTGGTGAATTCAAACCAACTGCCCTTTTTTACTGATTAAGTTAAACAATGTGAATCCAATCTAAATCTCGGAATAACTTGCAAAGTGCTGTGGAATTTAAATCCTTCTGAGAATGTGCCCAAAAAAAACCCTAATTCCTGATTAAATTCCAAAGAGCGTTCGCCTGATCAAAATTGAGCCAAAATCAACCAAAACCCTAAGCCAACTGTGTGAACTGTTCTAGAGCCATGAAAACCAGTAAAACCCTAATTTTGTTTGACTGACGAGAAAAGTCCGTTTGTCCGATTCTTGAGCCAATCTGAAAAATCAGGAAACGCCTGAAGCTGTGATTTCTTGTGGAAAAATGCAAGGGCAAATTTTGGGGTACAACAATGAACAAGGTGATCAGCTAGTGCACTTCCCTTTATTGCTTTCTGGGTAGTATATTGTATGTCATATTCCGTCAGGATCATCTGCCATCTTACTATTCTCCCAGAGAGAGCAGGCTTCTCGAAGATGTATTTTATTGGATCCATTTTAGATATCAACAAGGTAGTATGGGTCAGCATATACTATCTTAGCCGGTGAGCAGCCCATGCCAGAGCGCAATAAGTTTTCTCGAGCAGTGAATATCTTGTTTCACAGTCGGTAACTTTTTGCTCAGGTAGTAAATAACAAGCTCTTTTCGGCCAGACTCGTCATGCTGCCCCAGCACACACCCTATTGAGTTTTCTAAAATAGTCAGATACAAGATCAATGGCCTTCTCTCGACGGATGGGAACAACACAGGAGGCTCTTGTAAGTATTCTTCGATTTTGTCAAAAGCAACTTGGCATTTGTCATTCCATTTGACTACTTGATCTTTCTTCAACAATTTGAAGATCGGTTCACAAGTAGCTGTTAGATGAGAAATGAATCTGGAAATGCAATTCAAACGTCCCAAAAATCCCCTGACTTCCTTCTCAGTACAAGGAGAAGGCATCTCTTGTATCGCTTTAACCTTGGCAGGATCAACCTCGATACCTTTGTGGCTGATGACAAAGCCTAGGAGTTTACCAGACTGCACTTCGAACGTGCATTTATTTGGGTTTAACCTTAGCTTGTATTTCTTCAGCCTCTCAAACAGTTTCTTCAAATGATCGAGATGTTCTTCTTCCGTTTGAGATATGGCTATCATATCTTCCACGTAGACCTCTATTTCGTGGTGTATCATGTCGTGAAATAGAGCTACCATGGCACACGGATAGGTTGCCCCAACATTATTCAGTCCGAATGGCATGACCTTATAGCAGAATGTGCCCCACTGTGTAACAAAGGTTGTTTTCTCCATACCCTCAGGCGCCATTTTGATTTGGTTGTAGCCTGAGAAACCATCCATGAAGGAAAACACTTTGTGTTGTGCCGTATTGTCAACCAGAATATCAATGTGGGGGAGCGGGAAGTCATCCTTGGTGCTTGCCCTATTAAAATCTCTGTAGTCCACACACATTTGCACTTTTCCGTCTTTCTTGGGCACATGAACAACATTGGTAACCCATTGGGGATAAGAGGTGACAGCCAAGAATCCAGCATTGAATTGCTTCATGACTTCTGCTTTAATCTTCTCTTGTAGGAAGACGATGTACCACAATGTCTGTATCAAGTCCCGACATGTCTTCATACGACCAAGCAAAGACCTCAACATAATCGTGCAGCAACTGAATCAGACGCTCTTTGACACTGGGTTCCAGATTGGCACGCACCTTGACTGATTTCTTGTCCTCCTCAGTACCTAAGTTAACTGTTTCAACCGGCTCTTCGTGAGGCTGAATGGTCCTTTCTTCCTGTTGCAACAACCTGGCCAATTCCCCTGGCACCTCACAATCTTCCTCACCTTCATCTTCGGCTTGGTAGATCGGAATTTCAAAGTCACAATAGGCCATAGCAGAACCATTACCCATGGGATCCTGAATGGATGTAGATCTGCATTTTAATATGTGAGTGTGTGTAAGAGCATAGCTACCTTTGAAAGAAATAAAATGTAAGAAAGAAAGAAAGAGAGCACAAAATTTGTATGCAAAAACGTCCATGATTCATTGATGACATATGAGAATGAAGTGACAACCCTCACAAATGGACCGTTGTGCCTCGGGTAGGACACAAGGTTTTAAAAAGTCTGAATTGTTTAAATATTACAAGCCTGAAAACATTAAAAGACAACTACTCTTGAATAAAAGCAATAGGAATGAAATCTTTGGCCTCCTAATTGTTGAGCCCTCCGCTGATGGTTGGAAAAATTCACTCGTCCATATCACAACTGCCATCAATGTCTTCTACTGCATTGATTCCCTGATTGTTGATACGCAAAGGTGGTCCCCCGGTGCAAGAACGTCGAACAGCTCTTTAGGCCTATGTAGTGAATCCCAAACCAAATTTGTCAGACTTGTAGGGAATATCCGGAAGTTGACCCCAGATGGTACACCCGCCCTCTTCAACTACTGCTCTAGCATCCTTTAAAAAGGCCATCTTCAGTGGAGGTCTGGTAATTTTCAGAACTTTGGGAGTAGACTTGGTTGCCGCAACTGTTTGTGGAACTTCCTCAAAATTCTGACACAGAGTCTAAATGAATTCACCATCCATTTCAACATGCCTGAAAGAGTTCAGTTGGCTAACCTTGTACTCCTCCTCCCCGTGAACTGTGACAATCTTTCCTTTGGTCGGGTATTTTAGCATCTGATGCAGGGTAGAAGTGACGGCACCAACACCATGGATCCAGGGTCGACCCAATAAACAGGAGTAAGACGGGCAGATGTCCATTACATATAAAGTTGAATCAAAAGTCTGAGTTTCAACTTTTATGGGGATATTAACTTCTCCGTGCATTGTCCTCTTAGAACCATCAAAGGCCCTCACTATGATGTTGCTAGGTTTTAAAGTGAGTCCCTCGCAGTCCAGTCGGTCGAGAGTGTTTTTGGGCAAGACATTCAATGATGAGTCGGTATCCACCAGAACATAGGCAAGTGTGGTGCCCCTGCATTCAATGGAAACATGCAAGGCATCATTGTGCTTCCTTCCCTTGGAAGTTAAATCAGCGTCGGAAAAGCCCAATCTGTTATCAGCAGTTAGACTGGCCACACAATTTTCAAATTGGTCGATGGAGGTCTCTTGGGGCACGTGGGCGGTCTTGAGAAACTTTACCAAGCCTTTGGCATGGGCCTGAGAACACAAAAGTAATAACAACAATGATATCTTCGAGGGGGTCTGCCCCAACCGTTCTACGATGTTGTAGTCACTTTTCTTGATTATCTTTAGTATTTCTTCTATCTCCTTTCTAGAAGCTTCAGGGATGATCTCGAGACACTCTCTCGCTTGGACATGCTCATTCAAGACCTATTTTCCCCTTGTCTCGGTAGCAGGGATAACAATAGGAGTATCACTGGGAGTGTTGGTAGGAGCGGCAGTGAGAATGATCACAGGAGTAGCAACGGTCTTTGGAGAAATCTCGGGTGAGAAGACTCTTCCACTTCTTATTATCTTACTGGTCCCAGTGATATTACCGATGTCAGGATTAGTATCTCTCGCAACTTCATCTTTGTCGGCCAACTGATCTTGCTTGACGCCATAGTAATAGACGTCAGCCCCATAGTTCCAGGGAACAACTTTATCTAAAGAGTATGATATTGGTCTTGGCATAGTGATGATTAGAGGTGTAGACCTTGGAACAGATGTAATCCTAACGAGCCTTTTGGTGGAGACCCCGGGAGGATTGTTGGAAATGGTGATTATTGAGACATCTTGATAAGAAGTTTTGGTAAGAGGAATCTTTTCAAATAAGATTTCTTTGCTAGTCATCAGGCGCTGAACGCCAATCTTCAGTAATAAACAGCCATTTGGTAGAGACTTGCATAAGTGAAAGTTCTTATCACAACCTAGGAACAGACCGACTTATAATAGATTCTGTTTAATGGTCAAGAGAGGAGTAGTTAAATCATTCACGGAGGAGACAAAACGATCATCATTAATGACGTTGAAACCTTGACCGTGTCTGGGCATTGGTGCCGTTATTACATTAGGCGTTTCTGGGGGATCAAACTCAATCTCTTTCGCATCGATAAGGTCTTGTACCTTATTCTTCAAGGCCCAACAGTCGTTTGTATCATGCCCCGGGCTTTCAGAATGATAGGCGCATCGAGCGTTTGGGTTGTAGCAAGGAGAAGCAGTGTTGGGGTTCTTGGGAGCTTCTTTTAAAGTTGCCAGATTGGTCTTCAAAAGGTGTGGCAAAACTTGAGACATGATCATGTTGATCTAGGTAAATCGTCTCATGGGAGCTTCTGGCTTGCGCTGATAATTTTGCTGTTGATTTGGCACAAGATTAGAAATCATAACAGCCCCTACCGTCAGGCGACGTTCAGTTTTGTTTTGATTCCTATGGTCATATGCAGCACTGACCTCCTTCTTTCCAACAAAAGGTTTCTTCATCGTGCTCGAGGATGCATCTCTTTGAATTTTGCTACTTTTTATACCGGCTTCGACCCGCTCACCTGTCATGATTAGTTCAGTAAATCCAGCTGAGGAACTTCCGATCAGGTGGTTGAAGAATGGACCTGACAAGGTGCCTAGGAACATATCCACTAATTCTTTGTCAGATAGAGGGGGCTGAACTCTGTCTGCGAGATCCCTCCATTTTTGAGCATAGGTTTTGAAACCTTCACCTGCACCCATAGACATGCCTTGCAATTGCATCCGAGTTGAAGCTAAGTCAGCATTATACTGTTATTATTTGTAAAAGGCGGCATCAAAATCTTCCCAATTACGAATATTGGTCCCTTCCAACTGATAGAACCAATCCAACTGCGTCCCTGACAAGCTCTCCTGGAAAAAATGCACCCACAGATTCTTATCAGCCGTATGGGGTTGAATCTTTCTGACATATGACCTTAAATGCAGATTCGGGCAAGAGACACCATCATATTTAGCAAAAATGGGGACCTTGAATTTCTGCGGGATGACAACCCCTAAGACAAGTCCTAACTCTTCAAAATCCAATCCGGGTACCCTCTGGACCTCCATAGCATTCAAACGATCCTCTAGCTCTTTGTATTTATTATCAGCAGGGGGATACTGTTCCTCAGAGTAGTCAGGTTCTTCCTCTTCTTCGGATGCTGGGTTATTGTTTACTTCCTTGGTCCTGTCTTCTTGATTATCTCCTTCACCCGATGATGTTGCAAAGTCTAAAGTCCGTCTGGCTTGTCCTTTGAACCTTCTTCCCATGATCACAATACCGGGTGGTTTCTTCGCTTTCTTCTTCTTTTCTTTGGCCAGTAGAGTCTTCAACTCCTCTTTTCCTTTTTCTAGAGTCAAGAGCATTTGTTGAAACTGGACGTTCTGCACCTGAAGATCATTCATTGTCTGTTCAATATCTATCTCACTGAAATAAACAGTAGAAGGATAAGGAGACCTGTTGTAAGAAACCTGTATGATGTTATGATGAATGAAGATGCAATATGCAAATGATTTCAAGGAAATTAGAGATTTAAATTTGTTCAAACCAAAAAGAACACACGTTATATTAATAAATCCCAGTTTGAATACATCATGCCTCTTTGGGCTTACAATGAAAGAAACGAAATACAACAAAAACTCCTAAGACAAAAAGGTTGAACGCATCCTCTCTGGCGCGATGTAGGCGTTCAAATTCCACTCTTCATGAAGCTGCTTGGTGAGTTCCATAACCTTCTTCTCACTGGCGTAAAATTGGGTTTCAAAGGTGTCTCACTCTTCCTTCAACTGAACCCAAGCTTTCTGCAAGTCTTTGAGAGAGGTAGGCATGTCAGGATGAAGGATAGTGTATGGGACGTCTCCTTCAACAACAGGCTCTATGATAACAGGAAGGATGGAAGGGTAAGGCATCACGAGACTCTGAGCACGAGTCTGTACCCACCTAAGGTAAGGCTCGAGAGGGATAGAGTTATTGTGTCCCAAAGTCCTAGTGTCCACCTTGTTCACCATTCTCCAAGCTTATGTAAACCTCTGGCGGTAACCTTGGTCTTCTTTGTCCTAGTTGAACACCAGACCTTGAATGAGCATCTCATGAGGGCCGTCTCTTCGGGCATACCCAAACTGTCGAAGAGCTAAGAAGGGATTGTAGGTGATACCTCCCCTGATACCAAGCAGAGGGACGTTAGGGAATTCCCCACAACGGTCAATGATAGAGACATCTTCCAAGGACCTCGAACACCAACGGATGTCAGAATGGGTGAGGGACATCATCCTTTGAGACCATGTTAGTCTTTGCTCGTTCTTTAATGCCGATTGAGATAGGTGTGAAGTGAACCACTTAGCGAGTAGGGGGATGCAACACAATAGAGTACCTCTTTTCTTCATGGTGCAGGTATGAAGGCAATGTAAGATGTCTCCCAGTAAGGTAGGTACGGGATTGCGAGAGAGAAAGACTTTGATGGCGTTAACATCTATGAATTGGTCAGAGTTGGGGAACAGAACCAAACCATAAATGAGAAGAGCCAGGATGTCTTCAAAAGCTTGGAAATCCATGTCGTACCAGAATGAACGAGCCTTCTCCAATAGAAATTTGGCTAGGAAACCTTTAATCCCGCTTGTTATTTCCCAATTGGTTATGATGTCGGCTCTCTTCAGATGCAAAGCTCCGGCGTTGACTTTAGTTTTTGGAATCCCTTCTAGACCGGTAAACGGTATTTGATCAAGCACGAGCACCCCTAAGAGTAGAGAGAACTCTTCCAGTGTAGGTACCAACTGATAGTCCAGGAAAGTGAAACAATGATGTACGGGATCAAAGAACTGGAACAACACACACATCATCTCTTCTTGGAAACTGGATGTAGCCAAACTGAGGAGTCGACCGTATTTCTTGGTAAAAGGAGAATCCCTGGGAACTCTTAAGGCTAACTTCTGAAGTTGAGGGTGTGCTTTTATAAAGCTGATTCAGATGGTGTTTCTCTGGACGGAATTCATGTCCTACAAAACAAAAACAAAGATAAATTTCTAAATCCTTGAAATGGTTAGTGAGCATGCGTATGATGCTTATGATGTTTATGATGTTATGTACAAGTAAATATATACACACACAGTCAAACAAGTTCCTATGTTTTAGGCTTGCATGGGGTTTTATAGGTAAGTACCCTCTTGAAGTTTAGTTGGCTCAACCTGTCCTAGTAATAGTGATCGGGTTCTGAAGGATCTCAATATCACCGACCTTTCTCTTAGGCATTCTCTCAGCAAATTAATCTTTTCTTGCGGACGAGATATCCCAAAAGTCTAGCCTCAATGAGTGTAGTATTGATTATCAACCAATTTCCAGCTCTACACCGAAACCGATTATCTCACTACATCCTAATGGCTAAGTTTGTTCAATTAGGGTTCTAAAGTCAGTTAGTGCTTCATGACGCCACTCAGAGGCCCCGTATTCTCCTCGATTCACCACAAGGGATACCGGTACCCACAAATGTGTCACACTAATATAGCCATTGTTTCAACCATATCGGTCTACGCCGTACAGTTTCCACAATCTATTGCTATTTACCTAAAAAGGTGTCCTATATCCGGGTGAAGGATCAAACAATCCCAATATAAAGAACAAAATATAAAGCATGCAAATAAACAAGTAAAAGTGATCTAACCCTAAGGTAACCCCGCTTTTAGAATTGAATTCCCCAGCAGAGTCGCCAGTTCTGTGATACGGTAGGAGAACTGACTTGAGTTTTGCGTTTGATCGCAATTGTGCGGATAGCAAGAGTCGCCACCAACTTTTCTTTTATCCAAAAGGAAAGGTAAAAAAGCACAGGAAAGACCTTTCGAGATTATTTCTCGGGTTTGGGGGGTAGATTATGAAGAGGGAAGGTATTAGCACCCTTTTCATCCGTAGTTATCTACGGGCTCTTAGTTGCATACTAGATCACTTGCTTTTGTTTGACAATGTGCTTTTGGTGTGGGTTTTGAAAGTATTTTGAAAACGTATTTGTAATGGTTCTCGTCTCTATAAGAACGCGTACAAAGTATTTGTTTGGAAAATAGTTCAAAGAGGTGTGTGTGTGGAATGTGTTTTTGAAAGTGATTTTGAAAAGGTGTTTTTGTAATGGTTCTCGTCTCTATAAGAACGCGTACAAAAAGCTTTATCTTTTAAAAATGTTTCAAAATGAAAGTGTTGGTGTGTAAAATGTTTTTGTCGTGAGCAAGTGAGCAACTAAAAGCATCCTACCTACTCAAAAGGTCTTAAATGTTCTTTTCTTCCTCCTTTAGATGTTGCTATCTTACCATTGATTTGGTAAGAAGCCCCATCGTTAGATGTGAAGGGACAGGCGCGGGTCAATCGTACAGTCATAGAAAGCAACTTGTGAGACGCTTTAGTAATTTTTCGTAAAGGGCTAGATCTTTTTTATCGAAGGCAACATCGAGGGACTAAGATCTTTTATCGAGGGGTCTTTGCTAAAGCGTCCCATATTCGAGGGACATGACTGCGTTTCCGAGGCAACGAGCGAGGTTACCCTAGAGGTGCGCGTGTGAAAAAGTGTGTTTGATTCAAGTTATTTTGTCTGTAAGTGCCCTGGCTGGAGAGTTGGCTTCATTTGTAAAACAAATAAGAAAGCAAGTTTACCCATATTCTCTCTGTTGTTTTAATATGTTGGGTTGAAGAAGTTCAACATCTGGACCAACATGTTAGATGTAATGTCATGACATCTGACTAGACATCACGCCAACGGAATTGGTAATTCAGTTACAGTTCTGGTACTTAAATATTCTGAGAATATATGTGGCGTTTCTTATGGAGAGTCTGAAGATCAATCAAGAATCAATCAGAATATTTGAAGAAAATGTTGTTTCTAAATATGGAGATATTTTAGGAACTAGAAGATTGAAGACCTTGATTGTAGCAGAAGTTTGTTGCTGTTTTGTAACAACAAGGAGAAAAGCTTGCTGCGATTTTGAAGGCCCAAATCCAGTTGGGTAATAGGTTATAAATAGCAGATTGTAACCTAGGGTTTGTAAGGCTCATATAATGTAATATTGGGGGTGTTCTGTTAGGTAAACCTGTCGGTCTGTGGCAAGGTTACCATGTGTATAACTCGATACCTGTAGGTAAGAGTTTGAGTGTTCTTGGACGAAGCTGTGAAGCAAGTCTAAGTATTTTTGCATTACTTCATATTCATTGTAATGTAGGAAACCAAGTGGGAGGGCACTACTTCTTGAGTAGGAGTAAGACTTCTGTTGTTGCGACAATAGGAATGGAAACTGGTAGGTTTCTATCTAGGAGTTCCTAGGTATAGGTTGCACTGGGTAAATGATTAAGTGAGGGATGGGAACTTGTGAAGTTTAGTCCTGAATTAATATTGCTGATAGTGGATCTTCTTCCTGGCTTGGTATGCCCCCAGAGTAGGTGTGTTTCACCGAACTGGGTCAACAACTGATTTGTGTTTTTACCTTCAACACTTTATAATTCTGTCTGTTATATATCAAGGTAAAACTGTAATGTTGTAACAGATGATGTCTCAGAACATGTCAAGACATCATGCTGATATCTGTGCAGGAGAAACAGAACTGTGAAGGTTGTTTGCTCTCTGCTGATCATGTGCAACAGATGAACAGAACTAGGTACATCGTGTGTTCTATCCTCTGCACCTTCAAAGTATATCTGGCGCAGCTTGGATAAAACTGTGCTTCTGTTATTCTTTAGTACTGAATCACGAAAAATTGGGTATCTACCTTGCAGTGTATTTATTATGTCATATCAGATGTCTAGACATTGAGTATAACATCTGAAGACTGGCATACACCAGAATTTCAATTGGTATCAGAGCAAGCATCCTGTTCTGTTTCTGGATGAGATCCATGGGTGATACTTTCTGGTATCTGCAAGGTCAATCTTAGTACTGGAGATTGTAACCTGGAAAGGTTTGATATTTCCCTGAATGGTCCCTTAAAGTGGGAGGATGGACTATTCATGACAGGAACTGTGTGTACCTGTCTTTGGTGATTGGCATTTGGCCTGGTTGTGTGGTAGCTGCTCTAGGTTTGATTTATTTTCAAACCTAGGATTTGTGTACGCCTAAAGTGTGTGTGCAAAGATTGAGTTGTATTATGTTCTTCCGCTGTGTAATACTTGGCAAAACTCAAGCTCTGATGTGTTTCCCTCTTGTGGATTGAAGGCTACTGTATTCAAGAATTCAACATAAGCTATTGAAGATGTCACAGATACTTGAGTCCTCTCAAGTCCACTCATGAAGACGTTCTTCATTCAGGATGGTAAGAATCACATAATCACGGATTAGTGTTATACGAAGACCTTGAAGAATTTCAAGGAGGGCCTTGTTCCAAGGTGATGGAACTGATGTTCTATGTGATGGTGGAACAAGTATGCAGCTACTAGTTGAAGAGCATATGTTTTGGGTGTCAAACAAAGGGATACTTTTGTTTGGAACCTACTCCTGACCTGGAAGAGGAGACATCTGTGTGTGCAAAGTTGACAATGGTAGAGTCAACTATGTCTGTGTGCTCCCGAAGGTTACTTTTAGGAGTCAGAACTCTAGAAGTGAAGCTGGTTGAGATGTGATATTGATCAGGGATGAGCAGTTGTTCCCTGGAGTACTATGGTGTGAAGAAAGACAAGCTCATTGGTTAATAAAAGTCAATGATGGTGCAGCATTATTGCTCCTTCATAGAAGTAGATTGGGATCATGAATCTTGTCATTTAAACATCATGATTAGAAGTGGAAGATCTTTCAAGATGTGAGAATATGAAGACTCAGAATTTGGTTAAGGTAGTATGTTCTGGCAATACATATCTGCTGATGATTGGTGTTGTTGTCTTCTCTGAAGTACTTAAGGTCAGCTGAAGTCTGATTGGTGTGATTGGAGTATGAACAGGTATAACTCTTGGAGTTACTTGAATCTGGTAGGGATGTCATATGTCATGTCGAGACATTTGTGTACAATGCATGGATATTTTGTGTGGAGCTTCCATGATTGGTAGTTTGAGGGGGAGATTTGGTTAACCTCCTCACATTAGTTCAGCCTGGTGTTTAGCTGGCTGTTGACCTATGTCACATGGGTTCTGGGTGTTGTGTGACATATTTGCAAGGAAGGATTCATCTCTCTCATTCCTAAGGATGAATCTGATCTGGTAGGAGTTTCAAATCTGTTGAGGTGAGTAGAGTTTGTTCAGAGAAAATTCTATTTACTTGAGTCAAGGGTGGCAACCTATATATCTCAACTCTTTGGTCTCTCAAAGAAAGTGCTTGCAAGAAGAAGATATTAACACACGAAGAGTATGTCAAAGTATTCAAATGGTGAAAGTATCTTACAGGATAATGGGAAGGATTTATGATCAATTGCTATTTGTGACAAGTACAAGTATTTAATTGATTATCCTTGGAGTTCAAGATAACTGATGTTCTTAAAGATGTGGGAACATTCCTTCTTCTAGACCCTGTGAAGAATCACAGGAAGAGTGATGCTTTAGAGCTATCTCTTTGGTGACAGCAAAATCATTTGATCCTTGAAAAGGTTTCCTGGAAACGTGTTCAGACTTGAAGCTACAAGAAGAAGAAGACATCATAATCTTGATGATGGTTACTTGGATCAGTCTGGTTCTGATCTAGGTAAGGAAGTAAATTAGAGAAGGAGCTGAATTCAACAACTAGATGTTATAACATAATGTTGTGACATTTGGTTCAACATCAGATTCTTGGTTGGTGAAGTGGCACATCAACTTAAGATAGGATGATCTACGAAGTTGAAGATTGGACACTTCAAAAAGATCGTCTCTTTGCAGCTCTTTGGAGTTGTTGGGTGGAGAAGATGTTACATGTTCCTGTCTTAGTGTATCTAAGCCTTTTGTGATAACTTGTAGCTTGAAGTTCAAATTTCAATTGGAAGATCATAATATCTTTGGGAGAAGTCTGATGAACATGGAGAAGTCAAAAGGTGGCATTTGAGGATTCATGAAGGAGATAATCAAACAGTGGCATTTGGTCTATCTCAGCAGTGGATTCAGAGAATCAAGATAATCAACATGTGGCAGCTGATTATTATCGAGAAAGTTTGATTCAGAGTATGAATGCGTTCAACCAATATTGTTGAACAGAGGGTGCGCTCTTGAAGACATGAAGATGCGTCTTATGTTTTCCATTTATCAAGGGGTCTTATTTACTTTGAATCAGAAGTTGTCTTGAAGGTCCAACTGAGTATTGAATGTGACCTACTTGTTTCCATGAGGAGAAGTGATTGTCCCTAACAGGGGGAGTATTGGTTTGTACGAAAAGTCTTCATCAAACGCGTAGGATATAAAGTGTGGCACTTTATTAACTATTGGGATGATGTGTTCAAGACTGAAGAGGACTATGTCTAACCGAATGTCATCACATTGCCTAATGACATTGTTCCTAATTTCCTCTAAAACTACAGACAGGAGGAAAACTGGATAAAGTGTGGATTATTATTAATAAACCCATGTGTGTACAGTTGTATGACTCAGAGGGAGTAACCATCCTCTTTGTGAAAATGGAATGGTTTCAAGCTGCTAATATGAAAATAGCAGAATGTATGACGACATAGGATTTGAGCATGTTTTCATCTGCTAAGAAAACAGGGCGGTTATGTCTCATTATGAAGCAGTTTAGTGAGCTGGAATGTTTAGGTGATAACTTGTCATCTAATAAAGGTATTATATAACTGAGGCAGAGTGTAATATGCCAACGATGTTTCTTGGAAAGGGGATCCTAAGACAAGTACATAAAGGGAGTAGTCTGTTCTAAAAGACAAATGTCTGTTTTAAAAGGGCAAGACATACTTCATCCTGACATGGTCAAAGGGTCAAACCCAAGGGTAGGTACCTGCATTAAAACCAGTCCTAGGGTACTGAAACTGTCAGAGTAAAGTACCAAGGTCGTTACTATCCATGCCAAAGTTGCATTATTTATGAAGACTCTCTCTATTCTTTCTCTTCATCAGAGGGTTTCAGCAATATGAAGTTTGTTAGCATCTGGGAAAATTGTGCATGGGTATGGATCTGTATGGGCAGTCTTTGTCAAATTCTGGCCAAAAAGGGGGAGAAAGATAGGGGCCCAGACTCAGGCGAGACTCAGGTGAAAGCAACAGACGACAATGTCCAACATGCTGAATGGAACGCTCTAACTAAGTGACTTTGTTTGTGTCTTGTGTTCTGAGTTAAGAGGATAGTTGTGACTTGTGATCTGAGTTACATGATCTATGTAATCAGTATCAAGATTATCAACAATAATTGAGAGAAAAGAAATCCTCTTGGGCCATCGATGGCTTGGAGTGGCTCACAGATGAGGGATAGAGGTTTGTTGTTTGCTCAAAGGACATCAGTCTCTGCAAAGAAGATGTTGGACAAGATGTTGTAACATCTCAACTGTGTTGTGGCCTGGTCCCAATATGCAACTTGCACTTATTTGTTTTAGCCAAAATTTACCAAAGGGGGAGATTGTAAGTGCCTTGGCTGGAGAGTTGGCTTCATTTGTAAAACAAATAAGAAAGCAAGTTTACCCATATTCTCTCTGTTGTTTTAATATGTTGGGTTGAAGAAGTTCAACATCTGGACCAACATGTTAGATGTAATGTCATGACATCTGACTAGACATCACGCCAACGGAATTGGTAATTCAGTTACAGTTCTGGTACTTAAATATTCTGAGAATATATGTGGCGTTTCTTATGGAGAATCTGAAGATCAATCAAGAATCAATCAGAATATTTGAAGAAAATGTTGTTTCTAAATATGGAGATATTTTAGGAACTAGAAGATTGAAGACCTTGATTGTAGCAGAAGTTTGTTGCTGTTTTGTAACAGCAAGGAGAAAAGCTTGCTGCGATTTTGAAGGCCCAAATCCAGTTGGGTAATAGGTTATAAATAGCAGATTGTAACCTAGGGTTTGTAAGGCTCATATAATGTAATATTGGGGGTGTTCTGTTAGGTAAACCTGTCGGTCTGTGGCAAGGTTACCATGTGTATAACTCGATACCTGTAGGTAAGAGTTTGAGTGTTCTTGGACGAAGCTGTGAAGCAAGTCTAAGTATTTTTGCATTACTTCATATTCATTGTAATGTAGGAAACCAAGTGGGAGGGCACTACTTCTTGAGTAGGAGTAAGACTTCTGTTGTTGCGACAATAGGAATGGAAACTGGTAGGTTTCTATCTAGGAGTTCCTAGGTATAGGTTGCACTCGGTAAATGATTAAGTGAGGGATGGGAACTTGTGAAGTTTAGTCCTGAATTAATATTGCTGATAGTGGATCTTCTTCCTGGCTTGGTATGCCCCCAGAGTAGGTGTGTTTCACCGAACTGGGTCAACAACTGATTTGTGTTTTTACCTTCAACACTTTATAATTCTGTCTGTTATATATCAAGGTAAAACTGTAATGTTGTAACAGATGATGTCTCAGAACATGTCAAGACATCATGCTGATATCTGTGCAGGAGAAACAGAACTGTGAAGGTTGTTTGCTCTCTGCTGATCATGTGTAACAGATGAACAGAACTAGGTACATCGTGTGTTCTATCCTCTGCACCTTCAAAGTATATCTGGCGCAGCTTGGATAAAACTGTGCTTCTGTTATTCTTTAGTACTGAATCACGAAAAATTGGATATCTACCTTGCAGTGTATTTATTATGTCATATCAGATGTCTAGACATTGAGTATAACATCTGAAGACTGGCATACACCAGAATTTCATTGTCTTTGAAATTAGGGTATCTAGCGATTGATTTTGAATCTTACCATACACGCCTAATTACTATACAGTATAAGGAAAACAGTAAATTGCGGAAATTAAATTTCTATGCTATTACATAGTTTTCGGGAATGGGGGTACAATTTTTACAAATGGGGATGAGTCAAATGCGATTAAAAGTATAAATAGAAAACAATACAACCAAATCGAATTTTGAGCGATTAATTAAAGTCATAACAGTCTAGAAAATAAGAATTAATTAACAAAGTATGGAAGTAAAAATTCTTATTATTTGTTTATGAAAGTAATGGAAAGAAAGATAGAAAAATCTATTCTATTAATTAGCTAAAGAATTAAATCAAATGCATGTATTTTTGTCTTTTAGGGTTTTTGTTATTTAGAAATTAAATGAGCAAATTAAAGCTTAAGCACAAAATAATTAGTAAAATTAGTTACAAAGTTTTTCCTAAATTAAATTAGAACTAAGCTAAATTGTGAAAATTAATTAACAAAAATTATGATTTATTAAATTAGTAAAAACAAATTAAATAATTAAAACAAAAACAAAATGGAGGGGGTGTTAAATTGGAACGGGGGTGATGCTATTTTTTGAAGCATGGGCTTTAGAGGTTTAAGCCCAAGGAGTTTTTGTTGTAACAAAAAAAAAGAAAAATGAAGCAAACAAACAGAAAAAATGAAAAAAAAAACGTCCCCAAGGGGTCTCGAACCCGGGACTTCACGCATATCACACACACACCCTAACCGCTACACCATCTATCCATTCATTATTTCTAATGCAAACATTACTATAAGAAAGAAAAATGGATAGTTGAATAGGCCAGCAGCCTAATGGGATGACCCGGTTGAGGATTTAGAACAAAGAAAAATTTCTTAGAACCCTAAAGGGAAGGGTGCGCCGCTAGAACATTATCTCCTTCTTCTTTTAGTTTTGTTTCTCACGATTTTCCTCAAAAATGAAACAACAACAGAATTTGCTGCCTCACTCTTATATCACGTTCTCCACTCCCTCAATCTCTCTCGCGACATGCTCCCTGCTTCTCTCTCAAAACATGCTTTCACGATAAAAGCAAAAACCCTAACCCTTTTTCTGGTTTTCGAATGAAAAATTGCAAGCAGAAATAGAATCAAAGTGACTAGTACAAGGAATTTACCTGCCAGAGTGACTTCGGTAGTGTTTCACATATGAGAAAATTGAAGATATTCGACAGAAGGTAATAACACGCTTCCGGAGTCTCCTTCTTCCTCTTTTTTTTCGTTTATGTTATTCTGCTTCTAAGGGCGTATTGTGTGCGTTTTACAGATCTAAAATCATGGTGTAAGCTTGCAGTTTCTGCAGTTTGAGTGATTGTGGGTTTGAGAGATGGCTTGGTTGGTTTGTATATTATCTTGGCCTTTGCTGGTTTTTGTTGTTTGCTGATCTTACAATGAGGTTTGGTTTTGTATTGTTTTAGTTTTTTGATGGCTTCTTGATCTTACAGTGAGGTTTGGTTTTGTATATTGCCTGGCCTCTGCTGGTTTTTGCTGTTTGCTGATCTTACAATGAGGTTTGGTTTTGTATTGTTTTGGTTTTTGATGGCTTATGATTTCCTATTGGAGGATAGCTATTCTGGGTTTGATGATGATGATGGAATCAGGTTGCTGTGATGAGAAGAAGGTTGAGGTTCTGGACTGGATTTTTTGTGTTTTTTGATTCTGTTTTTTGTTTGGTTTTGTTTTCTGGTGGTGCTGAGGTTTGTGTTTTCTGGTTTTTGGCCTTAGCTGTTTGGTTCGATTTTTTTTGTTAGTTTCACTCTTGGTTGGTTTTTTATATTGTTTTCTCACCCTTTCCTGATATGCTGCTTGGTTTTGTAATATAATAGCTGAGAAGTAAGAATTTGGAGGGAAAGTTTTGAGGTTTTTGAGCAATTATGGTAAGCTGACCTTGAATCCTTTGAGTGTAGTTTTCATTTTGCTATTTATGTGCAAATGCTGGGCTCCAGGTTATTTGGATAGAGCTTTTGGCATATAGCAGGGTTTTGGACTGCATTGGTTTGTGGCGATATCTCTTTCATCTTTCCTCTTTCCTCTTGCTATGAAACAAAAGCAATTTTGCTTAGATTTTTTTTTTAATTCTGAAGGGTTTGCAGTAATAGGGAAATGATGACATGTTCTAGATATGAGCTAATGTTAGCTTGCATATTGTTTGTTTTTTTGCTTATTGCAGTTTTGTTCTATTGTGGCTTTTGTTTGGGCTGCTGTATTTGCTTATTGGTTTGTGTTTGCAGCATGCTTTTGCTGCTATGCTTACAGCAGCTGATGCATATATTTGTTGGTTTTGGACAACCTGCCTTTTGCTTGGATCTTGCTGTGATATTTTGTTGCTATTTTGACAGCCTTGGGCTTGCTTGCTGTTTTTATTGGCTTTGCAGGCTTTGGACAGCAGGCTTGCTGCTATATGGTTGCCTTGCTTTGTTGACTTGCTTGCTTCAAATGTAATGCAGCCCTGTTTTGTTTGGACTGTTGCAGTAGCTTGTTTCTCATTTGTTTTGCAGTTTTTGACCTTGCCTTTTTTTTTTGTGAACCAAGAAGGGCAACCCTTTTTTGTGATTTGCAATTGGGGCAAATGGATTGTGATAAAACAAACATTCTGATTCCAAGTTGTAAACCCTAATGATGAATTATTCTTTTCACATATTACTTCACTTTGAATTTTTTTGCTAACTTTTCTTTTCTTGTTTCATGAACGACAAGCGAGACTTGGATGCAAACGATGGTTGGATGGATTTCTTGAAGATGAAGCCACGAAGAAACAACACCCCCTGTTTGAAAACAAGAAATTATAACTCTTTGTAAATAAGACAAAACTTTGTAATTTACTTTTTTTTGCAATGTAACAATATAAAGCCTTGAACAAACTTGTATGATGAGATTTTTGTACAAACCTTTGTATCTTAAATGAATTTTTGAAATTCCCAATTGGAATGGTTTGAAATGAAATATTTTAGTCTGGTAACTTGAATTCTAAGTAATCACAAATGATCTTGTGATTTGTATTTCAAACAAACATGCACCTTGTACTCTAATTCCTAAACAAAATAAATGTTTAAGAATGTAATTCATTTGGCCAATTTGAACCCAAAATCATGATTGTTTTAAATGATAGTCTTAATCTTCACATCTTGTCCAAACAAACATGCCCTAAGAACAATCGTTAATCTTTCAGTAAACTGTGGTTAAGAAAATTCAAAATCAACAAATGCCTTGTGACAAGTCGATAATTTAAAAGTATTCCAAACATAATTTTCCTTTGATTCTTTGAAAATAAACCCATGAGCATCATCACATATGACAATGAATAGAAATAATCGTCTCAAAGCCCTGTAATTTGAAGAAATCACAATTCTTAGAAATCATACGACTATTATTTGAAATTAGGTCAAAATTCATGATGCGACTTTCAACGCATTCGAATTTTGGTGATCTTCTATGCATAATCAGTTCTTGATTTGTGAAGAGAAATTGGAGATGGCATCAAGGAGAATCATACACAAGAAAAACCGCTCAAAAATATTGAATAATGAAGAAGTTGCGATCGTTTGAATTTGTTCTCGCAAAAGGTCAATTTTTGGGTCGATGTAGTTGTTTTCAGTTATCTGAACCATTGATTGAGCAAACTTGCAATGCGAGGTTTGAAAACTGACTTAAATAAATCTTAAGGTGACATGAAGACCTATTAATACCATTTAAAACCTTGAAAACTCAATTTTCTTTTGAGAAATGCAAAACCCTAATTGCTGATTTACTGCCTGGGAAGAGAATCTTTCTGATCGATTTTTGAGCCAAATTGAATATTCGATAAACCCTAGGATTATATCTTATATGAAAAATGGTAAGGTAAAATTTTGGGGTACAACAGAAGGACACTGGTATTTTTATCCTGGTTCGTTTGAAACTCAAACTACTCCAGTCCACCCGCCAAGGTGATTTCACCTCTCTCAACGAGGACTTAATCCACTATAATCAAACTGATTACAAATGCACAACCAAACTGGTGTGACTAATAATACAATGCACAAGCCAACTGCAAGTGACTAACACCTCTAAGACTCAAACTAGTCCTAGCCCTCTTGAGAAATCTGACCCAACTGGTCTCTCAAGGAACACTTACAAAATTATCTCTTAATAGTAGTGAAACAGATTTGCTTCTAAAAAGCTTTATCACAACTGTCATTTTTCACTAAGATTGTTGCCCAATACTTAAGATCTATCCACTATACAGTATTATATTACAAGTATGAAAACTATGAGCGTAAGTATGTTTCACGTAAGTCAGTAACCTTTCTTTGAAACAAAATGTCTTCTATATATAGCTTCCAATTCTTGACCGTTAATGCCTTGATGATAGTGAATGCATTTAATGAAGCGTGTTTGCAATGATGCGTGTTGCATGTAGGCTTGGGCTTTACGTTTCTAATGCTCGTGCGCATAGTACACTTGAGTGTATTAGCCGTCTTTAGCATTTAATAACCAACGGTACTGTTAGAGCTTATCTCTGGAAATTGAAGTGTTTGCTTAAAGCGTTGCTATTTCAGAGTTTACTTGATCTTTTCTTCTATCAGAGTATTCTTCAAGTTACGTGTTCATCAAAGTTTGCTTTAATCTTGCATTATCAGATGTTGCTTTCAGCGTGCTTCTATCAGATCTTTGCTTCAGCTAGCTTTATCAGAGGTTGCTTAGGATTGCTCTTCATCAGAGTTTGCTTTGGAGTGCTTCCTTCTGAGTTTGCTTCGGACTTGCGTAGAATGTTGTTTCTTTCTAAGATGCATAAGTCAGAACCTCATATGAACTTAGAGAACATACAAGTCAGAGTATAAAATATATATCACAAAATTTATTTCATTGTTATCATCAAAACTCTAAGATATGATTAGAACCAAACTTTGTTCTAACAATCTCCCCCTTTTTGATGATGACAAAAACAATTCAGATTTTGATTAAAAAAATTTTTGTGCAAGAATGAGGCTCTCCCCCTGAGATTGATATTTTTTTCTTCTGAAATAAAGAATAATTAAAGAGTTTAAAAGTATAAGGGAAACTTCCTGAGATTTGTTCTTCAGAGCTTTTAGACTTTTTCTTTCAGAGTTTCTTTAGCAATTCTTTTCCTGATGATGTTCAGAGCTTAGTCTTTTAGAGTTTCTTGAGTTCCTGCATATCTCCTAAATAGAAAAGAACTTTTTTATTTCGTTAGGAATGTTTGAGACATAGTTCCATAACTGTTTTCATGGATCAAATCAAAATCTTATTTTCTCCCCCTTTTTGTCATAATCAAAAAGTAAAAAAAAATAAAGAAATTCAAAATTGTCATATATTGAAGATTCAAAAGAAAACAGAGCTACAAAACAAAAAACAACAAGAGAAAAAAATTGAGAGATAAAATCTAAGAGCGACGAGAAACAAGAGAAAGCATAAGATTCTTGATTTCATTTGAGGAATCCTCTTGTTTCATCATCCAAGATCTGATTTCCTTGTTGGTTTCATCCTGTTTATCCAAACATTCATGGATGGCCACATTGTCCTTCTTCAGTTCATTCAGAGTGTCCAACACTAGGGAATTTGGAGCAGAAGTTGAAGCAGCGTTATAGGAGACAACCTTTGGAGCAGAAGTAGCAGAGCCTGAGTTGACAACATTGGAGAGAAGGGTGCCAGGATCGATCAGAAGAGTAGGCACTTTCTCAGAGACAGCTTCAGTAGAAGGTTGGTGATACAGATTCATGGCCAAAGGATTTGGTTCTGACTCAATGCTGTCTTCATATTATTCCTCTGAGATCTCTATGGGGTCAGCAAGAGGTAATGGAGCACCGGTAATCTACAGTGGAGACTTTTGATCCTAGATACTTACCACTTCTGTTAAGAAGGCATTCAGATACTTGGTGAAATTCTCAAGAACCTGAGAATAACACAGATCTTGCAAATTGAAGGTTTCATCATTGAGTTTCCTTCTGAATGCTTCCCATATAAAATCACATGCTGCTGAATTCAGGTTGCTGGCACTGTCTGCCTTCAGCAGGTCAATCCATGTCTGCATTTCTGTTACAAAATTCTGACAACGTACATGAACATCTGATTGATCAGGTTTTGGGGTTGGTTTGGGAATGACCTTTTTGGTGGATTTTATTTGTAGATAACATAGTGGTTCAAGATCAACTATATTCCTGAGAAAGTCAGAAGGGACAGAGGGATCAGGAGGTTCTGATGAGGATGGACTAAGGGTTGGTTCTAGAGAGAGAGGTGAAGAGAGTTCTGGTGAGGTAGCTGAGGGAATTGCTGGTGACAGAGGTGGAGTGACGTCAGGAGAGATGATGATTGTGGTTTGAGGTGAGGAAGGAGGAGAAGGTGTTAGTGATACATTTAAGGCAAAAATGTTTTTAGAGGGTAGGATGAAGGATGGAGGTTGTGCAGACATAGGAACATTTATTCCAGGTAGTCTCCAAGAACCATCATACCACTCAGAGGGTCTTGGTGATAAAGGTCTGATGGGGGATGTTGGAAGAGGGTTTTCAACAGGATTATTTGGATTCTGATGGTGGGGAGCAGAAGGAGGTATGTCAGGTTGAGGTTGAGTTTGTTGAGGTACTTCAACAGCAAAATTATCTATGTCAGATAATACTTGATCAATTTCAGGGTTGTTATCTAGGGGCTCAGAGGGTTGTGTTAGGTCTATGTCAACTTATATATCTTCTATGGTTTGAGGTTCACCAGATGTTTCCATGTGCACAGAATCATTAACAGAAATGGTTTTAGAGGATGTACCTGCAGATTTCTTCTTCTTCTTCTGAGGTCGAGCAGAGGGTCCTTCTCCAGCTTGCCTTTTCTTCTTCTGGAGGAAAACATCTGGTGCAGGTATATTTCTTCCTTGAAGCCAAGCGGGGTCAACAGGGATGCCACTTTCTTTGCACGCTTCAATGAAGTGCAGAATGATCTCCGGATGATCACCAGAGTTGAACAAAGGAAAATCTGCAATGAGGATTCTCCTTCTGGTGACTGTTGCTGATACGTATGGTGTAGGTTCCACCAGAAGTTTGTCAATTAGCTTCCTTTTCAGCAGGTTCTTCCCATTCAGAGCTTTTCCACAAGTAGGATCCAACTCTCCAAGCAAGTTTGCATCTTCTAAGTGAGCTATCAGACCATTCTCCGTCAGAATGGCTGAGATTAGTCTTCCTAGAGGGATCCAGTTTCTATTTGATTTAGGGTTTCTGACCCTTTCAGCTTCCATAGTTTCCTTCACATGCGTCCAGTGATGGTTGAACAGAAGGTATGGCAGATCAATCTTCACATTTTTCCAAGACAGAACAGAAGGTATTGTTGGTCAGCATTAATGTAGTCAGGAGAACTAGTTTCCTTCCCGTGATGAATGCAGCCATGAATGATTCTTGCCCAGATTTTATAATAGTTCTTCAAACCTCTGACCTTGTTTGAAGCTTGCCCAGTAGTAAAGATTTTAGCATAAACCTTGGACATATCCATCCATCCACTAGAGATTCCAGTAACGCCATTTCCTTCAAAACCTAGAAGCTTCCTGATGAGATTCTCAGTAATGGAAATCTCTTTGCCCATGACAAACGAAAGGATGACCTTTGGGGAAGCAATGGCATGAATCCAGAATTCTTTAACTAGATGAGGGAATACTGGTCCAACAAGACGATCAAAGAAGTTTTTCCACCCTTGGAACTCCACAGCTGGGAATAAGTCAAACCCATTTGCCTTCAGATTATCAAAATCTACCATAAGTTCAGTCACCACTTCCAAGCTATCAACAAGTATCAGTGTTGTTCTCTCAGGAGTGACATACTTTTCTGCTTGTTGAGCGCTGCTTGAGGATACATGAATGCTTGAGGAAGGGTATGAAGATGAATCCATTTGGAACGTTTAGGTTTAGGATTTTTAAAAAGGTTGAGAGAGTTTGCACAAAATGCAGAAGCGATTGAAGTTTGAGAGAGAGTAAAAAACAGAAAAGGGATTTTGCAAGGGTATCTATAGCTTTAAAAAAAGTTTTTAAATTAATGAGCAGTTAAAGAATTTAGAAAGATTTAAAACATAATAATTACAAACAATTAATGAGACTTGACATTAAGGGGATGTGTGATTTTGATCAAATCTGAACAATTACCTAGGAACGACGTCTCAATAGCAGTGCACGCATGCGTGACCTTTCAGAATTGAAACACGCGTTCAACTTCTTAGGGTAGCGTGAGACAACTGGTTTAATATAATGAACTTCTAACCATTCTAGTAATGAAACGCTAGACACATTTCAGAATATGATGAATGGCTTCTGATGTAACTCCTCTTCTAACTTCTGAAGAGCAGTCAATCAAAACATTCATTTCAGAACATTCTGGAAAGACATATAAAAGGAAAAATTATTTTCATTCAGGACAAAATTTCATGCTGATGTTTTTCAGAATGAATTTGAATCTATCTTCAGAAAGGGGTTTTGTAAAAATGTCAACCCATTGATGGCTTGTGTCTACAAAATTTAAGTTTAAAATTCCCTTCTGAACGTAGTCCCTTATGAAATGATGTTTAATTTCTACATGTTTTGCCTTAGAATGTAAGATGGGATTTTTTGAAAGACAAATAGTAGAGGTATTATCACAGAAGATAGGAATCTTACTTTCATATAGATGATAATCTTCTAACTGGCTTTTCATCCAGATCATCTGAGTGCTACATCCAGCAGTAGATATATATTCAGCTTCAGTGGTTGATAGTGCAATAGTGGCTTGCTTCTTGCTGTACCATGAGATAATGTTATCACCCAGAAACTGACAGCTTTCAAAGGTGCTTTTGCATTCTATTCTATCTCCAGCAAAGTCAACATCACAATAACCTACTAGTTTAAAATCTTTGGATCTTCTGTAACACAGTCCAAGGTTAGTAGTACCTTTCAGATACCTCAAAATTTGCTTAACAGCAGTTAAGTGAGATTCTCTAGGATCTGATTGGAATCTAGCACATAAACATACACTGAACAATATATTTGGTCTAGATGCATTCAGATAGAGAAGAGATCCAATCATACCTCTATAGAGTTTTTGATCTACCTTCTTACTTACCTCATCTTTTCCCAGAATGCATGTAGGATGTATTAGGGTCTTTGCTTCTTTACTTTCTGATAGCTGGAATTTCTTTAGAAGTTCTTTAACATACTTTTTCTGATGTATGTAAGTACCTTCTAGAGTCTGATTTATTTGAATTCCCAGAAAATTTTTTAGTTCTCCCATCATGCTCATCTCAAATTCAGCATGCATAGACTCAGCAAATTCTCTTCCAAGAGAGACATTAGAAGTTCCAAAAATAATATCATCAACATATATTTGACAGATTAAAATGTCATTTTTAAATGTTTTTCTGAATAAAGTTATGTCCACTTTGCCTCTGATAAAATTCTTTTCTATAATAAAATTACTCAGACGTTCATACCAAGCTCTGGGAGCTTGTTTCAGACTGTACATAGACTCTTTCAATTTAAGAACATGTTCTGGAAATTTTGAGTCATCAAAACCCAGAGGTTGGTGGACATAAACTTCTTATATGTAACCATTTAAAAAAGCACTTTTAACATCCATTTGATATAATGAGATGTTGTGTTGAACAACAAAAGAAATTAACAATCTAATTGATTCTAACCCGGCGAATGGGGCAAAGGTTTCATTATAATCAATTCCTTCTTGTTGACTATAACCCTGAGCAACCAGTCGTGCCTTGTTTCTAACAACCTCTCCTTGCTCATTTATCTTATTTCTGAAGACCCATTTAGTTCCTATGATATTGAATCCTTTAGGTTTTGGAACTAGGTCCCACACATCATTTCTGGAAAATTGATTTAATTCTTCTTGCATAGCTAGAATCCAATCATTATCTTGCAAAGCTTCCTCTATTGAAGTTAGCTCAATCAGAGAGACCAATCCAAACAGAGATTCTTCATTGTTTCTGAAGGAGGATCTTATTCTGATGGGATCTTCTTTCTTTCCTATAATCACATTTTCTGGATGTGCTGATGTGATTCTGAGGAATTTATTTTGTGAGGTTTATTCAGAAATTCTTAGATTTTCCAGAGCATTTTCAATAGGAGGATCTTCTGAGTTGTCTTTTGCTTCTGACTCTTTAGAGTTTGTGATATGATCTTCTGTACCTGCAGAATTTTCATTTTGCTTTGGCTTTTGCTGGCCAAGCTTATCATCAAATATGACTTTGATAGATTCTTCAACAATCAGAGTTTCTGTGTTGTATACCCTTTAGCCTTTTGAGCGTTCAGAATATCCAAGCAGAAAACACTTTTGTGCCTTAGAATCAAACTTGTTTAGATTATCTTTAGTATTCAGGATATAACAAGTGCATCCAATTAGGATGGAAATAAGATTTCAAATTCTTTAAAAAACTTTTCACAATAATGATTTTCAAATTCTCCTCCATGATCACTTCTAACTTTTATGATTCTAAAATATTTTTCATTTTGCACTTGGATGCAGAAGTCGAAGAACACAAAATATGACTCATCCTTGTGTTTTAAAAACTTAACCCATGTCCATTTGCTGTAGTCGTCAACAATGACCAATCCATACTTCATGCCTCTGATGGATGTAGTTTTAACTGGTCCAAACAGATCAATATGAAGAAGTTCCAGCGGCCTAGAGGAAGAAACAACATTTTTTGACTTAAAAGAAGGTTTTGAAAATTTTCTTTTCTAACAAGCTTCGCACAGAGCTTCTGAGTTGAACTTCAGATTTGGAAGTCCTCTGACCAGATTGAGTTTGTTAATTTGAGATATTCTTCTCATGCTAACATGTCCCAATCTTCTGTGCTAGACCCATTGCTCATCTCTAACAGACATAAGGCATTTTACATTTTGAGATTTAAGATCAGAAAGATTAATTTTATAGATGTTATTCTTTCTCTTGCCAGTAAAAAGGATTATTCCATATTTTTGAATAACAGCTCTACAAGATTTTTGATTAAAGATAATGTCATAACCGTTGTCACTTAATTTACTTATGAATAACAAGTTATGCGCTAATCCTTCTATTAACAGAACATTAGTTATAGAGAGAAGGTTATCGTTTCCAATGGTTCCAGAATCAATAATCTTTCCTTTTTGATTTCCTCCAAATTTGACATCACCTCCAGATTTAAGTTCCAGACTTTGGAACATAGACTTTCTTCCCGTCATATGTCGCGAGCATCCAGAGTCCAAGTACCATGACTGGTGTTTCAACTGAGCTATTAAGGACATCTGCAACATAGATTATTTTCTCCTTAGGTACCCATTTCTTTTTGGGTCCTTTTGGGTTAGAGTTTCTAAAGTTCAGATTGAACTTTGATTTTGCATAAGAATTTTTAGAGTGAGAAGTGTATTTGATATCATGTGTGTGCCCAAAACTAAATTGTTTGTGAAGTGGTTTATATGTGATAACCATTTCCTCAACATGCTTAGGTTTATATATTTCTTTCCCTCCGGGAGCTTTATATCCAATACCTCTTCTGTCATTTCCACTAACACCATAGATCATTGAAGCTATTTTGCTTCTATCTATGCTTTTAGCAAGAAACGTTTGAAAACTATAGTCATATCTTTAAGAATATCTTTTGAACTTGAAGCAGAATCTGAAATAGAAATCTTTTCAAATCTTTGAACTTCCTCTTTGAGTTTAAAAATGTTTTCTTTAAGTTCAGAGTTTTCTGTTTCAAGTTTCTCAAAATCAGATGCAAGATTCTTTTTGAGTTTCTTGTATTTGATTTTGAGTTTACTGTAGTTTTCAAGTAGTTCAGATAAGCTTTCAGCAAGTTCAGTTCTAGAAAATTCAGGGAATACCTCTTTTGTTTCTGAATCAGAGTCTGAGTCATTGTCATCTGCTGTAGTAGCCATAAACGCTAGGTTAGCGTATTCATCTTCTGAGTCAGATTCAACTTCAGAAGATTCTGAGTCATCCCAGGTGGCCATCATGCCTTTTTTATTCCAAACTCTTTCTTTGGTCTTTCTATTTGTAACTTAGGACAATCACTTCTGTAGTGTCCAGGTTCTTTACATTCATAGCAGACTATATCTCTTCTGCTTGACTTCTTATGACCAGAAGATTTTGGTTTATTTTCTGACCTCTTGTAGTTCCTGAACTTCTTTTGTCTATGCTTCCACATCTAATTGATCCTTATGGAGAGCAGAGATAACTCATCTTCTTCTGATGCAGAATCTTCAGAGTTTCCTTCTTCTGCCAGAAAAGCGTTAGTTTCAAATTTTTTAATGGATTTAAGGGCGACAAACTTACCTTTCTTCTGAGGCTCATGTTCATCAAGTTCTATCTCGTGACTCGTTAAAGCGCTGATAAGTTCTTCAAGGGATACATCATTCATATCTTTTGACACTTTGAATGCAGTGACCATAGGTGCCCATCTTCTGGGTAAACTTCTGATAATTTTCTTAACATGGTCTGCCTTGGTGTATCCTTTGTTCAGAACTCTCAAGAACTCTCGAGAACATAGCTTCAATAGACTCATTTTCTTCCATTTTGAATGCTTCAAACTTCTGGACGAGAGCCAGAGCTTTTGTCTCTTTTACTTGAGCATTTCCTTCATGAGTCATCTTGAGGGATTTGAACATGTCATGTGTTGTATCTCTGTTGGTGATTTTCTCATATTCATTTTTAGAGATAGCATTCAAAAAGATGTTTCTGGCTCTGTGGTGATTCTTGAAATCTAGCTTCTGTTGTTTATCCATGTTCTTTCTGTCAATTTTATTTCCGTCTTTGTCTTCTGGATGAGTGTACCCATCTAGGACCAAATTCCATAGATCAGCATCATGACCTAGAAATAAACTTTCTAGTCTATCTTTCCAGTATTCAAAGTCTTCTCCATCAAACACAGGAGACTTGGTGCAGTTGTTGTTGTTTTGTTCAGATTCCATAGTGTTTTTCTTCTGGATCTTTTTCTAACACTGTTAGGTGTTTGCACTCAGAACTAGAGCTCTGATGCCAATTGAAGGGTGAGAAAACACTTAGAAGGGGGGGGGGGGGGGGGTTGAATAAGTTTTTCCTTTTTCTTGCGCAATACTAATGGAAGGACACTGATATTTTTATCCTGGTTCGTTTGAAACTCAAACTACTCTAGTCCATCCGCCAAGGTGATTTCTCCTCTCTCAACGAGGACTTAATCCACTATAATCAAACTGATTACAAATACACAACCAAACTGGTGTGACTAATAATACAATGCACAAGCTAACTGCAAGTGACTAACACCTCTAAGACTCAAACTAGTCCTATCCCTCTTGAGAAATCTGACCCAACTGGTCTCTCAAGGAACACTTACAAAATTATCTCTCAATAGTAGTGAAACAGATTTGCTTCTAAAAAGCTTTATCACAACTGTGATTTTCACTAAGATTGCTGCCCAATAATTAAGATCTACCCACAATACAATATTAGATTACAAGTATGAAAAATGTGAGCGTAAGTATGTTTCACGTAAGTCAGTAACTTTTCTTTGAAATAAAAGGTCTTCTATATATAGCTTCCAATTCTTGATCGTTAATGCATTGATGATAGTGCATGCATTTAATGAAGCGTGTTTGCAATTATGCGTGTTGCGTGTAGGCTCGGTCTTTACATTTCCAATGCTCGTGCGCGTAGTACACTTGAGTGAGTTAGCCGTCTTTAGCATTTAATAACCAACGGTACTGTCAGAGATTGTCTATGGAAATTGAAGTGTTTGCTTACAGCGTTGCCATTTCAGAGTTTACTTGATCTTTTCTTCTGTCAGAGTGTTCTTCAATTTATGTGTTCATCAGGGTTTGCTTTAATCTTACATTATCAGATGTTGCTTTCAGCGTGCTTCTATCATAACTTTGCTTCAGCTAGCTTCATCAGAGGTTGCTTAGGATTGCTCTTCATCAGAGTTTGCTTTGGAATGCTTCCTTCTGAGTTTGCTTTGGACTTGCGTAGAATGTTGTTTCTTTCTAAGATGCATAAGTCAGAACATCATCTGAACTTAGAGAACATACAAGTCAGAGTATAAAATATATATCACAAAATTTATTTCATTGTTATCATCACAACTCTAAGATATGATTAGAACCAAACGTTGTTCTAACATATGTTTTTGACCTCATAACAACGATTTGACAAATTGTTATCTCATGGTAGCATTTGTTTCAACAAATCAAGCAATTATGTGAAACTTTTACTCGACCACCCACTTTTCCCTTCAGATTAAACAATTTAAAAAAGGCAGACAATCGTGTAAAACTAGTACACCCCTTATATAAAGGCGCATCTTTGCCGCTGCATAAATTATCATAAATATGGGCTTTCATATAAGACGCTTCTCCCATATCACAAATCATATCTTCTAGTCAATCATCCATATCTTCATCATCTTCATCCATTTTTGACGTCTCATTTAGATTATTATCCACTTCTCCATGCCACATCCATGTTGTATAATTTTGACATATTTCATCACAACATAGGTGATAAAATATTTCATTTTTTCGACAGTTTGTTGATATTCCTGCAAACAACACAAGAACAATAAAAGATACCATTATTGTCGGGAATATTTTTTTTGTATAATTAAAGGAATTAAAGAACTCT